>CAMZMU010000083.1:41515995-42115995 GCA_947311845.1 Poa pratensis | reverse complement strand
CGTCGCGGTCCCTTCGGCCTCCTCCACAGGGCGATCACGGGTGGCAGTGCGCGGCGTCGCTGGCAAGGACGGTGAGCACGCCAGCGGCCTCTGCGGCGCTCGAGTCGCGTCGATCAGAGACAGAGAGGAGAGGGTGGTGTGGAGGGCACGGCGCGGCGTCGCCTCTGCGTCGCGTCTGTGCTCACCACGGGGACGACCCGTGCGGCAGTGCACCACGGGCGGCATCGGCGTGGCGCATGCTACACTCAAGCTCCAGGTCAACGAGCTCGTTTCTAACGCAATTCTCCACGTGTGTGAGGTGAGAAGAGGGAGTGGGAGCTACTGGAGTGCTTGATTGCACTGAATCGAGCTCCAATTTTGGGTTGGATTTTCGGTTCAGAGATGAACACGGTGGTGATCACCATGTGCTCGATCAAATTCCCGAACCAAACCAAAATTTGAATTTCTAAAATTTCTTTTCATAGTTTGTTTCCAAATATTTTTCCAAAGTTTGTGGTACCACTGGATTAATTACTTTGGAAGAGTAGCTTGGTGATTTTGATGGCTTTCCAAAGTTAAAGAAACATTTGGAAATTTGAAAATAGAATTTAGAATAAAAATTTAAAATAGAAGAAGAGGAAAAGGAGTAAGGATGAAATGAGAGAGATCAAAACCTCTCCACTGAGTTTTTGTTTGGAAGAACATTTTGAAATCTCATTTGAAGATTTAGTGTGACACTTGTCACATTATTTTTATTGTTTTTGCACTTGTTTTATTTCTTTTCTTTTCTTCCAGTTTTTATTCAGAGCAAACAACAACTCAAGCAAGCAAACACAAGCAAGCACACATAAAATAACAGAAGTTTTTGTTGGCCCACAATTTTTTGGCTAATACAGCTGGGTTACAAATTTGGGATGTTACAGATCCTTCCCCCCTTAGAATAAATCTCGTCCCGAGATTGGCTAGGCTTAGGTGCTAAAGAGGTTGGGAAACTCGCTTCTAAGATAGTCCTCCCGTTCCCAAGTGGCTTCCTCTTCAGAGTGGTTAGTCCACTGGACTTTAAAAACTTGATCTTGTTCCTCCGGGTGAGACGAATATCTTCGTCGAGAATTTTGAATGGTCTCTCACGGTAAGTCAGATCATGGTTCAGGTCGATGGAGTGGTGGTCAATGTTCTTGAAAACGTCGGGCTGGTCAGGAACTTCAAGACACTTCCGGAGCAGGGAAATGTGGAAGACATTATGAAATTCTGACAATTCCGGGGGCAACTCTAGCTGATAGGCTACTTCTCCACGACGGGCAAGAATCTTGAAAGGTCCGATATATCTGGGTGCCAACTTTCCTTTGACATGGAAACGTTGCATCCCTTTGAGTGGCGTCACCCGAAGATAGACAAAATCTCCAGGTTGAAAGGTGACGTCACGACGCTTGGGATCAGCATAACTTTTCTGACGGGATTGGGCGTTTTGAGACGTTCACGGATAAGTTGGACTTGCTCCTCGGCTTCACGGAGGGTATCTGGTCCAAACACTTTTCCTTCTCCGGTCTCGGACCAGTTCAAGGGTGTACGGCACTTCTTGCCGTAAAGTGCTTCAAATGGGGCCATTTGCAGACTGGACTGATAACTATTGTTATAGGAAAACTCTGCAAACGGAAGGCAATCTTCCCATTTAGAGCCATAGGCTAGGACACACGCACGAAGCATATCTTCCAGAATCTGGTTTACTCGCTCGGTCTGACCTCCGGTCTGAGGATGATAGGCTGTGCTGAATGATAAGTGGGTTCCGAGGGCTTCGTGAAGAGCTTTCCAGAACCGTGAGGTGAACTGCGTGCCTCTGTCAGATACAATCCTCTTAGGCACTCCGTGCAGGCTTACTATTCTGGAAATATACAAGTCTGCTAGCTGGTTCCCTCTATAAGTGGTGTTGACAGGAATGAAATGGGCAACCTTGGTCAATCGATCAACTATGACCCAGATTGAATCATGGCCTCGGTTTGACCTAGGAAGTCCGGTAATAAAATCCATTCCAATTTCATCCCATTTCCACTCGGGGGTCTTAAGGGGTTGGAGCAATCCTGCAGGGCGCTGGTGCTCTGCTTTGACTCGCTGACAGATATCACACTTGGCCACGAAAGAACCAATCTCTCGCTTCATTCCATGCCACCAAAATCTCTCACGAAGATCTTGGTACATCTTGGTTCCACCAGGGTGGATCGAGTATGGGGTATCGTGGGCTTCCTTTAGGATCAGACCCTTGAGTTCCTTATCATCGGGCACACATAGGCGTCCTTTGAATCTCAGAACTCCTTCAGCATCTATGGCAAAACCAGGTGCTTTGTCAAGGGTATCTTCTTTTTAATCCCTCGATACTCTCATGACCCTTCTGGGCCTCCTTGATTTGATCCATCAGGGTTGGGGCTAACTCTAGGTTGGCAAGATATCCATGGCTAACCAATTCAAGTCCAAAATCTTCGAACTCCTTAAACAAGGCTGGTTGCTCTGCTTGGATTAGGGCATTCAGGGTGCAGGGCTTTCGGCTTAGGGCATCGGCTACCACATTGGCTTTTCCGGGATGGTAATGAATTCCGACATCATAGTCCTTAATCAATTCCATCCACCTTCTCTGCCTCAGATTCAACTCCTTCTGAGTGAAAATATACTTCAAGCTTTTGTGATCTGTATAGACCTCACAGCGATGACCCACCAGATAGGGTCGCCATGTTTTCAAAGCAAAAACCACAGCTGCTAACTCCAGGTCATGGGTTGGGTAATTCTCCTCATGCGGTCGCAACTGTCGAGACAGGTACGACACAACTTTTCCTTCTTGCATCAGAACGCAACCAAGTCCGAGACGTGAAGCATCACAATACACGTCGAAACTCTTGGTGACGTCTGGCATGATTAGGATTGGGGCTGAAGTTAGCCTCTTTTTCAGTTCTTGAAAACTATCTTCACACTTCTGGGTCCATTCAAACTTCTTATCCTTCTTCAACAACTGGGTCATGGGTTTGGCTATACTGGAGAATCCTTCAACGAACTTGCGGTAATAACCTGCTAGTCCGAGAAAACTTCGGATTTCCGTCACACTGGTGGGTGATTTCCAGTCTAGATGGCTTTGATTTTCTCGGGGTCAACAGAGATTCCTCCTGCAGACACCACGTGTCCAAGGAATGCAACTTCACTTAGCCAAATTCACACTTGCTAAGTTTGGCATACAGTTGGTGTTCTCTGAGGGTCTCCAAAACTAGACGCAGATGTTCAGCATGCTCTTCTTCGGTCTTGGAGTAGATAAGGATATCATCGATGAAGACAACCACGAACTTGTCGAGGTACTCCATGAAGATCTTATTCATGAGATTCATGAAATAAGCAGGGGCATTGGTCAAGCCAAAGGACATAACGGTGTATTCAAACAATCCGTATCGGGTGGTGAAGGCGGTCTTGGGAATGTCAGACTCTCGAATCTTCAACTGGTGATAACCTGTCCGAAGATCGATCTTAGAAAAGACTCGGGCTCCGTTCATCTGATCGAACAGATCCTCGATCTTGGGCAGTGGGTACTTGTTCTTGATGGTTACGTCATTGAGCTTGCGATAATCCACACACAGGCGTGTGGTACCGTCTCTTTTGTCCACGAAGATGATGGGTGATCCCCAAGGTGAAGCGCTTGGGCGAATCAGACCTTTACTGAGCTGATCAGCTAACTGCTTCTTCAATTCCACCAGTTCTTCTGGATTCATCCGGTAGGGTCTCTGGGATATAGGGGCTGTTCCAGGAATAAGTTCAATCACGAACTCAATATCCCGGTCTGGTGGCATACCAGGCAATTCCTCCGGGAAAACATCCTTGAATAGGTGAACAACTCGGATCTCATCTAGAGCTGGTCGGGCTATGCCTTCATGACAACGGGGTTGGGATTGGTTGGCTTGTGATGCATACTCCACTTCGGTTCCTTGGTTGTGGTGAGAGATACTGCTCTTCTAGCGCAGTCGATACGACCATGATACTTTGCTAACCAATTCATACCCAGAATGACATCTATGCCTTGGGTTCCTAAAATGATTAGGTCAGCTGGGAAATTCTCCCTTTGATCTCAAGAGAGACGTCGGGGCAAAACAGCTTGGTCTCTACTAGGAACTCTGGGGTTTGTATGAGCAGGGGTTTGGACAAGAGATTCCCGACTAGACCTCCCTTAACAACAAACTCCTTGGTAACAAAGGAATGGGTAGCACCAGAATCAAACAGGACAGTTGCAGGTACTGAGTTGACAAGGAACGTACCCAGCACAACATCTGGCGCTTCCTGGGCTTCTTCAGTGTTGATGTGGTTCAGACGGCCTCTGGCAACAGCAGCATTGCCACGGGGTGCAGCATTCTTGCCATTTCCATTTCCATTACGGCCTTGTCCAGAGTTGGGTGCTGGTGCATTGGGGCGCTGAACATTCCTCTTGGGATTGGGGCAGTCTCGGGAGTAGTGACCCTTGTTGCCGCATTCAAAGCAGACAACGCTGGCAGTAGGGTTAAAATTATTGGTGTTTCCTCCGGGACGATTGTTGCCATTGGGGTGGTAGTTGTTGTTGGTGTTTGGGCGGGGGACATTGTTGTTGTTGTTGGGACGGTTGGGATAGTTGGGACGTGGAGCTGGGGGTGGTCGATAAACTGGCTTGGGTGCTGGCTGGAAGGTGCGAGGTTTCTGACTGCTGGAACCTTCCTGAATACTCATCCTTCTCTTGCGGCCTTCAAACATGGATTTGCGCTTGGTCTCCAGCTGAATGGCCTTGTCCACTAGTGACTCCAGATCACGGAAGTCATGGACAACCAAGGCACATTGCATCTCATCATGGAGTCCGTTCAGAAAGCGCTCCATCTTCTTCTTCTCCGTGTCGGTATCTTCAGGAGCATACCGAGCAAGATCGGTAAACTCATCCAGATAACCGACCACATCTCTGCCTGCCTGCCTTAGCTTACGGAACTCGTCTTTCTTTCTCTCGAGAAGACCGCTAGAGATGAACTTCTTGCGGAATTTGTCCTTGAACTCCTCCCAGGTAATGACATGACCCGCTTGCTGGAGGGTCTTGGTAGTTTCCCACCAAGCTCTTGCAGGTCCAGCAAGGTAGTGGGTAGCATACAGGACCTTCTCATTCTCTCCTACCGAGGCAACTTCCAGATTGTTCTCGATAGTGCGGATCCAGTCATCTGCTTCCAGGGGTGAAGTCCCTTGGAATAGGTAGGCGGTGTGGTCTTCTGGAAGTCACTCAGGGTAGAGCGCTGATTTCCACCCTCGTCGCCATTGCCATTGCCACCATTGTTGTTCTGGTTGGCGTGGGCAGCGGCAAGTTGCTGCAGGGCGGCGAGATGAGCTTGACGCTCCTCCCGGGCAGCTTGGCGATCCTCCATGATGATCGCGAGCAGTTGGGCAGGGGTTGGGTCCGGTGGTGGGGTGGATTCGCGTGCTGGTTGTGGCGAGTGTTCGTCATCCTGGAATAGATACGATATAAGAGGCAAGGCAAAAAGGTTTCGACTAAGGAGGTGATGACAAGGCCACAAAGGGAATGGTTAATAAAGGACACTTGTTCAAATTTTTGCACTGTCAAACAAGACTATCACATTTATTCAACACAAGCATCACATCAAGAGTTCACACATCAAGCTACAACATCATACTACACCTAATGTACATACAACATGGTTTCCTAAAGAACCATCACATAAACTCTACTCGCATAGGGGGGGTCGACACAGTCCTAAGGTAGTGCTCTCATCACTCGACTACTGAGGTGGAACCTCAGGCTCGATGATCTCAACGTCTGAGTCGTAGGGTGGCTCCTCGGGATCCTCCTCCTCGAGAACTGGCTCAGACGGATCCCCCTCCTCGTCGACTATCTCCTCCTCGTCGTCCTCCTCCTCGTAGTCCATCTCTCTAGGAAGTCCTCATCATCGCTGATGAAGGCACTGTTCTCCTTGCGGAGATCCTCGCCCTCCTCCTCCATCTCGTTCGCCTGCTGCTCCATCTCGTCTATCATCTCGTTCTGCTCCGCTACCTTCTTGCGGAGCTTGACGATAGTCCTCCTCTGACGGGCCAGCTTCAGGCGGAGATTGTCATTCTCCCACTTCAGCTGGGTCTCACGGACTCGGGCATCGTCGAGGGAGCTGCGCTGGAAGTGGACCTTGAGTCTAGCGTCGCGCAGGTTCTCCTGGGTGTCGTGAAGTAGAACCTCCATATCGGTGATGTACTCGCCGAAGAGAGTGTGCTGCGCGGTGTAGGTGGGGTTTCCCTCATCGTCACGTCTCCCGAAGTACTGGAAACGAGTGCCAACCAGCTCGTCCTTGTGCTCCTCACAAAGGCGGGCTAGCAGCCTCTGCATAACTCGGGCCAGACCATCAACCCAAGTAGAGTCCATCGTGGTGTAGACCAAGTCCCTGGAGCGGGGAGGCTGAATCCTGCCTCGGACGGACGACTTGATGAGCCAGGCCAGGTTCCCATCACCGAGGGAATCGACCTGAGTTCCCTCAAACTCTGGAACAGGGCGTCCCAAAGTCTGGCTCAACTCGTACAAGTCCTGCTCGAACATCAGCAGGCCATCCTTCCTAACTTGGACGAATTCGGTGACGTTGGGTGCCATCTACAGGTTTAAGCAAAATTTTAAGTTAGTTAAGGGCCCTGAGTACATAATGTAAACTTAATGGAGGGACAAATGTGCAATATTTTAAGGGTTCAAGAAAAGATGACTCTTAATAAGTGTAAGGTTTTTAAATAAATGGGAAGGTTGGGGAGATAAGAAATTTTCGAAAATACTTCACTCCTTTGTTCTAGAAATTAACTTCTGTAACTTCTAGCTAACGCCCATGTTAACTAAGGTCTCCTAAAGTCAGGATGGCTCTGATACCAGCTCTGTGGGGACCCCGGACTAGCTGTCCGAAATACCCGATTATGCTTACCACAACGATCCCATGATCAGTCTGTCGTTGCACATAATCTGAACTGAATACCACAGTTTACATCCATACAATACCGAGTTTAAAATCTTACAAACATGGCCATACTGGCCTAATTATACATAGGTGCCTTCAAGGGCCAATCATCTTTATTTAGCGGAAGACGGTAGTGGAGCTAATCCATCCTAACAACACCCGACAGGCAGCTGACTTGTGAAGATCCTAGTTCGCATAGACGTCGCCAAACTCTTCTTCAACGTAGGGCCCCTCGAAATCTGGCTAAGACAATAGCCAGGGACGAAACCAATATGAGTACATTTGATTGTACTCGCAAACTACCCCAACTTGAGTGAGCACTAGTTTTAGTTTTATGTCTTAAAAACTTTTATTTATTTAAAACATCTCTAAATTTTTACCGAAAAGGGTAAGAAGATGTTTATAACTCTCCTTTAAGAAATCATCATATTAGTTACTTCGCCAAACTCCTCCTTCTTCCGACCATATCCAATCATGGTCCGTTTCACTCCACAACCTTGTACCAACTCATGGGTACAAGTATGCAACCTTTTTCCACTTCATTTTCTTTTCAAAACTCAAAGTTTTATAAAATCTTGCACATGGCCTTAGTAGTTCTTCCCAACTGTCCATATCCGAGGACTCGGCTATTCGAATAGTTTTTACCCTCTGCAGAGGTAGCACGCTTTTCCCACACCCATCCGGTCACTCATCGTGTCAGCCACGTCCCGCCATACCAGGGTATGCGAAGTTGAGTTCCCGGCCATAGCCTGTCCTTTGCTCATGCTAGTATAGGACCCTGCCTCTACGACACTTTCCATCGACACTTAAATCCTCAGAAACTAAGTGTGAGGACTCGTAGTTCTGCCCGGCGGACCCAAGGGAGCCCTTCAATCCTCTTTCTCCCATACGATCATACCGGCTTCCGGTAGACTTCACTTAAGAGGACCCAGGTCAGGGGGTAGGTCCTAGACCATCCCCTCATGGAACGAGGTTATCCTCGTTATTGAGGCATCCAGTACTAACACGAGCAAATTATATGACTACGCCCTTGCCCATATGTGGGTAAATGTGGTCGCACAGATTTTCGGCTGGGGCGTAAGTACAAGGACACAATGTGCATTTTTCATAAACATCCCCATTCTCCATTTCTCCACTTCAATACCGACCTTTCGGCATTTCATCTCCATTCCAGTACTTTCAAAGGAGTTTTGAACAAACATTGTTTTTCCATCCTATAGTTTTAAATAACTACCCTATACTTCTACATAGGGTGGCAAAAATAGTTTTCATATATTTGTAAAAAGGGTTTTTCCAAAATTATTGATACTTCTGAATAACTCATGTGATCAAAGTAGATGTATATAAATGCAAGCTCAGTGAAGTAGCTTGCCTTGCTCAACCAAGTGGTACTGGTCCTGATCTTCTGGTTCAACGAAACCTCCTTCCTCGATAAATCCGTCAACGGTATCGTCTAAACGTTAAACAAGGGAAACAAACAATCACTACACTAACTCAAGCATCAACACAACAATACAAGCACAAATACTATAAATATCTACTGCATACACCAAACAACACAAGGTGGTTTCAATTTAATTGAATTAAACTTTATTTAATTCTTTTTAAACTAAGGCAGAAACTAGTTGTACACCAAACAATTCACCATTTAATCTATGTTGGTCACAAAAATTCAAACTAAAATTCTATGGGTAGCTACTGATGTGTAGAAGACAACCCAATTGGATTGAGGTCATTTGGAGTTATCAAACTTCCTACACGTTTGTTTTAGTTCAGAAGGTTTTTAATCAAGTTTTAGCTACCAAACAACTTAGGTTGCTCCAAAATTTAAATCCTTCTAGGGATAACTAACCTTGGTTGAATGTGACCTAAAAAAATTGGTTTTAGCTTAATTGGACCTACTATTAATTCACACTAATTGGTTTAGTGCAGAAGGGTTTACTAAGGTTCAACCAAATGCTAAAGATTCTAAACTGTTCCAACAATTCTACCAAAATTTGGGAAGCTAAAGGATCCTAATACAAAGCTACCAAAATTGGTTCCAAGTTATTTGGACTAATATAACTCCAGAAACAAATGGTTTGGTGTTTCAAACCTTCTGGAGTATTTTTAATAATACATTTTTATTACTTATTTAAATGAGATGAGACCACTTTGGTGAGTTAAATAATTTTATAAGCTTTTCAGAACATTTGGGTTTGTTCTATTTGGATTCCTAGAACTCGAGTTATTGAATTTCAAAACTAGGTCCAGTACTGAAAAGCAGAGGAGTTTGAATTTCTGAAAAACCTAGTTTACTGGATAATGTTGAGATCCCTGACGGGTGGGGTCCACTCGTCAGCGACTCAGTGGAAAACGACTCGCGCGATGGTTTAAGTTTAAAACGCTGACGGGTGGGGTCCACTAGTCAGTGTCTGATTAAACGAACCGGTAAGTAACCGTTGATCTCTAATCTAACGGCTCCTGGAGCCCGCGATCGACGACGACCACAGATGGGCGGCGCCGCGGCTCCGGCGACGGCGAGGTTTGCGATTTGCTCACCTAGGGGCTCGGGTGGACGCGGAGATGAGGCAGAACGAACGCGGTGGTCTGGGGAAGCTTGCTGGTCGAGTCCTGCTTCCTGGGGTGGCTCCAATCGACAGCGGCGAGCAGATGCTCCTCCGCGGCCGTGCTCCAAGTCCGGCGAGTCCCCTGCTGCGCTGCGGTGCACGAAACACGGGGAGAACTCGGCGGGTGAGTGAGGGTGCAATGGTGATGTGGATGGGGTGCAAGGAAGAGAGGGGGAGAGATCAGCACGGCTCGGCCGTGATCGACGCCCACCTTCGTCTCCGGCAGAACCTCGAGAAAACTCCGGGGCAGCAGAGGCTTGGAAGCAGTGGCTCCGCCCTCCTGGCGGTGCACTGGGTGTGTGGGGAGTGCGAGAGAGGTGGGTGAGGGGGTGTGGAGGCACGGGTGCGGGGTGGCCTTTTTATCGGCGAGGTTCGGCTCGCCGTGGACTGGGTGCAGTGAGGGTGCTGGGGAGTTGGAGAGCTCGCCATTGGAGCAGAGCTCGTGCGAGTACGGCGTGGTGCGGTGGCAAGCGGGGAGAGGACGCGGCGGTGTTCCTCGCTGACCTCGGGCGGTTGCGTCGCGCGGCGCGCTCTGGCCGTGGCGTGGCAAGGGCGCACGCAAGGGGGAGGGAGCTCTGCGGCGCTTGGGTCTCCTCAAGCAGGTGCAGAGGGGAGAGAGGGATGCGTCGAGCAGAGCGTGGCGTCGCGTCGCGGTCCCTTCGGCCTCCTCCACAGGGCGATCACGGGTGGCAGTGCGCGGCGTCGCTGGCAAGGACGGTGAGCACGCCAGCGGCCTCTGCGGCGCTCGAGTCGCGTCGATCAGAGACAGAGAGGAGAGGGTGGTGTGGAGGGCACGGCGCGGCGTCGCCTCTACGTCGCGTCTGTGTCACCACGGGGACGACCCGTGCGGCAGTGCACCACGGGCGGCATCGGCGTGGTGCATGCTACACTCAAGCTCCAGGTCAACGAGCTCGTTTCTAACGCAATTCTCCACGTCTGTGAGGTGAGAAGAGGGAGTGGGAGCTACTGGAGTGCTTGATTGCACTGAATCGAGCTCCAATTTTGGGTTGGATTTTCGGTTCAGAGATGAACACGGTGGTGATCACCATGTGCTCGATCAAATTCCCGAACCAAACCAAAATTTGAATTTCTAAAATTTCTTTTCATAGTTTGTTTCCAAATATTTTTCCAAAGTTTGTGGTACCACTGGATTAATTACTTTGGAAGAGTAGCTTGGTGATTTTGATGGCTTTCCAAAGTTAAAGAAACATTTGGAAATTTGAAAATAGAATTTAGAATAAAAATTTAAAATAGAAGAAGAGGAAAAAGGAGTAAGGATGAATGAGAGAGATCAAAACCTCTCCACTGAGTTTTTGTTTGGAAGAACATTTTGAAATCTCATTTGAAGATTTAGTGTGACACTTGTCACATTATTTTTATTGTTTTTGCACTTGTTTTATTTCTTTTCTTTTCTTCCAGTTTTTATTCAGAGCAAACAACAACTCAAGCAAGCAAACACAAGCAAGCACACATAAAATAACAGAAGTTTTTTGTTGGCCCACAATTTTTTGGCTAATACAGCTGGGTTACAAATTTGGGATGTTACACTCTCGCTCAAAAAAAAATCTTCATTTCACCAACTCCTAAGAAAATCAGCATTTCACCCGGAAAATCACAATGGCTTTGGAGCTCATATGCTCCTGCCCGATTCAAAAAAATCCAAAAAAATAAACATTAAAAAAACCTGAAACAATTGGACATCAAATATATAAATTTTTCTACATACATAAAAAAATTCGTGATGAAATGCTATTTGTGTCGCTCTTTGCGAAAAAATAAAATCACTCGACAAAATGGGATTTTAAAATATGTTCTTAGAGCACTGATTTTGTTTTTTAATATATTATATATGGGTGACGTGCATGAAAAGCCCCGCCACTCAAACTAGTGATTTGAGATATGTGTGAGATATGTCAGGCACATGTATGAGACACGACTTAACGGGTAGGGTACGGATACTATCCATTAGTATAAAATTATGCCATACCCTTTCCATGCGGGTACGGTATCCGTGGATCACGTAGCCGTTGGTAAAATTGCCATCCTCTATGTGTGAGATACGTCGAGAACTTGCCTGTGACAAGATGGTTAGGAGGGTGGTTGTACCCCCAGCCCACCAGAGTTCAAACCACAGGTTTGACGCTGGTGTTTCTTATTTAAAGCGGAATATTCTTCAGTGGGAGGCGACGTTCCCGTTGACAGCGAGGCGTCCGTGGTGACTTCATCAATCTTAAGACTACTCGCCGACTCGGTTTTTTGGAGGTGCTCGTAGGGTAGGTTGTGCGTGCGTGCGTTCATAGGTGTAAGTGTGTGCACGTGTATATGAACGCCTGCGTTTTACCGTGTTTCAAAAAAATGTGTGAGATACGTCAAGACACATGCATGAGACACAAATATAAGCACTAACAATAAACCAATACTGAACACATACATCATGTGTTAGGACTTAGGAACATACTATATGAGCTGTTGATCTGATCACTTTTTGTTACAAGTCGGGTTAGACGCGAGGCTGGTGATCCACACGTGGTCGGTCACAAGCGGCTCGTCGTCGTCGTTCCGGTGCCACGCCCACAGCGCGTGCGTCCCGTTCACGACCTGCAGCCTTCCATGCCCGAAGCTGGCTTCCCGGTACACCGACGTCGTCGGCTGCGGGTCGATGTACTTCTCCGCCAGCCCTTCCCGGTTCCCGCCGTCGCCGATCGTCACGTACACCGGCCCGCACTGATTCTCCTTATCGCCGTACACGCGCGTGAACCTCTCGTAGGCGTGCACGTGCCCCGCGAACACCGCGTCCACGCGAGCGCCGTAGAGCAGCGCCTCCATGGCGTCGCGCATGCCGTCGCCCTCCCATGGTGCGCCTTGTTGCTGCTGTACCACGGCGCGTGCACCAGCGCCACAACGAACGACGCCTTGCCCCTGTCGATTCTGGCGAGGTCGCCCTGCAGCCAGTCGTGCTGCGCCGTGCCGGTGGCGTACGAGCCTAGCATGATGACGTGCACGGCGCCGCCGGCCACGTCGAACGAGTAGAAGAGGTTCGATCCCGACGGCGAGACGCCGGCGTCATAAGGCATGCGCCACCGCGCGTTGTAGGCTTTGAACGGGTAATGCTCGATGAGAGGGATCTTCTCGATCTCATGGTTGCCTTGAGTCACCATCCACGGCCGCGTGCTCGCCAGCGGCTCCACGAGGCGGCCGTAGGAGTCCCAACGCGGCTGGTCCGTATCGGCGTACGAGAGGTCGCCGGGGATGAGCAGCATGTCGTAGTCGGCGGCCGCGATGTGCTGCAGCGTGGAATTCGTCCATTCCGTCTGGCCCAAATCGCCTGCACGTCCATTTTAGCATGCCACGAGCGTCAGATACTTGAAAAATTAATGTCAAAACTGACAGCAAGGTGCATTACGTTACGTACCGGCGATGACGAAGCTGATGGGGAGGCCTGACGGCGGCGTCCTGAAAGAGAACTCCCGCGACGGGTCAGAGCTGCACCGGTAGTAGTATGTCGTGCTGGGTTTCAGTGGACCAACCACGGCGTCGTGGATGTTCCCAGAATGGTACATGACATAGGAGTAAGCGGTGGTGTTTCCCGTTGCCGAGAACGGGTACTGGCCTGAAGCTGTACCATACTCCACCGTCGCCGGTGCGTCGTCGTCGGTGATCCATGTCACCCTCATCTGGTCAGGGCCTACAGCCGACACGTGAACCTGAAAGTTGTACCAAAGTATGGTCAATTGAAGACCTAGTGATTCATATCATTTTTACTAAGTACATCAATTCATAACACAAATCGTAATTGTTTCATCTGAGCTGCAAGCAAAAAAAAAAACTAATACCAAAACGTGCGAAACAACCAGAAATACCGGGGTTTCATTTTACACTATAATTTAAAATCTCTATCAGTACGGACCCCTTTCTAATCAACATACTAGTAAATTGTGCACATGACAACAATACCTAGATTCAGGAAACAGCGAACTTCCATGCTGCAAGCACATAGTGTAGACGTTTGTTTCACATGATGGCTTAGTGGTTAGCAAAACAGGTTTCAATCACATCGAGTATTAAACGAGTCTTAAAAGAGAAGCACAATAGTTTCCAGGAGGAAATGTTTGCTGTCAAATTGTGTTTGTCTTCTTTTTCAAGTACTACTAACTACCCATATTTTATTTAAGTCAAGTACTAGTACTACGGATGTCTTACTGACAATGACCAAACTCTGCAACGGCAAACTTATGAGTGCAGTTTTCTTCATGGGACTGTAATAACAGAAACGTCAAGACTTGTATGATATGCTGTAAATAGACCAGACAGATAATACAGGGGTTGTTCGAAAGATTTGAAGCAGCACAAACTACCTATGCCGAAGGGACAGAGGATTACTGAATTCCAGATTTGGGGTTTTACTCTGAATTTCCCTTGTAGTTTATGACTGAAAGCGGCAGGAGGAAATCCAACGTAATTTTCGTGATTACATTCAGAAAAAGCATAAAGTCTGTAAAAAGCGACGATATCTGTTTTCGGAAAAATGAAGATGATCACTGAACACTGAACGTCTATTTTGGGCTTTGAGTCGGAGTTTCTCTTCAAGTTTTTAACTGAAAGAGGAAGGAGGAAATCCAACGTCGTTTGTTTGCTTAACATTCAGAAACAGCATAATGTTTGCTTCATGGGACTGTAATAACAGAAACGTCAAGACTTATATAATATGCTGTAAATAGACCAGAAAAATAATACAGGGTTGCTGGAAAGATTTTAAGCAGCACAAACTACCTGTACTGAAGGGACAAAGGATTACTGAATTCCAGATTTGGGGTTTGTCTGAATTTCCCTTGTAGTGTTTGACTGAAAGCGGCAGGAGGAAATCCAGCTTCATTTTCGTGATTACATTCAGAAAAAGCATAATGTCTGTAAAAAGAGATGATGACTATTTCTGGAAAAAAGAAGATGATTACTGAACGCCATATTTGGGCTTTGACTCAGAGTTTCTCTTGAAGTTTATGACTGAAAGAGGAAGGAGGGAACCCAACGTCGTTTGCTTGCTTAACATTCAGAAACAGCAAAATGTCTATAAGAAGAGACGATTTTTTTTTTTGGAAATTCAACATTGATTTCCCTTGATAATTCCGGAGAAATGCCCTTGACTGAAATTTTTCACAATCTGCATAAAGGTCTTGAACACTGCATTTAAGGCAAGTGTGAACATTTGAATGCGTGGTTTATGGTTTTAGCGTGAGCTGTCGAGCCATACTACCAACACAGTACTCTTTCATGCTTGCAACAATTGTTTTCACAAGGCCGAACGAAAGTTTGGCACGTTATGGGCAGGCAATTAAATACTCGTATCAAGTTTTGACTCTTTCCCATAGGCAAAAGCATGTTTGCAAGGCAAAGGCCACGCATAAGGACTGTGATCATTAACTACAGCACTCACTCTAGCGCAGCCTGATAAATTGCACCACGAGCAGCAAGATACACTCCAGCTTTTCTCCATGGACCATGATTAAGTAGTACCAAAAGATATACTCCTGGGACAAAGTTTGGCACCTACTAGGCCTAACCACATGCCGACATCGTCAGAAACGATAACCAAAGGGTGGCATGAATCAATCGGGTATAGGGGAGCAATAAAAAAACTCCGCGCGTAATTACTGTTGGCATATCTTTTCTCCAACGGAGGCTAAGTTTGATATTTTGGTATGTTTTCAGTAGAACATATATATGTTCAACCTTGTTTCTTCGTCCTTGCCGGACTAAAGTTTGGCATGGTCTGGGCAGACAATTAAACACTAGTGCAGATAATTAAACACTAGTATCTAGTTTTGGTTCTTTCCTTTGTCTAAAAGAAGTTTTGGTTCTTTCCAAGAGGAAAAGGCAAGATATGAAGAATGGCTCAAGACTGTCATCATTAATCGCAGCACTAACTCTGGTGATCAGTTGCACCACAAGCAACATTAACCGAAAGATACTCCTCATGCTTTCCTTCATGGACCATGATTAAGGAGAGTATACTACGTACCAAAAGATATACTACTGGGACCAAGTATGGCACCTAGGCCGAACCACATGCCGACGTCGTCAGAAACGATATCCAAAGGGTGGGATGAATCAATCATCAACAGGGAAGCAAGGAGAAATCGAGAAGTTCAGCCTTGTTTTCTTCTTCCTTGTCGCGGCTAAACAAATGCAGATCCGCGGCAGGCAGGCCGGCAGTATCCACTATGCTAGTATACTAATTAATTCCTTCCTAACATGCACTTTTCCTAGTATCCGTCGACACTAGACGAGGTTGCTGAGGGGGTTAGGATTTTCTTGCGGTCGCATAGAACATTTTCTTCCCTAACACTCAGTACAACGAACAAACAGTAAGAAATGATCTCGAAGCACGACAGATACGTCAAGAATTCAGAACGCGGAATGGCTTGATGTGGCGAAGAAATCAAGGCAAAAGAAAAGGGAAACAACGTCGGTACATAGGAGGAGCATTTGAGCGAATGTGCGGTACCTGCTGCGGCGTCTGGCCGTCGGCGCCGGCGTCGGCAGGCAGGGAGAGCATCGCCCTGGGCCTCGGCCGCACGTACGGCGACGTCACGGCGAGGCAGGCCGGGGGCAGCGCGGAGGCGGCGAGGACGAGGAGGACCAACGCTGCCGCCATGCTATTCTTCTTCCCCATTGCCGTTGCCGTCTGTCCAAAGGAGGCGAGGGCAGAGTGGAGAAGGATGGATGGGAGCAGGAGGATATATAGGAGGCCGGCGGTCTCGGCACGCCGGGGACGAGACGCAACGCTGTTTCTGGAGTGCACAATAATGGCGGGCTGCCGCGGATATACGATGAGTAAATTGTTTTGTTTTCAGGTGGGAATCTGTGGACTCCTGGATCCGTTCTCCCGGCGTCAACTTTGGGGGACTTGTGTTCTGTCAAGCGGTGCGAGCGTGGGGAAGCGCGGAGGAGGTGAGGTGGGGTGCGCTTTGCGAGCTGCGAAGCCGTGTTCTTCGGTTTGGGCGGTTCTGCGCGTCTTGGGTGGGCCCCCTTCGCCCGTGGCGTGAATGGGTGATGTCACTGGCGTTAAGGCTCGATGTAGTTTTTTTTTTCAGAAAAATGGAGCCTGTAGTGTGGGGACTGCTTAGCTGCAACATTGGGCCAGTTTGGTTGCTCGCATCAAATTTAGACCTTTTGCATCCGTGGTCCTGTAGGGCCTGGCCCTAAAAAAACACGGACTGAGACATGTTGTGCATCCCGTTTGGTTGCCAACAAAGTTCGGCCCAGACCCGTTCGGCTGGGTGCAAGTTTTTTTGCCCTTACTGTTTGGACGGCTGTATAACGAACTCAAGATGCAATGCAGGATGTTTGGTTACGTGCGCCTATGCTTGTACTGTCACCACTTTTTGGAGTGGTGAGCTTACCAGCACTGATAGGAACCAGTATAGACATAAGCTCGTAGCTATAATGTTGATCACGAACTAACAGACAAAGTTGAACTTAACAGTCATAGCCTTAAACAACATAGCAGGTCCACGGAATGTTCATAGAAGAGTACTAGACACGAACTAACAGGCAAAGTTCAACTTAACACGGATGCATAGAGGTGAAGACAGAATTCAGGCATTCTGGATTGGAGATTTCAGAAAAAGGTTCATGGGATGTTGATCACACCTCTTCACAATTTCGGTGACATCGGTGTTGAAGATGGTGACTCTGTAAACAGTAGGCTTCAGCATCTTGAAGGTGAAGAAGTGCCCGGCTTTGATGTTGTGGCACATTGCAAATGGTGCCCCTCCATTGTCAATCGCAGCAGCCCCATGATGGTCGACGACGGTGACCACCCAGTTGCAGCCAGTGTTCGTCTTGACGACGATCTCCTTGGGGATGGCTCCTAGATGATGGCGGAATGCTGGAGGAATGGGCAGCATGTCCAGCCCAGGTGCCCGGACAACCTTGCAGAAGTGGGTTGGAGACACATCGTCGTGGTGGAAGTGTCCCAGGGGACCTTCCTCCTCTTCGAAGCACTGCCTTCTTCCTCAAGAACATCTTTGCCCTTAGCAGACTTCAAAACAAGTAGCCAACTTGTGTGTCAGATAACATCATAGTCAAATATCATCGTAGTGAAATATCATCATAGCAAAAACGATCTTACGTAGCCTCGATTATGTTGAGCAAGGCCTACACAAATATCCGCCACCAGAAAAGCCAACAAAAGCAAGTACAACACACTATTAGTTGTGCATCGTTCTTGGTTTTGGTGGCTGTCTGGTGGTGACAGTGTTTATGTTGCCTCAGTTGTTCAACAGGTCATCATAGGCACGACAGCACAACAAAACAGATGGATGCCTCAGTTGAGCAGTGAGAATGTATTCACAAGTATGCAGCACCAGACTAGCCATCAAAATGAAATATAAGACACAATGTGTTGTGCTTAGTTCTTAATTTTGTTGGATGTCTACTGCTGACATAACCTTAACCGCTCAAAAATCGAACAGATCATCATAGGCACAAGAACAGAAAATGGAACTTGAACAACAAATCAGCCTCATTGTCTCTGCATTGACCACTTGGTTTGTAGGCAGTCTCCTTGCAACTATCCTGGGCTAGTTTAATCATCGCCAGTTCAAGAAAGGTAAGGTCAATCAGTTCATGTAGCAGATCTATTGATGGCCTCAGTTAGCATAATCAAGAAGAGCTCGTAGGGGTCGGAGCACCATGCCAAAGACAATGTAGACATCGAGTTTACCTTGTTTTCGGAACGGAGACCCACATCCCTAAGAGACAACTGCTAGTGTTCATCATCGGCCCATACCAAGAACTGTGCAGATCGAAACCCTAAACGACGTAGATCTACTGTGCATGTCAACCTACACCGATAAATCTACCACGATCTACAGATCTACGCTAGAAACAAGCTCATAATGGGTGGAGAACATCATTACCGCCATGGATGAAGCCCTCGAGGAAGTCGGAGAGCACCGCGGCTGTCGCTGCCGACGAAGATCCAAGCCGTCAACGAAGAAACACAGCGGCCTGCCTTCCTCTCCGACCGAAGATGCAGGCGGCGGAGCGGTCGACGAGCCGGCGGCAAAGGAACCGCCGACGAAAAGAGGAGAGAGGAGACGCGTGAGTGGACTGACCAGGGCAGATGGCGGTGAGGGGATTTATGGCGCGTGTTCTCAAAGGGATGCGGCGTCTCCCGCCCCTTCTCCGCGCGTGCAGGCTGGCCCAAAATTTTGTCTACGCGAGGGTGGCTCCACGGAAACGGCCGAATCGAGCGTTCCTGCTGGCCTAGCCCGAGGGTGCTTTAAAGTTCGTGCGATGCAAGAACGCGGCGCAGCCCAGGCAAGCAAACAGGCCGAAAACACCTATCCACAGGCTACACGGGCTTGCAGTGGGCAACCAAACACGCCCATTGTGACCGGGTTCAGCGGGGCATTCAGAATGTATATGGTCTAGTTTGTCATAAATTGGGACCCACTTTGCTTGTGAAAATGGTCACAATGTATAAGGTCATATTTACTACTCACGACCCACATGTCTATCAAAAGTACAAAGTATGCAAGAGAGTATAGACTAAAATAGTTTTTATTACTTGCGGACAACCATAAACTTATGGGTTACCCATAAGAAGATTCCCTTAAGTTTTTTTTTGAAAGGATGCGTAGGGAAGCCCCTACAACGTTTTTTTTAAATAATAAGAATCAAAATCTGCGTCTGTAAGGACTTGAACCTGGGTGACTGTGTTGTACATCCACTTCTCTAACCAAGTGAGCCCAGCTTACTTCTTGATTCCCTTAAGGTGAGTCTCCACAATGTATGTTGCAAACTTTAAGGTGCAAATTTTGGCTTACATTACGCTGCTGTAAGGATGACAATTTACGCTACGGATACCCGCGGGCAGCGTACCCTTATGGGTAGGGTATGTGCACTGCCCATTGTTATGTGCACATACCCTACCCATAGTGTTGTTGGTATACCCAAACCCTACCTAGCTTGAGTTGAAGACATGAGTCGGGTGCACCCTCGAGTTCTCGATCTATCGGCTCTTCTCATTACGCCGCCACCACAAGGCATAGAGTCGGCAACCAATGCCAGTATGCCACCGACCTCCATTTTCCACCTCTAAATCCACTCCTTTCTTTGTTTCTTCACCACAGGGTGTCGGCGGCAAGTACAAGCATGGTAGGTAGATGACGGGTGCACGAAATGTTATAAAATATTGCGCATTGTTTATCTACCCAATGGGTACCCAACTAGTATTGGCGCGTGATTGCGTGGATCACACGTTCGCTAGGAGACCCCAAGAGGAAGGTATGAATCAGTGTAGCAGCAGTTTCCCTCAGTATGAAACCAAGGTTTAATCGAACCAGTAGGAGCAAGAAATCACTTCTGAAGGTTGTTGGTGGCGGAATATGGCACGGCGCAACACCAGGGAATCCGGCGCCGACGTGGAATCTGCACACAACACAATCAAACTACTTTGCCCCAACGAAACAGTGAGGTTGTCAATCTCACCGGCTTGCTGAAAACAAAGGATTAAACGTATGGTGTGGAAAACAGTAGTAAATTGCAGAGAATGAAAAGGAACAGTGTTTGCAGTTGGTTGTATTATCAGTGTAAAAGAATGGACCGGGGTCCACAGTTCACTAGTGGTGTCTCTCCATAAAAGATAACTAACATGCTGGGTGAACAAATTACAGCTGGGCAATTGACAAAATATTGAGCGCATGACAATGCATATATATGACATGATGATTACTATGATATTCATGTGGGCATTACGACAAAATACATAGACCGTTATCCAACAGCGTCTATGACTAATAATCCACCGCCAGGTTGTCATACCGAGTTCCCCGTTGGTATTAAGTTGCAAGCAACGGATAATTGCATTAAGTAATGTGCGTAATGTAAACAAATGCATTAGACCTAACGGCGTACCCTTAAGCTAAGCATCGGTTATTTTATCCCTAGTGGCAACAGCACATCCACAATCTTAGAAGTTATTGTCACTCTCCCAGATTACCGGAGGCATGAACCCACTATCTAGCATAAATACTCACTCTTGGAGTTACAAGCATCTACTTGGCCAAAGCATCTACTAGTAACGGAAAGCATGCAAGATCATAAATAACATATAAGATAGATTGATAATCAACTTGACATAGTATTCAATATTCATCGGATCCCAGCAAACACAACATGTAGCATTACAATAAGATGATCTTGATCATGATAGGCAGCTCACAAGATCTAAACATGATAGCATAAAGTGGAGAGACAACCATCTAGCTACTGCCATGGACCCGTAGTCCAAGGATGAACTACTCACGCATCACTCCGGAGGCAGGCATGGTGATGTAGAGCCCTCCGGTGATGATTCCCCTCTCCGGCAGGGTGCCGGGAAGAGCTTCTGAACCCTCCCGAGCTAGGGTTGACGGCGGCGGCGTCTCTGGAACTTTTCGTGGATAATGGCTCGGGTATTTAGGGTTTTCGCGTCGGAGAATAAATAGGCGAAAGGGCGGCGGCTGCGGAGCCACGAGGGCCCCACACCACCCCACGGCGCGGCAGGGGGGCGCGGCCCCATGGTGTGGGTGCCACGTGGCCCCCTCCGTCTCTCCTCTGGACTCCGTCTTCGTGTTGGAAAAATAGGAGGTTCTGTCCAAGTTTCGTCCAATTCCGAGAATATTTCCAGACTAGCTTTTCTGGAATACAAAAACAGCAGAAAACAGGAACTGGCACTGTGGCATCTTGTTAATAGGTTAGTCCCAGAAAATGCATAAAAATGCTATGAAGTGTATATAAAACATGTAACAATTGGTATAATATCAACATGGAACATCAGAAATTATAGATACGTTTGAGACGTATCAAGCATCCCCAAGCTTAGTTCTACTCGTCCTCGAGTAGGTAAAACGATAAAAACAAAATAATTTCTGAGGTGACATGCTACAATCATAATCTTGATCAAATAATTGTAAAGCACATGTTATGAATGAAGTGATCCAGGTCAATGGTCTATAGTTTGCTAGCAAGTAGATAATGAGCAAACAACTGAATCATATAAGCAAAAACTTTTCATGAATAGTACTTTCGAGACAAGCATCAAAGAGTTTTGCATAAGAGTTAACTCATAAAGCAATAGATTCTAAGTAAAAGGTATTTAACCAACACAAAGGAAGATTTAAGTTTCAGCAATTGCTTTCAACTTTCAACATATATATCTCATGGATATTTGTCAACACAAAGCATATAATAAGTGCAATATACAGCATATAAAAATTGTTGCACCAAAGTTGACACTAGTGTTTGCTTCTAAGATAGAAAGAAGTAGGAAAACTGACTCAACATAAAAGTAAAAGAAAGGCCCTTCGCAGAGGGAAGCAGGGATTAAATCATGTGCTAGAGCTTTTTAAGTTTTTGAAATCATATAGAGAGTAAAAATAAGTTTTGAGAGGTGTTTGTTAATTGTCAACGAATCAGAAAATGGAAAGTACAATATGACCCCTGCCAACCAGACTTTTAAGAGCGGCTCCCATGAAGGACGTTATTTCTACCAGCAAGGCAGATCATCCCTCTTTCTCTTTTGTTTACACATGCAGATATTTCACTGTTTGTCATTGCTTGACTGATAAATCAGGGCAAAAATGTGAAGAGAATTAAGCGGTTAAAGTTGTAATTAATTGGGACTGGGCACCCCATTTGCCAGCTCTTTTTGCAAAATTAATGGATAAGCGGATGTATATGCCGCTAGTCCGGTGGTAAAGTCTGTTTGACAGTTGACATAAAGACATCCACCCCGTCCTCATGAGCTTGGTAAACATTGACACAAAATAGGAGTAATAAAGTTTGAATAGTTTAAAGGTAGCACATGAAAAATTTACTTGGAATGGCAAGAAATACCACATATAGGTAGTTATGGTGGACACAGATGGCATGGATTTTGGCTCAAGGTTTTGGATGCACGAGAAGCATTCCCTCTCAGTACAGAGTTTAGGCTAGCAAGGTTATTTGAAGCAAACACAGGATATCAACCGACACAGCAAGACTTATATGAAAACATATTGCAAGCATTATAAGACTCTACACTGTCTTCCTTGTTAACCAAACCCTTTTACTAGAAAATATCTAGACCTTAGAGATACCAATCATGCAAACCAAATTTCAACGAGCTTTACGGTAGTTCTTCATTAATAGGTTTTAACTACATGATACAAAAGCTTAAACATGAACTACTTGATAACTCAAAACAATTGACAAGTATCAAATTATCCAATACAATGATCTACAAGAATATGTAAGCTTTTTCCATTATACCATCTACCACATGCAACATTTTCTGTTCCAACCAAACACCAATCAATTTATTTCAACATAAACTCTCCAAACAATTATAAGTGAAGCAAGAGAGTACTTTCTTTAAAAGAACTAACAGCTCTGAATAAGAGATGCATGCAAAACAGGAGCTAAAAGCATAGCAATAGCTAGATAAGAATACTCAAGTATAAGTGAAGAATAGGAGTATTCATATGAAAAAGCGGAGCGTGTCTCTCTCCCAATCAAGAATGCTGGGTCCAATCAAGTTGACCATAAGAAAAATAAAATACTGAAAATAAAAGCACACAGACGCTCCAAGTAAAGCACATATGATGTGAAAGAATTAAAATATAGTTTCACTAGAGATGACCTGATAAGTTGCTGATGAAGAAGGGGATGCCTTGGGCATCCCCAAGCTTAGACGCTTGAGTCTTCTTGAAATATGCTGGGGTGATCCATGGGAGCATCCCCAAGCTTAAGCTCTTCACTCTTCTTGATCACATTATATCATCCTTCTCTCTTGACCCTTGAAAACTTCCGCCACACCAAACTCAAAGTAATTCTCATTAGAGGGTTAGTGCACAATCAAAAACTCACATGTTCTATAAGGACACAAACATGACCGTTACTTTTAACATTAGCTACTGCCACTGATGTTATGTGAAGCTCTTCACCCTAAAAAAGAATTCCACTCAACACTAGTAAAAGAGAGAATGCGAAAAATAAAAGACAGAATCTGTCTAAACAGAACAGTCCGCAAAGACGAATTTTTTCGAGGCACTTACGTTGCTCAGATCGAAAAACTTTAAACTAACGAAAGATGCGTACATATCTGAGGATCACGCACAAAAATTTGCAGATTTAAATAATTTTTCTGTGATTTTACAGAATTAAAACGGTGAACAGCAGAAATCTGTTCCTGCGCAGAAATCCAAATCTAGCATCATCTTCCTATTAGAGGCAATACTTGGCACAACAATGCGATAAAATAAAGATACAAAGGAATTGTTACAGAAGTAAACAACTCCTTGACTCAAAAAGAAAAGAAAAATTGCAGAAATAAAATAATGGGTTGTCTCCCATAAGCGCTTTTCTTTAACGCCTTTCAGCTAGGCGCAGAAAGTAAGAATCAAGTGTTTCCAAGTGATGAAGCATCAACAGAATAATTTGCTCTAACAATAGAATCAAAAGGTAACTTCATCTTCTTTCTAGGGAAGTGTTCCATACCTTTCTTGAGTGGGAATTGATATTTAATATTCCCCTCTCTCATATCAATAATAGCACCAACAGTTCTAAGAAAAGGTCTTCCCAAAACAATAGGACAAGAAGCATTGCATTCAATATCCAAAACAATCAACGGGGACAAGGTTATTGTTAACCATTATAAAAACATCATCAACTCTCCCCAAAGGTTTCTTTATAGTATTATCAGCAAGGTGAACATCCAAATAACAGTGTTCCAAAGGTGCTAAATCAAGCATATCATAGAGTTTCTTAGGCATAACAGAAATACTAGCACCAAGATCACATAAAGCATTGCAATCAAAATCATTCACCTTCATTTTAATGATGGGCTCCCAACCATCTTCTAACTTCCTAGGGATAGAAGCTTCATGTTTTAATTTCTCTTCCCTAACTTGCATGAGAGCATTAGTAATATGTTTAGTAAAAGCCATGTTTATAGCACTAGCATTAGGACTTCTAGCTAGCTTTTGCAAGAACTTAATTACTTCAGAAATATTGCAACCATCAAAATCAAAATCATTATTATCAAAAGTAATGGACCATTGTCTCCCACATCTCGAAAAATTTCAGCACTTTTATCAGGAACAGTTTCAGTGTTTTCAGGCAATTTTAAACGTTTTGCAACAGAAGTAGAGACATTGCCAACACCAATTACTTTACCATTGATAGTAGGAGGTTTGTTAACACTTGAGTTTATAGCATTTTCAGTAGTAGTAATAGTATAAACTCTAGCAATACTATTCTTTTTAGCAATTTCATCCTCTCTTGCCCACCTAGCATGTAAATCAGCTAACATCCTCACATTATTATCAATTTTAACTTGTATAGCATTGAGAGTTTTGCTCTCTTTAACATCATGAGGCATAGTTTTAATTTTTAACAAATCAACATCAAGAGCAAGACTATCAACTTTAGAGGCAAGAACATCAATTTTCCCAAACTTTTCCTCAACAGATTTATTGAAAGCAGTTTGTGTACTAATAAAATCCTTAAGCATGACTTCAAGATCAGAGGGTACACTCTTATTATTGTTGTAGGAATTACCATAAGAATTAACATAACCATTGCCACTATTAAAAGGATAGGGCTTATAATTGTTATTACCAAAATTATTCCTATAAGCATTGTTGTTGAAGTTATTATTTTTAATGAAGTTCACATCAACATGCTCTTCTTGAGCAACCAAAGAAGCTAAAGGAACATTATTTGGATCAACATGCAT
This sequence comes from Poa pratensis, assembly GCA_947311845.1. NCBI lineage: Eukaryota > Viridiplantae > Streptophyta > Magnoliopsida > Poales > Poaceae > Poa > Poa pratensis. The sequence continues at coordinate 42,090,670 of CAMZMU010000083.1, read as the reverse complement.
TTTTCCATTTGTAAGCATAGACATAATAGTATCAATCTTATCACTCAAGGAAGAGATTTCTTCAACAGAATTTACCTTCTTACCTTGTGGAGCTCTTTCGGTGTGCCATTCAGAATAATTTATCATCATATCATCAAGAAGCTTTGTTGCAGCACCCAAAGTGATGGACATAAAGGTACCTCCAGAGGCCGAATCCAATAGGTTTCTTGAAGAAAAATTTAGTCCTGCATAAAAGGTTTGGATGATCATCCAAGCAGTCAGTCCATGGGTGGGACAATTCTTTACCAATGATTTCATTCTCTCCCAAGCTTGAGCAACATGCTCATTATCAAATTGTTTGAAATTCATAATGCTACTTCTCAAAGATATAATCTTAGCAGGAGGATAATATTTTCCTATGAAAGCATTTTGCATTTAGTCCATGAATCAATACTATTTCTAGTCAAAGATAGCAACCATTCTTTAGCACGTCCTCTCAAAGAGAAAGGAAAAAGTTTCAGTTTAATAATATCACCATCTACATCCTTATACTTTTGCATCTCACAAAGTTCAACAAAATTATTAAGGTGAGCAGCAGCATCATCAGTACTAACACCAGAGAATTGCTCTTTCATAACAAGATTTAAAAGTGCAGGTTTAATTTCATAGAATTCTGCGTTAGAAGCAGGTGGAGCAATAGGTGTACTAATGAAATCATTGTTGTTCGTGCTAGTGAAATCACACAACTTAGTGTTCTCAGGGGTACTCATTTTAGCAAAATTAAAACAAAACAGAAAGATAACAACTTGAAAATAAAAGTAACTAATTTTTTTGTGTTTTTGATAAATAAAGCAAACAAGACTAAATAAAAATAAACTAAGCAAGACAATAACAAAGTAAAGAGATTGGAAGCGTGAAACTCCCCTTGCAGAAATCCTCTTGCTCCCCGGCAACGGCGCCAGAAAAGAGCTTGATTGCGTGGATCACACGTTCGTTGGGAGACCCCAAGAGGAAGGTATGAAGCAGTGTAGCAGCAGTTTCCCTCAGTATGAAACCAAGGTTTAATCGAACCAGTAGGAGCAAGAAATCACTTCTGAAGGTTGTTGGTGGCGGAATATGGCACGCGCAACACCAGGGAATCGCACGTGGAATCTGCACACAACACAATCAAACTACTTTGCCCCAACGAAACAGTGAGGTTGTCAATCTCACCGGCTTGCTGAAAACAAAGGATTAAACGTATGGTGTGGAAAACAGTAGTAAATTGCAGAGAATGAAAAGGAACAATGTTTGCAGTTGGTTGTATTATCAGTGTAAAAGAATGGACCGGGGTCCACAGTTCACTAGTGGTGTCTCTCCATAAAAGATAACTAACATGCTGGGTGAACAAATTACAGCTGGGCAATTGACAAAATATTGAGCGCATGACAATGCATATATATGACATGATGATTACTATGATATTCATGTGGGCATTACGACAAAATACATAGACCGTTATCCAACAGCGTCTATGACTAATAATCCACCGCCAGGTTGTCATACCGAGTTCCCCGTTGGTATTAAGTTGCAAGCAACGGATAATTGCATTAAGTAATGTGCGTAATGTAAACAAATGCATTAGACCTAACGGCGCACCCTTAAGCTAAGCATCGGTTATTTTATCCCTAGTGGCAACAGCACATCCACAATCTTAGAAGTTATTGTCACTCTCCCAGATTACCGGAGGCATGAACCCACTATCTAGCATAAATACTCACTCTTGGAGTTACAAGCATCTACTTGGCCAAAGCATCTACTAGTAACGGAAAGCATGCAAGATCATAAATAACATATAAGATAGATTGATAATCAACTTGACATAGTATTCAATATTCATCGGATCCCAGCAAACACAACATGTAGCATTACAATAAGATGATCTTGATCATGATAGGCAGCTCACAAGATCTAAACATGATAGCATAAAGTGGAGAGACAACCATCTAGCTACTGCCATGGACCCGTAGTCCAAGGATGAACTACTCACGCATCACTCCGGAGGCAGGCATGGTGATGTAGAGCCCTCCGGTGATGATTCCCCTCTCCGGCAGGGTGCCGGGAAGTTGACGGCGGCGGCGTCTCTGGAACTTTTCGTGGATAATGGCTCGGGTTTTAGGGTTTTCGCGTCGGGAAGAATAAATAGGCGAAAGGGCGGCGGCTGCGGAGCCACGAGGGCCCCACACCACCCCACGCGCGGCAGGGGGCCCGCGCGCCCCATGGTGTGGGTGCCACGTGGCCCTCCTCCGTCTCTCCTCTGGACTCCGTCTTCGTGTTGGAAAAATAGGAGGTTCTGTCCAAGTTTCGTCCAATTCCGAGAATATTTCCAGACTAGCTTTTCTGGAATACAAAAACAGCAGAAAACAGAACTGGCACTGTGGCATCTTGTTAATAGGTTAGTCCCAGAAAATGCATAAAAATGCTATGAAGTGTATATAAAACATGTAACAATTGGTATAATATCAACATGGAGCATCAGAAATTATAGATACGTTTGAGACGTATCAGCGCGTGTAAACTTTTATACCATGGGTACGGGTATGGGTAGAGTTTTGTACCCGCGAGCTATATGGGTATGGGTATGGTATTGGTCTACCCTGCACGTACCCTACTGATACCCGTAGATGTGATAGCCTTCAGTAGCTACCTGCAAGATAAAGTATACGGGGTTAGGTTGAGCCTCCAAGTGCAGAGTATGTAGTAAGTGGAAGACTTGTTTTCCCCACGAGGGTGAATCGAGGGTTTAATATCGAACTCTCGGGAATCAGTAGTGAAGATATATCTTCTTATCCTTCTTTTGGTTACCTACAAAACAAAGTTAAATGTTTTGGTCCTCAACCTCACATGTGGTTGTCAAGCACAAGGTATAAGAATGATATCAAGATAGTTATGCAATGCAAACAGGAAATAAATATGCAATGGTGGTGGATGCAATGGTAAATGATATTTTGGGTTTTTTAATGATGTATGCAAGATGAAAAGTATTTTTGTATTTTCAGATTTAATGATGGCTGAAAATGGAAAAGTGGTATATGGTGTTGGAAAGGTGTTTCTTATGATTAAAAATGGACCGGGTTCATGGTTTCACAAATGCACTCTCTCTTTATAAAGTGGCAGACAATGGAACACACACAGAGTTAACATATGAGATTGCAACACAAAGTTTGATAACAAGTTACTTAGATATATGGCATCACGTCCTAACATAGAGACCTTTTGATTATTAGTCTCTCTTATACTCCACCAAGATGCGAACCAAATCATAACACCTCAGTAATTAAGATGATTCAGAGTATGGCAATAACTTTCATGACATGAAGTTAAAATAAGAACATGCTGGATCTAGTCATAGAGAAGAGGCTTGATCACCCTCAACCCCGGCAGCAAGGTATTTTTGTTTATCCCTAGTGAGGTAACAAAGTAAGGTAAACACCCAAGTGGATCGCGATATTAAGTTGTCAGCTTACCGCACTCACCACTCCCCGTTACTCCAACTAATGCACACGTTCCCCCACACACGCTCTCATAAACATGCTTGATCATAACAAGTAGACAAGAACGGGGTACATAATATGCATCTATACTCATAACTGAAACAAACATTGCAATCTCAAACATATATTAACTCATAGAAAGATCCACCACATAGGTAATACAAATATGACCGTAATCATGTTCAGCAGCTCATACGGTACTAATTAGTGAAGCTCAAGAGAGGAGAGATACATAAGTTACTTCCACAAACCCATAGTCCAGAGGTGGAATACTCCCTCTTCATCATGGAGACGGTGGAGAAGTCGATGGAGAGGATGGAGACCACACCGGCAGCGCCCCGCCGGAGTTTTCCCCCGCCAATCTGCAGCTCCTGATCTCCGTTTCGGTGTTTCTGTGTTTTTGCGGCGCTCCCTTCGCGAAACGCCAGGGGACCTTTTTTATAGGCGTTTTTAGGTCAAGACGAAGGCGGTGAACGAAAGATCGACGGCAGCGGAGCCACGAGGGCCAAATGAGTGGGCCCCACGCGCCACAGTACCTGGCCGCGTGGGCCACCCCCTTTCTGCCTTGCGGGCTCCGTTTGCTTGCTTCCTTCGCTCCGAGGTCTTCCTCCTTCCAAAATACTGACGCCTGTATTTTTCCATAATTTTTGGACGACGTTTGGGTCCCTGAAACATAAAAGGAAAGAAATAGGGTTTTCTGCCTGCGCAGGGTTAATTCCATAAAAATAGGAAACAATTGATTTATTTCCTAAAATCATTAAATAACAGTAATATAACCCTTATATGATGCAAATATGGTTGGAATATGTGTGATATAGTGCAAAGTTCATGTATGCATTTTACATGCATCAACATCCCCAAGCTTAACCAATACTCGTCCTCGAGTATGAAGGTGATAAAACTAACATGGGCTTTGCAATATAGCACTAACAATGGATATCAAAGATGATTGCTACTGCTACATAGAGTCAAATGATTCATTCTTCATAGGAGTAGCAATATGCAAAACAGTTTATGAAGTGATATCAAGTATTCAATGCAAGGATGTTCAATGATAGTTCACAAAGTGTAACATAGTAGATAGTAGTATGGACATTCTTACTTTTGCATACATGTGGTCCATAGAGTGATAATGAAAATCTGAATATGTTTGGTGGATGATACGTCTCCAACGTATCTATAATTTCTGATGTTCCATGCTTATATTATACCAATTGCTATATGTTTTATATACACTTTATATCATTTTTATGCATTTTCTGGGACTAACCTATTAACAAGATGCCACAGTGCCAGTTCCCTGTTTTCTGCTGTTTTTGGTTTCAGAAAGTTACTTCTGCGAATATTCTCGGAATTCGACGAAACAAAAGCCAAACCTCCTATTTTTTCGAGGGACACACGGAGCCAGAAGGGCAAGCCAGGGGGAGGCCCACGGCCTCCAAACCACCTGCTCGCGCGGCTGGGCCCACAGGCGCGCCGGGAGGTGAGGAGGGAGCCCAGGACCTCCACCGACGTTGCCCCTTTGCCTATATATTGCCTCAGACGCGAAAACCCTAAAACACGAAGTCATATTTCCAGAAGAGTTCCGCAGCGCCGCCGCCATCGACGACAAGTTTCGGGGGACAGAAGTCTCTGTTCCGGCACGCTGCCGGGACGGGGAATTGCCCCCGGAGTCATCTCCATCGACACCACCGCCATCTTCATCGCCGCTGCTGACTCCCATGATGAGGAGGGAGTAGTTCTCCCCCGAGGCTGAGGGCTCTACCGGTAGCTATGTGGTTCATCTCTCTCTCACATGGTGTGATCTTTATGTGATCATGTGTATTGCTAGTATCGCTGAATACATTAATAATGTTTATGCTACTCAAGTGATTTTGTCTAGTTTCTGGAGTCATTGTGACAACACGGTATCAAGGTGATAGTGTGGGTACTTGTGTGACTCTATGAATAATTTAGACATTTATCATGGCTTATTCTTGGGAATTGTGGTGTTTGTTTACTCAGACTTTGAGGTGTGCTCTTGCAGCCCTACGCATAGTACTCTTGCTTCATCAAGAAGGAGAATAATCCCGAGTAGTATTTACTTGTGTTCAGTTGTGCTAATCTAGTTGAATATGTAGATGTTACTCTTTATCTATTATGCACTCTAGAGGTTACTTTAATATGAACTCCGGTACTCTCCACGGTGTGACGGTGACAGTGTGCGCATCGTGTGTGATTCCTTTATGACGTTGTGGCGCTTGTTTACTCCGGCTTGAGGTGTGCTTTTGTAGCCCTACACAATGAATGGTGTTTGTTATCCAACAAGAGAGTGTTTAAGAGTAGCTTTTACTTATTCAGTTATGAGATCATTGTTGAGAGTGTCCACTAGTGAAAGTATGATCCCTAGGCCTTGTTTCTAAGCATTGAAACACCGTTTACAACAAGTTCTGCTACATCTTTGCTTGCTGCCATCTTTATTTCAGATTGCAGTTACTACCTATAATCATCCATATTACTTGTATTTCACTATCTCTTCGCCGAACTAGTGCACCTATACATCTGACAAGTGTATTAGGTGTGTTGGGGACACAAGAGACTTCTTGTATCTTAATTGCAGGGTTGCTTGAGAGGGATATCTTTGACCTCTACCTCCCTGAGTTCGATAAACGTTGGGTGATTCACTTAAGGGAAACTTGCTGCTGTTCTACAAACCTCTGCTCTTGGAGGCCCAACACTGTCTACAAGAATAGAAGCACACGTAGACATCAAGCTATTTTCTGGCGCCGTTGCCGAGGAGGTAAGGTAAAAGGTATTCACATCCTCTGGCTACAAAGCTATTTTCTAGTATTGTTGCTAGTGTGTGAGTGCTCGAAGTTATTTCCTTTAGATTCTGCAATTATATCTTTTTGTTTCTTGTTTTTATTTTCACTAGTTAGGCTTAATGGAAAACAACAAAAAAATTAGAGATCTTTATGAACTTTATATTGAATTAGGACATGATGCTTTTGAGGAGAAAATTAAAAAACCTATGGAGGCTTGTTTGCATGATGGTAGCAGTGGTATTACTATAAATTCTTTGAACACCATTATTGCTAATGCTATGCAAAGCTCTAAGCTTGGGGAAGCTGGTTTTGATGAAAATGATCTTTTTAGTCCCCCAAGTTTTGAGGAGCAAATTTTCTTTGATGATACTTTGCCTCCAATTTATGATGATTATAATGATAGTGGTATTTTGGTGCCACCTACTATGGAGGATAAAGTTTATTATGATTATACTATGCCTGCAATTTATGATGAATACAATGATGGTTGTGATAGTTTTACTCTCACTATTACTAATAAAATTGATTATGTTTATGTGGAGAGTAATGATACTTATATGCATGTGGATCATGATGCTTCTTGATGCTCTCTTTTATGTTTCAACTCTCATCTTTATGTGGGCATCATAAAAATCACTATGCCTAGCTAAAAGGCTTTAAAGAAAAGCGCTTATGGGAGACAACCCATTGTTTTTATTTTCTGTTATTTTTGCTTTTCTTTTTGTTTTGAGTCAAGGTGCTTGTTACTTCTGTAGCAACTCCTTTGTATCTTTATTTTATTACATTGTTGTGCCAAGTAAAGTTCTATATTGAAAATTGATGCAAGATTTGGATTTCTGCGCAGTAACAGATTTTTGGCTGTCACGAATTTGAGTTTTCTCCCTGGCGAAGAATCGAAAAATTCTGTAAAAAATCACGCATCTTCCTCAGATATGTACGCAACTTTCATTCTTTTGGGCCAGATCCATCTGAGAAACTTAAGTGCCTCGAAAAATTCCGTCTTTACAGACTGTTCTGTTTTGACAGATTCTGCCTTTTGTTTTGCATTCTCTCTTTTACTATGTTTGAGTGGATTTCTTTGTTCCACAAAGCATCAGTAGCTGTAGCTAATGTCCAGAGGCTTTAATAATGATTGTGTCATCACAGAATATGAGAATTTTTGATTATGCACTAACCCTCTAATGAGAACTGTCTTGAGTTTGGTGTGAAGTAAGTTTTCAAGGATCAAGCGAGAAGGGTGATATTATGTGATCAAGAAAAGTGAAAAGCCTAAGCTTGGGGATGCCCCCGTGGTTCATCCCAACCATATTCAGAGAGACTCAAGCGTCTAAGCTTGGGGATGCCCAAGGCATCCCCTTCTTCATCAACAACTTATCAGGTCATCTCTAGTGAAACTATATTTTAATTCTTTCACATCTTATGTGCTTTACTTGGAGCGTCTGTGTGCTTTTATTTTTGTTTTTGTTTGAATAAATTCGGATCCTAGCAATCCTTGTGTGGGAGAGAGACACGCTCCGCTTTTTCATGTGAATACTCATGTTCTTCACTTATATTTGTTGAGTATTCTTAACTAGCTACTGCAGTGCTTTTAGCTCCTGTTTTTCATGCATCTCTTCGAGCTGTTAGCACGTGTTTATAAATACTCTCTTGCTGCATTATATTATCATTTGGAGAGTTTATGTTTAAATAAGTTGATTGGTGTTTGCTTGGAAAGAGAAAATGCTACATGTGGTAGTGGTATGATGAAAAACTTGCATAGTCTTATAGATCATTGAAACTTTGATAACTTGATTCTTTGCAAATGTTTTGAGGTATTAGATGGTAAAGCTTGCTGGTTAATTAAGTTAAAATCATTAGTGGATTGTTGTCTTTAAGCTTGTACCGTACTACAAACTCTAAAATTGTTGAAGGTGTAGTTGGACTTGATAGCTTTCCATGTCTGAAAGTTCATTGTAATAATTAAGTTGTGCTGAAGGTCGAGGGATCTAACGGGGTACTTGTACCGCCGTGAACGGCCCTTCTTGGAGTGAATTTTAATCATGCTCTTAATGTTGAACCTGCTAGTTGTTTGCAATAAACTTGTGAGTTCTTTTTGACTAATGTTAAGCTACGGTTTTTGGCACTTCCACCATCCATATTTTGCTAGCCTCTTCGGTGTTGTGCATTGCCTTCTGCTCACATTGAGAGTTGTGCATACTTCGCCAGTACATCCAAACCCGTGGGAGGACTTTCTCTTGTTCTCCTACACATAAGTTATACATCTTCCTCAAAACAGCCACCATACCTACCTACCACAGCATTTCCATAGCTGTTCCGAGATATATTGCCATGCAACATCCATCTTACATTACATGACTTGTTGTCATTTATCACTTATATATTGCTTTGCATAATTCTATACAGCTGATGTGTGGTTTACCCATGTTACGCTAGATCATTGCATATCCTGCTACACTGGCAGAGGCATACAGTTTCATACATCATGTCTTGTTTGTTATGAGTTATATGTACCAAAAAGTGTGTTGTCATATTAGAATGTTGCCCCTGAAAGTGAAAAGAGCCATGGAGGCCATCGAAAAGAGAAACAGAAAAAGAAAAAAAAATAGAAAAAAGGAAAAAAGAAAAAAAAAGAATAAAGAATAAAGAAAAAGGGGCAACATTACTATCCTTTATCCACACTTGTGCTCATGTTATAGCACCTGCAGTATTCATAGTCATCATTTGTGCTCATGTTTAGCACCTATACTCCATGTGAGAGAGTTTTCATGTTCTACTTGTATAACTATGTGGGGAATTTACACTATAGAACTTGGGTTGTATATTCCAATGATGAGCTTCCTCAAAAGTGCTCTAGGTCTTCATGAGCAACCAAGTTGGATGCACCCCCACTAGTTCCATTGGAGAGCTTTCATACACATATAGCTCTATGTGCATCCGTTGCATGGCAATCACTACTCTTTACATAGATTCGATCATAAGACTTCCTCTTGTCTAATGATCACTTATAGCTTTGTGAGACTTTCTTCCATTGGCCTTCCAAACCCCCATTAATGTTCTCTTTGCCATAACATCATGGTGCCAATACCAAATGCTTGCGCTCACCGGTTGAGTAGACTTCGAAACAGTTGATTCATGACGTTCATGTTTATGTTTACTTGGCTGAATCCTTCTATGTTATGAAAATTTACTTGATGCTTGGTTTGAAGGATAGAACTCCTATGCTGGATACTTAAATCTTCTTTAATGAACCTTGTACGGTTTCATGTCTTTGAAGCAATAGTTCATGAAAACGTTTAGCTTGTTTGACTCTTGCTTTGTCTTTTGATATCAACTATATACATTTGCCTTGAATGATTTGATCACAGCTTACATGTCTTACAATATTATGATCAAGATTGTGTGAAAGCATGTCTCCTCAGAAATTATTTGTTGTTATCGTTTTACCTACTCGAGGGCGAGTAGAACTAAGCTTGGGGATGCTTGATACGTCTCCAACGTATCTATAATTTCTGATGTTCCATGCTTATATTATACCAATTGCTACATGTTTTATATACACTTTATATCATTTTTATGCATTTTCTGGGACTAACCTATTAACAAGATGCCACAGTGCCAGTTCCCTGTTTTCTGCTGTTTTTGGTTTCAGAAAGTTACTTCTGCGAATATTCTCGAAATTCGACGAAACAAAAGCCAAACCTCCTATTTTTCCGAGGGACACACGGAGCCAGAAGGGCAAGCCAGGGGGAGGCCCACGGCCTCCAAACCACCTGCTCGCGCGGCTGGGCCCACAGGCGCGCCGGGAGGTGAGGAGGGAGCCTAGGACCTCCACCGACGTTGCCCCTTCGCCTATATATTGCCTCAGACGCGAAAACCCTAAAACACGAAGTCATATTTCCAGAAGAGTTCCGCAGCGCCGCCGCCATCGACGACAAGTTTCGGGGGACAGAAGTCTCTGTTCCGGGACGCTGCCGGGACGGGGAATTGCCCCGGAGTCATCTCCATCGACACCACCACCATCTTCATCGCCGCTGCTGACTCCCATGATGAGGAGGGAGTAGTTCTCCCCCGAGGCTGAGGGCTCTACCGGTAGCTATGTGGTTCATCTCTCTCTCACATGGTGTGATCTTTATGTGATCACGTGTATTGCTAGTATCGCTGAATACATTAATAATGTTTATGCTACTCAAGTGATTTTGTCTAGTTTCTGGAGTCATTGTGACAACACGGTATCAAGGTGACAGTGTGGGTACTTGTGTGACTCTATGAATAATTTAGACATTTATCATGGCTTATTCTTGGGAATTGTGGTGTTTGTTTACTCAGACTCTGAGGTGTGCTCTTGCAGCCCTACGCATAGTACTCTTGCTTCGTCAAGAAGGAGAATAATCCCGAGTAGTATTTACTTGTGTTCAGTTGTGCTAATCTAGTTGAATATGTAGATGTTACTCTTTATCTATTATGCACTCTAGAGGTTACTTTAATATGAACTCTGGTACTCTCCACGGTGTGACGGTGACAGTGTGCGCATCGTGTGTGATTCCTTTATGACGTTGTGGCGCTTGTTTACTCTGGCTTGAGGTGTGCTTTTGTAGCCCTACACAATGAATGGTGTTTGTTATCCAACAAGAGAGTGTTTAAGAGTAGCTTTTACTTATTCAGTTATGAGATCATTGTTGAGAGTGTCCACTAGTGAAAGTATGATCCCTAGGCCTTGTTTCTAAGCATTGAAACACCGTTTACAACAAGTTCTGCTACATGTTTGCTTGCTGCCATCTTTATTTCAGATTGCAGTTACTACTTATAATCATCCATATTACTTGTATTTCACTATCTCTTCGCCGAACTAGTGCACCTATACATCTGACAAGTGTATTAGGTGTGTTGGGGACACAAGACACTTCTTGTATCTTAATTGCAGGGTTGCTTGAGAGGGATATCTTTGACCTCTACCTCCCTGAGTTCGATAAACCTTGGGTGATTCACTTAAGGGAAACTTGCTGCTGTTCTACAAACCTCTGCTCTTGGAGGCCCAACACTGTCTACAAGAATAGAAGCACACGTAGACATCAGTGGACACTTTGGAAAGATGAATAAGTGAGTAGAGGTAAAGCATGCATAAGTTTCATCTAACCTCCAAACTCTCCTACTTAAGTTAATGATTGCAATGTGGTAATAATTGGTGTCAAGCTCTCATTCCCCTATCATAGCATCTTGAATGATTATAGTTTAATGTGAGAGCAAATATGAGTAGTGTGCTTGACAAAGTAAATGTTGGATGTCTCATGCCCCTTGAATACAAGTACCTACACCATGAGTTACTCAACTTGGGAAAAGCAAGTTCAAGTTATCTATCATTGTAAGTAATAATAGTATCATCAAGAGCGTCAACTGGGGTACCTCTTGTCCCAGGATATGGAACAAGCCCATATCAAAATGACAAGACAAACAAACAAGATGAAAAACCTCAACACCCTTTTTTTACCATTGGAATAGCTTTTTATTGTAAGGTGTGTCATAGATAATTCACCATAGCATGTAAGTAAATTTCCACCATGAATAATGCATGGCTTAGATTAGCGGCCCAAGCGTCTCTCTAACCATTTATACAAACTCATTCAAACTAAATCTTTTCCCCTTTATTTCACCATGATAGGCATCCATAGACAAAAGCACATGATATCAACTAAATGGAGCATGTTGAAAGCTTTGCATGTGACAGCACATATGGGCTAACTCCCAACCTTGGACATTTATCAAGCCACTAGCATCATAATCTTAATCACAATGGGTCATGTTTATTTATAGCAATGATAGTAAAATGTGCATCAAGTTCGTGAGAGCTATATAACCAACTTTTCCCATGGCAATCAATAACATAATCATTTTCATTCAGAGGTATAGATAACACAAATATCATGATGAACATACTCGGAATAGCATATAGCTAGTAGGTAGATATGGTGGACTCACTGGAATAACTTTGGTTGAAGGTGTTGGAAACAAGTTTTGACTTGTTGGAATGTTTGGGCTAGCAAAAGGGAGAAAGTTGACCATCTAGATGCATGCATGAGTGTCCATAGAACTAACTAATCCATGTTAAACCAAGTAAAATAACAATCAGCACCAAAACATGAATAAGTGATAGCTCTTCAAAAAGGATTTGCAAACTATTACTCATAAACAAGCTCATGAATCATGCAACTATATGTATCATTAAAAATCAACTCAAACATCCCTTTTCCCAATCTTATAAAAGCATCCAACATATTTCAACCCATATTTCCAGTAGCTCTCCCATATATAAATGATAGTGTGGTGGTCTCTCAAAACAAATCAAACCAAAACAAAACAAAAGACGCTCCAAGTTTATGCGATAAAGTGTTTCGATCGAAAAACAGAAGTTGGACGTGCGCAAACCGAGAGTGTGTAGGTCCAGTGGGGTTGTCTTCACATCCCCAAGCTTATGGTATTCACCATCCTTGGATAGCTCTTGGTGCATCTCCTCCAATCCCTGTGAAAAAACTTCAAAACACCGTTTCTCCCATTTCTTTTCTGTGGGGTGCATTAATAGTGATAAACAAATATGTTTCTTGCTGCATATAATCCTTGAACAAAAATTCATATGAGATGTCCAGAAAGTTTATAATGTTGTATGCCTACTCATAAACTCAATTGGATCAAAAAGATTCAACTTAAAAGCTCAAAGCATGCATCAAACAAAATGGGACAGAATCTGTCCAGAAAAACAGCAGCAGTAAAACGTATTTTTCTACCCTACCAAACTTTCTCGAAAAATTCCGAAAAAATTCATGCATACAGAGGATGAAAAGTTGCAACTACAGTTCAAATATGAGCTCATTCGGAGTTACAGAATAAGAATTAAAAATCATACCGTGCACTGATTCGTGCAGGAATAAAATCTCCGAACGCTATAAGCAACTTTTTCAAACCAAAAAGGGTAAAACTTGGCACTTTATTGAAAATTCCAGAACCTAAACTAGACACAAAGTCTCTTGTTACAGCAAGAGGACACAAAGAAAATCATACAAAAAAATAACCGGGTTGCCTCCCGCAAAGCGCTTTCTTTATAGCCATATAGCTAGGCTTCTTACTTGTTGTTTATTGTGGACGAAGCTCATGAGGGAGCTTGAACTTTGGTGGTTCCCTCTTCCTTGGGAAGTGTTCCATGCACTTCTTGTGTGGAAACTGAAACTTTACATTCCCTTCCTTTGAATCAATGATGGCACCTGTGGTACGAAGAAAAGGTCTTCCAAGAATAATAGGACTAGAGGTTTTATTCCCCATATCCATGATTAGAAAATCCACAGGCACAAAAGTCATATGTAACTCTACCATAACATCACTTACTTTTCCCAAAGCATGTTTAATAGAGTCATCAGCAAGTGCTAGTTCAATAGAGCATTTTTCAAGATTTTTCAATTCAAGCACTTCATATAGTTCTTTAGATAAAACAGAGACACTAGATCCTAGATCAAGTATAGCATGGTGTGTCTCTTTTCCAATAGTTACTAGTACCTTAGGTATCCACATATCCCCAAGCTTAGGTGGTATCATAGCCTCTTGGTTGTACCTAGCAATCTTTTCTTTCAAGACATGATTAGCAATATAAGAACCAAAACCAGCTTGATTAGTGTTGATGGAAGGATCACTTGCAAATTTTTGTAAGATAGATATTAATTCATGCAAGCTACAATTTTCTAAGTCAAGCAAAGGATCCTTGACTTCACTAAGCATTTTAACTTCCTCAACTTCTTCCCAAGCAAGATTCTCATTCCTTTTTTTAAAGCAAGATTCAAGGCTATTTGGAGGTCATTCTCCTCTTCAACATGATTCTTAATATCCCTGTCTAAAGGTTCCAACATAGAAGATATTCTTTCATTTAATTCCCTAGTCAACTTCTTTTTAGACTTGGCATAGTTCAATATTGTTTCCATTTTAAAGAGATTCCAGAAAGAGTGTTATTTGTCTTTTTCATCCTAGATTTGGTATGAAGGATAAATGAATGCATCTCATTTTTAGTAGGATAATCCTCCATATAAGTTTGTAGACATAAAGTTGACCTATCCATAGAAGCTTTTAGTTGTTTGATCTCAGTTTCATATTTGGATTCTATAGAATTCCCAAATAAATTTTCCATCAAGTTATTAGCATGTGAGGGATTTCCAGAAGCAAATTTTCCACTAGTCAATGAGTCTAGAAAACATTTGACCAACCATCTATACCTTTATAGAAGTTTCTTATCACAGTGGCAGGAGTATATTTAATGACACCATTTTTACTAGTGTCCTTAATTCTATACCAAGCATCCATCAATGACTCTCCATAGTATTGACCAAAGTTGTTCATTTCAGCACTAGGATTCATTTTAGCAAGTTTTTTTGTATTTTTTTTATTTTTTATGCAAAACTGAAATAAATATGATATGATATGCAATGACACTAACAAAACAAATAAATTGCTTTGTAAGTAAAGATGGATAAGATGGTGCTCACGTAGGTGCAACCTCCCCAAGCTTAGGTGTTAGCACAAGTTGGTGACGTTGACTTTGTTGTGAGATGAATGCGATGATGCACACCCTTGGATAAATCTCTCAGCTACGATTCCCCGGCAACGGCGCCAGAAAACGTCTTGATACCCGTAGAGTGATAGCCTTCAGTAGCTACCTGCAAGATAAAGTATACGGGGTTAGGTTGAGACTCCAAGTGCAGAGTATAGTAAGTGGAAGACAGTTTTCCCCACGAGGGTGACTCGAGGGTTTAATATCGAACTCTCGGGGAATCAGTAGTGAAGATTTATCTTCTTATCCTTCTTTTGGTTACCTACAAAACAAAGTTAGATGTTTTGGTCCTCAACCTCACCTGTGGTTGTCAAGCACAAGGTGTAAGAATGATATCAAGATAGTTATGCAATGCAAACAGGAAATAAATATGCAATGGTGGTGGATGCAATGGTAAATGATATTTTTGGGTTTTTAATGATGTATGCAAGATGAAAAGTATTTTTGTATTTTCGGATTTAATGATGGCTGAAAATGAAAAGTGGTATATGGTGTTGGAAAGGTGTTTCTTATGATTAAAAATGGACTGGGGTTCATGGTTTCACAAATGCACTCTCTCTTTATAAAGTGGCAGACAATGGAACACACACAGAGTTAACATATGAGATTGCAACACAAAGTTTGATAACAAGTTACTTAGATATATGGGCATCACGTCCTAACATAGAGACCTTTTGGTTATTAGTCTCTCTTATACTCCACCAAGATGCGAACCAAATCATAACACCTCAGTAATTAAGATGATCAGAGTATGGCAATAACTTTCATGACATGAAGTGAAAATAAGAACATGCTGGATCTAGTCATAGAGAAGAGGCTTGATCACCCTCAACCCCGGCAGCAAGGTATTTTTGTTTATCCCTAGTGAGGTAACAAAGTAAGGTAAACACCCAAGTGGATCGCGATATTAAGTTGTCAGCTTACCGCACTCACCACTCCCCGTTACTCCAACTAATGCACACGTTCCCCCACACACGCTCTCATAAACATGCTTGATCATAACAAGTAGACAAGAACGGGGTACATAATATGCATCTATACTCATAACTGAAACAAACATTGCAATCTCAAACATATATTAACTCATAGAAAGATCCACCACATAGGTAATACAAATATGACCGTAATCATGTTCAGCAGCTCATACGGTACTAATTAGTGAAGCTCAAGAGAGGAGAGATACATAAGTTACTTTCACAAACCCATAGTCTAGAGGTGGACTACTCCCTCTTCATCATGGAGACGGTGGAGAAGTCAATGGAGAGGATGGAGACCACACCGGCAGCGCCCCGCCGGAGTTTTCCCTCTCCAATCTGCAGCTCCTGATCTCCGTTTCGGTGTTTTTGTGTTTTTGCGGCGCTCCCTTCGTGAAACGCCAGGGGACCTTTTTTATAGGCGTTTTTAGGTCAAGACGAAGACGGTGGACGAAAGATCGACGGCAGCGGAGCCACGAGGGCCAAATGAGTGGGCCCCACGCGGCCACAGTACCTGGCCGCGTGGGCCATCCGCCTTTCTGCCTTGCGGGCTCTGTTTGCTTGCTTCCTTCGCTCCGAGGTCTTCCTCCTTCCAAAATACTGACGCCTGTATTTTTCCATAATTTTTGGACGACGTTTGGATCCCTGAAACATAAAAGGAAAGAAATAGGGTTTTCTGCCTGCGCAGGGTTAATTCCATAAAAATAGGAAAGAATTGATTTATTTCCTAAAATCATTAAATAACAGTAATATAACCCTTATATGATGCAAATATGGTTGGAATATGTGTGATATAGTGCAAAGTTCATGTATGCATTTTACATGCATCACCTACCCATTGCCATCTTTAGTTAAGTGGTCGAAAATCAAAACAGAGGCCGAGGTACATGTAGTTTTATATTTTCAAAATTGAAAAATGATATTTTGAAATTTCAAAAAATATGAAAATAAACATGCATGTAGATAATAGTGCATCCTATCAACATGAAAAATCTCAACTATAAATAATTCATATTATGGGATACACAAAAATAACAAAATATGTCAAATTTTGTAGGGTTGAAATTTTACATTGTTCACTAGTTTCAAATTAAAAATTTGTCATTTTAGCACAACCCAAAATATAACATATTTATAGTTAAGATTTTATATGCCGTTAAGATACAACATCATATACATTCAGGGATTTTTTTTGAAACGTTAAAAGCTTGGCCTCCATATCGCAGGGGCCTTATTTGTGTACCGAGATTTATAGATAAATACAATCTCTATAGCCTAAAGTTTTTTCTACCAAAACTTTGCACAAATATACATACCATGTGTATGTATTCATGTACAAAACTGAAATTTTTTGAACTCAAAAGTGCAATTTTTATATGATATTCAGAAAAGGGCTCACTGAGCCACCTGGTGCCCCACTGCACCAAGTCCCGGGGGCAGCGCTAAGGGTAGGTATCCAAATGAATACCCATGATTTTTGCAAAATAGTGTTGATTATAACAAACCAGTGATGATTTTGTAAAATAGTGATTTTTTTGACAAAATGAAAACCGCATGAATACCATGTTACAAATTCCTAGCGCCGCCACTTCCAATTCCGCGTTCTCTTCCTTTTTTTTTTTACTACTTAACGTTTTTGTGACCGATTGTATCACTTATCTTTTCAATTCTATTATTTTCCGTAATGGAGGGTACTATATGGCTTTTTTTGGGAGTTTCCGCTGGTAGCCGTTATTTCGTTCATATGTCCAAATTCTCAAGATGTGGGGTCACAACACCGAATGAGGTAGAGTGGAGCATATGTTGATAGGATGTACTGGTTAAACGGATCAGAATGGATTGTATGATACTATTTATTTATCTGGAATTTAGAGCTGGACAAATAACATAGTTGCTAGTTCTCATGTGTCTGAAAATTAACTAAATCTTAGACGTTTCGCTGACCATTAAATTTGCATCTTAGTTCGTGGGATATGTGATTTCCAATTGAGTTGCATTTTTTTAGTTACAAATGAGTTGCGACTCTCTAACCATTAATTTACATTGCGATTCGGATAATATGTGAGTTGTAACAAAATTATTTTCAAGTTACATATGGGTTACAACTCACTAACCATTAGATTTTCATCGCCGATCATGTGACTTGTGAGTTGTAAGTCGATTATAACTTGCATATGAAATTATGGGATGACGTCAGCCTGGGATTTAGTTAAATCTCATTTGTCTGAGTGATATACGTGCCCTTTATAACCGGTTGCACATTTAAACATGGATATATCGTACTCCTATTATAGTACAGAATGTACAGAAAACATAAATAGTCGAACATACGAGTATATCTCTAACAAAACATTGGTGAGATTTAACCTTTTAGCCTTATAGTAACAATTATTTGTTAAGAAAATAGAGACATGCTTTAGACTAAAAGCCAAACATTCACGCGATGATATAAAAATAGGCTGGATAACGGAACTGGTCAACATGCTCGACAAATGACTAGTTAACTGGATAGCTATCTTGGCCAAATTGGCCTTGTCTTTTGAGCAGAAATTCGGATAATCTAGTTTGAAACATGAGTAAAAGACATACGTCGAGAAATGAGTGCAACTAGGTAAAGTGATGAAAATCTTTAGTACGGTATACCGACAAAGTCTTATCTCGGATCATGTAAAGTATCATGAAGTAAAAGAAAATGTAAATGAAATACTAAGTTTCACACGACAATATATGCATAGATTATGTGGGAGACATTATGATATCTAGATCGCGTTGTCGGCTATAGACCGAAAAGTGTCACGGGCATGTCCATGCATGTAGTCTCGAACCTAAAAGGTCACGTGCCTAGCAATTTAGCGACATTTAAAAAACGTAACTAAGTCAGGATGGTTCAAGGAGCGTCGATAAGTTCTATAAGACAACGTTAGGTTATGAAAGTTCGTGAAAGGTATCTAACATATCGCCATTGTACATGCCCTTAGCCTCCATCTCAGATTCGTTTTCTTTTTGCACTTTAAGTCGAATGACAGTACGAGAGATTTGAAGCTCTTGGCGAATGGAGGACTAAATCTACACCAAGGCAGCGTAATTTGCTTGATTAGAACCGTGTGACATACACGGGACATTCCTAGCTGCTGAATCAGAAGTCATGTAACTCAGAACACATGAGTCAAGTATCAGGTTGGTGAAACAAAACCAGGTGGGATTCTAGCGGAGTGGAGATCTATACTTCTTATAAAGCAAAACCTCATTAACCTCATTAATTATTTTTCTATCTCAACATGCAAGCTATCCACATCATCCATTCTCTTAACCAATCAATTGTCCATGTCATCTCCACTAATTAATCACACATCATCTATTCCTTGAGCCACATCATCCACTATTTGATCCACTATTTATCCATGTCATACCACATTTATTAATGATTTTCTATCCATACATGAAAACTATTCACATTATAAATCCTTTTATCCATACAATTACTTCAACACTTTTAGTTAAAATATACAAATATTCTACATTGATTAAATTTAGGATCTCGATTATTGTGCCCAATCGAATCCTGAATATTCCCGAGAAATTTTCCCGTTGCATATGTCATATGTCCTTTCGTTTATATTACAGTTTTTATAAAAAGTTCCCGCTGCAACGCGCGGGGTATTTTTCTAGTTTTTATATAGTTGTAGAATGCACCACTGACTACATACAGAAAAAAATCATATTTTTTTTAAATTCCGATAGCTTTTAAAAAAATAACGATCTCTTGATTTCCAAAACCATAACGATTTTTCGACACCGTGTGCTGCTAATGGGACAAGTGGACAACATGCAGTTTTGCGTCCCGTTTATTTTGAAGAACGTGTGAAGCTGGCACCGCAATTACCGATGGATTGATATCCAAGTCTTCCGCACGTTTCCTTGCAATCCGGTGCCGTTATCCCATTATTGCTATCCCGCCGATATCGCGAAAAGAAACCCAAACGACCAAGAATCCCGTCCGGAGTCGAAACGGATCAATCGAGAGAGATAACCTTCCGTTTCCCCACGCCCAAGATTTCTTTCTTGAAAGATAATTTTACGATTGGGGTTACGTACGTGCTTTAATTTCTTCCTGTTGATATGCTTGTGATCTATCGTGATTTAGATTCTGCTAGTCGATCTAGGCATGCATCGTTTTCCTCTCCATATGTAATTGCTCCTGCTCTATTCGACTATGGACGAGTTTAAGGATTTGTAGGCCGAGATATTTAGTGTCGGTTTGGTTAGTCTAACGGCAATTTCTCGGTGAGATTTGATCGGGTTGGCTAGATAGCTAGCTCGGGACGGAGCCAGGGGCGCGCTGGGGCCATGGCCCCCCCACCCCCCCCCCCCCCCCTTTTTTGTAAAACGCCCCCTGTAAATGTACAGATTGGACCCCAAATTTGAAAAAATTTGCCCATATGGCTCCCTCCAACATGTTTTATATGCATTTGCCCCCCTTATCTTTCAGTCCTGGCTCCGTCCCTGGCTAGCTGACACAGTATCATGCATGCACGTACTGTGGCAGTGTAGGGTTTAGATATTCCGGGCATCCTTTTAATTTTAGATCGATTTGGTAGATGGATTCCGATAGACGACGGATGTGTTGCCCAGATGATCCTCGGCTTGCTAGATGGATGTTGTGCAGCCAGCGGTCGAAATAATTGGCCTCTCCGGCCTGCTTCCACGAGAAATGCGTTGCAATATATTGCCAGTCTGTTGGCGGTGGCATCCGTGAATCGGTGCATTGAGTTGAAAACGATGATTTTGACTGTGTCTTCTCGGTTCATAGAATATCCTAGGGCATTTGAAAAAATTTGAACTAGCACATTATATATAAACACATAACACGGAAAGTTTCTTTGGCTCTTGATATATAATGCTTTCGCAATTTAAAAAAAATTCAAAATCATATTTATTAGTTTCAAAAAATTCTGAAACAAATCCGGATAGTCAATGGTGATCACAAACATGCAAAATATCAATTTCGAATACTTTATATATATATATATGTATATATCAATTTCCAATATTTTGTATTATGAGTTACACAAAAACAACAAAATCTTATGAAATATAGATATTTAAAAATATGCATCCTCAGATCACACTTTTTGTCATTTTTTGTAGCTACAATTATACAAAATATTTTAAATTTGATATTTTGCACGTTTGTGAGATATACAATCATTCTGATTTTTTTCAATTTTTTCAAAACTCACAGATATGATTTTTGATTTTTTTTAAATTGAAGGAGCACAAAATCTCTGGAGTCAAAAATCTCCACTCCACATAACATATGATTTTAGTCGTCATTTGGCACGAGTTGGATTACGAGTCTAATTTATCTTTTGTCCTAATTTACATGAAACCGCCTATTTCTCTAATCTATCGTTTCTAGTTAATATGACTATAAATCTAGTCAAAAGTCTCCAACATCTAAGTTTGACTAAATTTGTATGCATCATTAACTAGAATAGAGGTAGTAATCATTTCTTCATGGAAAATTCTAAAATAAATTCAGCACAACATAGTTCACATGTATCTAGACATGTATTAGTGTGTATGTTCATTCATTTCAGTCCGCATCTAGTCAACATGTGAAATATCTAAAATATTTTATATTTAGCAACGGAGGGAGTAAAATATAAGGTTTGCTTACCTTTATTGTTCTTCATCCCACAATTTTGACTTATAGTTTTAAATTATTAACATTCTACATAATTAGTATAGTATATGGTGTGCTTGCCTTTTTTATGTTCATTAATGTACAAATTTGACTACGCTTTTCACTTATTAACACTCTAGATTCTAGAAAATTAGTATAAAGACATGAAAAAGGTATTTCCAAGACATACAACACCACCACACACACACACATATATATATTCAAGGTACAATTCCATTCATTAAAGGTTTCTAATAGTTCCTTGATTTGGGCCTAGGCACTGTAGTACTGGTGGCAGAAGTGTCTCTTAATTGCGCCAATACACGCCCCCCTCTAACCTTGCTTTTAAATTGTGATTTCTTGCTCAACGTCACTGTGTTCCTATAGAAATATAAACTGATTTTTCTACTTTGTAGGCATTTCGGCATATTTCGTGCATTTCAAAATATGAAATTTCAAAGGAAGCCTACCTCTTTTGGCCCAAAGCAACACTTGTCTTCAAGGAAGAAACCACCCGGTCAACGCATGATGAAGATACACAAAGAAGTTCAGCGTAGCATGGCTTTTATGCCAGTAAGGGTGCATCGTGCTAATAGAAGAGACGATGTTGAAAATATAGATTATGCACATAATGGCAAGTCCTATGGTTCTTCAAAGTTTGTGCATGCGAGACAAGGACACGATAATGGCGTGGCCGTAAAACAGCGGAAATACCCGTTGGGAGATAATTTGGCGATGTCATATGGAAATACTGACCCACTTGGCAAGAGTAAACAATTGGCGGTTTCACCCTCAGTGATGGATTTAGGAAAATCTATGCCCTCTAGTTTCAGAGATATATCAAGTAACACAAACAGAATTTCAAACAAACTGCTTCACTCTAGAAATATCTTATGTGGCAAGAGGAAAGTGGTTTCATCTTCAAGTGGTTTAACTTCTTCGGTCGAAGTACCATCGGTTCCCAATAAAGTAAAGGTTCTATCACCAATCCAAGAAAATATCGTTGTGGGTGAACATCATAAGGAACAATCCTTTATTAAGGAGAAGGAACACAAAAGGAGGAAGCCTAGCCTAGGAACGAAATATCTCCGAGGTAACTTAGATGTCCACAGAAGGATAGAGATATCATCGAAGCGAAATAGAGGCTCCACAGTTGAGGTTTGTAGGACCGACAATGACAAGTTTAAGAGTAAAGGGAAAGCATTAATGGAAAAAATGTCGGGGAAACGTGCTAGTGACATTGAAGACACTAAGGCCGTCAGAGTGGTGAAGAAAAGAAAATATATATGTACTGATGAAGACAATATGAGTGGTGATGATCAAAATCCTATCGGTGGCGGTGAACAAAACATTGTGGGAGTTGACGATGGTACTGATGGTTTGACAACGCAAGCCGCCATTGTGGAGCAATATGGTTCGCTGCCCATTGATGAACCCATTTGGAGGTATAGTAGATATCCTCGTCAATTTCAAAGTTATCTTAATTGAATGCCGGTTTCTAACTTTGTTTTTGTTTATTTCTTCAGTGGAATGTTGAAGACAGGAAATGAGGGTTATGTCTCATTGGAGGCACATTTGTTGGCTAAATCCTGTGAAAAAGTATGGGAATGCTCGAGATCTTTGGGGCGAATGGTTGAAGTAACAAAGATTTCTAGGTTTGAGGCCGAGCCTAAGAGCTTTAGGGCATCAAGTCCAACTGAGGACAACATTGGCTTGTACTTCTTTCCACAAGGAATGAGGTATATTTGCTTAACATCTCTAGGTTTGCATCATCAACTCTATCTTTCACTTCTTGGGAATCTAATCTTCTAATGTTTCTCCAGGCCAAATCAAGATTATGATAAACTAGTCAAGGAAGTTATTGACAACGATTTGATCTTACGGGCTATCATCAACGATAAAGCCGAGATGTTGATATTTCCTTCCATTTTGCTGCCCGAGCGTCATCAAAGTAAGTTTCTAAAAATATTTCCCTAAACCTTCGTTTGCATTGTACAATCTGCTCATGGATTCGGTCACTTATCATGTTGTCCTCGTTACCTGCAGCCTTTCAAGGGAAGCACTACATGTGGGGAGTGTTCAAGCGTAGAGAGAACGGGAACCAGGGTTGCTCAGGTCCTCTTGTGGGCCAAAACGGCATCGGCAAGGAACAGAAGACCGCCAGATCAAACACGTCGACGCTTTCGGCTGAACGCGCCGCTGCTGAAATTGCCACTCCGGCTCTTGCTGCCACTGCTACCACGTCTGACGCACCAAGCTCGACGCGTCCGGATGAACGCGCTGCCGCCGAAGCTGCCACTCCGGCTCCTGCCGTCACGTCTCATGCACCAAGCTCGACGCGTCCGGCTGAACATGCTGACGCCGAAGCTGCTACTCCGGCCGCTGCCGCTGCCGCTACGGCAACGTCCGATTCACCAAGCTCCGCAGTTCCACAAGCCGGTGTGTACGGTTTCATCGCCCAACCAACGTCCGATTCGCAGTTTGCGCGGATGCAGCAGCTTCTTGAAGCGATGGTACGCGCGGGCGCTCAGGTGTTCGCTATGCGCGGGGATACGATAGGATTCGGTACGGGTGGGCAATAGCGCAGCATGCATGGTGCCGTCGAGATCAGCGCGATGGATCATCGGCAACTTAGCATAGCAGTGTTGGAGTGTGTTGCCTTTGCATGCATGGACCACTGGCCACCGACCGAGCGTTGCACACGTTAGTGGAAATTTCATTTTGATGGCGAAAAATAGTATTTACCTCCCTTACTTAGTAAGACGTTTTTTGAGTCAAACAATGTAAAGTTTGACCGAGTGTTTTAAAAAATATTAATATTTACATTACCAATTCAATATGGCTAGATACATCATGAAATATATTTTCATATGATGTCGATATAGTATTATAGATGATGATCGTTTTGTCAAAAAACTTAGTCAAACTTTACGTTGTTTGACTTTTAGAAAAATATACACCTTAATTTCAGCAACGGAGGGACTATATCTTATGACATGTCACATTTTTTTGTGGTTGTTCGGACAATTTAAGACACCAAATATTTGCAGTGTTTTAGTTTGCTTGTATTTTCTAGCCGTGCGAATGTGTGATATGTCCTGTAGATCACACACGATTAATATAACTAACTCATCTATGTTAATCCAATCATGTCTATAATGCTAGATACAGTTTTCCCATAGTGAATCTATGAGATTCCACAAATCTTCATAAAGGGTAGTTTCAATCAGCGCGTGTTTCTTTCGCAAAACCCAAGTTTTATTCTGGAACGGATATTTATTATTCCGTCGTCCCGACTCCTCTTCCCGCCATTTGGTCGTCTTCCCGACTCATTGTGCTCGTGTAAATATTAGGAGCACCTGAGGCTGCTACAATGCCTCTCTGCAAGAACAAAATCACTAACGAGGTGCGATACCCCGTGGCAAACATCTAGCGCCTTGATCGTCTAGGGTG
The DNA here is from genome assembly GCA_947311845.1 of Poa pratensis. Lineage (NCBI taxonomy): Eukaryota > Viridiplantae > Streptophyta > Magnoliopsida > Poales > Poaceae > Poa > Poa pratensis. The sequence goes on along the minus strand of CAMZMU010000083.1, from coordinate 42,065,660 downwards.
GGTGTTGGAGATATGACCTATAGGCAATTAATAAAGTGATTTTATTTGTCATATCTCAATTGTTCATAATATGTTTTGTGCCATGCTATAACTGTATTATGCGGAAACATTAATACACGTGTGGTATGTAAACAACTAGGTCCCTAGTAACCTCTATTTAACTAGTTCGTTGGGCAACAGATGATCGAGGTTTCCTGATCATGGACAATTATGTCGGTTGACAACGGAGTTATATCATTAGGTGAATGATTTGAGGGACATACCCAAAATATACAAACGTAGTGTTCATACCTACGACCGTGAGATCATATCAAATCTCTGCTTCTGGAAGGTGCGGCTGATCGCATCAAACGACATGTCTTATATAGCGTGACACTAAAGGTGACACTTTCGGGTATCGAAAGGAAGCAGTAGAAGCGAGTGATCAAGAGCGGGAATTGCCAATCCACATAGCAGGATAGATACTCTGGGCTCACTCGGTGAGATTACATCAATGAGCTTGCAAGCATGTGACTGTGTCACAGGGATGTAATATCACAGACGAATAAAGATAGCTTTGTCAATGACGAGGTCATGCTCGGTAAACGTGATACCGGAGAAGGACGCTCAGACAATCTAAGTATCGCTAGGCAAGAGGATGGAACTGGACGTCTAAAGGTTCGAACGATAGAAAGACATTCGTGGATGCACAGGGGCTATCATGGGTATCCAGATCCCGCTGTTAGTCATTGATTGGAGAACGTGTCTAGATCATGTCTGGAGTGATCCCGAACCGTGGGGTAACACACTTAAGGGTGGATGACGATTAGATTGGATTTAAGAGAGAAAAGAAACCGGAGACTCCGGAAGTGTTCCGGACATGTCCGATGGAGATTGGAGGGCAATGAAAGATATTTCGGAGTCCGAATGAATTAAATAATATGTATTTAATTTTAATAAGTGTTATTAGTAATTAAATATATTTTTATTTAATTTAATTCGAATTTTAAAGGCATTAAATCATAAATGGGCCTTAGAGGCCTATTAAGGTAAAAAACCCCATTTGAGAAATGGGGGGGAGGGCCTAGCCGACCTAGGGTGGGCCGAATGAAGGGGATCGTGTGCAGAAAACAAAAAAAATCCTAACAACGATAACCTTAAACTAGCCAGGATCTATACTATGCAGATATAGTAATACACAGGAGATAGATATACATACCCTTGTAGACCGAAAAAAGGGGATCACGCTCCCGCACAAGCGTTGTCGATGAAGCCGACGAAGCCGACCTCAAGGTCGTGTAGAGGAAGAAGACCTCCGAGCGCCACAGGCGTGGCACCTCGCAGGGAATCGCACACGTACGGCGAAGATGACTTCCTCCGGGCTCCGATCCAGGGACGAGCAACAGAAGACTTGGACCGGAAAACCAGCAGCACGGCGGTGTGCTTATGGTGGAGAAACACTCTCCCCGTACACGACTCCAATTGCGGAGTCACGATTAAACGGGAGAGAGAGAGAGAGAGAGAAATTGGTGTGTCTTTCAAAGGCAAGGGGCACCCATATATATAGGTGGAGGGGAGGGTGCAACTCCCCTTGGCTTAGCCATGTGGGACTAATCCCACATGGTGCAGCCGCACCAAGGGGGGCTGCCGGCCCTAGGTGGGCCCCATTTGGCCCACCTAGGGTTGCCCTCCCAAACCGCACCAAGAGGGGGGACTTCCCCCCCCCCCCCCCCTTTCATGGGCCTCTTTAGGCCCATCTAGTTGTGCAGCCCTTAAAATTCAAATTTAATTAAATAAAAAATATTTAATAATTAATTCAACTAATTAATATCAAATACATTTTATCTAATTAATTCCAGCTCCGAAAACTATTTCATCGCTCTCCGATCTTCATCGGAACTCTCCCGGAACATTTCCGGTGCTCTCTTTTATTTTCTCTTCTATTTCCAATCTATTATAAATGTCATCCTCCCTTAAGTGTTTTACCCTAGCGGTTCGAGATCTCGCCAGACATAATCGAGACACGCTCTCCGATCAATGATTAATTCGTGGACCTTGGATACCCAAAATTAATCCCTGTGAGATAACGAATAACTTTATCGTTCGAACCTAGACGTCGAGTCTTAAACCTTTTGCCTGGCGATACTTAGCGTGTCCAAGACTCGTTCATTGATATCATGATACCTAGCTTGATCTCGTTATCGACAACACTATCTTCTACTCGTCTGTGATAATATGTCCCCGTGACCTAGTCACATGGTTGCAAGCTTATTTGACATAATCTCACCGAGTGGGCCCAGGAGTATCTATCCTGCTATGCGGATTGGCAAATCCCGCTCTTGATCCCTCATCTCAACATACTCCCTTCCGATACCCGAGAGGGACACCGTTATTGTCATACTATGTAAGCAATGACGTTTGATGCAATCAAAGCATCTTCCAGGAATAGCGATAAGAGTTGATCTCACGGTCAAAGGCGTAATGACTACGCCCTACAAATATTGGGTATGTCCATCACATCATTCTACCAACGATATGACTCCATTGTCAACTGACACCGTTGTCACATAATCGGGAAACCTCGATCATCGATTGCACAATGGACTAGTCACGTAGAGGCTACTAGGGACCTGGTTGTCTACGTACCACACGTGTATTAATGTTTCCGCTTAATACAGTTATAGCATAATACAAAAACGTATTATGAACAAATGAAATATGATAAATAAAACACTTTATTAATTGCCTCTAGGGCATATCTCCTTCACCGAATGGGCCCACCTAGGTGGCCGGCTGCCTCCCTTGGCCGGCGCACCCCATGTGGGGTTTAGTCCCACATGGGGAAGCCAAGGAGGTTGGCCTCCCTCCTCCTCCTTTATATAGGAGTGCCCCATGCCTTTGGAAAAACACCAATTTTTCTCCTTCTTCTCTCCTACCTTGAGCGTAGTTCCATTTCCGGAGCTGCGTACGGGGAGGGAAGTTTCTCCACTATACGCACACCGCCGTGCTGCTAGATCCACTCTTCCACTTCCGTTGCTCTGCTGGATCTGGAGCCCGGAGGTCGTCATCCACACCGTACGTGTGTGTAACCGCGAGGCACCATTGTTTGGTGCTGGGAGTTGTCTTCTTCCACTACATGACCCTGAGGTCGGTGTCGTCGTCTCCACCGACAACGTTTGTGCGGGAACGTAATCCCGCTTCCGGTCTACAAGGGTATGTATTCTGATCTCCTCCGTATTAGTATATCTGCATAGTATAGATCTTGGCTAGTTTAAGGTTATCGTCGGTATAATTTTTTTTGGTTTCTGTCTACGATCCCCTTCAGTGGGTACCTGCCATCGCCCTCGAGGCGGCAGAGGAGCACTTACCACAACATCGTGGTCAAGTACGGCCCGTGGGATCCCCATCCTCACGTCGTCGGGTCATGATGCCCGCACCCTCGTCATTGAAGTGTATCCTCGCGCGAAGATGATGGTTGATGTCACTCATTCGTCGTCTTCAGTCGATCTCAGTTATTTTGAGCAACTCAATCGGAGGCAGGATCTGTAGGATCACAACTCCATCGCGTGTTGGAGTACCCCGTCGAGATTTTGCGCGAAGACCGTGTGCGAAGTTGGTTGTTGCGCCGCATGCAGGAGCTCAAGGGTACCGGTGTCCCACCCTCCAAGCGTTGTAAGACCTGCACTAAAATGGGCAGTCTTTTTAGGTTGGAATGTGTTTGTTTTTCTGATTGGCCGTACATTTATGCAAATGCTTGTGCAGTTACTCTGACGGTTATATTTGCTAGTTATCTTAGTTATATGATCTTCATGAGGCACATGATTGTTCCTATGGATATAAGTAACATATCACGGTCTAAAAAAAAGATATAAGTAACATATTTAAACTCATACCCTTCTCATTCACATGTAGGACAACTTTGTAAAATGATTTGACAGTTTTTGTAATGTTTTCCACACTTGTCAGAAACATAATTTGTATGTAGCACTTTGGTTAATTGCTTACTTTGTTGTATCAGGCCAACGACTCTTTCTATATTCTTTAACAACAACATGGTCTTGTCTTCCCCTGGTATGTTGTTGTAACTTGTTTTGTCTTAGTTTCAAACAGCAAATAAAACTATGAAGGCAAAAGGGACCCCCCTACATCAAGTACATAGGTGTTTTCACAGAATAATAGTGAGAAACGATATTCCTTATGTCACTCCATGACATCAACTTTTACCGTTATTCCGAAAGAAAAAGATGTTCCTCACCACACTAGGATCCAGTTGATGTAACTGGACACGATAAAGATGTGATAATCACTCAAAGACTCCAAGAGATACATGATCTGAACAATCGACAAGTTTTGACCTATCATCTACTTAAGAATATCATCAACATCTATCATGATAATCCACATGTTACATGTACGGCGAGATAATGCAAGCTCCATAAATATAAAGAGTGTTTAAAGACCGATTTTGTTTTATATCATTTGAGTGGAACATCCGGATACAATTGTGATACTTGATTTAATTACCGTTGAAATTTTCAAGGTATGTAATTTTTCAGTTGATGCCATACTTGATTAATAAGCCCAAATCATTTGTCCATTAGTTCCGTTCCGGTTCTCAATTTCTTTCTGAAATAGTTTAACATAAGCGATACATGTAATTAGCTTGCAATGCGAGTTAGAAATGGGTCTAAACTTACTGGGTCGTATATCATATGGGCTGTCATGTGCTGGTCATCAGGCCAACATGTCATAGCACTACCGGGCTGTTAACGGGTCATTACTAAAGTTGAGACGAACATATCACGAAATAATACTAGGCCTTCTAATTGGCACCAAAAAAATCTTTAAACTCCATTCTTTTGCCAAACTGCTCTAGTACTTTCATGGGCTTATTTGGGGGTACGTTTTCATCATATTAAATGGACCGGTTCACTTAATCTTAACATACCGGTCTATTTAGCCTTCACACGACAACCGACTTAGCCTTTACGGGCAAGCCCACATAGACTTAACGGGGCAGCCTACTTAATGTTCACGAGCCAACCCTCTCAACCTTAACGGGCCAGCCACTTAACAGTAACAAGGAAGCCCACTTAACTAGTTAGGTCTGGTATCTACCACGGTCTATACCCGTGCCAGAAGATATGACGCCGCGGCAGTGATCTTAACAGAATTTGCCCCGTGCCCGTTATATGCATCTACCACGACAATATTTTCATGCATTTTTTTATGCGCAAACCATCTACCATGGATTATGGGAGCCGTGGTGTATTTTTCAGCCACACAAATTCAACCACGGTACCCCTACGTGGTAAGACCCGATTTAGCCAGCAATAAAGTCCCTTCTACAATGAAAATTGGGCGTGGTAAAAGCCACTTTTCTTCTAGTGAGATTGAAGCAGTGTTGAAGAGAAGTATTATTTATAAATGTTGTTAGATTAACATCTATATTATTTTAGACGTAATACATATATGAACCATAACATGAATAATCATAATCATAAAAGTAAATATAAGTAAAATTTAGTCGCTGCGCAATTGTAATTTGTTCACCCAACAATGCTTCTATTTGGTTGGAGATATTCTTATGATGAACTTATGGCTCCTAGTCCATCTTTTATTATTGTCAACATGCTCGTCTTACTTGTTTTATCATCATCTACATACTGGTTCATTTATCTATTTATTGTTATTCTCATCTTCCTTCCACACTATACATTTAATTCTTGTAACTGGATATGAACCTTGACAACCTTTCTCTAACGTTGGGGACAAGCCGTGTTTTGTGTTTGTGTGCACTGCTGGTCAACTTGGTTGTTGTCTTTTTTAACTACTACAGGTTCGATAAGCCTTAGTTCTCAAATGTGTAAAATTCTTGCTACTGGACTACATCATCCCTTCCATTTGATGGTTCCCAATAACTTCTTCAGAAATATAAATAGATAGGAGTAGATATTAGGTGTAGGTCTAGCTTTGTCTGCCCCAGTGGTGCTTGGTGTTCTGCCGGTTGTGAGCTTCCCTCTAGTGCTCTCGAGCGGCGCCAGAAGGTGGCGACCTCCTCCCCTGGTCTGGCGTTGACGACGTCCAGGGTGGGATCATGTCGGAGCTTTCTAAATAAGCTCGCATCGGTCGGTTGTGCAAGTATCCTCTTTCTCTCTTCCTACCATCAAGGTGATGACCGAAGGGCGGGTGGAGGAGATGTTTGACATCAGTCTCCATGGTGGGGAGGCATAGGGACAACTTTGTGGAGCCTACTCTCGACGGCTTCTCTGCAGCCTGAGAACGCAATGTCGTTGAGCCTAATTGTTGTTAGGCAGCTGCTCCAGACATTGTTCAAACGCCAGTTCGACCTCCAGGCCAGTGTGTCCAAGCGGAGGCCCTTATATTCCAGCATGTTGGCGTCAATCTGTTCTAGCCCAAGTGGTGTCTTCCCCGACGCTGTAGCGGATCGCCATGATTTGGAGCCTTTCTCCATCGACTGTGGTGAAGGACCGGATTGCAATTGCATTTCCAGTTCAGGGTTCTGTGTACTAATTTTAAGGACTGGGTTGCAATTTATTTTCTTGAGATCACGTTTGTTACTTGTAATTCCACCTATCGGTATTAAACAATAAATGCGGGTCCTTCCCCTTGCTCAAAAAAATAATCTAGAAACAACTAGGATATCAATGGTGGAAATTAGAAAAACCACTAACCCGTGCAAATGCGCAGGTCGACGATTTTTAAGCCTCCAAACCGCATCTAGTAATATTCCCCGGTCCCCATGAGCCATCAACCTCGAATGCATCCATGTCGGCAACTGACGTGTTCATTCCAGCTCCCATCCAGTCATCCAGACAGCAACATTTGTTGCCACAGAGGCTCGAACAGAGAACAGAGAAGCTACCTGTAAGAACTTGCAGCAATGCTAGCCCCAACCTACCTATCCCCTCCCTTCCGCCCCCTCCACCACACCGCCGCCACCACCACGAGCACGCATCTCCTCTCCGGCGACCCCAACCGCCGTCTCCGCCCACGGCACATGTCAGGTACGGCGACCGCCCTGTGGCATCTCTCTCCGGAATAGGGATATACTCACTCCCGATACCTACGACATATGCTCTGAAAGAAGTCTTCGTCCCTTAATACTGTTAACGTAATGGCGCGCCAATGCGTGTGTACCCTACCAGGTCCCCTGCTTCTTAAAGCAGCCAAGGCCGGCGATGGCGACGGCCGTGCCGACCTCCTCCTCCTCCCCTCGCGGCGACACGCGTAAGAAGCATACAACTGCCTTTCTCCTCCGCACGATACTGCTCATGTGCGTGACGTTCCGCCGCATTGTCGAGCTGATCCGTATCTGTTGCCACATTGCGGTGGGCGTCCCGTCGGAAGCGTCCTCGCCGTGGCAAGGGTCCTGTTCGCGGCGGCGAACGACCGGTGCCTGCGCTGCATGAACCAGGCGGCGCTCGGCCGCAGCGTCACCGGCACGTTCTTCGGGGACTTGATGGTGGGGGCCATGGCGCAGTCGTGGAGGGTGCTCGTGCAGGGGCTCACGTCCCTCGTGTTCCTCTGCTCGCGCGCCGATGAGTATGTCCGCCCGCCGCCGAGCCCGCTGGTACTGACGCCGCACGACAAGCCGGCGGATCATCCTCAGCAGGTAATAATTAATGGTGGATTTTGAGTCTGAAATTTGCAGTGTTTGCAAGAATTCTGCATTTGTTGCACAGTTAATTTTGAGCTATCCGTTATTTTCATTTTTTGGAAAAACATTAGTATGTGCCTTTGTTCTCTCAGCTGTTTTATCATGGTTTTTCAAACAATTAAGTTCTTGACAAAATCAAGTGGCAGTAAGCGAAGATCTAAGTGTATTCGTTTGGTAAACTCTGTTCTATCCGCAGTGCTTAGTTTTTGGTTTTGCGCAGATAACCATCATTTTTTTTTTTTTGCGCTGGAGATAATCATCAAGTTTAAGTACTACACAGACAGGGGACAACAATGATATTACTTGTAGCTACTCTATCTGAGGTTTCAGTTAACTCTCAGGAGTCACTTCATCAATTGCAAAATTTACAAAGTTTGGTGACGAAGAAGTACATTCGTTGATTCTTGATACATGTAAAAGATGCAACCATGCTTAATAGTACAGAATGGTTATTTCTTAATGTCTTCCTGCCTACCAGTCAGTTGTACCTACTATAAACGTAAAGAAGCTGACACCGTGAGGATGTAAGTAGCTGGCTTCTTTGCAAGGTGAAATATCATGTAAAAGATGTAAAGTTTGTAAAAACTCACATTCCATTAAGAAAACTTACAAGTTACCAGATTGAGGGAGTGTACTTTCAATGTCTATGCAATTCATGGACAAGCTCAATCTAATTATGATTACTAGGAAAAACTTATCTGGAATAGTAAACAAAGTATGTTAACAGATAGTATTTCTATGGTCGGAACAACTAACGGGCTAGCACACCGTCGTCTAGAATTTTCAGGATTAGTAGTGTTTTTTTTTTCATCAAGAAACTTTGTAAAAACACTCATAGATTTCGGAACTCTAGTCCTCAGTAGACAATAGGCGAGTATGTGGGTGTGTGGTGATGCAAGAGTTTGGATACTTACTTCCACCTGCATTTTTATGAGATTTGCATAAATACAACATTTTTTTTGTACTTTTGGGCGTTAAATATGTAGTTTAGTTGCACATTTTGAAGCGTGAATACATTGTGTGTATTTTTACCTTCATAGAAGTCCAATCGAATAGTTACATTGTATCAAATCTGAAATTAGATTGTTTGCATAGTTTAGTCGGAAATTGCTTATGATTTTTTTTTTTTTTTGCAATTTTGGGTTTACAGACGTGCAATTGGGCACTTCTGAATGACCGTGTTTGATCGTCACGAGATATTCACCAATTCACATAGATTCGTGGGCTTTCTATTTTTCGAAATAGGAAATAAATTTTGCATTCTAAGTGTTCGAACACATGATGGCTGTGCACATAGAACAAGCGAACCTGTTTGTGCAATAAACGTAAAGAAGTTATGTATTTGTATTAGCAAGATTTTTTTATATTTATTTGTTTTACATAATTACACACATATATGCGCTTCACTTGCACGTTTTGAAGCGTCAACACAATTTTGTGTGTGTGTGTGTGTGTGTGGTTTTATGTTAGACTTAAGAGATGTGCAATCGTAGTTACACTTTATGAAATATGAAACTACAATATCTCTATTGTAGTTTTGAGTTTCAAAATGTGCAGTTAGATTGTTTGCACAATTTTAAATGTGAAATTCAAATTAACATTTTTGTGCCGCTTGCAAACGTGCAATCGGGTACTTTTGAGTGACTGTTTTCGAATTTGATGATATATTCACTGATACACATCTTGAACTGGCAACCGTCAGGTGCATATTTCAGCTGTGGGAACAAACAGCATGAGGATTTCATGGGTCACCGACGATCAGGAGGCGCCATCGGTGGTGGAGTACGGCAAATCTCGGGGGAATTACACTGCGTCGGCGTTGGGCGACAACGCGACGTACCGCTTCTTCCTCTACAAGTCCGGCGCGATCCACCATGTCACGATCGGCCCTCTCGAGCCCAGCACAACCTACCACTACCGGTGCGGCAAGGTCGGCGACGACTTCACCCTCCGGACCCCTCCGGCGTCCCTGCCCATCGAGTCGTCGTCATCGGCGACCTCGGGCAGACGGAGTGGACGGCGTCGACGCTGTCGCACATCGGCCGTGCGGACTACGACATGCTGCTGCTCCCGGGGGACCTGTCGTACGCGGACACGCAGCAGCCTCTATGGGACTCGTTCGGGCGCCTCGTCCAGCCGCTGGCGAGCGCGCGGCCGTGGATGGTGACGGAGGGCAACCACGAGGTGGAGGCGCTCCCCGTGGTGGAGTTCGCGCCTTTCGTCGCCTACAACGCGCGGTGGCGCATGCCGTACGAGGAGAGCGGCTCGCGCTCCAACCTCTACTACTCCTTCGACGCGGCCGGCGGGGCGGCGCACGTCGTGATGCTGGGTTCCTACGCGGACTTCGAGGAAGGGTCGGAGCAATACGCGTGGCTGGAGCGGGACCTCGCCGGCGTGGACGGCGGAGGACGCCATGGCTGGTCGTGCTGCTGCACGCGCCGTGGTACAACACCAACCAGGCGCACCAGGGCGAGGGCGAGGTGATGCGCGCCGCCATGGAGAGGCTCCTCTACGAGGCCCGCGCCGACGTCGTTTCTCCGGACACGTCCACGCCTACGAGCGATTCGTAAGCCCTGTTGCAATGCTCGCATATTTTGCTTTGTTGATCACTAGCATTTTTGCTGATCAAAATTTTGTTGCTGGAACTGAACCAGACGAGGGTCTATGACAATGAGGCCGACAGCCGGGGCCCGATGTACATCACCATCGGCGACGGCGGCAACAGGGAAGGCCTTGCCCTCAAGTACGCGATCGATCTCACTTGCATCTAACTGTTGTTGATTCCTTGGCCATCTCTTGGATTTTTGAAGTGATTCACCGATTCTTGTTAATTTACTGAAGGTTCGTCAAGGATCACAAGTCGGCGCACCTGTCCGTGTTCCAGGAGGCGAGCTTCGGGCATGGGCGGCTGAGGATCATCGACGAGACGACCGCCGTCTGGACGTGGCACCGCAACGACGACGAGTACGCCACCGTCCGTGATGAGGTCTGGCTGGAGAGTTTGGCTAGTCCAAAGCTAGCCATGGCAACAGCCGGTCGTCACCTGAGGATTTGTAGGACGTCTAAAACAATGGATTTGTAGGACGATGTAGATTAAACACCGCAATTGCATACGAACTTTTCGTGTTTTTCTTTTTGAGAAACGTTATTTGTTTCTTGGGAGCTCATACTCCCGCCTAATTATACAAGTGTCCCCGGTGTATCCGTGCATGAATCAGATTCACCAAACTAGAGGGGATACAATCAAGAAAACAGAATTAATGTTGGTGAGAGCACAGATTCTGAGATAGAGGAGCAAGAGATGAACGGCACGACTGGTGGGGACGAGCTGAGGAAGGAGACGAATCTTGTTCTGTTCTTATCCATGCCTTCCCTTTGCTGATCTGCTTCCTCTTGTAGCTACCTATCCATCCACAAGCCCATGCAGACCTTGTTTATTTCTAATTTATTTTAGGAGATTTGAGGGGGTTATCCCGGATCCCGAAAAATTCTCACTATCTGCTTACTTCTAGTGTATTTTAGAAGATTTGAGTGGATAATCCCTAAATGTTCTCCACCAACCATATCGTTTTTGCCTAAAACAAAAACTCTAGTCCATGCTAGTGTATTTTAGGGGAATATTATTTGTAGGGACTGGGTGTTCACCAAATCTCCTCCCATCTCATAGAAAACCCTTGGAGTAAACAAGGTAGGCAGAGGCGTGATAGGCAGGGTCGTCCTGACCGCCGCTGCTACCACCATCCTTGCTGTGTTTGCGGGGAAAATTTATATAGGATTTCTCCTCCTTTAGGTGAGATAGTAGAATTAAGTCATAAAATTATATTTAGAAATTATTTAAAAATCTAAGAAAATTACATAACATACCTACAGGCTGCGTCTACAACTCCAAAATAATTCAGCTCAAAATTTGATCTATAGTTAGAGAAACAAAAAAAAACTAAATTGTACAGCTTTGGGTGAATAGTGTTTCACACGGTATGAACCGAAATTTCTCTTTTTTGGCTCTCTAACTGTAGGTCGAATTTGAAGCAATAATTTTTTGGTGTTGCATATATAACATAGATGCGTGTTGTCCATTTTCTTGAAAATATTTAAACACGTTTTGTGCCTTCGAAAAATTGATCTCGTAAATCTTACATAATGTTTAAAATAAACATAAAGAATACGGAAAATAGAAGAAAATATCACCAAAAAATTAAAGAATAACTAGAAAACACAGATACTTCGCTGCAAAATCAAGAAATTAAAGAAAAGTAGGAAGGGTTGGTTTTGCCAATAGGCATAAAAGTACATGCTGCCTCATACTGGAAAATTCAGGATGACCTGCAACAATAACTGACTTAAATATACGGGGAAGTATTCCATCTTGCCCCTGTAAAATAACAATAAATGAACGCTAAGCAGCAACAAAAAGCTAGAGTGCTAATTTTCAGCCTATACCAAGTGTAGTTAAACTGTATGTTCAAAAGGTAGCCTGCACTAACCCACAAAGCCACTAACGTAGAGGTCCTAGATTAACAGCTGGGATGAATAAGTAACAGTAGGTATACTGAGTAATAGAGTTTGTATGATGAAATATCCGTGGTTGCGGGCAATGCATACATTACATTCTCAATGAACCTAGAATGCACTCTATGATACTAGAATCACTTGAAGTAGCTGAAACTGAATTTGAAAATAACAGAATATTCGAACTTAACAGCATTAGCACTTGCGGTTTGGTGATAATAATATGAGCTCCAGATAGTTTGGTTAGTTTGAAGTAAACTTGGTAATTATTTGGTATCAAGTAGAGCAGTCCAGGTTTCAATTGTTTATGGTACTAGATGATACCCCGCGCGTTGCTGCGGGAAATCATGTTAATAATGGTTGTTTAAACCCGCATAATTCCAAGGACTAACAAAATGCAGTGATTGGTTAATGCATAGTACTTCGAACATTGAAAGGTGCCACTTTTAGTTTTTTCTTCTCTTCGAAGAGAACACCAGTGTTTGAGATATGTTATTTACTCTTGAGATGTGAACATATGGAGAAAGTGACTCTGCAATAATCCCTGTTCCGATCACCGAAGAAGTTGGCATATATGGTCCTCCTATTGATTGGTTAATTTCCTTGGTTCCGCTCCCATGCTTTATGTACTTATGTGAACCATGGTTGGAACAGAAAACAATACCTACAAAAAAACAATGGTTAATTGATTGTGAACCTTAACTTTATGTACCGATAGAGTATCACCAAGTATCATTCACAACTAATATGATACAATCTCTTCGATTTCTATGTGACCTAAGAGAATAAGAAATTTGGATGAAATATAAAATACCTAATTACAAACAAAATGATTTACAGAAGTTGACACTATGTAATATATCATATATACAACCAGCCTCACAAATTAGCATGTGAAAAATACCAAATTAACAGTGTAAGGGGATCGGCAACAAATGGAAAGAAAATTGTGAACTTCTAGACTTCACGTGTGAACGATCTATAACTAAAATTACACTGAGAAAATTCTGGGAACCTGGAATAATAGTGGCACTAACATAGCATGCGTGAGTCTGTTCATCCTCCACCAAATTACGTCCCTGCGCAGCACCGAGCAATACAAATTGGGAAACAGCAGCAAAACGGGAACACGAAGTAATTGAATTGGCGGGGTTATCATGACGTATTCAATCAGTCGATTTGGTGCTTCGAGGAAACGACGTTGGGCGGGATCAAACCGCCAAGCCCTCTCCGTCAGCGAGAACGTCGTGCTCTGCAGATGCAACGCGACACGCAGTCACGCACACGTCAGGCCAAAAATGGCTCCAAAACGGAACAGGATTCGACGCGCGTACCCAGTTCTAGGAGGATGCTGGGGTTGTGAACAACTTGCAGAAGGAGGCGGTGGAGGGAGACGGGAGCAAGGAATCGCCGGAGACTCGGCAGATGGACGCGCAGGCTGGTCCTAGTAGAGGGTGCTGCTGGTTTAATGCCTGACGTGATCGCTTGGTAGAGCTCAGTTTAAATAGGCTAAATTCTTCGGGAACTCTTCGGATGACTCCATCAGTTTCCAGTTATGCAGGAGATCGTGGGGGAGAGGAAGAAGAAACGCAAATCGTCAATGGCAGTCATGGTGAGTCGTTCGGTGGCTGGCTGAATATATCGATGGACAAGACAAAGAACGATGGGCCATCCATCGATCATGAGCAGGAAGGAAGATGGAGCAGTGGGCTGAAGCAATGGATGATGGGCTGTTCAGCTCGCGTTTCTTTTTTTAATAATGGGTTGCCTGTTGTTATTTCTTTGGTAAGAGAAAAAAATGTGCGTTCGGTGTGGATCAAAGGCCAAACCGAAATGTAGAAAACAAAAGGAACGGAAATGATGTGGCTGGTTGCTGAGGTGGATTGAAACTGATCAAATTGATGTGGCATGCTTGCATGTTGAGAGAAATCAGGTAGTGGGCTTCCCCTATTTAGATATAGAAGATTAGCGACATACTAGTAATAAATTAGTCAATTTAAGCATGAGGGAACATAATTCTTAATTTAATTCCACGTGATAATTATAATAGTAACACATGGGACATCAGTACATCCTAAAAGTGTCCAGCTGTTTTAACCAGACATAGTTACTAAAAATCAGGAACTGGGAACAGTACATGATAGTTTGCTTAGTTACCTTTACATAATCTTTAACTGAACCATGCCCACGAATATAAATTTTGGAATATAAACTCTGCACTGAGTCGTAGCTTCGACTCTTCTTAGGGAGTTTCCTCGTGGCCCCAATAAACGGCCAACGAAGTTGAACTAGGAACAACCAAAAGAGTGTGAATCATTCATGGCGTGACAAAGAAAATTAAAAAAAGTTACAGAAATTGCTAGAAATCCATGCTTACATTAGGACACTTGTCCACAGGAACATATGAACAACGTAGGGATTTTTACAACCAATATAATGTTATGACACGGAGGCAGTACTTGCTAAATCTGGTAAAAAGATATAAGAAATATTTGGTGCTGGTTTTAGTCTCGCTCAGTAGCTTTGTGACAACAACTAGCACAAATGTGACATTTATTGTGCAAACAAATGAAGTTCTTCCAAAGGCTATCTAAGGGGTGACAAATACAGATATTTGTTAGGGTTAAAAACTGAGTATGTTCAATAATAAGTGGGATCGAAGTTTCACGCGCAAAATTGCATTGCACGTACACAACTGGTCGTCCAAAAATAAAAATACATATTTACCTGTATCATGAATCATGGAAACTAGCTGGATTGTCATATTTAACTAAATCATGAATCAAGGAAGTCATGTAAACCTATGACTGAGGTTGCCTTCTCATTATTTTTCATCTTAGTAATTAAGAGAATCCAGGTTAACAGAATATACCTAGGTTACTGTATTGTTAGTCGTAAAAGGTTTTACTTAACCACAAGAATTTGGTATACAAAAATCTATCTAAACAATTGGGAGCCACGATTGTAGAATATCAATTAGGGGTCTCTCTACACCCCTTTGCAAAATAAAAACCTATGAAACTAGAATTTCATATCTGAAAATATTATGTATTATTTTGATTTACCATCCCAAACTCTTTATCATGTGAAATATCACGTTAGAGAGCTCTATTTAAAATTAACTGCACCAGTGGCACAATTTCAATAGCATCAGCAAAATTATGAATGGAATAAGAAGCACAAGAAGCAAGCAGAGACCTACATTTGCTGCTGGGATCATTAGAAGAATTTATCAAATAGTCACTAGTTCATTGCAGCAGTTTGGCCATTTTGGTAAGAAAAATGGTAGGTTGAAAATATATATTATTAGGATGATTCGAGCACTGAAGCAAGTTCCTATATCTACTAGTCTAACGCGGGTCAAATCCAGTGCAAGTACAACTAACAAGTCAACAATGTTATTGATTCATTCGGTGATCCAAGTCGAAAACAGAAGATAAAATTGCAACTTTATACTAGCTGGTAACTAACCTGAGTGCAAGCCGCTGGAACAGTCTGTGGCAGCAGGAGAAGAAAGCTCAGGTGGGCACCTCCTCCACGTGACGAAGACTTGCTTCGGTGCTACCGCGAGTTCCTCGCCATCTTCACCTGGGCACGGCATTTGCTCGAACACCAAGCAGTCGAGCTTCACCGAAACCAAAACCAAAACTGCGATACGGATTGGTCGCTCGGTCGCCACCATAGAAAAAACCACGCAGCTCCGTAACGTTCCGCACCATCGAGTCTGCTCGCTCGTAACCCATGCCCATGCACTGCTTCCGACCTCGTTATTCCGGCCCAGTCAAAATATCCCTTAAGGAAAAATAAGATCGCTAGCTAGCTAGCCATGCGCACGTACGTGAATTTCTTCCCGTCTCGAAGCAGAGGCCAGAGGGTGTGAGACCAGGAGCTATAGGCAGCTAGCTAGCCATCGAGTCGTTCCATAAGAAAATAAATAAAAATCTTGGCTGACCGATCGAACATCATTTTCTTTTAAAGAAAAACACATGCATCGATCTCCTTACGTGTCTCACCATGATACATGCATTGAATTTCTGGTCGATAGCACAGTTCATCTGTACTTGTAATCACGAGTTTGAACCTACTACCTAGAAGACCAACTTTAGCTACGGAGTAACTAAAACACAAAAGGGCATAGATTAATATCCGAATGGTACGTGAATTAGGAGAGAGAAGTGATTGTAAAAACCTATCTAAGGTTCTGTCCACCTCACCGGCAACGTTGCCAGTCCGCTCCACCTCCGGTGGCTTTAGGGTTTTGGAGGCAATGACGTATCACGGCCCTCGCAAGCGGGAGGATTACCGTTCGTTGTTTAGATATTTTAGTGTCTTTTAAAGGGGACGTGCCAATGCACAGGAATTTAATTAAAACTAAACTATGATGTTTGAGTTGTATAAAATATACTACTCCCTCCGATCCATATTAGTGGGCACAACTTTGTCTAGATACTGTGGATCGGAGGGAGTAAATTATTTTCAAGTTTCTATTTAGACCCGTTGCAACGCACGGACATTTAGCCTGCTCCAAGAGCTATCGTATAAAATATACTAAATTATTATACGATAGCTCTTGGAGCAGGCCAAATTGCTATATTTTCTGTTTTCACAAATCTAGGGCAATTTTACCCTGATATTTGTTCGCATGGACGAGCAAAATAGCAAAGACACGCAGCCACGGCCAGATCCAGGGTTCTCTTCCTTTTTCCTCCTAAATAAAAGCGCCGCCGCAGCAGCCAGATCCAGGCGTATGCGCCGCTTCTCCAAACGTGACGCCGCCGTGCCCTAGTGCCTCCCTCCTCTCCGGTCTCCTCCCAACCCAGCGTCCCCTCGCCTCAGCCTCCAGCGGCGCCGGGCCCTGTTCTGCTCTCTGTTCCCCATCGACGCGTCTCCGTGCTCCGGCGCCCTTCGACGCGTCTCGACGTCGAGCATACTGGACCCATCCATCTTTGCGTGTAATCAGCTGCAAGATTAGAGGTTTAAGCCCCTAAACGGCCATCCGATGGATTCCAAGCACACCAAGATATAAATTGCCATTTGTCTTGCATTTGTTTGGCCATAAATTAGGCAGCGAGAGGACAAGTTCTGGTCCTGATATATTTTGTTTGCGTTGAGGTGATTTTCAAACCAAAGAGTGGTCTGTTATATGCGTATAATTTAAACAAAGATCTTATGTTTTTGTTGTGCACTTGCTATTGTTAAGAATTTCATTTCGTAGCTCATTTTGTACTAAAGACCATCCAGAGCTCATTCATTCCAATAGCCTCACCTCCTATCTGTAGTTAAGTCAACTGTATTAAAAATGCTAAAACTTTGAAACAGATGCGTGGGCAATGGCATTAACTACATTCCGGTATCAACCACTGCTCTTTAAAATATCTATGTAGCCCATGCTGCTAGCAGAATCATCCCATTTAAGAGTCCCCTATTACACAAGGCTTACCTGAGATCTAAACTATGTGAATATAGAACCTGAACTTCAAACTATCAGAATCTGTATAGATTGTTTTTCATTTGTAAATTAACATTTGTAGAATGGTTTTCTACACCTGCTGGAGAATATGCAAGTTAGTTGTAGAATGGTTTTCTAATGTATCTTCTTCAGGTCCTCTTGAAATCGACGATACTGTGCCCTTGTGGCTGGCACGTCCATGAAGTCGTTGAAGCGCCAAGAAGTGGCCATGGCTGGCGGCGAGATCTTGGGTGACGTTGATGAGCAAGTGAAGCTCATGGGTGGCATCGACAAGCAAGCGAAGGTCTCAGATGCCGCGGACCATTCAGGTGACTTTGATAAGCAAGTGCGCCACTCAGGCCAGGAAGTCGAGGAAGTGCACCACTCGGGTGATGTCGACAAGCAGAGCCAGATGTGGGATGCCATTGACGAGCAGCGGAAGTGTGTCCCTCTCCCTCTTTGTATTCATTGTCCTACTATATAATATGTATTCTTTGATTTTTGATTACCCATATTTGAGCTGGCAGATTGAAGAAGCTAGAGAATAGGAAGAAGCAGCAGCAGAAGAGGGAGAAGAAGATGAAACTGGAGGTTAGGAGAAGGGGCTAGAGAAGAGGAGGAAGATGTCAGCAGAAATATGTGAATTGAAGGTGGCGAGGGTAATTTCTTACAAACTCCTAAGATTTGTAGCATGTCTAGCAAATCCGCTTCTAGTTTCCATAGTAGAAATTAATAGCATGGTCTGAGTTTGCTCTGTTTTGTTCAAGGGAGGAGGCTCTCCTTTGGCATCAACGACTTCAAAAAGAGGGAGGTCCGCATCAATGATGGCCGAAAGTTCCCCTTTGCATAAAACGGCCAAGCTGTCGTGTGGTCACCATCTGTGCCAACATCTCCCTCTCTGACAAGTTCTCTAGTTTGTGATTCAAATAAAGTTTCACAGGGTGAGTCAACTATCTTATATCTACCTATGCCACTTGCATGTAGACCTGCAGTTACAATGTTCTTATAAAGCTATGCTAATGCCATTACTAGGACGTAAAACACGCAGATTAACTTCTAAAGTTTGGAAGGATTTCAAACCTATTTATCATTTTGGAAAGCTTGTCAAAGCTCAATGCAATCATTGTGATGAAATTCTTCCAGCCAGACGAGATGTGGGGACGAGTTGTGTACTTAGGCACCTGGACACTTGTAAAATAAGGTCAGATTCTCACCGTGAGAACATGCTATTCTGCTTTGTTGCTTTGTCGGATTACTTCTTTAGCGCTCCCTGTCTGTCAAAATTGAGGGTTTTGTGAGCCTGGAGCTTTTAAAGATTTTTGGTTCATGCTGAATCCACTGTTAATAGCGATGGCTTCTCCTTGCCGATACAAACCTGTCCTTGTGAACGTTTTAACCCCATAGGAAACTTTGTTGTGCGCCTACCTGGCTGGACAAAGCGATGTTCATTGGCACTGATCTTAGGAACCGTTCATTTATATAGCATCAGCATACAATGAATAATATTATTTGAGAGATGAGAAACTAACAACCAGCAAGTTGGTTAATTTTGTAGGAAAAAATGAGTTGTATTGGCTTGGCTTTTATCACTTGTATTACTGATTGGCCACTCTGTCATTATTGATATGTTAATTTTACAACCTTTGGTTGCTGCTCTATACATTTGGAATTTCTATTGTGTTACTTCAATGTTGGAAATATGCTACACACTAAAAGGGGTCGTGATTACCACAAAGAAGCTCTGATAAAAATAAAAGAACTTGCAATGGTGGAGAGACACGTGAGTCTACGATTTCAGGTCTGCTGGTTCTTTCTTTTCTCCCAACATGTTTTTGTAGCTATGTTGGAGCACTCATACTTATGCTTGATCATTTTTCGTATTTTTGAAGAGAAACTCAACAGCTTTTGTAACTCTGGTCAAGGTGTCTGGAGTGAGCTAAGTGAAGAAGTTGTTTCAAAATTGTCTGAAAGTGTTGTCTCCCTTGTTTTGTCTAATGGTGACTACGCTTTTGTACCCTTCTTAGTTTTCTTGATACATATTTTAACTAAACTAGTTATAAACCATTAAAATTGTGACTTGTGTAGGACAATTGGAGTTATTTGCTTGCTCGGGCATAGCTATAGAACCCCAGCTGAATGAAGCAAGGTTTCTGACTTCAGCAGCTTTGCTTAGAGCTTTCAATGATAAAAAAGACGTAGACCATGATCGCTTGGAGGTTGGTGCTGTTAATCATTCTTTACTTGTTTTCCTGTTTGCTTAAGATAACCATACTGTATTCTTTTTTTGCTTTATCAATACAGATTCAAGTGCACCACAAAGGCAATGTTGCCACAGGGCTCATTGGAGATTATGACTTTGACCGGGAAATTGCTGTTGTCAACATAACAACCTCCCTTGATGTTCATGCTGTAGACCTTAGTAATCATGTGGAATTTTCACCCCATAGTAAGGTATTTGCTTTAGGCCGTGCCAGCTCTGGCATGTTAATTGCCGAAAGTGGTATACTGATTGGCAATTCAAGCGGATTTGCAGACAGTGAAGAGCTTATGTCCTCAACTTGTAAAATCCCTGATAAGGTGCACTTGCATTCTAGTTTAAGTATACTGATATGGTACTATATGCACTGTGCTATAGCTCTGAGGCATCGGAATCTATGTTTTTCTTTTGTCACTCTTGTAACTGTATCCCCTCTTGCCTGTCCTTTTGTTCTAGGCTTGTGCTGGTGGGCCACTTTTTGATTTTGATGGGAACTTTGTTGGCATAAACCTTCTTCTGGTTGAGGATAGAACCTCCTTCCTGTCAGCAAAATCAATTTCTGAACGCTTGAATCAGTTTCTGCAAATGAGACGCACAAAAAGAGCTCTGACTGATTGGTATGTATTGTATATTTCCAACTGACTTAGTTATGTTTTTCCTTCACTGGTTTGTCCACTCCCTTCCATCCTATTCTCTCTTCCCATACTTGAGCTTTAAGGTACACCAATTGCATATGGCAACGTTTCTCCATTAGAAACTTTATTCTTTGTTTTTATCCCCAAGATTATTCTCATGTGTCTATGTCGAAGCCAGTAGATTCGTCGAAATAGAAGACATATTTTTGTTTGCACTAAAATAGAAGGGTTTATGAGATTTGTCTTGGCTCTGGGTGTTCTTTATAATATTTGCCCGATTCTTGTACATATTGAGGTCCTCTTTCCCTTCTCTAACAATCTATTGATAACGCTGCTTCATATCATTGCACTGTTTGATCCAATTTTACCGTGTGTTGATATTCATTTGGATGTAATATCCTGAAAGTTTACTTTGTTCTTTTGTAGGGCTCACAAACATTCCAGCAGTGACGTTCAAATGATCTCCACACCCTATTATTCCTATGAAAGAGGTGAGCACACAGCTATTCTTTCACTCCATTAATGATAAATTGTGACGCCAGTCATAGTCATTTCCAGAGTTCAAGAAGGCGCTAGGCGGTAATTATGCGTTTTGCCATTGCCTTACGCTTTATCTGACCAAAGCACATGCTTATGCGCAATTATGCCTGATTAAGCGCTAGTCGTTTTGCTATGTCTAGAGCCTAGGCGCGCCTTTTTGAACCTTGGTCATTTCAAATGATATTTATATGTAAGATCCTCACAGGCTGTGCATATATAGCTAGTTATATATATTTTACTTCTATAATGACTTTTGTCTAAATTAAGCTTGATAATTTTATTTAAATGGGTCAATGCCAGCCAGCTAACCTTATTGCGCTGTTTTCATGGCTATGTTCAATTTGGAGTACAGACTCTTTCGGTTATCCAAAGCCATCAAAGACTGGGAGTACCGGTGAGTCAACGCTTGTACAACTTCATACATTTTGTTTATAGCGTTGTTTCACCCTGACAAGTATTGTACCATGTATCTTTAACCAGATGGCATGATTTTGGTTAATACTTTCGAAGAGACCTTTGGTGATCGACATGGTTCTGGTAAAGGTGTCTGGAGTGAACTCGGTACAGAAGTGTCTTCTATACTATGTCAAACTGTTGTCTCGCTTGCTTCATTCAGTGGTAATCGTGCACTTACGTTCTATTTTGTAATTTCATATTTGCATTTAGCCATCACTAAGCAATGTTCAAAATCATGCTATGTAGGTGAAACAAGATCTTTCGCGTGCACAGGCTTATTTATAGAATGGAATGGATGCACCACCATTCTGACATCAGCGAGCTTGGTAAGGGATCCTGATGACGAAACCAAGATGGTTGCAAACATGAAGGTTGGTGATCCTAATCATGATGCTCACCTTGTTTTTCCTCCTTAAGTCTCACTGTGGATTGCTGCAAACTTGAGGGTTGGTGTTCCTAATCATGACGTCCTCCTTATTTTTGCTGAAGTCTCGCTGTGTCATTTACAGATTAAAGTGTTGCTCCCAGACAATCAACACAGAGAAGGGATTTTGCAACATTGTAATTTACGCTACAACGTTGCCCTTGTCAGTGTCAAGGGTTACAATGCGCTTCACTCAGCCAATATTCTTGAAAGTCACGATCAGCATAGTAGACACCTGAGTGTAGTAGCTATCGGACGTTGCTTTCAATCTGGCATATTAATGGCTACATGTGGTAAGCTGGTACCCTGGTCGGGCAATTTTGGCAATAGTCTTCACTACTCCACTTGTAAAATCACCAAGGTATGCAGCACAGTTAGAATATTTGCAGGGAAGCCTGAGTTTACTCATCTAGTAACATGTACTAAATCTTTGGTATTACAAATGGCATCTTCTCCATGTAACCTGCTTCAGTGCCACTTCATTTTTATAGGCTGGGATTGGAGGGCCTGTTGTTGATTTTAATGGGAAATTTGTTGGCATGAACTTCTATGACAAGAAAATAGGAACCCCATATCTATCGTGGAATACGATTTTGAAAGCCCTGTTCCCTTCGAGAACAGAAGGTATGTCTAGATTTTTGTTTGCTTATTTTAGTGCTTGTCATCGGAAGCATATTTCGATTTCCGGAAGCACCAGGTTGTAAACACTTGTACCAACATTTTAAGGATCTTGTTGAAGCCGATTTGTCATGCGGAACTTTCTGTTTATGCTACTCTTTGCTTTGTTTGACAGGATTGTTGTTGAAGCTGATAGTGATGTAAATCCAAAGAGGTATTTTGAATTTTTGATGCTTCTCATTACTATTTAGTTATACGGTAAGTTGCTGATCACATTATGTTGTGAAAATTGTTGAACAAAAACCAGGTGGCCTGTGCCTTTGCCTTGTTGGTGCCATCCGAAATTTGCGAGTGGGCTCAGAGATAATGGAGCCGAAGATGACCATAGGAAATATAGATATGTCAATGGGGTACTGCTTAGGCGTCCTATTTATATAGAAAAGTACTCTCCTCCATTTCTGATTGTAGGGAGCCTTTCTGACTATTGACCAATATAGATCATATTATGCCTTAAAGGATTATTTAATCGACTACATATTGACCAATATTTGGTGTTCTAAGTTGCACACTTTCGCTTTTTCTTCCCTTTTTTCTAGCAATTTCGACAATTATGTGGACGACTATGTCAACTAACCTCTTTCGTTCAAGCTACTATGGGTTTCTAGGGTGTTTGCAACTCTTAGATTTTCAATCGGTTCCTGTAATCCTGTAAAGTCAACGTGTTTCTGACAAGCTAGAGGCGGTGGCATCCCGCTATCGTCAAAGGAGGCTGTCCATTATCTCTAATAATATAAGGGAAAAAATAATGATTTACTCGTGACTGGGGTACAGTTTGCCATCACGGCAAACACTTCAAAATACAAAACCTACTACCAGGAAGCATTTCAGATTACTTTGCTAGCCACACCCTTGCTAGGCACTGGCGCTCGCTCTTTTGCGCTGGCTGTGCCCTTAACTAACGGTAGTGCGGGGTGGTCGAGGCGACACAACTCCTCTCTTGCACGTGTGACGCTGCTCCCGGCGGTGTATACCCCTTTGTGGCCGCGACAGTTGTTGGCAGTGCCTGCTAGCAGCGTTATCGTCTGTGGCAGACTATGTACAATGGAGAGTGCTTCTTACAAAAATAAATCAAACTTTTTTTTAAGCACTAGGCTTATTTGTATAGGAGAGGTGCCTAGTTAAGCATCTTTTTTCTATAAATAAACACCAATGCTTAGACAAGAACCAGTTTATTTTCTTAAGCATTTCCCTAAGCACTTACCATTGTACATGCCTCGGACCGTGACAGTTGTTGGCATGGCCATGACATCTTGGGCATTCTCAGGCCGTGACAGTTGTTTTGGCCTTGACTCCTAGCGGTGTCTAGCCCACGGCCCTCACCGTTCTAGCATGAGACACTATGGAACTCAGAGGTGAACTCCTCCCTCTGTGAGAGGCTCAATATAGCACCTTGGGATGGTATAATATTTGACCATTGTCCCCTTTTCATTGCGAGGTTTATCATGACGAGTATGGGTACACGCGAGGATGACCAAGGTGCACGAGGATTGAAGCCTAATAAAATGGAGGCTTGGAAGAGGAGAAGAAAGAGGAGCCTGCAGCTCCAGTAGCGGTACTACCGCTGAACTTCCAGGAGTGGTACTACAGTTACAAGTACCACCCCTACTACGATGCGACGTCGAATGCTCTCTGGATCTTCTACGCCGGTACCATCCTCGTACTACCGACGAATAAATATAATGCGGTGACCCAGTATACCACGCGCCCGGTACCTGGGGTACCCCGGTTCCCTGGGTACCAACAAAGGGCTAGATCACGTGTTCAAGGATGGTGTGAAAAATTGGTCTCCAAGTCTTCCAGGCTCTACCAACCTTCTCTATGAGTTGTTTTAAAATTAAACTCACTAAGGGGTTGTGCTCCAAATTAAGGACAACTATGTATAAATATTGGTGGAGTGGTTCATTGGATAAACGAGGTATGCACTGGTAATCTTGGGAGAAGATGGTTGTACCGAAGTGTGCGGGAGGTATAGGCAAGCTCTTCAACAATGCAATGCTAGGGAAACAAGCATGGGGGTTACATGATAATCCTGATGGCCTGTGTGGTCGTGCTCTCAAAGGAAGGTATTTTCCTAATGGGATATTCTATCAACTAATTGTCCTAAGAGTGCATCAAAAACATGGAAGGCGATTATATGTGAAAGAGATGTTATTAGGCAAGGCCTTATCCGAAGGATTGGTAATGTTCTTGGTACCTCCACCTGGGATGATAAATGGAAACCAAATATGCTGGCACATAAACCTTTGGGTCGTCGATGTGGTGATGCTGACACTCCGATGTTGGTTAATGATATAGTGGATGATATTGGTAAATGGCGTGGTAAAAAAATAAGTATTTCTTATTACCTGATGCCAATGCAATATTATGTGTATACCAAGGCCATGAGGCAATTTTGATATATCTGGTCTTGGGAAGAGGAGAAGAGGGTAAGGTGCACAGAGATCCTCGAAAAAAAACCGTGCCCCCATGTCGCCTCCCCGATCAGAGCAACCAGGCGGCCCCTGTCCCTCCGCCTCCTCCAGCGCCGACATCCCGCCTCCTCCCTATCGCCGCCGCTGGCGGGCGCTGCCGGGCGTTGCCCACGCGGTGCCGTGCGGGGTCGGCTCCCCTTCTCTACTGGTCGGCATAGGAGTTTTGCTCGGGAGGTGAGGTCCTAGAGGCGGAGAAGCTTGATCGGCGGCACTCAAGCACATGCCGGATGGCGGCGGGGTGATGGTGCTGCTACTTGGTGGTGGCGGTGACTTGATGTTGGCTTGGCCGACGGCGCCCTTCAGGCCCAGATTTGGGCCCTCCAGATCTGGGTACGGGCGGGCCGGCTCGGATTCGACCTGCTGCTTCCGGTTGGACTGAAGACCATCTCGTGTGATGGGGATGGCGACTATGGCATCGCGTTTGCTACAGATCGGCACCGGGAGCTTCACGGGCCCGATTTGGTCCCGACCGGGCAAAATGGTCCGGTGTGCTCCTGTTGATGTGTCCGGTCTGCTATACTGCTTTGGCGGTGGAGGTTGTTCCCTCCCACGAGGCACTGGCATTGCCATCCCTTGTCTACGATTGATTCTTCATGGTCCGGCCGGCCTCACAGCGTTTGCTATGGTGAGACGTCGTGGATGTCCTCGAGATTTTTGGCGCATGTTCGCGGGCGGCGAGCTAGGTAGAGCTGATGGATTGTTCGGGGTGTGGATTGTCGAGGTCGGGAGAAATCCATGTCGGCTTTTTCCGGGCGCCACCATTCTTCTTGAAGGGCGTCGGGTGTACCCCTCCCCACTCCCCACCGTGTACCGGGAGAAATTCTAGGATACTTTGGGCAGCAGCGTCGTCATCGTCGCATTCCTTCTTGAAAGTGTTGCTTGGTACGAGGCAATTCAGCGGCATAGGAGTGTGGTGGGAATTCTCCGGAGGGCGCAACGCTTGCGGGACATCTTCGCTTTTGTCGATCTGGTGTCGTTGGCATTAGTTTCTCTCTCTCTTTTTTGTTTTTCCTTTGGCCTTATTTGTGCTGTTTGCCAATATAGCGGGCGCAAGCCTATTTCGAGGAGGGAAGAAAAGAAAACATAAGTTTATTCGGTACGATCTGCTTACCGTATGCTTGTACGAAACTCCGATGTGGCCATGTGGGTAGTGAGTCTGGTTGCTCTAACCCTGAGAATGGTGGTGTTTGGAAGAAATTATGGAAGCTGAATATAATTCCTAAAATTAGAGTCTTCTGGTGGCGTGTGGTTAAAGATCTTTTACCCTGCTACAGTGAGCTAACACGACGCCATGTGATGGAACAGACAGCATGCAAACTTTGTGGGCATGCAGATGAACCATTGTAACATGCGGCGGTAGCTTGTGACCATGCGAAGTTATTTTGGGCTGCTCTAGAGGAGCAAAGAAACCTGAAGATTCCACGTTTGCACCCTCGAAGTTGGGCCTCGGATCTCACGATTGATGATAATCTGTCAAGTGAACATAAGGTACAGCTGCTGGAGCTGCAAACTCCTCTTCCTTCTCCTCTTTCAAGTTATCATCTTCTCGGACTTCATTCCTCATGTATCTTGGTTATCCTCTCGTGTACCTGTAGTCGTCGTGGCGAGCATAGTATCAACAAGAGATGGAGGATGCCGTTTCCATCTGCAAGGGTAGGAAATGAGTTTTCGAAAAGGAATAAGTTCACATTTAGTGTCCATGGTGACTTGGGTTATGTTGGAGTAATTGACGTGGTGATGAACGTGGACTGCACTACATCATTTCCATAACGTGGTCGCTGAAATAGACCACTCGAGAGAGTCCGCGCAATCGGTGATTGCACCGTTGCTGAAAGAGATTGGAGAGCTAATCTTCCAGCTTTCCTTGTGCTAGCACAATAAAAAAGGGACCGAAAAGTTGGGTAGATGAACCTCCTAGCTTCCCTTTTTTAGGGAAACCTCCTAGCTTCCTGATCACTATCCTTTTGGCTGACTGTGGTCCCAGGAGTGCATTTGTTGAATAAAGAGCTCCCAATTCCCACGGATAAAAAAAGCCCATGTGTGTTATTTATGTGTATCCTATGCATCGCTTCGAGTGATTCCATTCCCGATGGCCAACCTAGACACTGGCCCATTTTTATAAAATAAAATGAAAGGATGGGTTTTTCGTTGGCTGGTACCGCAAGTTAAATACAGTAGAAGTCCTATGAATTGGAGTCGATTTAGTCCATAAGCATATTTGTCGTCGAATTTGAGCTGACGCGGACGACACGTGGACTGCAATCTTGCACGAACACCCTCCCACATCAAGAACATTTTTTTCTCTGTCAGAAATTTGCACGTACCCCGTCCCCATCTGATCCATTAGGCAGCGCCCCCTTTCAGTCTAGACAATTCTCTTTGAGGGAGGCGAGGGGCAGGCGACGGAGGTGGCGATCGCTAGACCGGAACGTGTAGCGGTTGTTTCGTGGAGGGGGTACGATGTCGAGGCGACACCGGTGGTCGCGTTGATCATGACGGCATGAACCCAATCCGTCGCCACGAAGGGGAACCACCTCCCTCTTTTGGTAAGTCTGAACCTCACCTCGAAACATCCGGTGCCCTTTTCCTGCAAAGATTTCGACTTTAGAATCGTTTATGTAGAGTACAATTCACGTCTGTGTGCTTATTTGTTCGATCAATGCTATCACTGTGCAAAAAAGTTAGGGTTTTTGGTCACCGAATAATCGAGTTTTTTTTTGATATTTGATTTAGGTGGAACAACAGACTGTCCACTATGATGCTTTTTCATGGGGGATTTTTGTTGGGAACGAAAAGAACCAAAACTATTTGGATGGAAAAAGCTGCTTGATTTGATTTATGTGATCTCAATTGGTTGTCTGTAGCTACGGTTAACGACATTTTGAAGAATTGGGTTATGAAGGTGGTGGCAGGATTAAGTTGTATTACACTGTGTTTGGTTGCATGGAATTGGGGCATGGAATTGGAATTGGGGCCGATTTCGTCAATTCCACCGTTTGGTGTGCGCTGGGAATCTTTGCGTGGAAACTGGATCAAATTCCCCCCTCGGAATCCTCCTGTGTAAAGAGCTGGCCAAAGATTCCGAGGTAGCTACCTCAGAAACGCTCGGAATCGAGCTCTTCGCCCTTCTTCCTCCCGCCTCCTTCCCGTCGCCGCCACCGCGTGGCCATCTGCTCCAGCGCCGGCCGCCGTCACCGACGCCGCATCCCGCGCGGCAGCCGCCGTGCTCCGCGCCCTTCTTCCTCCCCTCCCATGCGCCCGCGCTCCGCTTCCTCCTCTTCCTCTCCTCCCACCTCCTCGCCCCGGACGAGGCCCCTGCCCCTTCGCCTCAGCTCCCCGCCGTCGACACCTTCCTCCTCAGCCTCTCCCCGCCTCTCGCCGCCGATGCCGCAGCCCTGCTCGCCTCCTACCTCCGCCTCCACCCCTCCCTCCCCGCGGTGGTAAGATGGTAGGTGACGGTGGTGCTCTGCGTTTTACATGGCAGGATCATAATATAATGACAACTGTTGACAGTGCGAAGGCTCGTAACAACTTGGTGGGCAATTGTTTGGCATATTTACAGTCACAGGAGGTTACCTGACCGTAACGAATTCACGCGGGAGGGGATAAATGCAAATTTCTAGGCCAGCTGCTCTACTGCAAGTGGGACTCATGTACAAGTGTCGTCCATGTCAGCTTACGTCAACTCAAATTCGACGGCAAACATGCTTCTGGACTAAATCGAGTCCATTTAACGAGTACGCGGGTAAAAAATTTCAAATTGAGAGTATGGGGATTAAATCGATCCAATTACCCAAGTACAGAGACTTGTACTATATTTAACTCTTTATAAAATAAAATGAAAGGATGGTTTTTTCGTTGGCTGGTACCGCAAGTTCACTAAAAAAAACTAACGCTAGTTTTCTCATCAAGGAAATTTGGATTAGCTAATTAAAATATAATATTACCAGTTTAGTAATCATGAAAAAAAATTCATTAAGAATTGGAACTGTTCACGTATATAAAAAATATTCTTCTGATGCAAAAAAAAATTCACTAGTCTAAAAAAAATGTCCACCGTTCCATATACATGTTCGTGTATTTATTTCTAAATGTTGACGGGTCTGACATACAGTTCGCAGGTATGGAAAAAATGTTCACCAATCTTCGAAAAATAATCACCAGTCTAAAAACTCCACGGATTCATGTAAATGTTCGTGTACGTTTGTTAAATGTTGAGGGGTATGAAATACGGTTCACATGCTTGAAAAAATGTACAACTCTTTGCAAAATGATTAAGCGTTCACTGTTCCAATAAGTAATCATGTGTTTTTAAACAGTTGATGAGTTTGAAAAACAGTTCATGGAATCAAAAATGTGTTCATGTAATATTTAAAAAACCACTGCTAAAAAAGGTCATGGGTTAAAAATTGTGCCATGGTTAAACAAAACTCCGGATTTCATATGTTTTTTACGGTATTCAAAACAATTATACATGGTTCGACAAAATGATCAAAAGATTGAAAAATGTATGGTCATAAAAAGTTTGAGGATTCAAGAGCTCGGTTCATAAGAAGTTTGAAGATTCAAGAATTATAACCTAAAAATAAAAAAACTAAATGAAAAATAAACTGAAAAAGGGAAACAGCAAAAACGAAATTAAGAAAAAACGTTTCACGTGTCTGAATTAGATTTTTGAAAAAATGATCATGAATTCTAAAACTTTGTTCATGTATATAGAAAAATCACAATACAAACAAGGTTCGCAGGTTATTCAAAAATTCAAAGCTCAGCGGAAAGTGTAGTTATTTCTTGTTTTTCGCCACTGCGATACACTTGTTTGACTGATCATTGCATCACACAGTTACGGGCTTGTCAGATTGAAGTCTATGCAAGATTCTCAAAGTGTTTAAATTACCAACAAATTTCAGCAGGTAGATGAATCTTTTAGATATACGACACTACAAAATTGCATCTAATGTCTAAGCATAGAACTGTGGCTCTTGGCGCAGCTTTGCATCATTATCATCTCCTTCGCTTGCTGCAGAGATATAAGTAGCAGAATAAGACTTAAGACAGCAACAAATATGGATAACATGTCTGCATCAACTATCACAGTTAAAAAAAACTAACCACTCACAATGCATACAAAGTTCTGAAACAATTACTTAATTTCTAGAATAGTAGAATTCATTAGACCAATTTCATGGACTTAACAAACTTACACCAGATATAGTAAAATAATATGAATAGTACTAACATAAATTTGATATGCCACGTAGACACATAACTTCATCATTTAGTAGCATCATCTAAGCAAAACAATTAAGGGCAGATACCACATAAAATTTTATTTTTATCACAAACGAATTAAACATCACAACTTTTGTAAAGAGAGGTTTGCCCTTTTTCAGCCCCCACCCTCCAAAACATAGAAAAGAAAAAGAAGGTGTTGCAAGATTTACAATTAAAACATCAATGTAAAGTTTGCTTGTCTTACCTTTACCCGTAGAGCTTTTAGTGACCTGTTGAGGTTTTTGCTTTGCAGTACACTCAGCCTCCTTTAAAAGGTTATTATAGATTGTCTGCCATGGTAAAAAACATGTTAGAATAAACAGTGCTCCAATTATCAACATTTCGATGTTTCATCACTGGATATTACCTTCACAAAAGATGCACGGAGCCCACATTTGATAACAGGGTGCCCTTCCATAGGACCTTTGTTACAATACACAATTCCTATGGCCTCTCCCTTCAAATTGAAAATTGGGCTGGAGGCCAAATCAGTATTGCCATCAATCATTTTCCCATAATATCGGCAACTCACTAGCATATTGTTTTCTGAACCTGCAATAGGATTCATTTGGAAATCTCTTGAAGGGTTGGAGGGCTGAGTGACAAAACAAGGAATTTGGGCAAAGCTGGATCCACTGGTCGGGGCAAGAATAACAGCTTCGGTCTGCTGAGTCACATCTTGTTCAATGAAATTGATGGTCTTGAATTCAGCATTATATTTCACACTGAGCAAACTGAACTGTCTACTCCTGACATATACCGATGCCTGAACCTTATTACCATCCTTAAATTCAACTACAAGATGACTAACATTATCTGGAAATGATGATGGTGTACAGATAAATGTGGAATTATGGTCGGGTGAGTGGCCTGCTACAAAACCCACAGAATAATTCTCATTTCCAGTGTGTTTCACAATCACAACCGAATGTGCAGCACCCTCACCAAGCATACGGTATGCGTGTTCTAATATACTTCCCTAAAGCAAAAACAAAGATGTCATTACAAAAAATGAAACAAACATCGTCTTAAAACATGAGTAGAAATTATCGAACATCTCAACCATAGATATAACAAACAAGCAGGACACTAGTTTTGTTCATTTTATAAGATGTATTATGCTGCTGGTTTTGTTCCGAAGTCTAATGGTCTTTTAGATTTCACAGTAGTCTTTCCCATTTGTGCTCAATTATTCCACTGTTTCCTAACCATGTGTATTACCTACAGTTGCAAAACTGCCTGAATTAGTGCTCAAATGTTTCCTATAAAGCATAGTAAAAGTATTACCAAAAAAGCATGTGTTCAGTATTGGAAACAAACGATTAGATCAATTAACTTAATCTCAAAAGAGTATCATACATAAATTTATCTTATGTCTGTTTCTTGGTACGGGACATCAGATCTGGTAACCTAGTTGAACAACAAAATTATGCAACATGTAGCATTTGTACTTTGGTATTTATCTTGTGTTGCGTAATAGGTAGTATTTATTTGGGAATCTGACATGAAAATCTGTTTATGCACCCCCCATTGTTCAGGTTATTCTGATCTCATGAATTCTAGGTTCGAATCAAGCTCGATAACTGGAACACCAAATTTCACCGAAGATGTCAATTAAATACGAGAACATAGATAATCCAGACCACCGAGTAACTTGATGTAAATGCACGACTTACATGAAATCCACACCAAAACTGTCCAAGTTTCACGTTACAACAAATGGGACAACGAAAGTTACAAACATATGAATAAAACGTTGAGCACTGACAGTATCTGATTAAAGGTTAAATAGGCCCCTTAGCCAGTTTAATTTAGCACCACTACAAATATTCAGTTTAGAACTATTACAGCCAGTTTAGTTTAGCACCAATATGAATATTCAGTTTAGAACTATTACAGTCTCATTCCCACTGTCTCTTTCTATCTGTAAATATAATTTGTAAAGGAAAGTAAACTACATTACTAGGCATATCAGTATAGCAAGTGCCTCATTAGTATTAAGCTAACAGTCTCACTGACCACGAAATACTGCTAGTGCTTACTCTTTGATTTTGCTATATTGGACTACCAAAGCAATCCACCAGATATGTAGACCAAATGCTAATGCTGGAAAAGATGATGCAAC
The DNA here is from genome assembly GCA_947311845.1 of Poa pratensis. Classification (NCBI taxonomy): domain Eukaryota; kingdom Viridiplantae; phylum Streptophyta; class Magnoliopsida; order Poales; family Poaceae; genus Poa; species Poa pratensis. The sequence continues at coordinate 42,033,182 of CAMZMU010000083.1, read as the reverse complement.
AAAGCCATGCACAAAATTAACCAAATATGCAGAGCCTCAAATATCAGAGGCGTGTTATCAAAATATTACGTACGCTTGTTAAAAAAAAGACACTAACACTACATCCTATTAGCTGCGAGTCCCACAAATGGATTCCACCATTGGCTGGAAAGGTGTGCATAAATATTGATGCTGCGATCTTCTCACCCTCGCCGAGCTCAGTGATTCATGTGGTGGTTCGGGACCATAGGGGCAGGTCTCTGATGGCTTGCCATAGGTCTTTTGTTCGATTGACCTAACAGGAAGTTACTGAAGCACCGACTCTCCATTATGCTGTTGTCTTTGCTCGAGATGAAGGATTCCAAAGTGTGATCTTGCAATCTGATTGCTTCACCCTCATTTCCTAGGTGAATGTTGCGGCCATGGATAGGTCCAGAGTTGGTTCAATAGTAGCTGTTATCAAATCTTTAGTGTCTAGTTTACCTCCGTTTCTTTTGTTCCTGTTAATCGTAGTGCTAACGAGGTAGCCATATGCTGGCTAGATCGAGTGAGCTTGTTGTGTTCTCTATCTCTATCTACCGTGTATGCCTGGTTGCATCCAGTATCTTGTAAAATCTGAACTATTGTGTGAATGCATGCATAAGCCAAAGTTGACCTCAATTTTCTTTTTAAATGAGCGATCATTGATCCAGGCATAATATATAGATGAGACATAAAGAACCTAACATTTCAGAGGCATGACCAAAAGATTTTAAATCATTCTACTCTGAATTTTTTTGCAAGGTTGCAAATGATTCATTGTTGGATTCTAACTCAGTTGAACTACAGTATAAAGCAAAAAAAAGAAGTCATTACTCGCAAAAAAAAGAAACAAGGCGTCTACAAAGTAAAAGAAAATCAGAGCCAAATCCAAGTCGGCATTTTTTTTTCCATTTGCGTGTTCAGGAGTTATTCATAAATCAAATATTTTGTCTTGCAATGTAACTACACGTAAACGGAAATTATGAAACATACCAATCACAAAACTAGATGCGCGGTTTACCTTGGAGTTCGCCCGAGAAGAGTCCGCGGACGCCGTAGGAGGCGCCCGTAGTGAAGATGGCTGCACGTGGCGCCAGGGGTGGATCTTGAGGACGTGCCATGGATGGCTCGGCGCCCGGGATGGCTTCATTGGCGGAGGACGAAAAAAGAGAGGTCGGCGAACTCTAAAGCGAAGAGGCGAGCTTGGGGAGTGGGGAGAGAGTGGCCAGGAGGCGAGCTGGGGAGGGACTAGCCGAGCAGGGGAAGGAGGAGGCTGAGCACGGCGGCGGCAAACCTAGTTGACGACCAGGTCGTTAACTAATCCGTCCCGCACACACCCCCCCCCCCCCCCCCCGTGTCGACATGGGCCCGGCCTGTTATCCTCGCGGCGCCTCCTTTAGTGATGTTTTCTCCCCCCTCAAAAAAAAAATAGTGATGTTTTCTCTGTATATATGACTTTCTTAGAGCATCTCCAGTCGGACTCCCCAAATCCGCCCCCCAAACTGTCCGCGGACACGTCCCCAAATGTACCCTCCTACAACCATGTCCCCCAAAGTTTGTCCCCAAACTCATGCAATGACATGCAACGTGGATCCGATACATACCGGATCCAAATTACAACACAAAATGGTCCGAATTCAACATGAAAGTAAGTTCACCTAGTTGTCCGATACATACCGGATCCAAATTACAAAGAAAATGGTCCGAATTCAAGGGCCGGTTGCACCGGATCCACCTAGGCCGAGGTCACGGTCGGAGATCTTCTTCTTCATGGCCAGGATCCACCTTGCACTTGGCTCATCCAAGAGGCTATCATCTTGGAACATGATCCTTTGTTCCTCGGTGATTCTTGCAACAAGAACTTTCTCTTGCTCCACCGCAAGGCTGGTTTCCAACTTCTTTTGCTCCAATTGGACCTTCATCCATGCCTCCTCCTTGACCACATCCAACCTCTCCCTCTCCAAGTCCATCTTCTCCTTGAGCCGGAGGCGCTCAAAGTCCCTTCTTTCCCTTTGCAAAGCCAAGAAGGCTTCGTACCTCTCGGCCTTCTTGTCCTCTCTTTCTTTCTCCAACTTCTTCATAATTGCATCTTTGTTTGAGACTTGGACGGACATCTTCGTTGCGGCTCCGTCACGAGCCACCCTATCCTTCTCCCATCTCCTCCCCATCATCATCCCCAATTCGTGGTCGAAGACGTCGACCTCCTTGCCGGCGCAACGACGGCCGGCGGAGGCGGCGTCGGAGCAGGGCGCGGGGGTTCTCAAATCCTCCGGCTCTTCCTGCGTCTCCACATTCGCAATCCGATAAGCCTCCGCCGCCTTCATCTTCTTCACCTTGTCTACCAGCTCGCGCTCCCGCTACTTGCGGCGCCGGTCCCTTCGCGCGACCGTCTCCGGCTTCAGGTCCGAGTCCGCGTCGTTCCTCTGCTCAACGGACTCGAAGGATGCGCCCTTCTCCGTCGAATCGACGACCTCCATTCGCTCCGGCTACGGATGTAGATGTGCGGGGTGGACGCGGCGGGAGGAATGAAATTGGCGGGCGGGAGTGGAGGGCGGAGGGGATAAGTGAAATTGGCCGACGCCATTTTTTTGCTTTCAAAATCCGTGGCCCCGCGTTGCCAGATCCGATGTGGCGGACGCGTCCGCCCCTCCCCAAACTCCCCCCACATATGGGCTGGGTTGGGGGTTTGCCGGACCGCCCGGACGTTTGGGGAGGCTATGGGGGCCTCCGTTGGGTGGCAGTTTTCGGCCCAAACCCTGTCCGGGCGGACCGCCCGGGCGTTTGGGGCCGATTTGGGGGAGCCGGTTGGAGATGCTCTTACAGTTTTCGTTCGTATATCTTTTTTTGTGATGTTTTCTCCGTATATATGACTTTCTTACAGTTTTTGTTCGTATTTGTGATGGTTTCTCCGTATATTTGAATTTCTTACAGTTTTCGTTCATACATCTTTTTTTCCAAAATAAGAAAAGTACGAACGTACTTGTAGAGTTGTACACTTTCGAGAGAAAAAAGAACGCGCGAAAAAAAAATCATGCGAACCGTGCGCCCGAAACAGTCGAGAAACAGTCGAGCAGGGGAAGGAGGAGGCTGAGCACGGCGACGTCTGCGGAACGAAGCAAAGCAAAGGAGGAAGGCCGAAGGAGGCCCAAGCACTGTGCGGTGGTGCGCATGAGGCCAGGAGGCCCTCCTCAGGCTGCGGCGCTCAGCCCATTAAGGCCCAGCTCCGCTGAGGCACTTAGAACTGGCCCAATTAATCTTTTTCTTTTGTTTTTTCTAGAACGTGCAGAAATTAGAGAAACTTTTCCAACGGGGCTGTGACCTAACGAGGTTTGGACCCGATCTTCACGGATCGACGGCGGGTGTGGACGAACACACGCAAGAACATGAAGAACACTCGCACAATACAAGGATACGATTTCCTTCACCGGTCGGTCCAACCGTCCCAATAGAATTCCAAAGAAAAGATTGGCTCCAATAAACAACACATAAGGGATGGAAGATTGTAAAGTAGTAAAACTACGAAAAGGGGATGTTGATACAACTCAATAGATGGATGATCTAACTAGAGACCTTGAATCCACAAGAGCGATCTTCTCCACTAGTGGAGGAATCATCTCCACAAGGGGAGGAGATGAGCACAAGCTCTATCTTTATCTCATAGCTTGTCTATCCACTAGAGGTGGAGGGATACTCCTGATACTCCTATATATAGTCTACAACCAAAGGGGTAGGTGGGAAGGGGATACAAGGGCGTCAGCCTGTTGACTGCACGCATGTAGCGGTAGTACCGACGGGTGCAGCAGTAGTACCACACCTAGCAAGGTGGCGGTAGTACCGCTGGCATCCAGCGGTAGTACCGGTGTACTCGCACGATTATTAATTGAAGCTCTTCTCCAGCGGTAGTACGCGGTCGGTACCGGTCAGGTACCAGAGGTAGTATAGAGAACAATTGGTGTCACACGATAGCGGTGGCAGTAGTAGCAGCGGTAGTACCGCTCCTTGGGCGTATCGGTAGTACCACTCGGCTCAGGCGGTAGTACCGCTCCTGGAGCTGTAGTCTCCTCTTCCTTCTCATCTTCCAAGCCACCGTCTTGTCGGCCTTCACTCCTCTTGCACCTTGGTCATCCTCCCGTGTACATTTACTCGTCATGACAAACCTAACATCATCAAGGGAAGGAGCATGACGTAGCATACCATCAAAAAGTGGAGGAAATGAGCTCAAGTTGAGGAATGGGTTCACCTTTGAGGTCCATGGTGACTTGGCATGTGTTGGAGTGCTATAAGAGCATCTCTAGCAGCACCCGCATAACGCGCAAACCCGCAAAAGTCTGGCGAGTTTACGGGTTTTGGGCCGTTTTTGGGCCAGAGCAGCGCCTGCAAATTTAGCCCAGCCCGCAAACGTTTTGAGGGGGCCCGTGAATCTCCTCCACGAGCCCCTATTTAGCCGGATTGCAACCGCGGATGCAGGTCGAAACCCTCTTTTCCCCTCTCACACTCCGCCGTCTCCGGCGAGCAATCCCTCTCACACTCCGCAGTCTCCGACGAGCAATCCCACCTCCCCTTCTACAGATCCGGCGACGTCGAGCCCCCATGGCGCCGAAGAGGAACCAGAGCCGCTCCCCGGCGACGACAGGTTCGATGGAGACTACTCCGACGTGAATCGGGTGCTGGTCGTCCGCAGCGACGGCGCACGGAAGCGGTCCGCCCGCCGGTATAAGTTTGGCGAGCCAGTACCGGAGTCGCTCTTCCGCCGCGACGTGCCGGAGTTTGACCGGCTCCGGCGGCAGCAGGAGCGGGAGATGGCCCGTCGCCGCCGCGAGCAGCAGCGCCTCCACGGCGAGGGCAGCTCCTCCGCGAGCGCCAGCAGCTCCTCCGCCACGAGGAGTGAAGCTCCTCCGCCGCTGCGTCGCTGCCGCGCCCGTGGCTCCGGTGAGGAGCCAAATTTTGCGTTCTAGGGTTTGGGCGGCGATCTGTAGTTCTAGGCTTAGTGTAGGGTTTGTATTTTGTGTAAAATCAATGAAGAACATCCATCTGTAGCGAAGAACATCCAAAATGGTGATGTTCGTGGGCTAGGGCTACATCATCTCCCCCCGCTTCAAAGAAAGCCGTCCTCGGCGATAACTCGTCATCACCATGTAGTGGAGGTAGATGTGTTGACCTTGTCAAGTGGTTCACCATGTTGCCGTAGCTACACATCAAAGACCAAGCAAAGTATGTGTGTGCATGATAGAGGAGAATATCATCAATGACATGTCCATTCTTCTTCATTACACCATTAGCACAACACAAATATATGAAAGTTAATGCATATGCAAGGTCGATGTGCAAGCGACTTGTCGAAACATCCTCACAATGTGGGAACACGAAAAACTCCATGAAAATGTGAGAAGGCTATATTAGCTATCCCATTTTGAACCATATGATCATTATGCACACAAAGCATTGGAAAGAGACATTTGTCAACGTCTTTGATGCAATAAGAGGAGAATTTGTCAAAAACACAAGGTGAGGAGTGTCCAAAATATCATCATCATGGGTGCAAACAAACCATAAGAAAGAGCAAGTTTTTGACATATTTGTTGCACCACCAAAAGTGTAGAAAACAAAACACTCATGACAAGACATGTACAAAATGTCATTATGGTTGCAAACAAGTCATTGGAAAGAACAATTGGTCATCATATTTGTTGCAACGCATAAATCATCCATGTGAAAGAACGATGAACCATGATTGTCATAGGGGATACCAAAAGCACCATCATGATTGCAAACAAACCACAAGTAAGAGAATTTGGTCAACTTGTTTGATGCAAAACATGGGAAAGATTTAAGAGTTGGATTCGATCCACAACTCACATGTATGCTCTCAAGAGCTCTTGTTGTCAACTCATGCTCAACTGAGGTTGACATTATAGCATGAGGCTCTATGCAAACAAAAACCAAAGAAACAAATTGTGTGCATGGTATAAAACACATCATCCATCATGACGCGTCTCCTCATTTGCACATCACCAAACACACCAAAGTCAATGGTAAAATATGACATATCACTACTAAAAATCCGGCGATCAGAGACGATTCAATAACATGGTGATCGTGCTTCAAAACGTCGTGGTGCGCAATACTCGACGTTTCACGCGACGTTAAGGAAAAGTCAGGGACCAAGTGTCATAGGCGATTCTACGATGGTTCATTGCACCTCAGAACGTCGTGAGAGATCCCCGACATTTCATCAATTGTTGCGAGGTTTGTTGCACCTCAGAACATCGTGAGAGATCCTCGACGTTTCATCAATTTGTCGCGAGCAATTGGGTCGGCCCGTTACTAGGCCCAACATGGCATGACGTTTTTTCTCGTCGCGATCTACGACACGTGGCAGACGTCCGTTACCGCCGTTTGATGACGTCACGTTACACTCGACGAAAATGAAATGTTGCGTCATATAATGATGTCATCTGCGCGAGTCAGAGGCCGCCACATGTGTTGCCCACAAGAGCGCCACGCGGAGGAAATTTCATCACGACGGCGGTGATGATGTCATCAACATGACACCGGTAAAATAGAAACCCTATCAAGATCATTCCTTTAGCTTGCGCATTCCACTTGAGCTACATGATGACGATCATGACTCTCTCAAGTTGGAACACATTTCTTGATCGTACTTGCTAGCACATGCTTGATGAAGGCTTGTCCAAATACTCCCCCATACTCCATTATGGGAGAGCCTCGCTTAGCTCCGTTTTCATGTATCCATTGCAAGCTTCAATCAAATGATATCTTCCGAGATGGATCATATTGAACTTGCACTTCATAATCTTCTAAATGAGTTGATCAATCTTGACTTCATTATTTGACATTGACTTGATCAACCTTGCACTTCATCTTCTCCTCTTAATATATATGATGGCTTGGAGATAAACATGAATGTTCCCTCAGTCTTGTTTTCCAAACCACACTTTAGCATGTAAGCTTCTAGAGAGTCCAACGCATGAACTCCAATCTTTTCCTATGGGTAAGATATACAAGAACATCTCAATGTGAACATTAGTCCATAAGGATTGTCATTAATTATCAAAACCACGCATGGGGCCAACATGCAATTTCAGATGTGTTGCTGAGGTGGTGGTTTGATGAAACTTGGTGTAGGTTGCGACATGGGAACATAGCTTGAGCTTGGATAATGAGTTGATGGTGCTATGGGTAAGGAAGGAGGCGGTCTGTAGGTGTTGTAGGTTGGACGGGGGTTGGATGGTGGGAAAGCTGGGTGCGGCATCTGATCAGGAGTCAACTTCCCTAGGTGTGGTGATGGATTGGAGCTTGATGATTGGTTTGGGTGTAAGGTGGATGTTGGTGTTGATGAAGGCGCGCTCATCTCCGGGATAGGGCTGAGCGGAATTGAGTTGGAGGCAGAGGGTGGAGTGTCTATGGGCTGAGGTCAGGCATTAGTGACCACGGATGCAGACGGATCCTGACTGTTTTGCAGATGCGGCTGCACTGCCAAACTGATCTACGTAATCATCTCTGTAAGTTTGCTGAGCTTACCTTGGATCGAGTTGCTCGAGATGGTGGTGCAGATTCAGAACTTCCCGAGGAAGGCGGTCACGGATGGCTTCTTCCTCCATGGCTTGCTGATGGGCTGCTTCCAGCACCAGCAGCGCCGCTCCCTCTGCCGCAGTCGCGATGCGGTCCTGCGAGTGTGGACGCCGGTGCGGCATGGTGCCCTGGGATGTTGCCGAGGCTTCGTAGAGGCAGATCTCCCATAGAATTGCTAGCTCCACTCGATAGAGGGATTTTACCCCCCCAAGACCTCGAGGTCCTGGAACCTCGTCGTGGCGGCGGCGCAAGTGGGATGGGAGGGAGGGGTCAGCGTTGGGGAAGAGAGGCTCGTGATACCAATTGCCAGGGACTTGGTAGGGGATAGGTTTCTGTAGCAAGTAATTTAGGGAAATTGGACAGGAAATTGATAAGAACTTGCTAAGAAAGAACGAAGAACAGGAATGAAAGATAACCGTTTTAGGGTTTTGGTTCCTCGTGCCACCCATTCACCCTCTCTCCCAGGTAATATAGAGTCCCCTGAGGAGCCACGAGTTTAACCATTGAGTACAATTAAGCACCATACGTTGGATCAACTGAAGGGGTAAGAGGCCTTCTCAGTCGTTGGATAACTAACGGAGATGGGCATGTCTGAATACCTTCAGGTCCTGACAGATTGGAAACAATTGCTAATTTGCTATCCGTTGGTTAAATGTATCCTATAAACTGCTGGACATATGAGACACTGTTTCAAAAATAAAGTGGCATAGAGCAAAAGAAATTCAGGATGGCTTTAATTTAATGAGGTTGAAATTAGAGTTATAATGTAACATGTATTGATGATTTGTTGGGAGTTCTCACATAGAGTTTAGGAATTCTAGAATTCTGTTACAGTATATCTGTGATTCTCTTGCACATAGACCGTAGTGGCATGACTGCTAATATCAGAACTCAGAAGACCGTATAACACCAACGTTACACACACATAGTTCCACAAAACATGTAGCAAACAACATTCAAATAATGTAGGTGCATTGTGCTTTGCTCTAAAACCAAATAGTCACTTGTAATACATATTCCCATTTCCTCTGTTAGCCAAAACATAACTTGTTTACATAAAGTCACGCAGACATACAAGTTACAAAACTAATTCAGTAAACATCTACTCTTTGCTCCCCGTGATGCTCATCGGGTACAACAAGGCCATTGACAATCCTGGTAATACACTTGAGTTGAGTTGAGTCATATTCAGAGTCGACCTCTTCAGTAATTCTTGCGACCTATAATTCACAAGTCTTTCACTATGTATGCACAATGAACATGGCATGTGTTTCTACAAAATCAAATTCATGCATCGATTATATCGCTACTTTGTCCTATATCTGTAGTATTTGGTAGCACAGTATACTAAAAGATACCTAGCTGAGGTCTTGCAGCCGGATACTAATGGATACTTTGTTTTCAGGGCGTCGCCTAATCGTCGCCTAATCGCCGCCTAAGCGTCCAGTCGCGCTGGAGAAGACGACTGGGAGCGACGCCCAGGATTTTTCAGTTAGGCGCGCGCCCAGGGAAAAAAGGCGTCGCCCGCTCGCCTGGGCGTCAATTGGCCAGGTTCGGGCGCTCGCCCAGGGAAATTGGCGGCAAAATTGTGCGGGAATCGGGAGAAATTGGCGGCAAATTTGTGCGGGAATCAGCAAATCGAGCAGGAGAGCGAGGGAATCGACCATCTTACAAGTGAATTGAGCGGGAGAGAGAGGGAATCGAAGCGAATCGAGCGGGAGAGAAGGAATCGACGCCGCCCTTCACCGACGACGCGCCGCCAAGCTTCTGCGTCCGCTCCGCTCCAACTCCGTCCAGCGGTAAGCCTTCTTCCTCTGCTTCTCTCCTCCGCCTCCCTCTCTATCTTCCTCTGCAGCTCTGCTCCTCCCTCTCCCTCCGCCCCCTTCTGCAGCTCTGCTCCTCCCTCTCCCTCCGCCCCCTTCTGCAGCTCTGCGCCCCGCAGCTCTGCTCCTCCCTCTCCCTCCGCCCCCCTCTGCAGCTTTGCGCCCCCTCTGCAGCTCTGCTCCTCCGTCTCCCTCCGCCCCCCTCTACAGCTCTGCTCCTCCCTCTCCCAGCGCCATGTTCTGCTCTGTTCTGCCCCCCTCTACAGCTCCTGTTTATTTGTTGCTGCTCTGTTCTGCTCTCCCCTCTTATTTCTTGTCTGATTATGTTGCTAATGCATTGACAGATTGAGATGGCTGATAATGGTGAGGCTTATGATCCAAAGAAAGATCCAAAGAGGAGAGCCAAGTCAAAGGATCCTGGTTGGAAATATTCATACTGGCCAACGGCAGACAAAAATATTGTCGAGTGTCTGCTTTGCGGGAAGGTTATGTCCTCTGGAATCAAGAGGGCGAAGCAACATCTGTTAGGAGGCTATGCTGATGTGTTTCAATGCGAGAAAACCACCACTTTGATCCAGAAAGAGATGCAAGAATGGATAGATAAGAAGCGGCGAAAGATGCCACTCGAGTTGGATGACAGTGGTGAAGAGGAAGAAGGTGGCGATGCCGATGATGAAGTGCAAGAAGTTGTTGGGAAGCAAGCAAGTCAAGGATCATGTGCTGGTCCTGGAGCAACAAAGGAACCCATTCCAAGTTCTGGGACAGCCGCCAAGAAACGGGCTGCAGCTCTTTTCTTCAAGCCAGCGCCAACCAAGCAACTGAAAATTGCTCCATTGTTGTTGAAGTCTCCGGATGAATTAGTGCGGCTGAGGCATGCCCCGGGTGCTAAGCAGCAATTGAGCTTGTTTAGGTGTGGAAAGAGTGATGCTGAGAGACATGTAGCTGTCAAGTACATATGCAAATTCTTGTATGACAATGCCATTGCATTCAATGTGGTAAATTCTAGGAGCTTTGAGGAGATGGTTGAAGCAATTGGGCAGTATGGACATGGGCTGAAACCACCTAGTTATCATGAGGCAAGTGGTAAATTCCTCAAAGAATCTGTCAATGATTTATCCGACATGAGGAAGAAACATGAACTTGCCTGGAAAACCTATGGATGCACTGTTATGTCGGATGCATGGTCGGATAGGAAGCAAAGACACTTGATCAACTTTCTTGTCAATAGTCCAGAAGGGACATTCTTCTTGGGTTCTGTTAATGCATCTAGTGAGACCCATGATGCTGATTACTTGGCAGGCTTACTTGGACAGAAAATTGAGGAGATAGGTGTAGACAATGTTGTTCAAATCTGCACTGACAATGGTTCCAACTACAAGAAAGCAGAAAGGTTGCTAATGGAGAAGTATCCCAAGCTATATTGGACCCCTTGTGCTGCACATTGTTTGGACCTAATGCTTGAGGACATTGCCAAGCTAGAAAGATTTAAGGAATGGATTGTGAAAGCAAAGCGTGTGACAACCTTTGTTTATAGGCATTTGAAGCTTCTTGATATGATGAGAGAATACACAGGTGGTAGTGAGTTGGTCAGGCCAGCAGCTACTCGGTTCGCCACCACTTTCTACACGCTGCAAAGTATGCACAAAAACAAAGAGGCTTTGAGGAAACTATTTGTTAGTGACTTCTGGACAAAGAACAAGTTAGCAAAAACTGAGACAGGGAAGCATGTGTATGAGGTTGTGATGGCAATGACATTTTGGTATGTTGTGGAAGATTGCATAAGAGCATCACACCCTGTCCTGATTGTGTTGAGGCTAGTTGATGGTGATGAGCAGCCAGCTATGCCGCAGCTTACAGCTGCCATGGACATATGCAAGAATAAACTAAATGAAAGCTTCTCAAAAAAGCCGGTGTTGTTGGAGAAGTTAATGCAGATTTTTAGGAAACGTTGGGATGATCAAATGATGCAAAAGTTACATGGGGCTGCTTTGTTCTTGAATCCTAGTCGGTTCTTTGACATAATGGAAAATGATCCTGACTATGCACAAACCTTGAGGATGACATTTAATCAAGTGGTGACAAAAATGATGGATGGTGATGAGGAGATGATTGCAACTATTGACCTAATTCCTGTTTGTGTTTCCTGTTTCGAACTTCTGAACCTTATGTTGGTGAACGTATGCTACTGCTAGTTGTTATTTATGTTCCTAAATCTCCAAATTTGCTCTCATATGATGCATTATTTCATTTTCATGTCATATTATTTATTTATTATTATTATTACGCCCAACGCCCAGTTGTCGCCTAGGCGGCGACATGTCGACTCAACTCTTCGAGCTCGACTCGACTCGACTCGACGACGTCCGAACAAAGAATGGATATTGGCAAAATGTCGATAAATGATGCATAATGTAAAACAAATAATGTCCCGTGATGGGTCAAGACGAAAGAGTTAACATTACATGTAACTGACGGAAATTTGGTCAAAGTTTGTGAACGGCGCTAAGATCAAAGGAAATAGCATCCGAAATTTTGCTTTCGATGCTTAGGAAGACCTGTTAAAAGTTCTCGTCATATTTTGTGAAAGATTCCATATATGTGGTAATGTTAAATGTGTGGGTTAAGAGGCCCTGGTTCTTCGATATATTTGCTTAGCTAAGACTACGTGTACAAATGCTCTGCTACTAGTTGCCAGTGTTAGGTCTATGGTACCAAATGAGCATGAAAAATGTGTTGACTTAAATTAATGAAGGCATGTGCTAGGTAGGATAGAGTGTACTAATTTTCCTATTATGTCTACTTATTGTGCCTGGCTTTGTTCTGCAGTGTGAAGACTTGAAGAGTTTGTATTCCTTGGTGATTTTGGTTACACACTTCTTCTGAGCAAAATAATGATAAAAAATACTATTTCACCATGTAACCTCATTTGCTATATATACTTGTTGAATTGGTTAACAATTCATCAGTACTACACGGTGAGGAAATGCGTTAGGGCATGCCACATATGCCACGGAGCTTTAGTCATCAACAGCATTATCAAATGGCAAGAACAAACTGCAGATATAAGCAGGGAGTAGAAAAAAGAAGCTGACTAAAAGAGGTGACTACCTGTTCAGTGGTCACTGGTCAACACTTTTCTTGGGTTTGCGGAGAATAACCTGCACACAACAATATTCACCATCTTCAATCAGCCATGTGCAAGATAGTCAGGAAAAATAGTTATAGATGGGACAAAGGCTAATCCTCTGTAATCAGCACTCCTTTATACATGTGATGCAAGATGGAGTTGTCATACTCTTATCTCGAAGGTAAAGATGCGTGGAATAGGACACTGGACATAGAGGGACTATTATTGGGGAGCTAACAAATATAACCCCAAAATTGTGTTATATGCAACTAACAAACTTAAACTCCCAACATTGTAAGACGGACAAAGTCTGCAATCTAAATTACAACAGATGCACAGCCACATAAAGCAAGATTATATTAATCAGCCCAAACAATGACAGCAGCCCTCAATCACACTCAACAAAACCAAACAAAATTTGACTTCTGCCAATCAGTTTCAAATATGCTACAACCATTCTTGTCCACTTGCTTCTGACAGGAAACAAGTATAAGATATACTCAAGATTAATAATCGTACTAGCAAAGTAATATTAACAAAGAAAAAGACATAGCAAAAAAATTACTACTTACCACTCGATAGCTATGGGAGCAGTGCGACATGCTTAGAAATATTCTTAAAACTCTATACATATAGGAACAAAGCTGAAGTTAGTAAAACCAGCAGGACATATTCAAAGTTGCTTAATTCAGAACTACTGCAACATAAAGAACTTCATGAACTCACTGCAAGTGATTTGGCAATTGTTGATGCTCTTTTAGAGCGTTGATAACCATCAAAATCATCAGTAATCCCAACCAGCTCTCCTTCCTTGTTAATAGCCACTCCTAATATTGAATAAGCATCTACCGCGCAGTTATGTTCAAAACAGCCATCCTCTGATTTGCTGCACGTAAAGAAAAAAGAGGATTAAATAATTACCATAACAAAAGCTAACATTGTATATATTTGTGAACATTATATTTACATCACGTTGCCTTCAGTTATTAGATCTCTTGAGCCCACATAAGGGACATACTGATAAACTTTCTCATGACAAGAAACCTCAGACTTGCAGAATTTGATGACACCAACGGCACTCTTATCAATTACCTGACTTTCCCTGAATTTGGAGCAGTGGAATACCTTGAAACCATCAAAAGTCTGAGTTCTAATTTTCGTGGGTATGATTTTCTGACCATCAGAAAACACCAGATACATGTTTTCATGGTCCTGGCCCTTCAGTTCCAAAGCCACTATTATGTAAACAAACTTTCGCTTACAGACCACCAGATAACCATGCGTAACCTTATCCACATCAAACCATAGCTGAACAGAAGTTCTGCGTATCATTTGGTACAGCTTGCCCTGCATGCAAAAATAAGAGCCATTTTTATGCCTGAAGTTGCATAGGTAAACATAACCAATATATAGTGTGTGCACCCACAAAATTAAGTGAACCAAATGTCAGCTTAGAAAACATATGAAGAAATCAATGTAATGAAACAAAAACTTATCAAACCTAAGTAACATAAGCACGCGAAATACTCTGGGCGTGCAAGACACAATGCTTTCGTTTACACAAGACAAATTACATATCTGGCAATTAAGAAATGAGCTCTACAAAGTCAAAATAAATTCCTGATGTTCTAGCAGTTATGATCATAAACAGCAGACAAGTGTTATTTCGGTTCAAGTTATTCTCCCATTGTTTTTTGATATCTCACCCTTTTTCATATCTCTCATGCTCAAGAATGCATGTTTCTTGAGGCAGCAGGGGCAAACTTTGAAATTCCTTTTCGAAGAAGATTTTGTCCTGAACTTATGAATCAGCGGGGAGTGATTAAACATCCTGCCTTTGCTGTTCCTCAATCTGAGCTTCCTGATTGTGTGATATGGTCTCTAAATGCCAACAAAAAAATCAACTTCCCAAGCCTAATCTCCTAACAAACCCCTCCTCTAAATTCCCAATCACTTTCCCCAAAGTTACCAAACAGGCTGTCAGTTCGCATACAAGCCAGAAATTGCTCAAAATACGTTGACCAGAACAGAAAAAGATGAAACTAAACAGGAAGAAGTCTCACCAATATAGAATCAGTGGTAGAGTCCTTAGAAGAGGCCTTCTTAGATGGCTTGATCCGCTTCTCCGTGGTCTTGTTCTCCTTGATCCGCTTCCCTGCCTTCTTCTCCCTGGTCCGCTTCCCTGCCTTCTTCTCCGACCCTGACTCCGACTCCTTGGTCGAATTGGGCTTGTTCTTGGTAGCCATGCGTAGAAACAGGGGACAAGGAGGAGAGGGGGAGGGGGAGGGCGTCGTCTGAGCGAGATAACCCTAGGTTCTGGGGTATGAAGGAGCCGAAATGTACGGCGAGAATACTCACTCCCAGGCAGAGCATCCCAATCGGGAAAGTCTAGCTTGCGCGCGCTCAACAGAATCCAATCCATCGCGCGGTTTCCGACAGCCTAATTAGGGAAAGTTTAGCGCGCAGCTTACCCGATTAGGAAAGAATCCGTCGCCGCCGTCGAAGACGAGGAAGAAGAGAAGCTCGTCGCCGGCGAACCCCACCCCCACCCCCCACGTTAAGTCCATCCTCGACGGCCGCCTTCTCCGCCGCAGCTCCCTTCGGTCGCCGGCGCCGTCTCGGCCTGGGAACTCCGTTCGCTCGGCTCCGCCTCGCTCCATCCTCGACGGCGCCTCCTCCGCCGCAGCTCCCTCCGGTCGCAGCGGCGTCGTCGGTCGCCGTCTCGACGCCGGTAGTCGCCGGAGATGTTCATGCGATTCCCCCCCCCCCTCCCCCCCCCGACCCTGCACCCCCCGCCCTAAGGTTCGTCCTCGCCTCCGCCGCGGCCAGCCGGCGGCTCCGGCTCGGCTGGCCGTCGTCGTCGCCGGAGATGAAGATGGCGGTGGTGCTCATGCGATTTCCCTCCCGACCCTGCACCCCCCGCCCTAAGGTTCGTCCTCGCCTCCGCCGCGGCCAGCCGCGGCTCCGGCTCGGCCTGGCCCTGGTTCGAATTGGGGAGAGAGAAGAGGGGAGCAATGCGGGAGAGAGGAATCGGGGTGGAGGATTTGGGGAAGATGCGGGAGGAAGAAGAAGGCGTGGGTGGGACCCACCCACGTTGTGCGCATCGTGCGCACGGGGTCAACGCGTCCAAGACCGCGCGAGCCGTCGCTCGCGCAACAGATAGACGTTTCGATCCCAATCACGGCCCAGTTGACTTGCCGAGCCGGACGTTTAGAGCATCTGATCAAATCCGATATAATTTGGGGTACTATCCACCACGACACTTATTAAAACTAAAAAAATGAAAGAATAAAAAGTTTATTTTTTCATTCAAAATTTATTTACAAGGTTTTGAATAAAATTTAAACAAAAGACCAGCCTCGCCAGCGCCCTTAACCCTAACCCTCCTTGTCGTTCTCGTCCCCGAGGACGTCCAAGTCGATGCTCTCATTGTGGTCATCATCGTCATTGTTGAGGTAGACGACGGTGTAGGAGGAGGCAACACGGAAGGTTGAGACGCCGTCTAGAGGGACACGCGGCATGGAAGTGTCGCCGAAGGAGGAGGCCATCTGCGCCGAGGTCTCGATTGGCTACACAAAGTGGAGTGAATCCTTCTCGATCTTGGTGACCGACACCACCGTAGCCCCAGCTAAAGCCGGTGGAGTCGTCGTCGTGCACCTCGTTCCGCAGCAACGACGACACGTGCTAGCCCGCCGGCACCACCTCCACTAGCTCCTCGTTCACCTCCTGCTTCGTGCTTCATACGACGTAGATACAGGGGCATGGTGGGGAACGTCTGGCCCGGCAAAATTCACGGATCACCGAGCCACCTCATAGCGCGGGGTGATCTTGCCGGACGTTGCGGGTGACGATGCCACAGCGTCCGTCTCCCCGATAGGGTGGCGAGCGTTGCTCCTCCTTCACTAGCTGGCAGGCGTGGACTTGGATGTTCCTTCAGAATGTCTTTCATATCCATGCTTTTAACTTTTCCTTGAGTTTGTTGCATTTTGGCTCACATATCGGGTTGAGGGGTACTAATAACAACAGCTGATAATTTTTTTAAGGATACGTCCAAGCAAACGTATCGGTTTCAAGAAGGAGAGGCCAAGCGGCCGTTTACATCGCGTTTAGTCACATGCGCCAAAAACGCCATCCACCGGACACAAAGAAAAAAGGGATCACTCGCCAACTCTCCACCAATCTACGGGTTCTAGGCTACCTTAAACAGCCTCGCTGCCCGCCACAGGTCTACCTCGGCCTCTACCATCCTGGTGGCAGCCTCCACCGATGGGCTGTGGCCCTCAAAGACCACATTGTTCCTATGACTCTACATGATCCAGCAGATCAACATGATCGCTGTCCACATGTCTCTCGCATCATTGCCTCTAGGGGTTTTTGAAGGCAGCCAATCCACCAAGCTGTCATCGTGGTCTTTGCAGTGGTAGTGTTTGATGACTCAGTGACTCATATACTTGTCTCGTCAGGTCGATGATATACTGAGAGTCTGAGACGAAGCTAGACGGGAAATTAAAATCGTTACATATAAAGGGACACAAGGCAATGCGCGATCTGATTTATGTTGAAGTTTTGATTGTATCTGAACCTTTCAAGCACTAAAGTGCATTATGTTCAAAAAAAAAAAAACCTATATAAGTACGTAGGTGCTCATATTCTACCCTCTAGTAATTTATTTCTGGTTCGAACTTTATTGTTGCCAGGAGAGGATGTGAGTATGTGACATTCAAATTAATAAAACTATTTTTTATCGAAAAAGATATTGTAGTCATTTATTGATAGAAACGTTTTGGCTCTCATGTACATATGTACACTTTATTTAAAATACAATTTCAACGTATTTAAAATGTAAAAAAAAGTTATATATAAATTCAGGCATAGATCTTAAAATTCCATGTGTTCACATAGTGGTTTCATGAAAACCAACAATTTGTGGTCTGTGTAAAAAAAAAATTGATGCTAAAATAAATCCTTTCACGCGACATTTTTTACTCTACTTTACACATGCCACAAAAATATCGGTTTTCCGCGAAACCACTCCGTGGACACATAGAATGTGATATATCCACACAATTTATTTTGAATCTTTTTAACACTTTAAAATGTGTTTTTTAAATACCGGATTCATATGCACCCGGTAGCCAAAGTGGATTTCACTCATTTATTTGGTATATCAGCGGATTGCGCTTTAAGCTGGTGTCCCAACACAAAACCGTGATTGTTCCACCCCCTTGCTATAAAGACGTACGGGGCGGGGCACGGAAATATTAAGCGGAAAGTCTATTTGTCTCCCAAATTCGAGTGCTCTCTGCTATTTAAAATATGTATAGGTCTCAAAAAATTATAAAAATATCCGAACATGGCCAATGATATATCCTATAAGCATGGAAAATCATATGCAAAAATTATATGTACTAGCTGAATGTCCGTGTGTTGCTACGGATAACAAAAGCGTACACAATCTAAAACAAAGGTTCTAAACAGATATTACAAAAAACAAGGGTTCCAAATATTTTCCACAAAATCTTGTTTTCCCCGGGTTCAAGGATGTTTTATATAATCTGATATTTTTCAGGCAAATTCCAGAAAAGTTCATCATTTCCGAAAACTTGGGAGGAAAGAACCACATCTCCTTTCGCACCTGAACACCCAAACATGAGAGGATAATGCAAAAAAGAAAGGCAAAAGTACAATCACAACATCCGGTATACTCACACCGGCGGTTGTCGGAACGCTGGAGGCGGTCAGGATGCTCCTGGCTGCTTTGCCCTTTTCGCCTCTGACTGTCTCGCCGGTGAGGCCGACGCCATGCCCACGTCTCGAGCAGCATCGAGAGTTAGATTTAAATAAAGTTTAATTTCATGTATGTGCACTTTTGTAGCAGGGCAACAAAAGTGAGTAGAGAAACCTCCTGAACTTGAAGAAGACAATTTATTTTCTCTGCTTAAAACAATTGGCAGCATAGGTTAAACATATGTGATGCAAGGCTAAGCAATGTGTGCTTTGTGTGTGCCTGACAACAAGTTCCCAGGACATCATACTTCCCAAACACATTACCCAATAAAGAGACTACACTGAAGTAAAATAAATGTGTACTTATGTAAAAACTGATTGAGATGAACACATTACATATTGATGAAATTTACTCGGCAAATGGAAGAAGGACATCAAATCCTAAAATAATGGCAATGAAACAGAGAAAACAAAAAAGGTACGGACATCCTCTACGACGATGCTTAATCAAGTCCCGGTAGTGTTCAAAATTTAACAAATTCCTCCAACTCTTCATCTTTTTCAGATTTTCCTTGGCTCGAAAAGGCCAAGCGCTAGACTCACGGATGAAATAAAGTAATGAACTGAGGATCCCAATGTCCTACTCTCACCAACAATAATGAGGAACAAACCTTCGTACCTGAAAATTTTGAGGCGAAGTAATAATCACAGTATAAGACGCAACAACCACATATTGCATGCAAATGGTGGAGCATACTTGTGAAAGCCATTGAACTAAACAACAGGAGGCGGTTCAAACTCTCAGTGGCGTATATGTCACATAAAGATGACATTTCTCAGTTTATATGAAAAGAAACTAAAGGTTCAGCTGACAGTATAATTGGATGCATCAAGAAATGAATTATTAATTTTACATTTATATGGATTGTGCATCTTTTTCTTGGTAGATGACGTAGCGTTGTTGCTCCTGAAGATTCAGCAGAGCTATGAACTAAACATGTAGACATTCAAAGGGAAAAACGTATTCAGAAATTAACACACAATCAGACCTTGAGCTAGCACCTACCACTACCAGGCAGCGTCAAGGATGAGGGAGCCAGTGCGCAGGTCTTCGGGGTACAGAACGGTGATGCTGCTGTTGAGGAAGCGGTCGCAAGATCATGCACTGCCTACCAGGCATCTGTCCCTCCCTTTCTCTGCACACACACGCGAGCAGGCTCAACACCACAGCGACGGCCACCTCTTCATCCCCGATGTTCTCTACCGACCTGCCCTTCCCTCTCCCTCGCGTCCTCCTGCCTAGCCCTCCTTCAAACTTCCGCTCCCATGGCGGCGGCCGGCGGCGTTCCCTCGGGGTTTCCGCCGGCGGCCGCTTCGTCCCCGTCGGTCGCTGCCAGGAGAAGGGTTGGGTGGATAGGGTTGAGGGGCTAACTGCAAACGTGCCTATTTTGTGTACTGCGGGTTGCTTTTCCGATTTATCAGGGGCTAAAGTGAAAATTTGCCGCGACGTACTACGGACACCGTTAGTTGTATTATATAGTAGAGAAGAGATTAAGGGCTACAAAAAGACAAAATTTGATAGAGATTTGAAAATATATATACTTAGATCCACGCTTTTATTATTTTTGTGTAGATCCGAATAGAAAGTATTTTAAATTGATATTTTACACTTTTGTGGGATACATAATCTGCTATGTCAGATTTGTTTTCAATTTTTATGAAACTTTGGATATATGATTTTTGATTTTTTTTAAATAACAAGATCACTGGAATCTTGGAAGCCAAAAATCTCCACTCCATATTTAGCCCATAAAGTCAGGCCGCACCGCAACACCTTCTTCGTAACACTCGATTGATGCTTTTTCTGCTAGACTGATTGGTTGAATTGCTTGATGCCACTGGTAGCAGTAAACACACAGGGGCGCGCGCTGCTCTAAAATCCGAGCAGAAAATAGTAGTGTTTCTCGATCTAGCCTATGGTGTGCCTGCCGCTGTTAGTGAAGATAACCAATTTGTGCTAGCTAAGTTATTATGTATAACTGTAGTTTGGATAAATCTATATAATATGGATGATATCTTTTATTTGTGTAAGGTGTGTAATAGTACATATATGTATTTTGGACAAATCTATATCTTATTATTTTTTTTTTTTAGAAAGCCTACGTACATTCACCAGGATACACCGTACAGAGTACAAAGTACAAAGTACAGGAACAACATACACCACACCATACGTAGGGGAACAGAGCCTGAGCAGAACGCAGCAGCTCCACCGGCGTCGAAGACGAAGGCCGCCGTCCTCCTTCTTACCTCTCCCCGAGAGCACCGTTCTTGAAGAAGATCGCCGCAGAGCTCGTCCGCCG
Source organism: Poa pratensis (assembly GCA_947311845.1). NCBI lineage: Eukaryota > Viridiplantae > Streptophyta > Magnoliopsida > Poales > Poaceae > Poa > Poa pratensis. The sequence continues at coordinate 42,012,549 of CAMZMU010000083.1, read as the reverse complement.
CGCAGCGACGGAGCTTATGCCGATAAACGGGCACGGCGAGTGCCCCCTCTCTCCAGCTTCTCCACCTTGCCGCAGCTTCCTTCGACGTCGACGCAGAGAAGAGCCGCCGAGCTCGCCCAGCTCTGAATTCCAGGCGCCAGACCCGCCGCCGGCGCGGATCTGACGAGAACCCGAAGGATTCGAGCGCTACGCCAGGCCTCGAGCCTCCGCGAGTCGGGGACGACGACGGCGAGCCTCCAGGAGCTGCGCCGCCGGAGAAGGCCTCCCCGACACCAAACCGCCCGCCACCAGCTCCATCTTCTCCACGGCGCCGACGGCAGGAACCCCACCCTACCCTACCGTATTTACAAGCCGGAGCCGGGGATCCCCACCCTCCCGCCGCCGAAGCGGCCGACGGAGGAGGAGAATCCCGCGGCTCGGCGGCGAGCACGGCGGATCGACGGAGAACGCCCAAAAAGTCGCCTCTCTCCTCTTGCACACGACGGGGAGGGGATAAGGACGAGCATCTTATTAATTATTTGTTTTGTTAATGTTGTGTATTCCTGTTATTTTATAGTGACAAATATGATTATATACTTCAATCAGTAAATACAATTCATTTATACAATCTATACAATTCATATAGTGACAGATAGATTTTACGAACTCCGAGGGTATTTTAGATAAATCCTCAGCACACAGCTAGACAGCCAGCTGGTTTGCCAAAGACCTCTACTCAGAAAAACAGCTTCTCCTGGACAGCAGCTTTTCTGCACAGCACCCACAGCCAGCCCAAACAAAAAGCCCTCACAAGCACATCTCGACGAACAGAAGATACTCATACTCGCACTTGTTCATTAGCTGAACCAGACAGATACTACTACAAGTACAGGTAGTAGTGTATATACCCCAATGCAATTACGCAAGAGGATCACACCTAGAAGAACAAGGAGAGACCGAAGATCATAGCACTATAGCTCCTAGTAAATATATCAGATTCAGACAAAGCCGGTCGATCGATCGATCGATAGATCAGTGGGTAGTACGCCTCGTTCAGTTGGCGTTACCGTCTCCCTGCAGCTTCGCGTGGGCGTCGTCGTAGGGGCGGAAGCCGTGCGCGAGGGCGGCGAGCCATGCTTTGTCGACGCCGGTGACCGCGTCGCCGCACTCATGGCCGGCCCACTTCTCCAGCGCGTGCACGATCCCCGCCGCGCGCCACGCGCTCATCACCCGCCTCGGCAGCCAGTTCTGCATGCAAGCAAAAATAATGTGAGACATTTGATCGATGCGTACAAAGTCTTGGTCTGCATCGCATCCACAACACTGTGATGGTTGTGGTCACCTCGCAGGCGTGGAGGTTTTCGTAGCAGTCCGGCACCACGAGCGCCGGCGTGCTGTGGTATACGCAGTCGCCGCGGGTAGTGTCGGGAGGGAACTGTGAGTATGGCACGAAGTGGACGCCCCGCTGTGCCCGCTCCTGCTGCTGCGCCGTCAGGCCGTCGCCGACGAGCCACACCTGCATGCACGCACAGCACGTTTCAGGCCCAGAGCACGACCAAAACGACAGCAAACTGCAGCAAAATTTGGAGTCTGTACCTTGCTGCTATAGCTGCCCGACTGAGCCAGTTGACTCCGCAGCTCCAGGCTTATCTGCCGCTTCAGAGCCTCGTACAGATCCTCGTCTGCCACCCGAACCTGTTAATTAACCCAACCAAAAATGATTACATCGATCATACTACGTGACTTAATCCTGGTCTTCGAGGACAACTACAATGCGTCAACAGATCGAGTTTGTCAGTTGGTTCATCTTCTGAATCTCAACAGTGTAGTACTATACCTGGATCTCTCTCTCGCACAACGCCTGGGCCAGCACGGACACGAGCTTGCTCTCCTTTCCGAGCAGGAGCACGTCCTTGGCTCCCCGAGGGATCATGTGGAGCACGGCGGCGACGGCCAGGCTGGTGCCATCGACGATCTTCGTCTTCAGGCTCGGCTTCCTGATCACATACAGCTCCCCGTTTCGGTTCATTTCGTACCCCTGCATCCACGAACTAACGTCATGTCAGCAACGTACTTGATCAATTAGCATCACCTTAATTCCAATCTGAAGATTTTTCTTGTTTTTTAATGTGTGTGCTCTTTAGTTGAAGATTTTTTAACAAAATCAGCATTCACTCCCTATACATTCATAGCTCTGCTGCCGTGCTGCATCTCACACCTACACTCTGAATCTCGCATTGAAGCCCGGTGGTAAATGCTAGTGTCAGTGAATGCAATGCAGTGTATTGATGAAGGTGGTGGTCGATGGATGTGCTTGCCTGATTCAGGAGGCCCAGCGTGAGGACTGCGGCGCCACTTGCCTCGGCGTCAGACACCGCCTTCTCGATCAGCCGGCTCACCGCGTACCCATCCTTCTTCGACGTGTACTGCACAAATAAATACACACTCACGTCAATGCCATCGACACGCATTGATTAAATTTGCAGAAGTCACATGAATCCTCTCAGTCCCGTCAATTTTTAAAATATCCTTTCAGCTACACAAATAATATATTAATCTCTCAAAAAAGAATTTCGACCAAGAATGGAAGAACTAAGGAATGCTGGCCATTGTTAAAGTTTGTTCGTCTGTTGCTGTTACCTGGGAGGTGTATCTGGGCACGACCCACGTCTCGACGTTGAGCTTGCCCATCCGGTTGGCCTCGGACCTGAACGCGCTCCTCCCAAATACCGACGCCAGCACGGCGAGCGGCCGCTCCAGCACCGCCGTCACTGCCAGCGCCGAGCCGGAGACGAGCGGCGCCGAGGCCAGGGATGCGAAGCCGAGAGGAGGTGGAGGAGCGAGCCCGGCGCGGTGAGATGCGTGAGGTGGACGACGTCGGGGGCCTCCTCCCTGACACCATGCAGCGTGCGCTCGTACAGGTCCTCGCTCGACTTGTCCATTGTCCCGTACACGTAGTCGTAGAAGGGCACGAACAGCGAGTAGTTCGTCCTGAACTGCGTGTGGTGCAGCGAGTGGAACCTTCAATCGATCACAAATAATCATCATAATTATCTCATGGAAACTACTCAAGATCATGCATTAATCTTGGATCATGGGTATTTTTGACTTACGATGGGGTGTACATGAGGAGCTTGAGAGGAGGGAAGAGATCGAAGAGGGCCTTGGGGACGAGCTCGAAGTTGCAGTGTCCTAAATAGTTCATGAAGTCGATGTACACCAGATAGCCGTTTGCGACGGCGACGGACCCCGTGCCGGTGGCCATCATGGTGAGGAGCGGGATGGCGAAGAGGCCGAAGTAGACGGCCTCCTCGGCGAAGGGGTGGATCACGGAGGTGACGGGCTCGGTGACGATGGAGGCGTGGTGGTGCGAGTGGTACCGGGCGTAGAGGTAGTGGTGGTGCAGCGCGCGGTGGATCCAGTAGTAGAGGAACTCCACGGGGCCGACGTGGAGGAGCGCCGTCAGGAGGAGGCCGCCGGAGTTCCACCACGGCAGGCCCTGCGTCATCGGCACCACCGAGTTGACCACGTAGTACAGCAGGGCCGTCAGGATGATCTGGTCGTCCCTGCATCCAAGAAACACACACACACACATCAGCCATGGGTGCTCGCCATTGCCACATGCATGCAAGAACCATACACCCATCAGCCAGTACTAGGCAACTTAGCGCGGCGTATGCCGCGGCCGTGTGGTGAGAAGAAAAAATAACGTGGAGTAAAAAAATTCAAATTTGGAAATGTTCGCATTCAAAAGTTGTTCAGATTTGAAAGTGTTTGAAATTTAAAAAATTTATGTTGAAAAGTTGTTCAAATTTTAAAATTGGTCAAATTGGGAAGCTATTCATATTTGAATTATTTTCACGCTTGGAAAGAATTCAAATTTGGAAATATTTGCATTCAAATCTGTTTAGATTTGAGTGTATTGAAATTCGGAAAAAGTTTGCATTTAAAATTTGTTAAAATTTCAAAATTGTTAAAATTGGGTAGCTATTTATATTTAAATTTGGTTTACGTTTTTTGAATGCTCATATTTGAAAGGCATTCAAAATTTGAAATACTCAAATTTGAATTTTGATCGTATGCTATAAGTAGTCAGCGTTTTTTTTGTGTTCATGTTGATACGTTTGTCACATTTGTAAGTAGCGTGGTGTAAGAAATTTAAATTTGAAAATGTATACGTTCAAAAATTGTTCAGATTTGGATGTACCGAAATTTAAAAAGAGTTGATATTTATAATTTGTTTGAATGAAAAAATTGTTAAAAGTGGGAAGTTATTCATATGTAAATTATTTTTTTACATTTTTTAAATGTTCAGATTTGGAAGGCATTAAAAGTTTTAAAGTATTGTAATTTGAAATTTGATCGTACGCCATAAGTAGTCAATATTTATTTTTGTGTTAATGTTGATATAGTTGTCACATTTGTAAGTACTGTGTGGGAAAAAATCAAATTTGAAAATGTACATATTGAAAAGTTGTTTATATTTTAATGTATAGAAATTAAAAAGAAAAAGTTTACATTTAAAATTTGTTCACATTCAAGAATTGTTAAAAGTGGGAAGTAAAGGCATTCAAAATTTTAAAATATTTAAATTTAAATTTTGATCATATTTTGGAGTATTTGTTTTTTCCATATTTGTAAATTTGAAATAGATTTGAAGGCATTGTTTAAATATTTATAAAACCATTTACATATTTATAAATTTTCCAACAAATTTACATGTTTATAAATTTGAAATAGATTTGAAGTTGTTGTTTTTCGCAGTATTTAGCATTTTCTGGAAATTGCTTAAATAGGCTGGGCCCACCTGGCAGTAGTTTAACAATTTTGAAATTGTTTCTGGGAAAAAAAACTGACATGTGGGTCCGCAGATGACGTCGTGCTGGCGTCATCAATGGCCACGGCGAGCTTGCCAGCGTCGCGTCCGCCAGCTGGGATGCGCGCGTATGCGCGGCGGACGCGTGGACGCGGGGTGTCCAGGAGCGGCGGCGCCGCTGCGCTTTGGTCGCCGGAGCTGTGGCTGGCGGCGGTCGAACACGGCGGCGGAAGCAGGCGCACGGCGGCGGCGAATCCGGCGCACGCGCGGCGTCCCAGCATGCGTCTGTCGGCGAGGAGGAAGAGGACGCGGCGGCGGAGCGTGCTGTGTGGTTCGATTTGATCGGGGAGGCGTGGAGCGGCGGTGGCGCGCGTCGGCGGCGGCGGCGATCTCCAGCGTCGCGGGAGAAGGGGGAGGGTGGGTTGTGGCATTTTTTGCACGGAGGTCCTTCGTCTTTCGCGGAATTGCAAAGCTGTCCTTTGCGGGGGTTTTTTTGTAAATTTTCTGCGTCAAAATTCGTGCGCGGGGTGACCGGCTGGAACCGGAGTGACCGGTAGGTAACCGGGCGACGTGGCGTGATTTGATTGGAAGAAAATCGGCGGCACTATAGCGCTACTGTGGCGCGCGCTGGGGGAAGGACGTGACCGTCTCCTGGCCGTTGGGTCGTGCGATCGGACGGCCCAGAAAAGCGGCGACGTGGCCACTGCGTTCCTGGGGTGATTCTTGCAAGCCTTTATATATTAATCTATTGAATGCCCAGACGGATCTGCCAAAAAAGGTACACCAACTTTGACTTTGTCATTCGGGACGATCGCACCCGTTAATATTGCTTATTTGTTTTTTTCCACTTCCATGATTATCATACACTAAAACAGGCAGTAGTCCCGGTTGGTAAGGGCCTTTAGTCCCGGTTGGCCAATTGGGACATAGCAATTGGGACTAAAGGCCCTCCCACGTGGCCACAGCCGAGCTCGGGGGTGGACGACCTTTAGTCCCGGTTGGTAACACCAACCGGGACTAAAGGTTTGTGTTTTTTGTGTTTTCTTTTCAATTATTTTTCAGGGTTTAGGGTTTAGGTGGGGTTTAGGTTTTTGGATTTTGTGTTTTCCATCGTATAGAGATCACGTCGATGCGCCAAAAACAAGTTTTTGTATACATAAAGTTCACCCTACATGGAAATCATGTGGCGAGGCGAAGATAAGACTTGTAAGGAGTGATATATAGGGTTTGCGTCCTGACCGATGCTGCTGCCAGAGTCCTTGTTGTGTTCCCAGCTTTGAGTGCGGTGAATAGTCCGTGAAAGCATAATAGCAGATATGAGTACGGTCGTATGACAACATCGTGGCTTACGGGTTACGACATAGTAGTCGCCCATGTTGGTGAAAATGACGTTGCCATGCGTCGGATCCGCGGCCGAACAGTCGGCGCAGATGTTATTGAATTGAAACGTCGTATCGAGACACTTCCCACAAACATGATTGATCCTCTTCTGATGCAAAATCTCAATAGACGGGTTTCAGATACTTAGCTTTCCAGATAATCGTGCATGCGGTCATTGGGGGAGAAGAATTTTAAAATCAGTACAACGGTGGAAAAAGCTGGGCATATGTCAATGTATGATTGAATAGAACTTTTGTTTCATTGATTCAATTGTTGCTACGTACAAGGCCTTATATAGATGGATTACAAACCGACTATACTAAGAGATACAAACCGACTAGGCTAAGTAAACTTGCGGTGCAAGTAATACTCTAACATCTCCCCGCAGTATCAACGGGAGGCTCGACGATGTTGAGACTGAATCGAATATCAGTAAATGGTGTAGGTGCAAGCCCCTTAGTGAAGATGTCGGCGAACTGTGTTGTTGTAGGAACATGAAGAACTCGTACTTGGCCCAAAGCAACTTTCTCCCGAACAAAATGAATGTCGATCTCAATGTGCTTGGTGCGGCGATGCTGCACTGGATTGCCTGACATATATACTGCAGAAATATTATCGCAATATACCACTGTTGCTTGATGAATAGGTCGATGAAGCTCCTCAAGTAATTGGCGCAACCAAACTGTTTCAGCAACTGCATGGGCAACAGCCCGGTACTCCGCCTCAGCAGACGAGCGAGAGACCGTAAACTGTCGCTTCAAAGACCAAGAAATAAGATTGTTACCAAGATAAACACAGTATCCTGAAGTGGATCGACGAGTGTCTGGACAACCAGCCCAGTCAGCATCCGAATACGCTGTCAAGGATGCAGGTGATGGTAAATTGATGTGGAGACCGTGATCAATTGTGCCTTTGACATAACGAAGAATGCGTTTGACATGATTATAGTGTGGGATACGAGGATCATGCATAAAAAGACAGGCTTGTTGCACATCATAGGATAGTTCAGGACGAGTAAGAGTGAGATATTGAAAAGCGCCGGTTAGACTACGATATAGAGTGGGATCAGAATAGACTTCACCATCAGAGGAGAGTTTCGAGGTGGTATCTACAGGAGTGCGAGAAGGTTGACAATCTAACATACCGGCCTTGTTTAGGAGATCAACAGAATACTGACGCTGAGAAAGAAAGAGACCGTTATTATCACGTGTGACGGCGATTCCCAAAAAATGACGAAGAGAACCAAGATCAGTCATAGAAAATTCGTGTTGAAGAAGAGAGATAATGTGTTGAAGAAAATCAGAAGAGGAAGCTGTAAGAACAATGTCATCTACATAGAGAAGAAGATAGGCAACTTGGTGATTAGAGTGATAAACAAAGAGAGAATAATCTGAACGAGAGTGAGAAAAACCTATTGTTTGAATGAAGGTAGAGAATCGTTGAAACCATGCACGAGGAGCTTGTTTGAGGCCATAGAGAGATTTTTGGAGGAGACAAACATGATTGGGAGATGTAGAATCTTCAAACCCTAATGGTTGTTGACAATACACAGTTTCACTAAGAGAGCCGTGAAGAAAAGCATTTTTAACGTCTAGTTGATGAATTGGCCAGTGAGAGGACACCGCAATGCTAAGAATAGTACGAATAGTGCTAGGTTTAACTACAGGAGAGAAAGTTTCATCATAGTCTATACCTTGTTGTTGAGAGAAACCACGACATACCCAACGAGCTTTATATCTAGAGAGACTACCATCGGAGTGAAACTTTTGTCGGAAGACCCATTTACCAGAAACAACATTCGCATTGGGAGGACGTGGAACTAGCTGCCAGGTGTTGTTGGAGAGAAGAGCAAGATGCTCCTCACGCATTGCAGCAGCCCAGTTAGGATCTAGAAGAGCAGATGATGGTCCCGAAGAGCAAGGATTTGATACCTGCAAAAATAAACGGGATTAGGTTGAGACTCCAAGTGCAGAGTGTATAGTAAGTGGAAGACAGTTTTCCCCACGAGGGGTGACTCGACGGTTTAATATCGAACTCTCGGGGAATCTGAAGTGGTAGATTTATCTTCTTATCCTTCTTTTGGTTACCTACAAAACAAGGTTAGATGTTTTGGTCCTCAACCTCACCTGTGGTTGTCAAGCACAAGGTGTAAGAATGATATCAGGATAGTTATGCAATGCAAACAAGAAATAAATATGCAATGATGGTGGATGCAATGGTAAATGATATTTTTGGGTTTTTGAATGATGTATGCAAGATGAAAAATATTTTTGTATTTTCGGATTTAATGATGGCTGAAAATAGAAAAGTGGTATATGGTGTTGGAAAGGTGTTTCTTATGATTAAGAATGGACTGGGGTTCATGGTTTCACAAATGTACTCTCTCTTTATAAAGTGGTAGACAATGGAACACACACAGTTAACATATGAGATTGCAACACAGGGTTTGATAACAAGTTACTTAGATATATGGGCATCACGTCCTAACATAGAGATCCTTTGGTTATTAACCTCTCTTATACTCCACCAAGATGCGAACTAAATCATAACACCTCAGTAATTAAGATAACTCAGAGTATAGCATTAAGTATCATGACATGAAGTGAAAATAAGAACATGCTAGATCTAGTCATGGAGTAGTGGCAATGGTCACGCCCACATCCTCGGTAGCATGGTATTTAAGTTTATCCCTAGTGAGGTAACAAAGTAAGGTAAAGATACCAAAGTGGATCGCAGAACTTTCTCTCACGTTCACTGCACTAGCCACCCCCCGTTACTCCAACTAATGCACACGTTCCCCCACACACGCTCTCATAAACATGCTTGATCAAAACAAGTAGACAAGAACGGGGTACATAATATGCATCTATACTCATAACTGAAACAAACATTGCAATCTCAAACATATATTAACTCATAAAGATCCACCACAAAGGTATTACAACGGTGACCGTAATCATGTTCAGCAGCTCATACGGTGCTAATTAGTGAAGCTCAAGAGATGAGAGATACATAAGTTACTTCCACAAACCCATAGTCCAGAGGTGGACTACTCCCTCTTCATCATGGAGACGGTGGAGAAGTCGATTGAGAAGATGGAGACCACGCCGGCAGCGCCCCGCCGGAGTTTTCCCCCTCCAATCTGCAGCTCCTAATCTCCGTTTCGGTGTTTCTGTGTTTTTGCGACGCTCCTTCCAGAGAACGTCCGGGGACCTTTTTTATAGGCTTTTTTAGGTCAAGACTATGTCGGTGGAGCGAAGATCGACGGCAACGGAGCCACGAGGGCCAAACGAGTGGGCCCCACGCGGCCACAGTACCTGGCCGCGTGGGCCACCCCGTTTGGGCCTCGGGCCTCCGCTTGTTCGCTTCCTTCACCCACAGGTCTTCTTCCTTCCAAATATTGACGCCCGTAAATTTCCAGGTGATTTCGTTGACGTTTGGGTCCCTGAAACATTAAAATAAGAAAACGGGGTTTTCTGCCTGTGCATGGTTAATTCCATAAAAATAGGAAATAAATGAATATTCCCAAAAATCATTATAAAACATTGATATAACCCTTATATGATGCAAATATGATTGGAATATAAGCAATTAAAGTGCAAAGTTCATGTATGCATTTTACATGCATCACCAGACTTGTAAGATTTAGGGAGAGGAGAGAGATTAGCGGTGACATGTAAATTAAGCTTTTGAATTGGTTGAGAAAAACCAGATTTTGCGCGTGTGCGCATAGTATGCTTAGTACTTGGTGGAGGAACAAGGACAGCACGTGGTGGGGGAGCAAGTGGGGATGGCGAGGATGAGGTGTCCGGCGCAGCGGAGGGTGCAGACACAGATGTGTGCTGCCGCGAGTCTGCCGTGGCAGAGAATTCTTGCGTTTGTTCTGCCGTGGCAGAGAATTCTGGTGTTTGTTCTGCCGTGGCAGAGAATTCTGATGTTTGTTCTGCCGTGGTAGGCTGAGCGGGTGGAACGTCTGAAGATGGAGGTGCAGTGGCGTGTGTGAAAAACGGAAATTTGTTTTGGGAAGGAAATGATTGGGATGCTAAGGTGGGACGGCTGTCTGGGATCGAGCGAGTAGAGAAGGGAAACACCGTTTCATCGAAAGTGACATGACGGGAAATATGCACACGACCGGAGGGAATATCAAAACACCTATAGCCTTTATGTTCATCGGAATATCCTAATAAGACACAGGGAATAGATCTTGGGGAAAGTTTATTAATCGATGTAGCATAAACATTGGGAAAACAAAGACATCCAAAAACTCGGAGCTCGGAGTAGTTAGGATGAGAAAGAAAAAGAGAGAAAAAGGGTGTTGTTTTAGGATTGACACTTGATGGGCGTATATTCAGTAAATAAGTGGCAGTGCGTAGTGCTTCGGCCCAAAATTTGGATGGCATGGATGATTGAATAAGAAGTGTTCGAATAATATCATTGATTGTGCGGAGAGAGCGTTCAGCTTTGCCATTTTGTGGTTATGTGTATGGGCAGGAAAAACGGAGTAGAATGCCATGTTGAAGAAAAAAGTTTCGATTTGCAAGATTGTTAAATTCTGTACCATTATCACATTGTATAAATCTGATGGGAAGTAAAAAATGAGTTGCAACATAGCGTTGAAAGTTAATAAAAATGGTGTGCACATCAGATTTGTTTCTTAGTGGAAAAGTCCATATAAAATGTGTGAAATCATCCAATATAACGAGATAATATTTGAAACCAGAAACACTTAAAGTTGGAGAGGTCCACAAATCACAATGTAGAAGTTCAAAAGGGAACGTACTAAAGGAGCTAGAAGAGCTAAAGGGTAGCCTAACATGTTTTCCTTGTTGACATGACTCACAAAGTGATGAATTATGAGGATCTTTAGTACAAGGGATGGAGAAATCACTAAGCAAAGATGACAACGTGGCACTATTGGGATGACCTAAACGCCGATGCCAAAGATCCACCATGGCGAGCATGGAAGATGGAGGCGCAGCAGCGGAGCACCGTGGATGGATTGAGGTCGCCGGAACTATCGAATCGTGCGATCTCCGTCTTGGTTTGGAAATCCTTCACAGACAAGCCAAAAGGGTCAAACTCGACAGAAACATGATTGTCAGTGGTAAAACAACGAACAGAGATTAAATTTTTGATAAGGGCGGGTGCAACTAAGACATCACGAAGGAGGAGTGGTTTGGTGGTGGATGAAATTTGAGTGTGACCAACACATGAAATTGGAGTGGAGGAACCATCACCAAGTGTAATTGAGGAAAAATAAGATGGAGTGCATGTTGACAGCATATTATTGGATGAAGACATATGACTATATGCACCATAATCAAAGATCCAAGCAGTACCTGTATTACCTTGAGCAGCAAAATTATTCATGGCCTGAAGAAACGCAGCTTGATCCCAACTCGGAGCGGGGGCGGGTGACGGTGCTGTTGGCGGTGCAGGCGCTGGCGCAGATGGTGTTGCCGCATACGTGGGGTACTGCATTGGTGGGTAGTAGGCTCCTGGATCAGCATGGTAGAGTGGCATCGACATCGGGGCACCGTATTGGATCGGCGAGGCAACAGCAAAAGGAACGGGACTTGGAGCTGCGTAGTAGGCTTGAGCGGTGGACGAACGCCGAGGAATCCAGGAGTGCCTGTGTGTGGCCGCATCCCTGGTTGCCACGCGCCGGAGTAGGCAGGAGGGGCGCCGGCGGGAGAGGGTGCAGTCCACGGCATAGACCAGGCCTGGACGAGGCCCGTCCACGGATCATGAGGAGGACGCCACGCTGGAGGAGCCGGTGTTGATGTCGAGGCACCAGTAGAAGGAGCTGGAGGCGGTGCTGCAGGCCGAGGCGGCGGACCGGGCCGCGGGGGGAAGTACATGGGGTTCTTCCCACGGTAGTTGGGACTCGGGCGCCACCCAGGAGGAGGTTGCACAAGTGGCGTTGGTGCTGCCGTGGCAGGAGGTGGTGGCGGCCGTGGTGAGGCGGTGAAGACGTGGGGCCGCGCCTCTTTGCGTGCGAGCGCATCGGCGGCGCATTGAAGGAGGGAGCGCACCTCGGCGAAGGAGGGATGGGGCCGCATGAGAGGGATGAAGGCAGCTTGCGTCTTGAACTCATCACCGAGCCCTTGGAGAAGGATATTGATGAGCTGGCGATCTCCCACGGGATCACCCAGCTCGCGGAGCTCGTCGGCCATCATCTGGAGCCGTTGGCAGTAGACGCTGAGGGAGGAGGCCCCCTGGACAGTGTTGCGAATCTCGGTGTTGAGGTTGTTGATTCGAGCATCGACGTTGTCCTGGAAAAGACGGCGAAGGGCAGCCCATAGCATGGCTGCAGTGGAGGCCTCCCGGAAGACGAGGTTGAAGATCTCGGTGGACACCCGCGAGTAGATCCATTGGATGATGGCGAGATCGTCTTTGACCCAGCGGGGATCATCGGGGCGCGGGACGGAGTCGGCGGCGACGTGGGCGCGCAAGTTGCAGCGGCCAAGGTGGACGTCGAAAAGATGACACCAATGGTAGTAGTTGTGGGCTGCTAGGTCTAAGGTGATTGGGATAAGAGATGTAACATCTGAAATTGTGTCGGCAAAGGAGATTGGAGTGGCCATTGTAGGGTTTAGGGCTAGAGAGGAAGAAGAGGATGTGTTGAGGGCGGCTTTGGAGGCGGCCAGAGCGGCGCGCCACTCGAAGTAGCCGGGCGGCGGCGGTGTTGGGGCAGGCATGCCCTAGGATCGTAAGTCTGATACCATGTAAGATTGAATAGAACTATTGTTTCATTGATTCAATTGTTGCTACGTACAAGGCCTTATATAGATGGATTACAAACCGACTATACTAAGAGATACAAACCGACTAGGCTAAGTAAACTTGCGGTGCAAGTAATACTCTAACAGTCAAGCATGCATGTGCATACTTATTGACACAAAGCACGCAGTTGTAGCACCAAACAAAAAAAAAATCTTTCATCAAAACACGCTCAAACTTGATATACATCACGCGCTTTACTTGCAAGGCGACAGAGAAGAAATGCTTGTATAGTGGATGGTAAAAACGCTGCCCTAACATATTCAAGTCTCTTCTCATTAATATTGTGGGACTAAACTTTCAACTCATTGTACATGTCAAGCAAGCAAGCTGGATGGCCTTTTCAGATTTTAAAATTTATTAGACTAAATGGGCTAAAACCCATAAAATCTAACAAATAATGTACTAACTTTTGGCCAATTGATCACGTCACCGTTAAGCAAAGTGACAAAACGAAATGCATTTTGTCAAACAAGCTAGTGTAGACGTTACATTAAGGAATCAGTTCAAGTTCCTGTATATCACGATTGAACAAATTCCAAACCAGATTCGATGCTCCGGATGTCAATTGGGCCAAATTAACAAGCAAAAACATCACAGCTGCATAGACAATGTTGCTTCAACGCAACCGCATAGGACAATGATGCTAAACGGGTGGTTGGCCGGTTGCCAGGCCTATAACAATATATTGTCCGTCTCAGTATTTTATTGCTTGAGGTATGTACAGTGAGGTTGCCATCAGCTGTCTAAAAACGATGCCATGCCGGATTGGGAGACGTAAATCGGATGCTCAATTCTAAAATGTGATTGGTTCCCCCGAAACATTTTTACTCAGAGACAGCTTTTGGTTAACAAACTATGCCGTAAATATGTCAAACCAATGGAACAGCTGCATGCATCCAGCACACACAAAAGTTGATCAAATTAATACAAAAAACTGTCAACAAATATAATACAAAAAATTAATACATTATATTGTATAGATATAATGTAACATGAACTATATGTCATAATGTATCTAATGATAATTATTTGGCATTGTAGATGTTGATAATTTTTCTATACATTCAGTCGCACTTTACATTATCTTGCTGCCAAAAAAATTTAAACGACTTTCAATAAGGGGCGAATATCAGAAAGCGGCGATATGGAGGCCGAGCTACACGTAGCTCTTTATTTGAAAAAACGAAAATGATATTTTGGAGTTTCAAGAAAATCTGAAAAAGAATCCTGAATGTAGATGATGTTATATTATACCGACGCGTAAAATCTTAACCAGAAATTTGTTGTATTTTGGGCTGGTAAAGTTGACAAGATCTCAAATTTAAAGTAGTAAACACCGCAAAATTTCAACTCTCCAAAATTTGACAGATTTTGTTATTTTCGTATAGCCCATAATATGAATTATTTTGAGTTAAGATTTTGCACGTTGGTAAGATACACAATTATCTACATCCAGCAGTTTTCAGATCTTTTTGAAACTTCAATCTGTGATTTTTTTAATTTAAAAAATAAAAGCTACGTGTAACTCGGGCTCCATTTTGACTTTCCGGCGAGTATCATGTATATTTTAGTTCACACTCAAGTGTAGCTAGCACACGAGACCCAACTTGTATGATATATCTTGTTGTCTCACCTCATTGTCACTCGCCTTTTTGAAACTTTTTGAGATTATTGTTTCAGTCCATGATAGATGTTCGATGATGTTTTTTAGACAATAGGCACAAAGTATTGAGTGGATTTTTTTTGCTTCCGGGCACCAGTATTCCTTCATTTAAAAAAATCAAAAATCATATTTGCAAGTTTTTAAAATTTGGAAAAAATCCTGCAAATTGTCAATAATGTATCTTATGAACTTACAAAATCTCAATCTGAAATACTTTATATTATGAGCTACATAAAAATGAAAAATGTATGGATCTGAGTATACACACTTATAAATATCCAAAATATACAATATTTATCATTTTTTTCAGGTCGGAGGAGAGACAAATGGGTGGAGGAGAAGGTGGCGGCGGCTGTTAGAGAAACCTATTCAAGGTGATGTAGTTTGAAGGAAATGTTTTCTAATCTTTGATTGTAACCCGTATTACAGCGAATGGCGGATAGGGAGATCGGTGTACTTGGCATGGTCGATTTAGTCCACCTCGAGTCATCGTCAATTTGTTGACAGTTTTTTGTAATTATATTTTTACACCCTCGCTCGTGTCTTCCTTCCGAGGGGGCATCTGGTGGCCTGTTGGTTCTGTGGATGGGCAATTCTTTCAAGGGGACGGTGTTTCTTCAGGAGTGCTTTGGCTTGGTGATCCACTTCACCTCTGCTATCTCCACAGACTCTTTTTTCCTAGTGAATGTGTATGGCCCCTGTGAGGGTGCCCCTCGTGAGAATTTCATTGCTTGGCTTTTCAGCCTTCCCATCGATGATGATGAGTTGTGGTTATTTGCTGGTGACTTTAATTTCTATAGATACACTGACAGCAGAAACAGACCAGGGGCCAATCTCTCTGATATTGCTACATTTAACGAAGTCATCAGCTACTTAGGGTTGATTGAACTGCCAATTAAAGGTCGGGCCTACACCTGGAGCAATATGCAATCGGATCCTCTACTTGAGCAGCTCGATTGGTTTTTCACATCTCCAAGCTGGACTATTAAATTCCCCAATACTTTGGTTCATCCTCTGGCTCGTCCAACTTCAGATCATATACCTTGTGTTATTGCCATTAGTACAAAAATTCCGAAGGCCAAAGTCTTCCGGTTTGAAAACCATTGGGTTAAGATGCATGGATTTCTTGATGTTGTACGTCGTATTTGGGACATCCACTGTCCTGGGGATGGAGCAAAATGCCTTTCATCCAAACTGAAATTGTTGCGAAAAGGATTAAAAATATGGAGCTCTAGTATCTCGGTTTTAAATACCCTTGTGGACAACTGTAACGCTGTGATCCTTCTACTGGATGAGATTGAGGAACATAGGCTCCTGGACATTACTGAGTGGAATTTTAGAAATATTGTGAAAGCTCGTTTGAGTCATTTGCTGGGTTGTAAGCTGGATTATTGGAGGAAAAGATGCACGGCTCGTTGGGCCAAATTCGGTAATGAGAACACAGCCTTCTTCCACTCCATGGCCACAATTAGATACAGAAAAAATACCATCTCTACTCTGATTAGACCAGATGGTTCACTTGCATCTGAGCACCTTGAAAAAGCTGGAATTTTACGTTCCACTTTTTATGAGAGACTTGGTACTGCTGTGGTATTGGATCAGAATTTTGATTTTTCTTCTTTCTTACAACCAGCTCATGGCTTGGAACATCTGTCACTCCCTTTCACTATTGAGGAGATTGACTCGGCAGTGGCTGATCTGCCCTCCGATAAGGCCCCGGGCCCGGATGGCTTTAACGGTCTGTTTATAAAAATTTGTTGGCCTGTCATTAAGTATGACTTCTATCGGCTGGTTCAGGAGTTCTGGGAAGGTTCAGTAAATTTACAATGCATCAATGATGCATTTATCACCTTGATCCCCAAGATCAATGACCCTGAAGACCCGAATGACTATCGTCCGATATCTCATCTCAACACATGCTTCAAGTTGATCACAAAGCTATTAGCCAACCGCCTGCAGAAAAAGATTCTTGATCTGGTACATGTGAACCAGTATGGCTTTTTAAAAACCAGGACAATTCAAGATTGCATTGCTTGGGCCTATGAGTATATTCACCAATGTGCACAGTCAGGGACAGAGAATATTATTCTGAAACTTGATTTTGCTAAGGCTTTTGACACGATTGGCCACCAAGCCTTGATTCAAATTCTAAAATGCAAAGGCTATGATGATCGTTGGATTGGATGGATTCAATCTATCTTTTCCACAGGCTCTTCTTCAGTGCTGCTCAATGGAGTTCCGGGAAAGAAGTTTCCTTGCCGTAGAGGCGTTCGACAAGGTGATCCTTTGTCTCCCATTCTTTTTGTGGAGGGTTCTGACCTGCTGCAATCCATGGTGAATCGGCTTGCCCAGCATGGGACACTGATTGCCCCTCTGCAGATACCTGACACAGACTTCCCTATAGTGCAATATGCTGACGACACACTCCTGATTGTCCAAGCCTGTCCTCACCAACTTCTGGCCCTCAAAAATGTCCTTCAACAATTTGCTTCTGCCACAGGATTACATGTGAATTATAGTAAAACATGTATGTTTCCTATTAACATTTCGGATAGCAGACTGAATCAGCTGGCAGGTATTTTTGGTTGCTCCACTGGTGTAATGCCTTTTCCCTATCTAGGGCTACCCCTAGGTACCACTAGACCATCTGTTCATGATTTATCTCCTGTGGTGGATCAACTTGAACGAAGGCTGAATGCATGTGCTAGGTTTCTGGATTATGGGGGTCGGGTAACTCTGGTCAACTCCGTGCTTTCCTCACTGCCAACACATTATCTCTGTTCGTTGAAAATACACAAGACCATCATCAAACATTTTGACAGAGGGCGCCGTCACTGTTTGTGGGCAAAGGAAGATGATGCTAACTCACCTCAGTCCCTAGCTGCTTGGTCCTTGGTTTGTAGGCCGAAAAAACATGGAGGTTTGGGTATCAAAAATCTGGAAATTCAAAACACAGCACTGCTCTTGAAGCAGCTCCATAAATTCTTCTCCAAGGCAGATATTCCCTGGGTAAAACTTGTGTGGTCCTTGTATGGTGACACGCCTCCTCATGCTCAGTCAGTTCGTGGTTCATTCTGGTGGCGGGATGTGTTCAGTTTGATCAACATTTACAGAAGCATAACATCTTCAGTGGTGGGTTCTGGTGAGATGACTTTGTTCTGGAAAGATATTTGGCATGGGGGCTCACTCCTATGTGATACATATCCTCACCTTTTCTCGTTTGCTCTGAATGAGGACATTTCAGTGTCGGAGATGATGCACAACACTGCTCCTGAACATACCTATGCATTACCCTTATCTGTGGAAGCCTTTGAGGAACATGAAGATGTTAATGTGATTCTGGCTGACACTGCTAGTGGTCCGGGTGGTCCTGACTCCAGAATGTTTGTGTGGGGTAATACAATGTACACTGCTGCCAAGTACTATAAATTCATCTTCTCTCAAGTCACTCAAAACAAAGCTCTTGATCTTGTTTGGGCTTCTAAATGCTTGCCGAAGCTCAGAGTTTTCTTGTGGCTTATGATTCATGATCGTTTAAATACTAAGGATCTAATGACCCGAAAACATTGGAACTTTGATGGGGGTCCACATTGTGTGCTTTGCTCCCAATCCACCTTGGAAACTAGAGATCACTTGTTCTTCAACTGCTCGTTTGCAGCTGTCTGTTGGGATGTTGTTGGAATTAATTGGAACGGCCTAGTGCCTATCACCACTCGTTTTGTCGATGCTAGTCATGCATTTGCTGGACCCTGCTTCATGGAGGTGGTGGCTTGTGTTGCTTGGAATATTTGGAAGATCCGGAATGACTACATCTTTAGTGAGCAAGCCGCTACACATGGGACGTGGAGAGTTCGATTTCAGAGTGACATCCTTCTCCACCAGCACAGAGTCAAGAATAACTTAGTGGCTCCTCTCTTAGCATGGACTAGGAATCTGTTTACTTAACTCATGTATTTCCCTTTTGCTTTCGACCCCCCCTTAATACTCTTTATTTGTATTATATTGTATTGTAATGGTCTGAACTTGAGGTGAGGTCATCTTTTTGGTGACTTCATCTGTAAATCGAAAATCACACCGTAGGGGTTATCCTCTACGGTAATGCCCTTCAAAAAAAAAAAAAAAAAAAAAGATCGGTGGGTGTTTCTAGGCACGGGCCTAAGTAAGTGGACAATAGATCTTTTTTACGAGGGTGCAAATATTTATTTTTTATATTGTTGCGTCAGAATTTTAACCCGAAAACTTGTGCTCTGATACCACATATAATTAGACACTTTAACCAGT
Source organism: Poa pratensis (assembly GCA_947311845.1). Taxonomy (NCBI): domain Eukaryota; kingdom Viridiplantae; phylum Streptophyta; class Magnoliopsida; order Poales; family Poaceae; genus Poa; species Poa pratensis. The sequence goes on along the minus strand of CAMZMU010000083.1, from coordinate 41,993,644 downwards.
TCAAAAGTATACTGGTTAGTAGAGACTAGGCAATTATATTTTTCAACGCAATTAATACATTTTTATCAGCTTTCTTTTGTCAGCTGCTTTCCTTTGTGTTTGCCCAGGTCTCTATTGCGGGTTCATGTTAAAATAACCATGGGATTGCGGAAAGTGTGTATACAAGTAACAGTGTAGATTGAGATATACTCTAGTTGGCCACACGGTCTTGATGGGAATGGAATTATTCTTTTGCAAAGAAAAAGGGGCTGTTGAAAGAAACAAATGCAGGACGGATCATCACAGCCGGCTGTCGCTTTACTACGACGAAGCCAGGAACAGAGACAAATATTCTAAACAAGGGTACCAATGGATGAACAGAGATAGATATTTCGCACAAAGTAATCGGAACAATCTACTTTTTGGGGCAACTGGACGGAGAGTGAAGACAGTGACGCGCGGTGTTATTCTTTTGTTCTCCTCCATCAGAAACCCTCATGAAGATGGCCGCCTAACCACTCCGCACCATGGGTTGGGTTAACTAGGGCGCCTTCATCTGGCGAGGCCGGCATCGAACGAACGAGAGCGCAAGTCCACAGAAGGTAGAGCGACGACGGCGTTGAACATGGTAGGAGCGGCGGAAGGGAAGCTGGTGATGGGAGACGTGAGGGTGCTGAAGCCATTGGCGCACCTGCTGATCGGGCTGGTGCTTTACTGGGTGGCCGAGGAGATGACGGTGCCGGTGCTCGTCGATGTCACCACCGCGGCGCTCTGCCCCGGCGACGGCAGCACCTGCCCGGAGGCCATCTATCTCACCGGCCTCCACCAAACGGTCAGCTCACTCTCTGCTCCGGTCAACGAAATGGTCATGGTTTTCTCTTTAGTTGATCAGTGCAATTTGCAAGAACTAAAGTATCGTGCTTCAAACTTCGGCAAAGCACAATCAGTTCCCAGATCACAGTTTTTTTCTTGCAGAAAATAAGTGCACAATCAATCAGTAGTTCACCTCTGTTCATCTCAATATCTCATATTCTCATCGTAAGGTCATGTCATGTTCAGATTGGAGGCATCTTCAGGGCGGTAGGGTTCACTCTGATGGGGCAGCTCGCAGACGAGTACGGCAGGAAGCCTCTGCTCATCCTCGCCGCCTCCACCTCCATCATCCCTTACTGTAACTACACAGTCTACACAATTATTATTTTTAATCCAATTTCTTATAAGATTTTGATCTTTCCTAACTCTTGTATTCATGCTTGCTGCAGGTGTGCTTGCTTTGAGCAGCACCAAGGTCGCCGTGTATGTCTACCTTGTTCTGCGCACTCTCTCGTTCATGATCGGCCAAGGGACCATAACCTGCCTCGCATTGGCGTACACGGTAGGTCATCCACAGTGATTCCGCTCGGTTCCAGACTCCAAAACCTTACCATTTTTCTGCTGAATTAGGCGGATTTGGTGGAACCGTCGAAGCGAGCGTTCGCCTTCGGTTGCATGACCGGGATCCTTTCCGCTTCGCATTCCCTGGGGAACGTTTTCACCAGGTTCCTGCCCGAGCAGTGGATTTTTCAGGTTGTCAACTTGATGATACTTGTTACACTTTCATCGGCCTTAATTTGTTTTGTTGACTTGAATTCAGTCTTACGAATGCTGCAACGGTTGTGCGTTGACAGGTCTCGGTTGTTCTGTTGGTTTGTTCTGCGCTCTACATGAAGATCTGTCTGGTTGAGACACTTCAGAAAGCTCCCTCTGGTTCCTGTCGGCGTCTGTCCTTGTCGTCTCTGGTTGTCAGTTTACCACAGCAGCGCTGGGAGTCTATCAAGGAGAACATTAGCATGATTAAAATCAAGTAAGGGGCTTCTTTTTATTTTTATATATGTCATATACTAATACTACTCGTTGGTGTTGTTCAGTACAATGAAAATACAAAGGCAACTGCTAGAGTTGCATCTGGATGGGGGGACAACTAATACTTCAGTTATTCAACATTTGGAAACTTTGATACGGTTTAGCTTACCTAAGTTCCCTGTTTTGCTAGTGATACACTTTCGCGAATCACATACATTTCCTTTTTCTATGAGCTGGGCATGATCGGCATTAGCGATGTTCTACTGGTAATCATATGTCTCAGTTATATCTTACAGTATGGTGTTCAGAAAATTGTAGTAGGCCATTTCATCTTCATCTTATGTTTTGCAGTATTACCTGAAGTTAGTATTTGGTTTTGACAAGAATCAGTTCTCTGAAATTCTAATGGTGGTCGGAATTGGCTCAATCTTTTCCCAGGTGCTACTTTTTTCCGGTATCTTTCCCAATTGATAAAAATTCAGTTTGTAAATAACAAATTTCAAACTGTAGATTTTGATACTCCCAGTTCTTATCCATGCAATTGGCGAAAAGGGAGTCTTATGCATTTCAATATTTGCATCGGTTGTCTATGTGAGTACACCAAATCCATTACCGTTACTATCAAATACCTCGATTCAAAAAAAAGTTGCTATCAAATACGGCATTGCAGAACTTAACAATGGATTCTGAAAATATTTTTATTCAGGCCGTGCTGTACGGTTTGGCATGGAGTTGGTGGGTATGTATTTGGGCACATATTTTCCTCAGTTCACTTATGTCCGAAAATTGCTGCAGTTAGTGATGGTGTCACTGACTGCAAATGTTTCTCTCTGTTATCCTAAATTAACCTTGCAGGTTCCATATTTTGCTTCTTCGCTGGGTATCATCTATTGTATGGTCAAACCGGCTGTAAGTAGCTGTCCTGTGTTTTTACCTATACCTTGAATATAAATATATATGGAAGGCAACAAATGAACAAATATAAATACTGCAGCAGTAAATCCAGTAAAAGTGTAAAAAAGATTCATGCGTTTCAATAATATAAGTACCCTTAATATAGAACTTCCTTTTTACATCTACAGACTTATGCAATCATCTCTAGGGAAGTAATCTCAGCAGATCAGGTATACTTAAACCAATGAAACATTTCTTGCCTCCATTTGTATATCCAAGCCTGGTACCGACTAGTTTTCCTCCACTGCTGATGGATTTGACCTTTGCAGGGAAAGGCACAGGGATTCATCGCAACAGTGAAATCCACAGCAGTACTGATGGCACCATTGTTCATGAGCCCTCTGACCTGTAAGCCATCAGTTAGTTCTCTACCATGTCACATATCTCATACGCATGAATTATGGTTTGATCTCTCCCTTCTCCACAACTCGATTCCAGCCTACTTCATTTCAGAAGAAGCACTCTTCAACTGCAAAGGTTTCAGTTTCCTCGTCGCGGGTTTCTTCTTGGTCAGTCCTCTTATTCTTGAGTAGTATGTTCACACAAATGGGCAACTACATATCTGAACTTAAACATTTTTTCAGGCAATATCCTTGGCCTTTGCTTGGATGCTTCATCCAGAAAACAAGGACAAATGCACAGGAGTTGATCAGCTGGATCAGGAAGCAGTGCAAGCACCACTGTTGGCACAACCATGACGAAGGCCTAAGGAGTTACAGATCTGAAGAATGCATATTTGCAACTCCAGTAGATAACAAGAGAAAGCTTGTAGCAGGGGCAGTGTTACCGAGTTTCTGCCCACAAAATTAGCTTCGGATCAGTATTGATGATCTCCCTGTCTGCCCCTTCCTTAATCCTATTCATTGCCGGAAAGTGTTTGTTTTAGCTGTATTCACAATTCTGCTTGCCGGCTAGCTTTTGTGGCAGGTTGTACAGCTTTTGCTCCGTCTTAGCTTGACCGGTGATTGGTCGGGGTAACTATTGACATGTCACCATGTGTATAATTATTTAGTTAACCATATATACTTTGTACTAAACACTATTATGTACTCCCTCCGTCCAAAAATAAGTGTCTCAAGTTTGACAAAAAGTGGATGTATCTATACATGTTTCATGTATAGATACATCCACTTTTTGTCAAACTTGAGACACTTATTTTTGGACGGAGGGAGTACAATACAGCCTTTGTAATAGATGAGGGGAGAGTATTTGGCACCACAGTTTTTCACTTCGCTATAAGTCGATTTTCTTTCAATCATAACATGACACGTGGTTATACATGTAATTTACAGCGTATACATAAGTAATTTGCATGTATATACATGTTAACAATATATGTACATGTAATTTACTCCCTCCGTTCTAAATTAGATGACATTCTATTCGTCCACATGTAGATGTACCTATACATTTAGCATGTCTAGATACATCCGCATGTGAACAAATAGAAGTCATCTAATTTGAAACGGAGGGAGTACATTGTTATTGGGCTAGTAATTTACTTATTTACATGTAAATACCGGTGGAAGTGGGATGTAATTTGTGCCACATAAGGAATTCACACAAAAAAAAAGGCAAATGGGCCCAATCGATCTACCATGCATGCATGGGAGAAAAAACGAGTGTTGCTGACATGAAAACACTCAGGCAGTCAAATAGCAAAAGTGTTGATGAGTCTATATAATCACCTACTTCACCAATTAAACCGAAAGGGTATGTGGTATTACCATTGATATTTTGTTTATTTCCAAATAAAATGCCAGCAAGCTCCCTCTATAGCTGAACTGTTCCGAACACCTCCTTCCATGTTGCTGCCCCATAACTACGCTTCTCCCCTCTACCGGCAAGAGGCCACCAATCCCTCGTATAACTCTGCATTTGCTGGCATAGTAGACCTCGCGCCCTGTAGTGACGGAGTTAGAGAAAATCTGATCAGGGTGCACTAATCATGGGCTAGAGGGATGTGCACACCAATTTTGGGCCAACTACAAGGCAAAAAATTCTACCCGGGTGCATGTGCACCTGGTAGATACATTTAGCTCCGCCACTGGCGCCCTTATTATCTGCCTACCCGAGCTCTACCGACCTCGACATGGACTGAGATCCGGTGCCCCCGTCAAGGCAGGGCACAGCGTGCCCTGAGGCCCAGGATCCATCATCCACTCGCCATCCGACGGCCTGCAGCGAGTCAACGGAAATTAGGACTTGGGCGCTCGATTCCTTTCCTCTGTTTGTCTCGCACGATGCAGCTAAACCGCGGGAAAACGAAGTGGACTCCGCGCGGGAATTGCTGTGGAGGGCGGGACTCCGTCGCCGTCGCCTCGGGACTCCGTCGCCGCCGTCGCCGCGGGACTCCGTCGCCGCCGTGGGGAAGGGCGCCAAGGGTTCTCCGGCGGCGGCCAGTGGATAAACGGCGCCGGGAATCCCCGCCGCCCCGCGCATCCCCGCCCCGTTCCGACGAGCTCCGACGAGCCCTCAGCTCCGACGACCGCGTCCGCCCTCCCGCGACTCCTCCTCACTTCTCCCCTGCGACCCCTGCGACCAGTCCAGCACAGAGCAGGTTATGCCCTGTCCGTCCTCTGTCCGTCCCCAATGCGTCGTCTCTATATGTATATTTCGAAACTGAAAATTGTGCTTGCTTGTTAGTTTAGTACTGAAAATTAGATATGTCATTCGAGTGTTACTTCAATACTGAAAATAGTGCTGGAAAAATTTCTGGTTGTGTGTTTCTTTAGCCTATATTGCCTCCATTGTCATGCATTAATCTGAGGTTTGATTGGTGTGTTTCTTGTCTTATTTTACAGAATTCTTGCCGATTAGTGTGTTATGCAATTGTGAGTGTTGTGCATTTGCAAGTGTCCTGCAATGGGGGAAATTGACAAGGGGATGCCTCAAATTGGCATGAGGTTTAGAAACCCGGACGAAGCTTGGCTATTTTGGGTTGCATATGGAGGTCGCGTTGGGTTTGATGTGAGGAAGAGAAACAAACATGTAAGCAAGATGGATAGTCAAGTGACTTCATGCAAATTTGTTTGTTCCAATGAGGGTATAAGAAAGAAAGGGATAAAATCGATCATGAGCCAAAGCGTGTTAGAGCTGAAACAAGAACAAATTGCAAAACTCGCATGATTATATCACTCGATCGAGTGGCAATGAATTACGAAGTCACAGATGTTGTGTTGGAACATAATCATTACCTTCAATTGCCACAAACATGTCACTTGATGGCATCACAAAGGAAGATTTCTGAAGTACAAGCTTTTGAAATAGAAGCTGCCGAGGATTCTGGAATTATGCCCAAAGCTGCACATGAGCTTGCCTGTCGTCGAGTTAATGGCCCATTTAATCTCGGCTACACTTGTCGTGATCAAAAGAATTATTTGCGAAGCAAGCGGCAAAGAGAGTTGGCTTTCGGTCAAGCTGGTAGTATGTTGAAGTATTTTCATGACAAAATGATTGAGAACCCATCTTTCCAACATTCTTTGCAGCTGGATTGTGAGGAAGATATAGCCAACATATTCTGGGCTGATGCTAAAATGGTTCTTGATTATGCACACTTTGGTGATGTTGTCACATTTGATACAACATTTGGCACAAACAAAGAATATAGGCCATTTGGTGTTTTTCTTGGACTCAATCAGTTTAGAGAAACCACCATTTTTGGTGCAGCCTTGCTATTTGATGAAACATCTGACTCATTTAAATGGCTTTTTGAGACTTTTCTAGCTACACATAATGGGAGGCAACCTAGAACTATTTATACGGATCAAGATGCGGCAATGGGGAAAGCTATAAAGGAAGTCTTCACGGAATCATATCATGGATTGTGCACCTTTCATATAATGCAAAATGCTGTTAAACATTTATGTCCATTGAAGGGTGAAGAAAAAGATGAAGAGGAGGGTGAAGGCAGCGGTGAAGATGAAGAGAAAGAGTCTCATGTTATCACAGATTTTGGTGAATGCATGTATGGCTTTGAGGACAAAGTAGAGTTTGAAGAGGCATTTGATAATATGAGAAGTAAAGTGCATAAGCAAACTTGGTTAGATAGTATCTACAAGTTGAAAGAAAAATGGGCTGAATGTTATATGAGAGATGTGTTCAGTTTGGGAGTGAGAAGTACACAACTTAGTGAGAGCTTCAACAATTCATTGAAAAACCATTTGAAATCAGATTTTCATATTGTTCGGTTCTTGATGCATTTTGAGAGGACGGTGGAGGTAAAAAGAACAAAGGAATTGCAATCTGAATTTGAACAAAGGAAGAAGTTGCCAAGAATCATGATGAACACACCTATGTTGGTGGTAGCAAGCAAAGAATACACTCCAATTATCTTTGAATCTTTTCAAAGTGAATATGAGAGATCCATGGCTGCATGCGCTAGAGTGTTGGATGGAAATAACAAATTTGGGGTTGCCATTGGGAGTTTGCATGGTGATTTAGAATTTGAGGAGGAGCGCATAGTGATTGGTGATCCTTTGACCAAAACAGCTTCATGTAGTTGTGGAATGTTCAATAGGACAGGAATATTGTGTGGACATGGTCTCAAAGTTCTTGACTTGATGAATATAAAGACATTACCAACACATTATGTCTTAAAGAGATGGACTAGAGAAGCACGCAATGGAAGCATACAAGATAGACATGGAAGGAATGTGGTAGAGAATCCAAAGTTTGAAGCCCAATTTTGGTACAGGGGTGTGTCTCACAAGTTTCACACTATGGCAGCTAAAGTAGCCAACTCTCCAGAGTGTCGTCTGATTTTAGAAGATGCACTTGATTGTGTTAGCCCACAACTAGATGAGAAACTCAATGCAACCATGAATGCTACGAACAAGCCATGTGATGACCAAGAAAATGTTGACCCAAATGTGCAACTAACTAGTGAGTTTCTTGCCGCAAAGTTCAAGAAAAAAGAGGTTCAATCAAAAAATTCAGGAGAAAGAGAGGTTGGCTTGATAAGTTACTCAAGGGGCGCAAACTAACTAAAAAAAAGCAGCAAAGGTATGTTCCCATCTATACATGATATATTATTACCACTCATTCCTAGACTAAATACTCGAATTTTCATGGCAGCAACAGAAGAAAAATGATGGTGCACAGCCTCAAGTAAGAGTGGAGAAGGATGATGGTGTACAGCCTCAAGCAAATGTGGAGGTTCAAGAGAGCAACACGGTTATCAGTTACACGCAGCTGTTGATGGCTCCCCCTGGTGGTGTTGATGATGAAGATCTATTCTAACATGTACAAGCTTGTTAGATAGTATTTTGGACATTTTGACTAGTCTTTTGGACAAATATGACTATAGTATTTTGCATTTTGGTGCTGACGGTAGTCTTTCGTGGCCTAAATGTACAAGTAGGCTGGCCTAATTTATGTATTTGATGGATTATGTAAGGAGCTCCAAACTTGGTTTATATGATGAATATGAGTATGCTGCCAGGCATCCATTTTAATTTATGTGCTGTCCAAATTGATGTATGTTCGTTGATGGTGCTGCCAGGCAGCCTTTTTTGATTATATGTTGTCCAAAATAATTCATTTCTGGATATGTTCATAGATTGTGGCTTAACTGTCAAAACTCTGCACTTATTCAGTTTCGGATGAGAAAGGCAGGAAAGAAAAGTATATGCTGTCAAAACTGAATTTTATTCAGTTCTAGATATGCCAGATAGCTAGTTAGGTTCATGTGTTCTCGCTGAAACAATTGAACATCAAATTGCTGCATTATTCAGCTCTCGATATGCCACTCAACCAAATAGAACTCCAAATTCAGAGATAACCAAACAAAATATAGCCAAATTCAGAGATGAACAAACATAATATAGCCAAAATAGAGCCAAATTCATAGTACCAGCTTACACAACCAGAATTCATCGATAGTACTAGCTTACATAACCAAACACATAGTACCAGGTTACACCACTTGCATGTTCAGCAGTCACCCACACATTACAACCAGAATAATTTACAGAGAACACACACATAACTGAACTTGACAACTAACTCGATCTGGCTATGAGAATAACATAGATGTTCAGCATTCATGCACAGCCATGATCACCAGGCCCTGCACCATCCATCTTGCCGCACCAGGCCCTGCACCATCCATCTTGCCGCACTTGGCCATGCCCTCGGAGAGGCCGACGAAGGTGCTGGCGATGCCGAACATGACCCGCCAGAGCGCAATGCAAACGATGACCCCGCCAGCCCCCACGAGCAGCATGTAGTTGCGCCGCCAAAAGGCCTCGGCCTGCAGCCCCACGGCCTCCCGGTACCGCGCCGCGGCGTTCTTCACGGTCGCCACCGGCCGCCCCAGCCCCTTCACCCCCTGCCCGAGCGGCGCCAGCTTCGTGGAGCCATCGCCGCCGCGGCCGGTCGCGAACTTCCGAACCACGAGCCATCGCCGCGGTGGAGCGTGTGGAGGCCTCGCCGCGAGGAGGAGAGCGCGGCCGCCATGGCCATGGGGATCGAGATCGGGCTCGCAGTTGCTTGGGGTGGGGGAGGAAGGTCGCCGCCGTGGGGATCGACATCGGGCTCGATTGGCTCTCGCGTGTGAGGAACAGAGAAAGAAGCTGGTTGATTTCGCGTTGACTGTTTTTAGCCGTTCGATGGGGATGGACGGTCGATCTGAGGCCTCAGGGCACGCTGTGCCCTGCCTTGACGGGGGCACCGGATCTCAGTCCCCTCGACATCATTCAGCCTGAGCTCCACATGCAAAGGCAACCACTTGCACGAAGACGTCCACCCTGCATCTGCGTGCTCTTTCAGGGTGTCAAGCAGTTATCTATTGACAACATTTGTCCGATGTTAATGAGTTCCAAAGTAATTTAAAAGGATATAAGTTCATAATGTTGAAGCCGATGGACTTTCAACCACTTACTAACAACAATTAGCCGATGATATTTAGTTTTTTGAATGTTTCAAAAGGATATTACCAGGGTAATGCCTTCTTTCTTGAGGAATCAAAGAGATGTGTCCATCTCAACTTGCGCACACGCTGATAGTCCAACTCAAGATAGGTTGAACGAACCGAAAACAATTTAATTTTATTATAGTACCAAGAGATGAAGTCTTACTACATACCAATATGCAAGAGAATCTTCATAATCCACTCGACACCAAGGGACCAGAATAGTTTCCTAATCAATTCGTCATCCCATTGACGTGTATTTGGATCAACGATTTCAGCAACTTTGGTCAAAACAATATTTTTCCTCCTTGTCATGACATGTCTATTAGAGCTCCCAGGGTTCCAAGGGTCAAAACAAATGTTAATATCATTGTCATTGCCGACTCGCCATATATGTCCCCTTTTGAAGGTTTGGATCCCTAACCAAATGCTTTGCCAAGTATAACAACTTCCTTTATTCAGCTCAGAGTTCAAAATGTCACTATTGGGATAATTCTTTGCCGTTAAAACTTGCACACATAAAGAAGGATCAGAGATTAGTTACCGAATTTTTTTAGATATCATTCGAGATTGAAGCTTTACACGTCACTAAATGCCATACCTCCTTGTTATTCGAAATACACATTTTCCATCATGCAAACCAGTGGGTCACCATCTGCCCACCAGAATTTGGACATTGTATTTTAAAAGTGCATGGTGCCCTTATGTACGGTTTTGGTAATTAATGACAATCCCTATGGACTAATTTTTGCATTAGGTTATACTTGAAGGGCATGTCCGTAGGCAATGATTGAATCCATGTGTTGGATTCAAGGTTGGATACCATGAAGATAATGATATGGATTAAGTATTTGGCATCAAGATCATTGATTTGTATGGATACATTTTTTGATTGAGAAGAAAATTATGTGATGACAAGGGTGTTATTCAAGGGATCATCCGAAGAATGGTCATGATCGAGTGTGTTGAGCCTATAACAAGTATGTGTTGAAGAAGAAAATTGTGCGAGCATTCATGTTTATCTTCGTGACATCATCATAATGATGAGAGTAGAGAAAATATACAAGATTGATTAAGATAAATTGCAAAAATGGATTCATGTTAATCAACACACAAAGCTAGAAGATGTACCAAGTGGGATCATGTAATTTTGTGGCATGGTAAGAAATTGTCAATATAGCTTTGTGAACTAACACATGATCTATGTGTTTGGTGTTTCTATGCGGGGTTAGCTATCTTTTCATGGGTTTGCATCAAAAGGAATATTTGATATAGCCATTGGGAGTATGCCGCCAATTTGTGATCGTCATCAAGATTGTGATTAGAAAGTTCAAGAGAAGCATCTCGAAGGTATGATGGCGTGAATCACACGTTCGCTGGGAGACCCCAAGAGGAAGGTATGATGTAGCGTAGCGGCAATTTTCCCTTGATAAAAAACCAAGGTTGTCGAACCAGTAGGACTTGGAGAAGGCTTCGGAAAGGTTTCTCCCTCCCCTGGCGCTAGGAGGTAAACGTGGACCTGCACACAATCACAAACAAACTACTTTGCCCCAACGAAACAGAGAGGTTGTCAATCTCTCCGGCTTGCTGAACACAAAGGATTAAATGTATGTGTGTAAAATAATATGAGAGCAAAAATGACCAGCAAGTAAATGACTAGAAAAAGTTATTAAAACGGTTGTAAGCAATATTGGAAAATAGGACCGGGGTCCACAGTTTACTAGTGGCGTCTCTCCAAAAGATAAACATGTTGGGTAAACAAATTACAGGGAGGCAATTGAGAAACATGGGCGCAATACAATATGATCATGACACAAAGTTCACCGTTTCATCTAATATGGGCATTACAACAAAATACATAGGCCGTTATCCAACTGCATCTATGACTAATAATCCACCCCGGATCGCTATCCAGCCTGTCACCCGAAAGTATTAAGTTGCAAGCAACAGATAATTGCAATAAGCATGGTGCGTAATGTAAGCAATGGTTACAACATATAGCAATAAACACCGTTGTTTTATCCCTAGTAGCAACAACATATCTCAAGTCTTAATCGTTTCTGTCAACTCGAGCTCAGACAAGAGAGGCATGAACCCACTATCTACCATAAATACCCTCTCTAAGATACTATCAATTACTTCGGCCAAAGCATCCACAAGCATCGGAGAGCATGCAAGATCATAAATAAAACATATGATAAAACTGAACAATAATGTCATGACTCCATAATTTATCGGATCCTCGCAAACACAACATGTAGCATTACAAATAGATGACATTGATCATGTTAGAAAGCTCACAAGATCTAAACAATGGAGTACAAGGGAGAGAGACAACCATCTAGCTACGGCCATGGACCTGTAGTCCCGTGGTGGACTACTCACGCATCACTCCGGAGACAGGCATGATGGTGTAGATGCCTCCGGTGACGATCTCCCCCTCCGGCAGGGTGCCGGGAAGAGCTTCAGAACCCTCCCGATCTAGGGTTGGCGACGGGGACGGTCTCGGATGTTTTCTGTAAAGTATGATCGGATATCGATGGTTTTTGGGACGAAAGCAATTTATAGGCGAAAGAGCGACTCGAAGGGAGCCCGAGGCGCCCAGGTGGGCCCCAGCCGCGGTCAAGGGCTTGACCGCGCCTGGGGGTCGTCTAGGGCCCGTGGGGCCCCTTGCAGGTCTCCTCGTGGCACAGTCTTTGTTTTCATGTAAAAATAATTCCCGTAAATTATCAGGTGATTCAGAGAAACTTCCCCGACTAGCTTTTCTGAAACAAAACGACAGCAGAAAACAGGAACTGGCACTGGGCATCTTGTTAATAGGTTAGTTCCATAAAATATGCCAAAATGATATAAAAACATTATAAAAACATTTGGCAATGATATATAACAAGCATGGAACAATCAAAAATTATAGATATGTTTGAGACGTATCAAGGTACCATATGCTTGATGCTTGCCATCCATCGGTGATCATTGTCAAGTGAAGATGTGTCTAAGGGAGGCTCTCCCATGGTGGATTATGGGGGATTTTGCGAGTCTTCACCAAGCAAACGCAATCAAAAAGGTGGGCCATCTTGAGGCGGTCAAGGTCGATGTCATCATCTAGCTCAAGTGGAATGTGCAAGACAAAGATATGACCTTGATAGGTTTTTCTTTTTACCGGTTGAAAGTGCATCTTCCCTAGATGATGTTTTGGTGTTAGTGATAACACAATTATGTATCTAACGATGTATTTGAGCTTCCAGGAATTATTGTTATAAGCGTCATCGAATAGAGCTTGCAAATTGGTCTTAGCAGTTTTCTGCTCCAGGCAGCAGTAGTACCGCTGCGCAGTTCTTCCTCGCTGCTCAGCCAGCTACCGCCGGAGGTACCGCTGTTTTTCAGGTTCTGTTTCATCCAGCGGTACTGCACCGGTGGTACCGCCAGGTCCAGCGGTGGTACCGCTGTGTGCGTTTCGATCGTCAGAAGTGAGCTGCCAAGGACCCAGCTACCGCTGCGGTACCGCCCGAGGTACCGCCGTTTCCACCTTCTGTTTCGTCGAGCGGTACCGCAGCGGCAGTACCGCTGCCTCCAGCGGTAGTACCGCCTTGAAGACAGGCGCGCGTCCAGCGAAGATAGCCGTTTGAACTGAAGACGAAGGAAGGCAGCGGTAGTACCGCTGCCCCCAGCGGTAGTACCGCTGCGGGAATCTTGGCTGTGCAGCGCCCACTTTTGGAGGAGGCTATATAAGGTGGTCTTCTTCTTCCTTGAAGACTAAGCTTCGAGCACTCTCTCTCTCCTCCATTTATTGAAGCTTCAACCTACTAGATCTCCCACTCCAACCACCCAAACCTCTTGATACTTTGTGGAGTGAAGGAGGAGGTCTAGATCTACATCTCCACCGAAGGAATTTCAAATCCCCCCACACTCTCCGTGTGGAACTTGCATCTTGGGTTGCTTGTAACTCGAGGTGCCTTTGTGAGTCTCGGAGGAAGTCCGAGGCATTGTTGGGAGGCTCCAACTCATTGTGGAGTTCCCCAACCTTTGTGTACCGGCTTGGTCAACGCCATCAAGGTGACCTCATAGTGGATGAGCCAAACCCCCACGGGTAAAGCTCACGGAGAATAGAGTGAGCACATCCGTGCTATTGGAGCGCCTAGGTGGCTCCACACTCCTCCAACGTAGACGTACTTCCCTTGGGAAGGAACTACGGGAAACATCTCCGTGTCTCCACTTTGCGGTTATTTCTATCCTTTACTTGTTGCTTCCGCTACGTTATTTACCTTGCTTGTATCACATAGGTTGCTATCACCTAGTGCACATCTAGTCAACCTTGTTATACTTTGCTCAAGCCCTAATTAATCGAAAAAGAATTAAAATTTGGTAGTCGCCTAATCACCCCCCCCCTCTAGTCGACATATCGATCTTTCAATTGGTATCAGAGCCTCGGCTCTTATCTAAGGCTTCACCGCCTAAGAGAATATGTCGGACAACTTGGACCCAAGCATCGGTAACTAATGAACGCCTTGGTGAGGTTGTTAGTGAACTCAAGAGTGAGATATCGAATCTCAATACCGAGATCACTACCAACCTCAACATAAGCATGAAGGAATCGATGCGGGAAATGTTCAAGGAGTTCTAGGGAAACCGGAACCTAAGATTGATTTACCCCCGGAAAAGGAGTCGGAGAAGGTAGATGTTCTTCCTTCTTCGGTCCTAGTCAATGTGGACGGAAAGGCAAAAGCCAATCCCGAAACAACGAATGCCGCGGAGGGTAACTCAATCCCAAGGAAGCCGGGGGTGTATGCAATGTTCCACCGGAACAAGTGTATAACACAATCCACCAACACGTCTCTCCGCCACACATCGCCAATATGGGCGCACCTCCTAAGCTTGATCCAAAAGACTTTCCTAATTGGCAATATGCTATGCGATCACACATGTCTAGTTGTTGTGTTTTCTTGATTGACATTTTAGAGCAAGGCTTCTATCCTCAAGACCCACACAACATGACTCAACGGAGAAGGCCAATCATCAACTCAACGCCACCGCCATGCACATGATCAAACGGCCGCCGGCCCAACTTATACCACTCATATCCGTATGTGCAAGACGGCAAAGCAATGTTGGGAGAATCCATAACTTGTTCTTGGGGAACAAAAGCATTCAACTTTCCAAGTATGAAGCGGTTCAAGATGAAGCCGATGAGTTTGTGATGAATGAGATGAGACACCCGAAGATCTCTATCGAAGGCTCACCGCTCTTGCCATCACCTTGAATGATTTGGCTTCGAGAAGATTGAAGATAATTGGATCAAGCGCAAGTTTCTCAAGGCCATCACTCCCTCAAATCAAGGCTTGGCTCAAACCATTCGATCAAGACCGGACTTCTCAACACTTGATTCCAACACCGTGCTCAACGAGTTTGTATCCATTGGAATGGTGGTCAAGAGCTCCATTCATGCTCATGCTCGGCAAAGAGGACTTGCGGGACATCTCCAAATGTTGCTTTGAAGTCCAGGCCATCACTAGTGAAGAAGAGTATGAACATGGAGTTGAAGAGGAGGATTCGGAGGACACAAGCAAGACTATTATGAGCACATGGCCCTTGCTTCAAGAGCCTTTTGGGGCAACCGTTCCAAGAGATCTTCATCAAGACCTTTTGCTAAGAAGAACTTCGTTGCAAGACCAAGAGGAGACCGTCCAAAGACTTGCTATAATTGTAGTAATCTCAATCACTACATTGCCGATTGTCCTTGGGAGAATCGAGAGGACCACAATGGCAAGCTTGTGAGAAAAGACAAGTCCAAGGGCAACGGCAACAAGAACTACGTGAAGAAGAGGGTTCCAATGCCTTGTGTGTTCAAGATAGAAAAGTTTTGGAAGAATACATGTCCGGTGATGAAGATGAAGATGAAGTTGTAGCTACCGCTCGCATTGCCATAGCTACACCTTCCTCTACACCGTCATCCCTATTTGAATCCCCCAATGAAAATGAGTCCATTCCCTACACATGTCTCATGGCAAAAGCCACCTCGGTAACTCCTTCTCCTAAACCTATTGCCTCTACACCTCCTTCCTTATTGGATTGTGTAGAGAATGTTGTGAAGGAGCCCCAAAGTCCAAATGAGGTGGACTTGTGGCTAGCTAATCTTAAGGAGAAGACAAAGTGAATGTTGATGCTCTTTTGGAGCAACTTGAGGAAACTAACTCTCTTGTAGATCAAAAGGAGGAGATCATTTCGGGCATGGCAAACCGTGAGGTTGACTATGCTAATGAGATAGCGGATTTCTCTATCGCTCTTGAAAAGAGCAAACTCGTAGAAGGTCTCTTGAGGAGGCCCTATCTAATTCCGAGGAATCCTATGCTATTGACATGTCTAGAGTTAAAAAGGATCATGAACATGCTCTTGCTACTTCTAAAGTCTATAAGAATGAGAAGCTTGAGCTAGGCATTGAACATGCTAGACTTGAGAAGGAAAACAAGAGACTTGATGAGGAACTCAAAACCCTCAAAGAGTCTTTTGCCAAACTTGAGAAGTCTCATGATCAATTCCTAGGTCAACAAGTGAAAGAAGTTATTGCATCCACATCAAATGAAATTGTTGCTAAATCTATTATTTGTTGTGAGCATGCTAACTTGTTGAAGAGAATGCTAAGTTGAAATCTCAACTTGAGAAGGGCATTATGGCTTGTGCCCAAGGAGAAAAGAACTCAATGACCTTTTGAGCAATCAAAAGGATCAAATTGGAAAGAAGGACTTGGTTTCTCTACCAAGTCAAAGAAGAAGAACAACAAGAAGAAGAAGCCTTCTCCCTCTTCAAAAGCTATTATCTTTGTGAAGGAGGGGGAGTTGGCTAAAGAGAAGGAGACCAACACCATTGTGGGTGGTGAGGTCACAAGGGACCTTCCTACCCATAATGACTTTGCCGGCAAATATAACCCATCTTATGTTCTTATGAAATCTAGAGATGGTCATGTTTATGCTAAATATGTTGGCACTTCTTATGGTGATGATTATCATTGGGCTATTTGGGTTCCAAAGACCCTTGTGACTAACAAGAAAGGACCCATCGAAAAATGGGTACCTAAATCAAGACTTGATTCCTTGTAGGGTGTGGCGTCCGGTGCGGGTCGATGGACGGTGGATAGTGGCGCATCCCAACACATGACCGGACGCATTGACTTGGTGGATGATATTGAACCTCCTCTACCTCAATATTCACGAGTCAAAATTGGTGACAACCGCGAGCTTAAGGTATTGGGACGAGGCAAGGTCGTTGTTGCTAGAGAGTCTCTATCAAGAATGTACTTGTCGTTGAGTCCCTTGGTACAACTTACTCTCCGTCTATCAACTTACTAAAAGTGGTTATGGGTGTTATTTGATGACGAGAGTGTGATCATCACCGTGAAGGGATCTCTTAAAGTAGTCTTTGTTGGACATGTCGAGTACGGCATGTATGTGCTTGATTTCTCGAAAGAGAGCATGTCGGCCGCGACTTGTCTAATGGCTAAAGTTGATGTGGGTTGGCTTTGGCATCGCCGACTAGCCCACACCAATATGAGAACACTCCATGATCTTCAAAGTGGTGATCACATTCTTGGACTAACCGATATTAAGTTTTCCAAAGATCGTGTGTGTAGATCATGCGTTCTAGGAAAGCAACATGGAGAAGCCCATCCATCAAAGACGAAGATTACCACCACAAGATTCTTGAGCTCATTCATTTGGACCTATTTGGTCCATTATCTTATGATAGTCTTGGTGGGAAGAAGTATTGCTTGGTGATTGTTGATGACTATTCAAGATACACATGGGTCTATTTCTTCAAGAAAAGAGTGAGACTCAACAAAGAGTCATTGACTTCATCAACATGGCTCAACGCCAATATCAAGAGAAGATCATGACAATTCGAAGTGACAATGGGTCCGAATTCAAGAACTACACCGTGGAGGGGTTTCTTAGTGAAGAGGGATTGCTCATCAATATTCCACTCCATACACCCCTCAACAAAATGGTGTTGCGGAGAGGAAGAACCGGACTCTTATGGATGCGGCTAGGACCATGATTGCGGAGTATGCTTCTCCGTTAACTTTTGGGCCGAAGCCATCTCCACCGCTTGTCATGCAACAAATCGGTTATATCTCCGCAAGCTATTGAACAAGACCCCATATGAGATTCTTCTTGGGAAGAAACCGGATCTTTCTTATTTTCGTGTCTTTGGATGCAAGTGCTTCATTCGCAAGAAAGGTAACCGGTTATCTAAGTTTGAGACTAGATCTATAGAGGGTATCTTTGTTGGTTACTCCACAAACTCTCACGGCTATAGAGTCTACAACAAGACCACCGGTCAAGTTGAAGAATCTAGTGACGTGAAGTTTGATGAGGATAATGGCTCCCAAGTGGGGCAAGTTGATCCTAATGTTGTAGGTGATGTACCTATGGAGCTCGCTCTAAGAAGGATGGCAATTGGGGACATTCGTCCCATTGAAGAGGATCCTCCTCAAGTTCAAGATCCTCCTCGAGCTCCTCCTCAAGTCATACCATCACCAACTCAAGATCCTCCCCGTAACCAAGAACAAACTCCGAGCCCTCAAACAAGTGAGCAAGGTCAAGAACAAGATCAACCTAGTGGTTCCTCTCCACAACTTGATGTTCAAGACCAAGCTCTAGATGGTGCACACGACAATGATCAAGAACAAGATCAAGGTGGTCCACATCAAGATCAAGCTCAAGATCAAAACAATGCACATGACTCCGATGATGAAGGAAATGATCAAGTCATCTCTCAAGAAACTTCGGAGGAGACCAAGAAGAGAAGAGAATTGCGAAGAGAGCAAAAATTAACTCGCTTAGAGCATACATTGGACAAAGTTCTTGGAGGTGTCCAAAGCAAGGTCGTCACAAGAAAACAATTGGCAAGCTTTAGCACCAACCATGCTTTTGTGTCCTTCATCGAGCCCAAGAAGGTGTATGAAGCTCTTGAAGATCATGATTGGATTGATGCCATGCATGAAGAACTCAATAACTTCAAGCGCAACAAGGTGTGGAAGTTGGTGCCAAGGCCAAATGGGTGCAAGAACGTCATCGGCACCAATGGGTCTTCAAGAACAAGCAAGATTCGAACGGCATTGTCATTCGAAACAAGGCAAGATTGGTGGCACAAGGCTACTCTCAAGTCGAAGGTGTTGACTTCGGTGAAACCTATGCCCCCGTTGCTCGTCTTGAATCTATTCGCATCTTGCTTGCATATGCATCTCATCATAACTTTAAATTGCAACAAATGGATGTTAAAAGTGCTTTCCTTAATGGTCCTATTAATGAGTTGGTATATGTTAAGCAACCTCCCGGGTTTGAGGATCCCAACCATCCGGACCATGTTTACAAGCTCGACAAGGCACTCTATGGCCTTAAACAAGCCCCACGTGCGTGGTATGAGCACCTTCGAGAGTTTCTTGTAGACCGTGGATTCCAAGTTGGTGTTATTGACCCCACCCTCTTTACCAAGAAGGTGGGTGGCAATCTTTTCATATGCCAACTCTATGTAGATGACATCATTTTTGGTTCTACTAACAATGCTTTCAATGATGAGTTTGCAAAGCTAATGACAAGCAAATTTGAGATGTCCATGATGGGGGAGTTGAAGTACTTCCTAGGATTTGAAGTGAAGCAATATAGGGAAGGTACCTTCATCAATCAAGCCAAATATACCCAAGACATGCTCAAGAGGTTCACGATGACGGAGCTCAAACCTTACAAGACACCCATGTCCACCTCCGTCGACCTCCACACCGACACCGAGGGTAACGATGTCGATCAAAAACTCTATCGCTATGATTGGTTCTTTGCTTTATCTTTGTGCATCTAGACCGGATATTATGTTTAGTGTGGGTAAGTGTGCAAGGTATCAAGCGGCTCCCAAAGAGAGCCACTTAGTGGCGGTTAAGCGCATCTTTCGATATTTGCTTCATACCCCAAACTTTGGTCTTTGGTATCCCAAGGGTTCAAGCTTTCATCTTATGGGTACTCGGATGCGGATTATGCCGGAGAGAAGAAGGATAGGAAGTCTACATCCGGGAGTTGTCAATTTCTTGGCCGCTCCTTGGTGTGTTGGTCTTCCAAGAAGCAAAATTGTGTTGCTCTCTCCACCACCGAAGCCGAGTACATCTCCGCCGCAAGTTGTTGTGCTCAACTCTTATGGATGGTTCAAACTATGAAGGATTATGGTATTAACTTCACCAAGGTGCCCTCTTTGCGACAATGAGAGTGCTATCAAGATCGCCCACAACCCCGTGCAACATGCCAAGACGAAGCATATTGAAGTTCGTCATCATTTCATCCGGGAGCATGTGGAGAGGGGCAACATTGACCTTTCTTTTGTAGGAACCAAGGATCAACTTGCGGATATATTCACGAAGGCCCTTGATGAACCAAGATTTCGAGAGTTGAGGAATGAACTAAATGTCATTGATGCGAGCAACTTTGCTTGACCGCCTTGCACAAGTACCCATAGTAGACATCGTAACTAGTTTAGATGCATGCATGGACATAGGGGGAGTGTAGCTCAACTCATGAGTCAACACTACTTCTATTATGCGCACATAGACAATTCGTGCTTCATTTGGTCACTCCGGTGACAAATTGTGCTTAAACGATGAGTATTGGCCTTGAACCCAAGATATATCTTCGCGGTTTTGGGTTGATAATTGCTCATACATGGTGGCCTAGGCCACCGCCCTCCTCCTTTGAGGAGTTGGTTTTATTTGGATCTTATTTGGTGTTTTAGACTTCTTTTTGGGGAGAGAACTCAAGCTTGGGTCTTCAAGTTTGGTTTTTGCAAACTTGAGTTTCTTCTCCTTCCTCAGCTACTTGTCTATCCCAAGCCAACACTCTTTCTTAAAACAGCCCTCTCTCTCTAAAAATGCCTTTTTCATGCTCTTGGTTGTTTGGATGGTCGGAAACGGCGGTCAAATCGGCTTCGGGGCTCATTTTTGAGCCCTAGCTGATTTTTCCCCAGGCGCCGGTACTACCGGCACCCTGGCGGTACTACCGCTGCACCCTGTGCAGCGCGGTATCGCCACGGTGCCGTGTAAATACCAGGACCGGTACTACCGCTGGATCGAGCGGTAGTACCGCTCGCGGGATTTTGCCAGGATAAGGCACGGGGCCAACTCGATGTGGGGTTATTTCCCCACTCGTTTTTCCTCCCCGTGCCTCCTTCCTCTCCAAGATCCCCCGCCGCCGGCCACTCCTCCGCCGGGAAGGAGCCCTCCCAGGCCCGGAGCTTCCTCCTCCACGCTTGGGACGCCTCCTGCACCTCTCCTCCTCCTCGATCCTCCGCCATGAGTTCCGGTATGCCCTATCCCTCTCTCTCATCTAGTTGATGGATAGAGATGAAATTAGTGGTGTTCCTCTTGGATTCGTGGTAGATTGAGTAGGTAGATGTGTGTATTTGTGGATCTAGAACCTTGTCTATATTTGTTGCGAAATTTGTGGCTAGATTGAAAGTTCCTCTTCCTAGATTTAGAGGAGTAACCCTAGATAATGTTAGTGCTTTTTTAAGCCATAATATTACCTCTTGTTACATCTCCAACACTAGATTTGGCACTCTCCCTCTAGTTTTAATTTCATACAATTTTGTAGACATGTGCTCTTTTTCTCCAAAATAATGAAATGGTGCATTCTTACCTATGCTTGTCCCTCCCATGCTATTCACAGGTAGTGCGTCTCGTGGTCGCATCAAGTCTGTCGGGCGCAAGAAACCAAGGACCGAGGTGTTGATGAGGTTCAAGATGAGATTGATGGGGTTCCCGTGACTCGCCGGAGGTTTCCACCTTCGGAGAAGACCTTGCCCAAGAGGACCAAGACTGCTAGTCAATCTCGGACAAGGATTTGCGGTAAAGCGGGCTGTCAATTGCTATGTGATTGAGAGGATGGATCAAGTTCCCTCCATTCGGGGCAACAATCCTTTCTTTCACAACAAGTTCCAAGAACAATGCTACATGAGATCTTGTTGAAGAAGCCGGTGGAAAACTATGTGGAGCAACACTTCATCAATATGGATCACATGAGGGACAAGATTGATTACTTTGGAGAAGCTCTTGATATTTGCGAAGAGTTTGGGCTTCTCCCATGATGGAGTTGGAACAAGATTTTGATGAGAAGCTTGTGGCTCAGTTTCTAGCCACCGTTCACTTTGGAAATGAGACGGAGCGCACCAACATGGATGACAAAGGAGAAGAAGTTTGAAGAGAAGTGGTCCGCAGTTGCTCAGATGCTTGGTTATGAGGAGTTTGGTTCCCTCCTCTACGAGGACTTTGATGATACTCACTTCCGTGTACATCATGCGGGGGTGCAGGCTGCAGAAGTTGAGAAGCTATTGCCTTTATATGACCCGGAGAGCGCTGAGAAGTGGAAGGTTGGCAAGTCAAAGGGACTCTTTCCCACTTGGGACATCATGCACCGAATTTATCGCGAGACCATCAACCCAAAGGTGGGCAACATTGATGAAATTCATGGGTATCTCAAGAATCTAATGCTCCTCACAAGGGAGATGCAAGGCAAGGGAAAGAAGTTGGATGTCATGGATTTCATTTGGCATGAACTTTGGGAAGTCATTATCAAGAAGAAGAACATCGCTTTTGCTCCTCTCATCATGCGTATCATCATTTGGAAGTGGGTTGAGGAGAACGATGTTGCGGAGCTTGGGGATGCGGAGGATTGGATTCCCCACAAGAGTAAGCGGCTCCTTGTCAAGCCCATCCGAAGAAGAAGAGCAAAGAAGTTGTGGATGAAGCCGGTCCCTGTCACACTAAGAAGGAAGGGCCTTTCTTTTGGATGGCTAGTTCTATGAAGAAAATCTTCAAGTAGACCAAGAAAGTTGAGAGGCACCAATATGATGTCTATGAGGGAACGATGAAGGCTCGCCAAGCTGATATTGCTCACCGTCGTGCTCAAGGAGAGCAAGTGCAGTCCGGTTCGGAGAAGAACATCACACCATGGGAGGAGTGGCAAGCTCAGGACAGTGCCGGGAAGGTGATCACGTGGGTAGATTATGAAGAAGATGAAGTCACCTCCCAGCAGCCTCCATTCGGTTTCGAGTGACCCATGGGGCGTTAGCTGATACGTCTCAAACGTATCTATAATTTCTGATGTTCCATGTTGATATTATACCAATTGTTACATGTTTTATATACACTTCATAGCATTTTTATGCATTTTCTGGGACTAACCTATTAACAAGATGTCACAGTGTCAGTTCCTGTTTTCTGCTGTTTTTGTATTCCAGGAAAGCTAGTCTGGAAATATTCTCGGAATTGGACGAAACTTGGACAGAACCTCCTATTTTTCCAACACGAAGACGGAGTCCAGAGGAGACACGGAGGGGAGCCACGTGGCGCCCACACCATGGGGCCACGCGGCCCCCCCCCGCCGCCGTGCCGTGGGGTGGTGTGGGGCCCTCGTGGCTCCGCAGCCGCCGCCCTTTCGCCTATTTATTCCTCCCGCGCGAAAAGCCTAGATACCCGAGCCATTATCCACGAAAAGTTCCAGAGACGCCGCCGCCGTCAACCCTAGCCCGGGAGGGTTCAGAAGCTCTTCCCGGCACCCTGTCGGAGAGGGGAATCATCACCGGAGGGCTCTACATCACCATGCCTGCCTCCAGAGTGATGCGTGAGTAGTTCATCCTTGGACTACGGGTCCATGGCAGTAGCTAGATGGTTGTCTCTCCACTTTATGCTATCATGTTTAGATCTTGTGAGCTGCCTATCATGATCAAGATCATCTTATTGTAATACTACATGTTGTGTTTGCTGGGATCCGATGAATATTGAATACTATGTCAAGTTGATTATCAATCTATCTTATATGTTATTTATGATCTTGCATGCTTTCCGTTACTAGTAGATGATTTGGCCAAGTAGATGCTTGTAACTCCAAGAGTGAGTATTTATGCTAGATAGTGGGTTCATGCCTCCGGTAATCTGGGAGAGTGACAATAACTTCTAAGATTGTGGATGTGCTGTTGCCACTAGGGATAAAATAACCGATGCTTAGCTTAAGGGTACGCCGTTAGGTCTAATGCATTTGTTTACTTTACGCACATTACTTAATGCAATTATCCGTTGCTTGCAACTTAATACCAACGGGGAACTCGGTATGACAACCTGGCGGTGGATTATTAGTCATAGACTTTGTTGGATAACGGTCTATGTATTTTGTCGTAATGCCCACATGAATATCATAGTAATCATCATGTCATATATATGCATTGTTATGCGCTCAATATTTTGTCAATTGCCCAGCTGTAATTTGTTCACCCAGCATGTTAGTTATCTGTTATGGAGAGACACCACTAGTGAACTGTGGACCCCGGTCCATTCTTTTACACTGATAATACAACCAACTGCAAACACTGTTCCTTTTCATTCTCTGCAATTTACTACTGTTTTCCACACCATATGTTTAATCCTTTGTTTTCAGCAAGCCGGTGAGATTGACAACCTCACTGTTTCGTTGGGGCAAAGTAGTTTGATTGTGTTGTGTGCAGATTCCACGTTGGCGCCGGATTCCCTGGTGCTGCGCCGTGCCATATTCCGCCACCAACAACCTTCCGAAGCGATTTCTTGCTCCTACTGGTTCGATTAAACCTTGGTTTCATACTGAGGGAAAACTGCTTCTATACTGCATCATACCTTCCTCTTGGGGTCTCCCAGCGAACGTGTGATCCACGCAATCAAGCATATTTTCTGGCGCCGTTGCCGGGGAGCAGAAGCACTTCGGTTCAGCAATCTCCTTGCCTTCCTTCCACACGCCATATTTTCTGACGCCATATTGGGAAGCAAGAGGATTTCTGCAAGGGGAGTTTCACGCTTCCAATCTCTTTACTTTGTTATTGTCTTGCTTAGTTTATTTTTATTTAGTCTTGTTTGCTTTATTTATCAAAAACACAAAAAAATTAGTTACTTTTATTTTCAAGTTGTTATCTTTCTGTTTTGTTTTAATTTTGCTAAAATGAGTACCCCTGAGAACACTAAGTTGTGTGATTTCACTAGCACGAACAACAATGATTTCATTAGTACACCTATTGCTCCACCTGCTTCTAACGCAGAATTCTATGAAATTAAACCTGCACTTTTAAATCTTGTTATGAAAGAGCAATTCTCTGGTGTTAGTACTGATGATGCTGCTGCTCACCTTAATAATTTTGTTGAACTTTGTGAGATGCAAAAGTATAAGGATGTAGATGGTGATATTATTAAACTGAAACTTTTTCCTTTCTCTTTGAGAGGACGTGCTAAAGAATGGTTGCTATCTTTGACTAGAAATAGTATTGATTCATGGACTAAATGCAAAAATGCTTTCATAGGAAAATACTATCCTCCTGCTAAAATTATATCTTTGAGAAGTAGCATTATGAATTTCAAACAATTTGATAATGAGCATGTTGCTCAAGCTTGGGAGAGAATGAAATCATTGGTAAAGAATTGTCCCACCCATGGACTGACTGCTTGGATGATCATCCAAACCTTTTATGCAGGACTAAATTTTTCTTCAAGAAACCTATTGGATTCGGCCTCTGGAGGTACCTTTATGTCCATCACTTTGGGTGCTGCAACAAAACTTCTTGATGATATGATGATAAAATTCTGAATGGCACACCGAAAGAGCTCCACAAGGTAAGAAGGTAAATTCTGTTGAAGAAACCCCTTCGTTGAGTGATAAGATTGATACTATTATGTCTATGCTTACAAATGGAAAGATGCATGTTGATCCAAATAATGTTCCTTTAGCTTCTTTGGTTGCTCAAGAAGAGCATGTTGATGTGAACTTCATTAAAAATAATAATTTCAACAACAATGCTTATAGGAATAATTTTGGTAATAACAATTATAAGCCCTATCCTTTTAATAGTGGCAATGGTTATGTTAATTCTTATGGTAATTCCTACAACAATAATAAGAGTGTACCCTCTGATCTTGAAGTCATGCTTAAGGATTTTATTAGTACACAAACTGCTTTCAATAAATCTGTTGAGGAAAAGTTTGGGAAAATCGATGTTCTTGCCTCTAAAGTTGATAGTCTTGCTCTTGATGTTGATTTGTTAAAAATTAAAACTATGCCTCATGATGTTAAAGAGAGCAAAACTCTCAATGCTATACAAGTTAAAATTGATAATAATGTGAGGATGTTAGCTGATTTACATGCTAGGTGGGCAAGAGAGGATGAAATTGCTAAAAAGAATAGTATTGCTAGAGTTTATACTATTACTACTACTGAAAATGCTGTAAACTCAAGTGTTAACAAACCTCCTACTATCAATGGTAAAGTAATTGGTGTTGGCAATGTCTCTACTTCTGTTGCAAAACGTTTAAAATTGCCTGAAAACACTGAAACTGTTCCTGATAAAAGTGCTGAAATTTTTCGAGATGTGGGAGACAATGGTCCTATTACTTTTGATAATAATGATTTTGATTTTGATGGTTGCAATATTTCTGAAGTAATTAAGTTCTTGCAAAAGCTAGCTAGAAGTCCTAATGCTAGTGCTATAAACATGGCTTTTACTAAACATATTACTAATGCTCTCATGCAAGTTAGGGAAGAGAAATTAAAACATGAAGCTTCTATCCCTAGGAAGTTAGAAGATGGTTGGGAGCCCATCATTAAAATGAAGTTGAATGATTTTGATTGCAATGCTTTATGTGATCTTGGTGCTAGTATTTCTGTTATGCCTAAGAAACTCTATGATATGCTTGATTTAGCACCTTTGGAACACTGTTATTTGGATGTTCACCTTGCTGATAATACTATAAAGAAACCTTTGGGGAGAGTTGATGATGTTTTTATAATGGTTAACAATAACCTTGTCCCCGTTGATTTTGTTGTTTTGGATATTGAATGCAATGCTTCTTGTCCTATTGTTTTGGGAAGACCTTTTCTTAGAACTGTTGGTGCTATTATTGATATGAGAGAGGGGAATATTAAATACCAATTCCCACTCAAGAAAGGTATGGAACACTTCCCTAGAAAGAAGATGAAGTTACCTTTTGATTCTATTGTTAGAGCAAATTATTCTGTTGATGCTTCATCACTTGGAAACACTTGATTCTTACTTTCTGCGCCTAGCTGAAAGGCGTTAAAGAAAAGCGCTTATGGGAGACAACCCATTATTTTATTTCTGCAATTTTTCTTTTTTTGAGTCAAGGAGTTGTTTACTTCTGTAACAATTCCTTTGTATCTTTATTTTATCGCATTGTTGTGCCAAGTATTGCCTCTAATAGGAAGATGATGCTAGATTTGGATTTCTGCGCAGGAACAGATTTCTGCTGTTCACCGTTTTAATTCTGTAAAATCACAAAAAATTATTTAAATCTGAAATTTTTTGTGCGTGATCCTCAGATATGTACGCATCTTTCGTTAGTTTAAATTTTTTCGATCTGAGCAACGTAAGTGCCTCGAAAAAATTCGTCTTTGCGGACTGTTCTGTTTAGACAGATTCTGTCTTTTATTTTTCGCATTCTCTCTTTTACTAGTGTTGAGTGGAATTCTTTTTTAGGGTGAAGAGCTTCACATAACATCAGTGGCAGTAGCTAATGTTAAAAGTAACGGTCATGTTTGTGTCCTTATAGAACATGTGAGTTTTTGATTGTGCACTAACCCTCTAATGAGAATTACTTTGAGTTTGGTGTGGCGGAAGTTTTCAAGGGTCAAGAGAGAAGGATGATATAATGTGATCAAGAAGAGTGAAGAGCTTAAGCTTGGGGATGCTCCCATGGATCACCCCAGCAAATTTCAAGAAGACTCAAGCGTCTAAGCTTGGGGATGCCCAAGGCATCCCCTTCTTCATCAGCAACTTATCAGGTCATCTCTAGTGAAACTATATTTTAATTCTTTCACATCATATGTGCTTTACTTGGAGCGTCTGTGTGCTTTTATTTTCAGTATTTTATTTTTCGTATGGTCAACTTGATTGGACCCAGCATTCTTGATTGGGAGAGAGACACGCTCCGCTTTTTCATATGAATACTCCTATTCTTCACTTATACTTGTTGAGTATTCTTGTCTAGCTATTGCTATGCTTTTAGCTCCTGTTTTTCATGCATCTCTTATTCAGAGCTGTTAGTTCTTTTAAAGAAAGTACTCTCTTGCTTCACTTATAATTGTTTGGAGAGTTTATGTTGAAATAAATTGATTGGTGTTTGGTTGGAACAGAAAATGTTGCATGTGGTAGATGGTATAATGGAAAAAGCTTACATATTCTTGTAGATCATTGTATTGGATAATTTGATACTTGTCAATTGTTTTGAGTTATTAAGTAGTTCATGATTAAGCTTTTGTATCATGTAGTTAAAACCTATTAATGAAGAACTACCGTAAAGCTCGTTGAAATTTGGTTTGCATGTTTGGTATCTCTAAGGTCTAGATATTTTCTAGTAAAAGGGTTTGGTTAACAAGGAAGACAGTGTAGAGTCTTATAATGCTTGCAATATGTTTTCATATAAGCCTTGCTGTGTCGGTTGATATCCTGTGTTTGCTTCAAATAACCTTGCTAGCCTAAACTCTGTACTGAGAGGGAATGCTTCTCGTGCATCCAAAACCTTGAGCCAAATCCATGCCATCTGTGTCCACCATAACTACCTATATGTGGTATTTTCTTGCCATTCCAAGTAAATTTTTCATGTGCTACCTTTAAACTATTCAAACTTTATTACTCCTATTTTGTGTCAATGTTTACCAAGCTCATGAGGACGGGGTGGATGTCTTTATGTCAACTGTCAAACAGACTTTACCACCGGACTAGCGGCATATACATCCGCTTATCCATTAATTTTGCAAAAAGAGCTGGCAAATGGGGTGCCCAGTCCCAATTAATTACAACTTTAACCGCTTAATTCTCTTCACATTTTTGCCCTGATTTATCAGTCAAGCAATGACAAACAGTGAAATATCTGCATGTGTAAACAAAAGAGAAAGAGGGATGATCTGCCTTGCTGGTAGAAATAACGTCCTTCATGGGAGCCGCTCTTAAAAGTCTGGTTGGCAGGGGTCATATTGTACTTTCCATTTTCTGATTCGTTGACAATTAACAAACACCTCTCAAAACTTATTTTTACTCTCTATATGATTTCAAAAACTTAAAAAGCTCTAGCACATGATTTAATCCCTGCTTCCCTCTGCGAAGGGCCTTTCTTTTACTTTTATGTTGAGTCAGTTTACCTACTTCTTTCTATCTTAGAAGCAAACACTAGTGTCAACTTTGGTGCAACAATTTTTATATGCTCGTATATTGCACTTATTATATGCTTTGTGTTGACAAATATCCATGAGATATATATGTTGAAAGTTGAAAGCAATTGCTGAAACTTAAATCTTCCTTTGTGTTGGTTAAACACCTTTTGCTTAGAATCTATTGCTTTATGAGTTAACTCTTATGCAAAATTCCTTGATGCTTGTCTCGAAAGTACTATTCATGAAAAGTTTTTGCTTATATGATTCAGTTGTTTGCTCATTATCTACTTGCTAGCAAACTATAGACCATTGACCTGGATCACTTCATTCATAACATGTGCTTTACATATTATTTGATCAAGATTATGATTGTAGCATGTCACCTCAGAAATTATTTTGTTTTTATCGTTTTACCTACTCGAGGACGAATAGAACTAAGCTTGGGGATGCTTGATACGTCTCAAACGTATCTATAATTTCTGATATTCCATGTTGATATTATACCAACTAGTCATCAACCCGTGCATCTGCACGGGCTAGTTACTTTTTGAAACGTAAAAACACAATATAATAGCCAATATTATAGATCCAATTCTTTTACTGATATGAATGGTTTTGGCATACACTTATAAATTAGAGTATGATAACATGAAAATAAACATAAGCTTCCTAGAGTAAAGTAAAAAAGAATCATACATGGACATGCAAATACGCCTTAGAAAACTTATAGCCTGTATACTTGCAAAGAGCCAAAGAATAGAGTCTATAGATTTATGACTTCATTTAAAATTAAAGCAGACTTTGTTCTTCCATATATTCAATCCACATGACAGTTTTTAACTGAAGCTTTGTACTATCATGAGTTGTGTTACCTTTAAGAATTGTCTGATTTTTCAAATTAACCTGGAAAATATACAACTAAGATTTTCTTATATGTCGGTTCTCTCAAAATAGTATAAACACACTAATGGGTATCTGTCCGATTCTGATTCTTTGTGTGTAACACGCTCACGTGATTCAACTGATTGCATGGGTCCTTAAATAATTGTGACTTACTTTACATGAGGCAACAAAATCTTCTTGCAGTCAACTTATAAAGTTATGTAGTTCACTGGATCATATACAATCATCATACAGTTGAGCAATAACTGGAAGAATACGTCAACTTTCATAACATACTTCTCATCAACATTTTTTATTCACATATAAGACATGTACACGGGCTCGGTTTTGTTTGAATTTAAACTACCGAAATTTTAATATAAAATACCTTAGAATTCATGTTCATCTTGTATTTTTTCAACTATAAAGACATGAACTTGGTTGAAGCATGAAATCTCGCCTATGGAGCCTCATGTGTACTTTTGAATGTACCACAGATGTATTAAAACTCGTATAGATCTGTACCTTGTATCTGACATCTTCTATGTTCGACATGTGGATTTTATGAGCACAGTGCCCATGTAATCTATTGCCATATTCCCCACGGAAAATCAACCTTTAAAAGCAAAGGAGGTGCAACAACATGTTTGAGCACATTCATTAGGATAGAAAATGAAAGAGAAGTGGTCACGAAATTCTTGAGCTGTCTTTGGAGCAACTCCAATGGCTTCAAAGCAATGTATGTACGACAGATGTATTTACTGCATTATTTTAAGGGTAAAATCTACTCAAATTCTTCTTGCCAAGGACATACCATACTGAAAAAATAAAGTTGAACAATGTTAACGTACATAAAGAAAAGAATGTGAGAATATCGCTTAAACAAAGTTTGCAGGCTTGAAATGGTAGAAAATACAGTCAACGTATTAAGCTGTCTTCTGAAGAAAATATTGGTAAATAAATCACTCGCATTTTAAGGAGCTATTTGATGCAATAGGAGGATGAGAAAACTGACAGATGTATGAAACTACAGTTGTTTGTAATGAGAATGTCATCTAAGGAAACCAAGAAAATAGAACCATTGTGATTTGTAATGATATTTTCTATGGACAAATGACTAATTGATCAAGAATATCACATACACAGGAGTGCCAGTAGATTGACAATTGTATGGTTTTCCCTCTAGACTGCAACAGCAAGCTTCCTGCATTAAAGCCAAGCCAAGATTGTGACAATTTGTTCACTTGTACCATTTAAACTTATTAAATTAGCAAGGCATCTTAGAAAGTCTGTTGGTCATGTTGTTCTTCTTGAGATTTACTAATTCAAAGAAAAGATTGCAATCTTATGGCAGAGGAAGTGGGGACCAGCCGGGCCTGGCCCCCTCAGCATTCTGAAATTGTGTGTAAACATGTGATTTTGGAAGATTTTTTTGTATTCCCTTTGTTCGGCGCCCCTTTGCATAAGAAAAGATTCATTCTTAGCTCCGCCCATGAGCTATCCTATTATATTTTTTAATTCGATTTATATGTTCCGACAACATTAAAAGGTAGGAGCCAAAGTATTTCTGGAAAACCTAGCATCATGATTCAAATTCAAGACAGCAGGATAAAGCACCAAACAAATAGCATTGATTAGTTTGATTAGTCGGTGAGAAATGATAATAGTCCAGTATCATCAACCTTGTATGTGCGGGAAGGGCTTGCAATATATTATGCCACTAACCTGAACCGAGGTATATTCACTGACAAATAAATCTAATTCCAAAGTATGCTGCCAAATTAAGCAAAGCATGATGATTGACGGATATTGTAAGAACATTGAACTGTATGCAAAATCCAGAAGTGTAGCATGGCCTATATTTTATATTAGTAGGCATCGTATGTGCATGCTACTAATGCCTTAGGTAAAGAAGCTTGAAAAGGTAAAATTAGTGGAATGGCTACAATACCGATTATATCTGACATATCGGCTCCAATGGTCGTAAGCCCACGGCCGCCTCCTCCTCCTCGATCTTGCAGCTGCGATTTTACGACGCCATGTCTCTCCTCCTGGTCCAGCATGGCCCCGTGGGCACACTCGGTCGTGACGTCCTCTGCTTATCTTAGCTGGCTCGACCGCATCATCCTGCTCTTCTTGACTACGGAGAGGGTTGGACGCCTGGATCGTCCCATGATCGTTCCTCCTAGCAGAGAAGCAGATCTATACCTAGCACGCTGCCAAAAAAATATTTCTACTCCCGCATCCTCCTTCGAATCGCCGACTAATCCCTACAGCAGCAGCTCTTTCTCATCCTCTACCTAACAGCATCGCAGCTCCATGTGGTCTTAAAACGGAAGTTCAATGGGAGCCACAATCGAAGTGCAATGAGCCACGGTCCTGTCCAGCCTCTCGCCGATCCACTTCTTCTCTCAGCTTTGAATCTCCTCTGATATTACCATAATATCGATGTAATAATGTATCTATGGCATGAACTCTGACTGGTCCGTGGAACTATAGTGATTTTTTTTTAGATAGGAACTATAGTGAGTTAATAACCAATAAAATCTTATTCCAGTGAACATAAAGGAAAGACTAACCGATTGTTAACTACAGTGGTGCATCATAAAACTAAGTTGTAACAGCCACCTCATGCAGACAGTACCAGCTGGATAACAAAAGAAAAAAATCAATAGAGAAAACCGAAACCTTCCAATATAATAGACAAAAGCTAATGGTTTTTAATATGTCATAAATTCAGATTATTTTTTGCAGAAGATACTGTTCTTAATTATTAAAATGTGTATAACTATATTATGTATACATTTCAGTGCAATTCTAGCTACGGAAAGCACATGCTAAAGAGATATTATGGTTTGGATCATGGGGGGTAGCAATTAAAGGCATCCCTGTCCTTTTTTGACGGAATATCAGTGTTGTTTAGGCCAACAAAATTCATATTGGTCCATTGCATGTATCTGGAAACACTTGATTAGATTACTTTTTGGCACTGGTTATAGTATTTTATTGATAAATAATAGTTGAATATTCTCGGTAAATTTCCTTGCCCTAGAATTTAAGGTTTGAAAAGTCTGTAAGTAATTCGCTTAACACCGAAATTACATTGCCCAACAACAATAAATAAGGAGGAGAAAGCTGAAGGGAAAGAATTGGAAAAGAGTGGAGAAAAAATATGTTGTAGTGTACCTGTACGTGTTTCTCTCTCGGCTAGATAGACATACTGATTGGCGTAAGTTTTCTTTCCAAGGTCCATCTCCCGCAGCTCGCTGGGGATATTTGTTGATCAAGCTGACCCTTCCGATCGAGTCTGTTACTAATCTCCATCGGTCGGACGTACCCGTGATCCGGTGCATCGGACATGCATGGCGATGAAGTTGGTACGCATCGGACATGCATGGTGATGAAGTTGGTACGACCAGCCTTGTTTGCCGGCCGCCGGCGACAGCAGACACATGCGCTGTAGAGACCTTCTCAAAGCCATTGATCCGGCTACATATCCATCACGCATCGGGGATGCATCTTGTTACATCCTGCCTTCTCGAACAGATCAAAGCCAATGCAGTGGTGAAGATACAGATTGGGACGTCCTGCCTTGTCCGGACGGCCGCCGGCGACCGCATGAACACGTTCGTTGTGGCCAAGATATGGCTTGGGACGTCCCTGGTTTGTCGGACGGACTCAGCTATGAGCTAGGATGTGGCGGCGTCGCCGGTAGAGGAGAAGGATGAGGAGGAACGGCCTTGAAGGTCTCTCGACGACGCGCTTGTGCCTCGGTGGGTTAGGATCGGCGGAGGATCAGAATCTGCTGGTTCTAGGGATAGGATTTGTTTGAATCCTGGGAGAGGTCGCTAGTTAAGAAGGCGTGGACGTGGGATATAATGCGAGGACTCTTCTATTTCATCCCACGGCTGTAGATAAGTAATTGTGGAGATCCGATGGTTAATTTTCTTAAGTGCTGAGGATTAACGTGGAGCTTCCTTTGGTGCCTCCAATTAGTAAATATAAGATTGTTACATGTTTTATATACACTTCATAGCATTTTTATGCATTTTCCGGGACTAACCTATTAACACGATGCCACAGTGCCAGTTCCTGTTTTCTGCTATTTTTGTATTCCAGTAAAGCTAGTCTGGAAATATTCTCGGAATTGGACGAAACTTGGACAGAACCTCCTATTTTTCCAACACGAAGACGGAGTCCAGAGGAGACACGGAGGGGAGCCACGTGGCGCACACACCATGGGGCCGCGCGGGCCCCCTGCCGCGCCGTGGGGTGGTGTGGGGCCCTCGTGGCTCCGCAGCCGCCGCCCTTTCGCCTATTTATTCCTCCCGACGCGAAAACCCTAGATACCCGAGCCATTATCCACGAAAAGTTCTAGAGACGCCGCCGCCGTCAACCCTAGCCCGGGAGGGTTCAGAAGCTCCTCCCGGCACCCTGCCGGAGAGGGGAATCATCACCGGAGGGCTCTACATCACCATGCCTGCCTCCGGAGTGATGCGTGAGTAGTTCATCCTTGGACTACGGGTCCATGACAGTAGCTAGATGGTTGTCTCTCCACTTTATGCTATCATGTTTAGATCTTGTGAGCTGCCTATCATGATCAAGATCATCTTATTGTAATACTACATGTTGTGTTTGCTGGGATCCGATGAATATTGAATACTATGTCAAGTTGATTATCAATCTATCTTATATGTTATTTATGATCTTGCATGCTTTCCGTTACTAGTAGATGCTTTGACCAAGTAGATGCTTGTAACTCTAAGAGTGAGTATTTATGCTAGATAGTGGGTTCATGCCTCCGGTAATCTGGGAGAGTGACAATAACTTCTAAGATTGTGGATGTGCTGTTGCCACTAGGGATAAAATAACCGATGCTTAGCTTAAGGGTACGCCGTTAGGTCTAATGCATTTGTTTACTTTACGCACATTACTTAATGCAATTATCCGTTGCTTGCAACTTAATACCAACGAGGAACTCGGTATGACAACCTGGCGGTGGATTATTAGTCATAGACTTTGTTGGATAACGGTCTATGTATTTTGTCGTAATGCCCACATGAATATCATAGTAATCATCATGTCATATATATGCATTGTTATGCGTTCAATATTTTGTCAATTGCCCAGCTGTAATTTGTTCACCCAGCATGTTAGTTATCTGTTATGGAGAGACACCACTAGTGAACTGTGGACCCCGGTCCATTCTTTTACACTGATAATACAACCAACTGCAAACACTGTTCCTTTTCATTCTCTGCAATTTACTACTGTTTTCCACACCATACGTTTAATCCTTTGTTTTCAGCAAGCCGGTGAGATTGACAACCTCACTGTTTCGTTGGGGCAAAGTAGTTTGATTGCGTTGTGTGCAGATTCCACGTTGGCGCCAGATTCCCTGGTGCTGCGCCGTGCCATATTCCGCCACCAACAACCTTCCGAAGCGATTTTTTGCTCCTACTGGTTCGATTAAACCTTGGTTTCATACTGAGGGAAAACTGCTTCTATACTGCATCATAGCTTCCTCTTGGGGTCTCCCAGCGAACGTGTGATCCACGCAATCATTAGCATCGGTCTTTCCCTTTTTGGTGTCTCGATGCCAAAGGGGGAGAGATATCTAGTAGCTCGTACGGGGTTCCGCAAGGGTTGTGTGTCACAAGCTTGTTCTTTCTTCGTATTGTTTCTCTATGCTTGTGAGCACCTTTTATTTTCAGTTTGGATCTCTCCATGTGGTGTAAGACATGTGAACCTTAATTGCTTAGCCTTTGTTATGTCTATGTTCTTGTCTTACCTTTTTGTTGCACGCTCCTTATCTTATATTATTTGCAAAGTTTGCAAAAGCTAGGGGGAGCATTGATCCTAGGTTGTGTGCATTTGTGCATTCAAAAGCATTTCATGAATAATGCACATGTCTAGGGGGAGCTCCGTCTATCTTTTACAAATCTTTTGCCTTGCGATAATTGTGTTGTCATCTAACGCCAAAAAGGGGGAGATTGAAAGTGCATCTTCCCTAGATGATGTTTTGGTGTTAGTGATAACACAATTATGTATCTAACGATGTATTTTGAGCTTCCAGGAATTATTGTTATAAGCGTCATCGAATAGAGCTTGCAAATTGGTCTTAGCAGTTTTCTGCTCCAGGCAGCAGTAGTACCGCTGCGCAGTTCTTCCTCGCTGCTCAGCCAGCTACCGCTGGAGGTACCGCCGTTTTTCGGGTTCTGCTTCATCCAGCGGTAGCTCCAGCGGTACTGCACCGGTGGTACCGCTAGACAGCGGTGGTACCCCAGGTCCAGCGGTGGTACCGATGTGTGCGTTTCGATCGTCAGAAGTGAGCTGCCAAGGACCCAGGTACCGCCGTTTTCCACCTTCTGTTTCGTCGAGCGGTAGCTGCAGCGGTACCGCAGCGGCAGTACCGCTGGGCAGCGGTAGTACCCCTGCCTCCAGCGGTAGAACCGCCTTGAAGACAGGCGCGCGTCCCAGCGAAGATAGCTGTTTGAACTGAAGACGAAGGAAGGCAACGGTAGTACCGCTGCGGGAATCTTGGCTGTGCAACGGCCACTTTTGGAGGAGGCTATATAAAGTGGTCTTCTTCTTCCTTGACGACTAAGCTTCGAGCACTCTCTCTCTCTTCTCCATTTATTGAAGCTTCAACCTACTAGATCTCCCACTCCAACCACCCAAACGGCTTGATACTTTGTGGAGTGAAGGAGGATGTCTAGATCTACATCTTCACCGAAGGAATTTCAAATCCCCCCACACTCTCCGTGTGGAACTTGCATCTTGGGTTGCTTGTAACCCTAGGTGCCTTTGTGAGTCTCGGAGGAAGTCCGAGGCATTGTTGGGAGGCTCCAACTCATTGTGGAGTTCCCCAACCTTTGTGTACCGGCTTGGTCAACGCCATCAAGGTGACCTCATAGTGGATGAGCCAAACCCCCACGGGTAAAACTCACGGAGAATAGAGTGAGCACATCCGTGCTATTGGAGCGCCTAGGTGGCTCCACACTCCTCCAACGTAGACGTACTTCCCTTGGGAAGGAACTACGGGAAACATCTCCGTGTCTCCACTTTGCGGTTATTTCTATCCTATACTTGTTGCTTCCGCTACGTTATTTAACTTGCTTGTATCACATAGGTTGCTATCACCTAGTGCACATCTAGTCAACCTTGTTATACTTTGCTCAAGCCCTAATTAGTCGAAAAAGAATTAAAATTTGGTAGTCGCCTAATCACCCCCCTCTAGTCGACATATCGATCTTTCACCGGTGTCATGGTGTTAGTTGGGAGATTGGGTTATGGAATCGATAACCGTACTATGAAGGGGGACTCTCAAGTGAGTAAATTCATCGTATCGTTCATAGAGATCTCAAAACCTTTACTTACTTGGCATCATATTTCTTGTTTCTTATTTAGCTTTTATCTGTGTGAGGTTTTGGTGTTTGACATGATTTTCATGACAAGATTGGGTTCATAAAAAAAAACGGATCTCGTATGAAAAACTTGTTGGGTTTAATGTTGAGGGTTTTGTCGGGTCTTCGCTTAAGGAGGTTTCACATCTCTCTACTCTTTTGTTGGATAGTACTTGTTGTTATCTTTTTCAGAAAACTTGGTTTCATCTTAATCGGATTTCAATTGCAAAAGTTATTGAACTTCTTGATCCAGCTACTTTCGAGGCGCGGTGGTATCGCCTCCTCCAGGAGCGGTACTACCGGTCGAAGTACCGCTCGCACAACCCGGATCAGAGCTGTTCGGCCTATATATAGCGATACAACAACGGCCTTGTCCCAGAAGTACAGGCAAAACAGTACTATCGGATGCTACCACGGTAGTACCGCGGTACTATCGGAGGGAACCCCCGGCGGTGGTTTTGGTTTCCACCCGTTCCGTCGGTGGGAGGAGCGACTCCTTGTCATATTGGATTCTTATATATGCCAAAAAATCATTTTTTTCGTGAAAAATAATGCATACATTTCCACATCTTATGTACGCACGTAAAATTTCGTTAAAAATGACATTTTTGTGTGACATGTTTAAAAAGGCTAAAAAAAGTTCTCAGAAAAATCTTATTTTAGCACTATTTTTCTCATATATATGCCAAAAAAAGGCTTTTCGTAGAATGACTTTGTGCGCGAAAAGATGTGAAAATGTACAGACCGATTTTTTTTTGAATATTTCGAAATGCGTTTAAAATGCATTTTTTTAAAAGGTACATATGCTGCCGGGAGGCAAAACGCTGCTCTGCATTTTTGATACATACTCCCTCCGTTCCAATTTAAATGACTTCTACTTGTCAACATGTGGATGTACCTAGACATGTTACAAGTATAGATACATCCACATTTTGACAAAGTGAAGTCATTTAATTCGGAACGGAGGGAGTATTATTGTTGGGATGCTTTGAAAATCTGAGTCCGGGTCAGATTTGGATATAAACAAGTTTTACTTTCGAAACGAAAATTGGTACTGGAGTAAATACTGTCCAACTGTTTTTGTTTTGTTTTGAAAGTTGAAACTAATACTGTCCAACTGTTAAACACATCTGACCCGGACTCAGATTTTCATCTGACAGACTCGCTCCCTCGCTCGCCGCACGGAGGCACACCCGCCGCCATGTCGAAGCTCGCCAACCAGCCGCCGCCGGCGTCGGCTGCGGCGGATATGGATGTGGACTCCGCCGACGCGGCCGAGGAGAAGAATCTCGTCAGGTTCTCTATCAACGGTGAGCTTCTTCTCCCCTTACACTTCCCTGTCCCCGGACCCGATCTTCCTCCTCGCGTCTCACCTGATCCGGCCCGTTCCTCCTCGCAGTGCTGGAACTCACGAGGGAGGCACAGATGCAGCACGGCCTCCGCCACGGCGACTACACGCGTTACAGGTGCGTGTTCTTATTCAAGATCCCACCCCACTTGCCGCCCACCTAGATCTGCTGCCCGCTTTGTTTGTCTTCTCAATTGTGCCGTGCTGCCATGATTATCGCCTCGCGGGACAAGCGTTTAGATAGATTGGGAGGAACCTTATCTTCTATATTGTGCCCTCAGATGTGTGACTTGTAGTTCTTTCATCAAATTGTTCCCCGAGATCCATATTGTCCTATGAAACCCCTGCTTCGTACTTGGTCTAATTGAATTCAGACATTTAATCCAGTTTAAAACAAAATCAATCCTTTCACATTTGGTTTGCAAATTATATTGCTTGCGCGGGTTTTGCTGGTGCTGGACTGTTTCCCTGATACATGGGGGAAGTTCTGTCCTATCAAATGTTGCACGTCGTAAGTTATTAGTATGCAGCTCCTGTATATATTTCTTTGTCTGAAGGATTTAGCATTACTTGCAGGAGATACTGTACGGCGCGTCTGAGAAGGCTATACAAGTCTCTGAAGTTTTTGCATGGCCGTGGAAAATATACCAAGAGGAATATAACAGAGTCAACAGTGAAGGATGTGAGGTGTGGTCCTTTGTCCTGATAATCTGCTATACGCCTGTTGCCTATGTTCATGCTTCACTTTGACATCTCTTTTCCCAGTATGCATTTCTGTAAATTGAAAATTGAGATGGACATCTTTGGAATTGGCATGTGGCTTCTGTTGTTATTGTCAACATCTGAGGCCAATAAAGTCATTCAATGTCTTGCAGAGTAGTGAGAAAACTTCCATTGCTTTGTTTACCGTGGTATATATAATTGGCATTAGTTACAAAGGTTCCAAACATCATTTGGTTACTGTAGGCCTGTGATATTCATTATTATTTTATTAGTAAATTAGTAATGTTAATCCCTAAGGTTAGTGAAATGCTTGTCTATTGTTTATGCTCACTTTCGTAGTACCTGTCTTCTGTATAGTGATAACCGTTGTGAAAATTATGGAATTGTTTTTGCAATTGGTGAGCAATTTACCAGTGCAATTTCGATATAGCTTTAGACTTGGTTAGTTTCTGAAGCAATTTGAACACGTGAAATTAGGTTTCTACATGTGGTATTTTATATGGCTGAGAGAGCATGGAGTCATGCAATGGAGAAGAAAACTGCCGGTCCAAATGCAAAGCAGCGCATCTACATGTTGGGTCGATTTAGGAAAGCAGTCAAATGGGCGACACTTTTTTCACAGTTATGTTCTATAAAAGGAGATTCAAGGACATCTTTGGAGGCTGAGGTGTGTACTTACGGTCCCTTGTTTGAATTAATTCTCAGTTAGAAATATTTTATTAAGTATGAAAATATAAATTCACTATATTTACCATTTATAATTTTCCAAAAAATATGTTTGCAACCATCTAATATTTTTTTTACAGGCATATGCTTCTTACATGAAAGGAACTTTGCTTTTCGAGCAAGAGAAGAACATAGAGGCAGCAATGATGAATTTCAAGAATACCAGGTTTGTGAAATTCTGCTCCTTCTATTAAAGTTTCGATCCTTAGGAGTGTGGCCATCATTCCCCGTGTAGATGTTCCCATTATTGATGTACCTTGCTGTTCGCCTGTTCGGATATATCGTGATACCTGGTGCAACTGATAAGTATTGTTGCATGAATAATTTGTTAGAGATTCTTGGTGATTGAGATATGTATTATTTTTTGTAGGACTGTATATGAGGAGCTTGGTAAGTATGGCAGCATAGAAAATCAACTTTTATGCCGTCAGCGCATTGAGGAAGTGGAGCCTATGATTGGATTCTGTTCACGCAAACTTGGTGGATCTGCTTTACAAGCACATGATCTCCTAGATATGGAAAAGGAGGGGCCTGCTTATGACCTTTTTAAAGCCAAGATTGAGGTATTTTCTCCTTACTAATAAAAGAATGTCTTTGCTGTCTTTTGAGGAAATAGTCAGGGCCTCTCACGCCAGAGCCATAAGAATATGAGATGGCTGAATTGTGTGTGTATGGCACTGCAAAACTATCAAATATTGCACATGCCGCTGCAAAGACGTGATTAATTACTTTACCATGCACTTATCAACAGATACATGATTTCTATCGCTTTTTCTGGGAAATGAGTGACCATGCACTATTTATCTTTGCGCAGTTTGGAACATGAATGTTCCGTCAGTCTTGATTAATAACATGGTTAATTTTTTTTATTTTCCTGGTCACTGCAATCCGTATCAATGTTGTCACTGTTTAAAAACGGTGGGCTTTTCTTGCTGTCCACCTAAATTATGCAATTAGGATGTTCTTGAATGCTGCATTCTTTAACTAGTACTCCCTCCGATCGGAAATGGTTGACACAAATTTATCTAAATATGGATGTATCTACATACAAAAATACGTCTACCGTATTTAGACAAAACTGTGTCAATCATTTCCAATCGGAGGGAGTAAAATAATGGAGGCAGATCACGAATGTCAAAATACTTGACCATACAGTTTGGCTTTCTGTTCTAGACTACACTTTGGGTATGCTGTTTATTTTTTGGTTGGGTCTGTTCTTCCGTATTTCTAGGTTAAATCAGGAGGTTCCATGAAAATCCATGTCTCCTCTTAGTATATAAAAATCATTATCTGAAGTCAGTAACTGTACTTGTGACATAGTTCAAAAAAAGAATATTCAGTATAGTACTGGACAAGTTCTGGGATATATGCTTAATGCTTTCTTTATTGTTTACACTTGGGAGTTATTTTGATACAATTTCATAAATTGAGACCATAGTCTACTTTCAGTGCTAGGTTGCAGAAATTTTTATTTTCTGTTTTCAGATGTAAGTGTTTGATACTTGCAGGCTGTATTATCTGAGACAAGATCACAGCAAGCGGCTTCTATGACCGAGTTTAACTGGCTTGGTCGCAGATTTCCAATTACCAGTGCAAAGACCCGTGTATCCATTTTAAAAGGTATTCATATAAAGTCCATGTTTGTTTTTTCTAACTGTGGACTTTATTTGTACGGTAGCATGATGCAATCCTTTCATCTCAGATATAGGCCTTATTTAATTGACCAAACACAATTTCTATAGTATTCTTGCTGCATCTTCTATGTTTTCTACTTGCGGATCTCTTTTTAATCTGGTGATATGATACAGCTCAGCAGCTGGAGAGAGATTTAAATGGTGCAGCAACAGAATCAATCACTGCAGAGAAAAAACTTGCTATATTTGATAAGCTGTTTTCTGCATACCATGACGCTCGGGGCTGCATCCGCAATGATTTGGTATTAAAATTCGGCCCTGAACCAATATTTCATTGTAGATATCCCGCTGATACCTTTATAATCTGCTCTTAAGCGGCTTCTTACATATGTGTACTAAAAGGACTGTGCATCCTTCAAACTTTTGCCAAATGCAGGCTTCGGCTGGTAATGCTGAGAATATAAGAGATGACTTGAATGGTCTTGACAAGGCTGTCAGTGCAGTTTTGGGATTGAGGACCATAGAACGTAACCAGTTACTTGTTAGTATTGCTAAAAGTAAATTTGCAAAGCATCGAGATGAGAAGAATGAGAAAATTACAAAGCCAGAAGAACTTGTTCGGCTATATGATTTGCTAATTCAGGTAATTTTCTTTTTTTGTCATGCCCTACTCTAGTGTGAACTTCTGCTGATGTGAAAACATTTTTACTTTGCAGAATACTACAGACCTAACTGATTTAGTTAGCTCAGGAAGGGATAAAAACGAAGAAGAAAATAGTTTTGTTCACGAGTACGAGCTAAAAGGTTTGGCTTTCCGATCTGAGAGGTCAGTTCTACATTTTTTCCTTCCAAACCTAGAATTCCTTAACAGTCAGCTTCTCTATTCATGAATACATCGAATAATGCTTAGACAACACGATATTGAAAACTTGATGCAAGGCATCCATATAGTGTCTGTAACTTATTTTGAAATGTTTCATTTGTATAAATGTTCCAGCTTGTTATGAAGGTTTCATTTGCTATTCTAGAAATCTTTTACATTTGCATACTGGCTATTGACGGAAGTTCTGTTTTGGAGTAATATGCAGATGTTTCTATTTGGCGAAGTCATATAGTTCTGCTGGTAAAAGGACAGAAGCATATGCATTATTCTGTTATGCCCGTTCTCTTGTTGATTCTGCACTGCATCAACTGGCTAACAGTCCTGACAAGGTTTGCCACTGTTCCAATTCTTTGCTCTTCCTGATTGGAATTGATGACTTGGTAGAGAGAAGATCGATGGAATGCTTATATTTTTATTGGAAGTCCATAATAGCTAGCTTTATTGATACCAAATAATAGTTACATCGTCCACCAGGAATCTTA
The DNA here is from genome assembly GCA_947311845.1 of Poa pratensis. Taxonomy (NCBI): domain Eukaryota; kingdom Viridiplantae; phylum Streptophyta; class Magnoliopsida; order Poales; family Poaceae; genus Poa; species Poa pratensis. The sequence goes on along the minus strand of CAMZMU010000083.1, from coordinate 41,950,667 downwards.
GCAAAAAGCTAGGTGTTCATTGACCCAATTACAAGAAATACTTCCAAATTGAAACAGTTAACTCCACGCAAATTCGTAAATCGCCGTTGCATCATTCCAAATAGTTGCTTGGCCTGCACATGCCTCCAGCACTTCATTGACATCTGATTCAGCTTGGAACATCTATGTGATCATTAAGAATTTGATGGTTTATAGACTACAGCCGGTTTATCATCATTGTTCCAGTGTGGCCCATCTGGTGCATGAGAGTAGTATATTGGTACCCTCCTAAGTTCGGTATAGCATTAAGCTTTTGGTCTTCAGGACTGTGTATTATGTTGGTACCTGCGCCAGTCTTGTATATCATTAAGCTCTTGATCTGAAGGGCTACTTGTCATTAATTCATGAGATTGACAGGATAAACACTGTTTACTAATAGACTAGATCTAGAAACAACATAGTTTTGGGGCTTTACTAAGGAGCTTCTAAGTTTATCTTACTTAGTTCGTCTGCCTGTGTTTATTATATTTATTTGGATGTCAGGCAGGTACTTGAGTCTAACTGCTCATCTTACTTTACAGGCCTTAGTCCAAGATCTCAAGGCTCTCTTAGACAATTGTAGATCTAGTAGTTGCATCGAACATGCAACGGGTATCATGGAGGACGAGAGTGCTCCTGAAAAACTTTCTAAAGGAGTCTCAACTATGTCACTTGGCGACGGTAAAAGGAAGGTATGTTTTATACAAGGTTTTTGTCCACATAAACATTTAGTGAGATTGCAGTTAGTCAGTTTATTACTATTGGTAGTAGTCCCACCATGCTGGAGTCTTATCTATTTTCTTGTATACGTCACCAGTCAGTTGATGAAAAGGGGCTGGGGAAGGTTGAACCTAAGTTCTTATGCGAGGGATATCTTCATGTAAAATAAGAATAGGAGTGAATAAAATAAGCTGCAGATTTTTCTTATTTCTCTTCCATTGTTTAGGTTTCCATTCTTCATTTTATATTTAGCTTTAGAGTTGTTCATGAACCTGATTTATCAACTAACCCGGGACGATATTTCATTACTTTGCGTGAGGATTCTGCTATTTGATCTTCATGTATCTCTTAATCTATATACAGTTTGGTTTCCTCTGGATTGATCTTCGATGTGTGTGTCGAATAGTCAATGACATGCCATGTAGGGTATTATTACAAAGTGATGGGCTTTAAGGTGGCTAGCTGGTTTCTACCCTCATTCAAATATATACTGATCATAACCTGTTTTTTTGCAGGATAATATATACCTTCTTGATATGCTAGGGAGCTATGAATCAGCACTTGGTGAGCAACAGACCAAAGTGCCAAGTCGCATTGTGCAATTCCCACCCCCGTTCCAATCAGTTCCCTGCAACCCAATTGTTCTTGATATGGCATACAATACAATCGAGTTCCCGAACCTTGAGAAAAGGATGAAGAAGGAAAAGAAGGGCATCATCAGCAGGTTCTGGGGGTGAAAAGAATAGAGGACGTAACTCAATTCCTCAGGATTATCTTCCTCTTAGATTTTGTTTCGTGGAAACTCTTCCTCTTGAATTTTGATACATTAGCTTTGTGGATTAGTTTGTTTTGGCATGTGTCATGAAGGCGTGCAAACTCTGATCGCTCGCTCATTGGTAAGAAAGTTTACATCACTTTGATTGTCACCCTGAGTTAATCTATTATACAACAATGACTATACATATGTTTCATAATATTGGGGGATGTTTGACTGTAGCAATCCTTTACCATACTCTTTGGGCCAAATGTGTAGTTGATGCCATGCAGATGTGTGCCTGCGAATGACACCGCTACAAATTGCACGAAAAGATGAAGTTAGTTTAGTAACAACACGGAAGCATGCAGTTGCACCGTAATCAACTGCAAGAGAAAATGCAGTTGGTTCAGTTATTAACATAAAAAAATACGGTTGGTTTACGAAGAGACACAGTTGACTATTCGGCCCACTAGATCCTTCGCACTACTTGGCAAAGGAGTTGATTTAGGACCGTCATAATGTCCCTGCTGCCAAATTTCATAGATGGAACAACAAACTTGTCGATATCATTTTCTTTTTTTATTCAGATCTTGGCTTGTGGGTAAACATTCCACTAGAATTCTTGCACCTACTGGATTCAGAAAGCACCGGTTAGCAAAAAACGGAAAGTTCTGTATTACCGGAAACGGAATTTCTGTTTCCGTGGTCGTTCCGCCGGAATACGCTGTTCCGTTTCCGTTTTCGCATAAAAGTTTTCGTTTCCGTTCCGCAAAATTATGTTTCCATTTCCGTTTTTCCGCGGAAAAGTCGAAAAGTGTCCGTTCCATTTTCATCCTTAGTCCTTATGAACTCCACTTTCTTACAACCTATCTATGTTTATGTTACTCCGTATCATTTCTCGAAATAGCTAAAAGGGTACGAAAAAGACTTGGCATTTATCGAACAGAATTTTTTGGCAAACTGACGAGCATAGACGGAAGTATCGGTTTACTCAGTTGAATATATTTTTTCGACCAAAAGATCTTGGGGTCTGGGTGTTGAGGTTTTGAATATCACAAAAACAAGTGTTTACTCAGCAAATGACTATTTAAACTACTCCTACAGAAGTTGCTATAAAAGAAATACCTCCAAACCATAACTGAAACGGTTTTGAGAAGATACATAGCTGGGTGACATCCCGCTTTCTCAACAATATCCATCATTATATAATACTAGTGGAATTTGGCGCGGCGGCACGCCGCGACCTTGATGAAGCAGAGACACATCTCATCCAGAAGGGGGCAAAATATAAGCGCAAGTTGTAGTAAAAAGCTGATATAGTTAGTTGTAAAAAAGAGAGATGTGCCCATGGACCAAGAGAGTACCAATTAAATGCTGGTTCCAATTATTAGAATCAGAAAAAAGAAAGTGTTCCACCAAGAAGCTATAGAATTTAGACGCTCTTGTGTTTGTATGCATATACAAAAGCCATGTGTAGACCTGTAGCAACAGAGCCCGATGTTGCATCAGTTGTGCGCTATCCAATTGGAAGTCGCCTAAATTTGTAGACTGTACTTCACTGTCATGCGTTGATTAAGAGGAAGAAAGTAAGTTTGGATTGCTCAAAGAACAAATCCTAATATGAGGATCTTTGCTACTCTGACAGGCCGACGGATTTGCACCATCTGAAATTGGCTTAAAACTGCAGACTCTAGTGTCATCTCCAAGACCTTCGCTAATTTGTTTTGCTAGCTTCTCCCTGAAGTGCACAACACCAAATAGATGAACTTCAGAATAATACGACCAGCCCTACACCTTCCAAAGAAGCTAGGCAAGACAATCACTAAATAACGAAAAACGAATTCCTTTAACCATTGCAACCACATCAACCTAGTTATGCATTTCCCCGATTATTTTATGGACAATATATAAGATAGCTTTTTATTCTGCAAATAAATGTAATCAATGATCAACAATGTAAATGTATAATAAATCACAGTACAGCTAAACCCTAAACATATAAATGAATTACTGCATTAGCATTTGAGCAGTCCACAACCCATATATTTTATTTATCTTTAAGTTGTTGTAATTGTTTCATTCAGCAAGTGCTTTAGCATCTATGCTATCAATAACATCAGGCAACTGTTCATATCATAGAAAAGTAGTGCTGGCTGGACGCATATGGTAGACAGCAGTAGCACACAGGTTTACATTAAAACCAGAGGCTGGTTATTTGTCCAAGTCATATCACTGGAGCTGCTGATGCTAGCATTTTACTTGTTATATATGTGTAGAATTAGATAGACGGAAAAGGGAACATGTAAGGAAAAAATGTAGCACAACTCATGAAAAAATTGAGTGAATAGGAAAAGTTCAGTGGCAGCATGCAGTATCGTGATGAAATATTCAGATAAGTTGTGTCAAAATTATTAAGGAAACATAAGAGAGGACCGTGATCAGTGGTAGGAGAATGACAAATAGATAAAATAGATTGTATGTTCTATATGAAGCAACTGCAATGTCGGGAATTTATTTTCTTCATAACCATTTACTCATTCAAGGTTAGAATAGGAAAGCTGCATGCATGTATTAGAGTAGCTGAGTAAATAATAGTAAGTCTGGTCATCAATTGAACCTGGGCCAAAAAAATAGTCATAGCTTTCTGAAAACACAACAAATTTTGAAGAAAGCAATATAAATGCTCCATACAGAAGAACATATTAAGTTGTTTTTTTATTTCAATTTTTATGTAGTTCCTGCTCTATCTTACCAAAATGACGACATTTTGCAAGACAGCAAAAATAATATTTACTTAAAGCTGGATGTACACATGCCATTTTATAGTCAGATCTTTAGTCAGTTTATCATATTTATCGTTTGCTTGACCAACTAATAGGTTGTGAATTTCAACGAACCGACATATGCATATATCTACATGCACTAACTGTGGTCTTCTTTCAGTTTACAATTAAATGATAATATTAGAGAAAACATACTCTAGCCTTCCCAGTGTCTTTTAAGTCGACTAAATCATAAGGAAATGCATGAACTGGATACCATTCTTCTATACTATGTTAACACATGAACACTGAAAATACAGCCTGGCATTATATAAAAAGCAACACCTATGGGGAAGAAGCATAGAACTGCATGGAGGAAAATGAAATAAACGTTAACGTTTCAGCATAGTTGCAGTTGGCTTTTGCTGACCTGTTTATAAAGCTATGAAGAAAGAATGTTAATTACGAAATATGTATGGATGGAAGCAAACCTTTCATCTCTTGAAAGAATCACTTGCTTTAGCTAAACCTATATCGTAGAGCTCCTTTAGTTTGGATTGCGGTAGCACCGTCGCTGCCGTCGACAGCACCACTAGCAGCTATCCTCGAGTCGCTTGGCATCTACAAAATGACACACGTACAGAATTCATTCAGCTGGGAATGATCAGGCAATAAGAGAAAAGTAGCAGGAGGCGAAAAGGAGGGACCTTTGTGTGTTGGTGTAGTCAAATGGCCTGCTGCAGCACCTGACAAAGGCTTCTTCTTCCTGTGCAGGGCGAGCAGCTGCAGGAGGATCTCCCCATCCTCATCATTATCTGCGGAGGTAGGGGGGCAAGAGCATGACGCAGAGCTACTCCATCTCCAGCATCGCTGCTGCTTGGGCGCGTCGACGCCATGCGGTACACGGAGGAGCAGATTAGGAGGGTGGAGGAGTCGATCCGGATCCGCCGCGAGGTGAAGCCCGTTGAGGGGTTGGGCGGCGAGCGGCGCCGCCGCGGAAGGTGGCGCGAGGCGCGGTGGACGGGTGAGGGCGGCGCTGGCGAGGTAGGTGGCGGCACGGGGAGCTGGAGTGCCGTGGCCTCCCGGCGGCGGCGGCGCGTGGAGGGCGAACACGTGGCCGGCGCTGGCGGGGATGATGTCGGGTCCGGCAGGCGGTGGAGGCAAGGGAGCAGGAGGAGGTGGGGAGGGGCGGAGGGCGGTGGAGGTGGAGAGAAAAGCGGGGTTCGCGGCGACCGAGGTCGGCGGCGCGAGACCGGAGGTGGGGGGAAATGAGGATGAGTCGGGATGTAGGGTTAGGGCTCCTATATATGTGAGGACTGATTTGTAAATTGTATAAAATGTAGGGTGTTTTTTGCAAAAATGACGTGGGCACTGTTCAACACTGTAGCATCTACAGTGACCGGAGTGCGGAGAGAGCGCAGAATTGCGTGTCTTTGATATACTTAGTAATAAGTGTAGTGGAAAGATGTTTCTATGGCTAATGTTATACTATGAAGTTCATTTGAATATTAATTTGAGACATACCCTAACCAGTGATAGGTGGAATGGTTGGTTACAGTTAGTTCAGCGGTTTATGATGTTCGACCTATCCGATGAGCCTGCTACTTTCAACTAGAGTTTGACATCTTCATGTTTTTTACAGGTTAAAATCTATGTACGGAGACGCTATGAGATGGCACACTAGATTCTTCCAGAAGTACACTTGGAAAAAAAATACCTCTAAAAATTAGGATTTCGTATTATTTGATGAATAGTTCATGTTACCTTTAACTTACCACATCCAACCAACATAACAAATTTGTTCGTGAATCGGTTAAACAGGGTTGACAAAAAACTAAGTCTCAAGTCTGTGTGGTAGTTTGTGCTTTATGTTGGACTATATGTAACTGTCGCAATGAAATTTATTCTTGGCGAGAATGTAATTGCTCATTTCTTATAGGGTTGCCACGCATTTGATTTATACGTGCGGGAGAAGGTCACATGGCATAAATTTACTCTTAATTGCCACACAGGAAAATGGCGGCCCTCTTAATAGATTACATGATGCATAAGAGCTACTACATGTTTAATTTTCTATTTCGCTGGCTGATCTTTGTATCCACTCTTTGTGGTATGTGAATTGCATTACGTTGAATGATAGCCTAGTACGGCTGTGCAGACCGCAGATGTAAATACGGTCCCATGATGCATACACAAGTTACTACATGTTTAACGTTTGAAAGCTGTTACTATCATTATATTAGACCATAAAGTTAGTGAGCACGCTCTGAAAAGCTAGCTGTGCTTAATTTGCTCGATCATTCCATGGCCTGCACAACGTGCTTGTTTTATCTTATCTCGGCGGGGCGGCGCCGCCTAACTCATCACAGCGCGGGCTTCGACGACTTTGCAGACCTAAAATGGCGTATCGTCCATAGAGGCCATGCATTGCATGCGAAGAGTATGCAATGCCGGTTTATTAATCAGTTGTAGTACGTTCAAAAGCAAAGCTGCCGATTCAGACAGAAATCGGCTCATATACATGCATGCCGGAGCCTGCGCATGGCGGTCGGAGGAAATTAAGCATGAAAACGGGGTTGGCGTTGTCCAATTGAGTAATACTCCTTGCGCCGAAAGAAAGAACGCAATGTGAATCTCCGCTGCGCAAGCACCAAATGAAAATCATTGCAAACGTGCTGAAAAGGAAAAAAAAACATGACTCCTGTTTCAAGATGATATATACATATACGGCTAATAATATATACGGTAAATCTAATCAACAGGCGCCTGCCACGGGGCGGTTGTCGACGCACACACGCACACCGTTGGATCGCAGACGGACGGCGGATCTGGCGAGTCGCGGCGCCAGCGTCCCCCGGTCAATTTCCTCTTGCGCGAGTGCGCTCGACCCCAGCTCCGCCCAACGCCACGCTCGTCACCCCGCCGCCACAACCTCGCCGCGCCGCCCAGCGCCGCCGGCTTCCGTCGGCCTCAACCTTGCCGAGCCCTCCGCCGGCCGCTTCTCCGCCCTCGGCCGGCCGCCGCTCTGCCAACCGCTCCGCCCTCCGCCTCCCGCTTCCCCGCCGCCCAAGATCTACTCCCTCGCGGCTGGCCTACTCGCCGGTTCGAGCTCGCCGGACCGCGTCGCGCTTGTGGCCGCGGGAGTGTTGGGACGGCGCTGCACGCCGGCGAGTGACCGAGGGCTGCGCCTCCACCGGAGGCATCCTCCTCTTGCGCGCACCGGCGAGGCCACCAGCACGCCGCCACCGGAGGGGACCGGCAAGACGCAGGCACGGCGAGATGGCGGCCGCCGCCAAGTTCCTCCCGCCGGTGGCCACGAGATCCGCACCAACGCCTGCGCTCCGTCCTGGCCGGGTGCCGCCGGTGAGACCTCACACCCCTCCCTCCTCCTCTTGACATGCTTGTGCTGCTGCTGCTGCTAGGTTGCTAGGTTGTACATAACTGCTGTACTGCTCTGAATTACAGTGTATCTGTGCATGGCAGTGGCTGCGCACCTAAGGTGTTCGATGAAATGCCGCGTCGGCCGGTAGTGTCTCTAGCTTGGTTAACCTGTGTCACTGCAGTCTTCGGGCATTGCGAGCGCCTGTAACGAGATCGAAATCGTGACGTGCTTGGGAAATGAGTGCATGTCAGTTTACTTCTATGGATTGATCCCTGTCATCATATGCTAATATAGGTTCTAGTTTACTTATGTTAATTAGCTTAAGACATCTGGCAATGGCCGAGAACTTTGGGTGGAGTATCATTCTCGTGTTTCCGGTTTTCTATCCGCTGACTAAGTTGCAACATGATACTAATGTGCCAACCTTGAATAACTTTCTGACTTCTCACAGGTAGCGCGTTTGGTGGAAACAGGGGAGCGAGACCGGTACCTCCTGAAAAAGATGTATTCCCTCTCGATCACTTGCATGAGTGCGACCTGGTAAGTTGTAATCGTTTTGTTTCTTTTTCATAGGCTACAATGTTAGTAGGTGTTACCTGAGAGCTACTTGTTCAACCAGGAGAAGGACTATCTTGCCTGCCTGAAATCAACATGTGCTCAGTCTGAAAAGTGCCGGATGTGCTCAAAGAAATACTTGGAACATGTGCTCAGTCTGAAAAGTGCCGGATGTGCTCAAAGAAATACTTGGAGTGTCGGATGGAGAGGTTAGCATGCTTACTCCCTGTGTAATATTTCCGGAACTACTGTACTGTAGACCTCACACCCCTCCCTCCTCTTCACACGCCAGCCAAACCAATTTTGCTGCTGCTGCTAGGTTGTAGGAAAAAATCACTCACTCATATGACCTGTGCCATGCTAACAATGTGGAGATCATACCATATTAGTGCTATCAAGTGTGAAGATCGTCCTCCTTTGGATCCATACCATTACAACTGGGCTGCCACTAGCCATTACTTTGGTTCTGTACTTTCACCTTGCATTGCTTAAGAACCAAATTCACTGTCTATTGTTCCCCTAGTAGATACTCAATTACATGCATCTTGCATTGAACTATAGAGCATGGATCATAATTCACCAAGTGCATATACATCAAGAACTGGTACTGGGTTTTTAGATAGTGGTTCATTGCCCTGGACATGTAACTACTACCCTCACAGATGATACTTTACCATATAGGGCAACAAACAGAGAGTCTACACTCTGTTTTAAAATTCAGTACCAGTTAATCATGAAGCCGAAGTACTGGAAATACCTCAACTGTTGAGGAGATCTTCTGGCAGCCCTGCTCTTATACATGTGTGCTATGTACTAGACCCACTTTATATGCTTGTATCACTCTTTCGTCAGATTGTATTAGCACAAATTAGAACATCAACAATGCTGTATCACTCTTTCTGCTTCTATATATATACTGTGTATAGCTTGAAAATGTTGATCCTTAACCCATGTAGTGGTGGTGCTAATGTGCATGTTAATTAGAACATCTTCTAGTTTGATCTGTCAAACAAGTGTGAGTGCATATGTGTGCTCGCTGCTCTGTTCTTTATCCTAGGACTAGGAATTAAAAGTAAATAGTTCAGATCTTATAGTTGATTTCTGTATTGTATATGCAGCAAGAAAATTGACCTGAAGGCTCACAAAAGTAGGGCCTTGGTCTTACTTGGCTGCGGCGACGACGACGACGACATCGACACAGGGCCGCAACGACGACGACATGGACATAGGGCGGCAACGATGACGACAACGACATCGACAGCCGGAGTGGCCCGGCTCTCCTCGACACGACGACATCGACAACCGAAGTTTGTAACTTGTTCGAATCTGTCCTAAACCTTAGGCGCTGTTTGGTATAGACACGTGTATTGCTTTACACAAATGATAATTGGTAATGAGAAATGTCCATTTGTGTAAATTGTCTTGCTGATTGGTTTGAGTAAAGTATGTAAATTGTTTTGCTGCACGCCCTGCCCAATGTCATATTTTGAGATGGACCGATGCAATTACCCACCCAGTACTGATAAAGTTATCAACCTAATTCTTATAGAGTTACCCACCCTGTACTGATGGAGTTACCCACCCACTACTGATGGAATGACCCACTATGTACTGATAAAGTTACCAACATAGCACTGATAAAGTTACCCACCCAGTATTGCTGGAGTTAACCATGTGTTCATGATATAGTTAGCGATGTTATTACCCCTAATTTATCGGTATGTTACCGACCTACTACTGATAAAGTTACCAACCTTGTGCTTATGGAGTTATCCACGCTGTACTGATAAAGTTACCCACCAAGTATTGATAGAGTTACCAACCGAACACTGTTAAAGTTATCACCCACTAGTGATGGAGTTACCCACCCAATAGTGATGGAGTTACCCACGCAGAACTGATAGAGTTACCCACCCTCAAGTGATTGAGTTTTTTTGTCTTAAAATTCCTAGTGATAGAGTTACCCACAATGTACTTATAATAGTTACCCACCCATTGCTGATAAAGTTACATACCCAGTACTTATAAAGTTACCCACCCAATGCTTATAAAGTTACCCATGTGTTCATGATGCAGTTATTCAACATGAAATCGATGTAGTTACTCTACTCTCTCGGTAATAGTTACCCACCCATTACTGATAAAGTTACCCACCCAGTACTGATAAAGTTACCCACGCAATAATTATAAAGTTACCCATGTGTTCATGATGCAGTTATTCAGCACGAAATCGATTTAGTTACTCTACTCTCTCGGTAATAGTTACCCACCAATTGCTGATAGAGTTACCCACCCAGTACTGATAAAGTTACTCATGTATTTATGATGCAGTTATCCAGCATAAAATCGATGTACTTATCCTACTCTCTCGGTAATAGTTACCACCCAGTACTGCTGTAGTTACCCACCCAGTACTGATGAAGTTATCCATATGTTCATGATGCAGTTATCCACCACGAAATCAATATAGTTACACTACTTTCTCGGTAAGAGTTACCTACCAGTACTGATTAGGTTACCCATGTGTTCATGATGCAGTTATCCAACACGAAAACCCAGTACTGCTAGAGTTAACCATGTGTCGATGTTGTTACCCGTAATCTATCGGTAATACTTACCCACCTAGTACTGATAAAGTTATTCAACACGAAATCAATGTAGTGACATACTCTCTTGGTAATAGTTACCCACCCAATAGTAACGGAGTTACCCACTCAATACTTATGAAGTTATCCATGTATTCATGATGTAGTTATCCACCAGTTGTCAGTATGAACTCGATAGTCATCATCCTAATACTTATTCACGATAAATTTACCATCTCAAATTGATATTCAGTTATGAAAACTAGGTGTGGTAACTTTAAAACTCGTAATAATCTAAAAGAACAAAAAAAAAAAAGATCTATTTCAACCCAAAAACTAATCGTTAATATGGTGGGTAACTTACGTATTTAAGCCAGGGTAACTTATATGTTACGGGGGTGGTAACTTTTGGGCAAAAAAAAAAGTCGTCGGAACATATCGACATGGGATCTAGTTTTGAAGATCTCGTCGCGACTAGTCCAACGGTGAAAACGGATCATAAATCGGATAAACGGTTTGAGCTACGAATCATTTTAAATTTTTGGATTTCGTAATTAATGCGTGATGATGTCAGCAGTTTCGTCTTTTAGCGCATGCATGCAAACATGATTGTTTCTCACACATGCACACACGCGAGATGACTTGAGAGTGCGTACATATTAGCTAAATGGAATTATCCTAACGTCTTACGGTTATGCCAAATATAAGGCGCCTTATACATAGTCGTTCCCATGTATATATATGATATCCTGTTCAAAAAAATAATAATATGATAATTAAGGGGAGTGATACTGCTAATATATGCGGCTTGCTGTCCTAATTCGATCACTTCATGGAGTCATAGTTTGCACGTAACTCAGATTATAAAAAGTTTCCTAAGGTGAACGAGCTGTTCTTTACTACTCGTAGTACTAGTACTACGTAGTTCAGTATCTTGTCTTTTGTCCGGAAACCACAAATGGAACCCGGGCTAGAGGGAGCTCTTTATTTTCAAAATTTTGAAAACCACATTTTAAAGTTGTAAAAAATTCTGAAAAAAATCTTGCATGTACACAATGTTGTATTCTATGAACGTGTAAAATATCATATCAAAATAGTAAATATTTTGAGCTACACAAAAATGATAAAATCTGACAGATTTGGAAGAGTTTAAATTTTTGCACTGTTCACTACTTACAAATTTCAGATTTATCATTTTTGCGCGGCCCAAAATACGAGGTATTATTTTCAGAGATTTTACACGTCGGTAGAATACAACATTGTCTACATGTAGGAATTTTTTCAAAATTTTTTACAACTTCAAATTGTGATTTTCAAAATTTTCAAAGTAAAGGGCTCACTGTAGCCCGGGTTCGATTAGTCCACTCTCGTCTTTTGTCACCCTGATGGCCGATGCCTCACTTATAGCACGGTCATCAGTCATCGCTTACGAAAACTAGTAAACTTATTGCATATTGGCTTCGCTTCCATCATTCTCCGGCATAGATGGAACTAGACAAACAAACAACGGCCGCATGACATGGACCGTCAATGTCAATATGAAACACTATTATATCCGATTCTAGTTGACGTGCTAGCTGCCGAACGAAGATAGCAACCTATGTTTTAACCTTTTTTCAGATTCACATTAATCTAGATACATTTTATTGTGTATGTTAAGTCATTTTAGTCTGCATCTAATCAACATGTGAAATAGGTAAAACATCTTATATTTAGGAATGGACAATGGAGGGAGTATAGACCCGTTCAAAAATAAAAATAAACCCTAGTCTCTAGTGAATAGTGATGGAGTTGCTGTAAGAGGTGCTGCGAGTAGCTTGTTCACAACTCCTTCATGTAGGTTGGTTGGCCACGGTAATACAAAACCCGGCCACGGGGGTTTCAAAGACAAGCTTCGTGTACTTTTTTTGCCTAAAAAAAGGAACGAAGCACTGACATCTGTATCGAAAAGACGCATAGCTGTTTTATTGCACATTTTAAAAAGATACAAAGTAAACAAATCCGAACCCACGTGATAGGATCTCCTTCTACGGAAAAAGACAAAAACAAAGAAAAATACACAGGGTTCACGAAAAACCTCCAAGAAAAGAAATCACACATGCGCCAATGATGAAGAGTCCGAGCTCGGCATTTTCATCCCCAAAGTCTCTAGTGAATAGTGATGGAGTTGGTGTTCGAGATGCCGCAAGTAGCTTACTTGTTCACAACTCCTTCAGGCAGGTTGGTTGGCTACGGCGTGATACATAACCTGGCCACGGGTTTTCAAAGACAAGCTTCCCGTTGTTTTTCTCTAAATGGTAGGAAACACCGGCTTCTGCATCGAAGCGATGCACATAGCTCTTTATTTGCAAAGTTTAAAAAGATACGAAGCAAAAAAAATCCGAACCCACATGGCGATATGATCTCCACCAGATAACCACTAATTTTATGGCAAAAGACAAAAATAAAGAGAAAATACATCGCTTTCACGCAAAACCTCCAAGAGAAGAAAATCACAGATGCACCGATGATGACGAGGCTAACCAAGCGTCGAGCTCGACATTTTCATCCCCAAAGACGAGGTTTGATACACCACATTCAGCAAGGGCATGACGCAACCACGTCAACATTGTCATAAATATTTCCACCGCACAACCTCGATGTAGACACTTGTGACATCATCAACTGTCCGGCCAACGACACATGGATCAGATGCCGCTGGAGGAAAAACTAGAACCCGATGACATCCCAAACAGCCACGCCTCTAGTCACTGTCACACCACATTCGATCGAGCAGAAACATACCTGACTTGACACTGCGAAGGACACGTCGCGGGTAGCACTTGCCAGAATCAGACATAACATGACGCCTACACATGAGACAATTTGATTAAAGGAGCACCTTTTAAGAATGTGAGACATTGACTCTATCAAATGGTCGCACAACGGGCAGTTTGCATGGTGTGGTAGGCCACGACTCGCGAGTCTCTCCCCCTTCCAACACGATCTAGACATACTAGCTAGACAAATCGCTCACCCTAGGCGGTGCCCACGTTTTCTAATTCAACTTCCAAAATCTCGACTCGATCACCCTGTGAAACATGGCATCGTAACAAGGCTTGGAGAAATATTGGGCATCAGACGTCCATCGCCAAATCAACTTGTCCGGCTGCTCGGACAAGTGCACCTCCTTGTAGATAGATCCAAGTTTGGACATACGACGCAAATCTCTTTCCTTTTTATGCGGTTATGTGTATCATAACTACGCAGAAGTCGGATGTAAACTTTTTTTTTTGCAAAACACAGTACAATGCAGACGCTCACATATACGTGCACACACTCACCCCTATGAACGCACACACGCATGCACACCCTACCCCTATGAGCACCTCCGGAAGACTGAGCCGGTGGTCGGGTTTTGAGATTGACGAAGTCACCACATGTGCCTCGCTGTCGACGGAAACGTCGCCTCCCACTGAAAAATATTCCGCCTAAATGAGAAACACCAGTGTCAAACCTGTGGTTTGAACTCTGATGGGTTAGGGGTACAACCACCCTCCTAACCATCTTGCCACAAGCAAGTTCTCATCGGATGTAAACTCCTACAATTTGTACAGTATCATTATCCGAAAAACTGGGTGTTGTGAGATTCGTGGCCGTCACGACCACACTTGAAATCTGACCGCGCCGTCCCATCGACGTCGCCCCGCACGAGGAGAAGTCCACGTACGAATCTGCCTTGACGTAGAGAGACCAGGTTTGATTTCTTTGCCGCCTCTCGATCGGGTTGCGAGATAGCTCTGATATTCTGATGTGATGCTTCGACCATCCAACTGACCACTTTTGCCTCCAGCCGTCTTCATTCCATTCCAGCACGAGGAAAACATGCGGCTCATGCTAGTACCAGCTTACTGTAGCCTGTGCGTACGTAAAGATGCATTTTTGGCTTCCCTCAACAAAACAAAAGCATTTTCTGCTTGGTTTTCTGTGTTTGACAATCCTATGTTTTGCACTTGTAAAGCTGTAAATTTCTGTGATTTTCATATTACTGTGTGTGTTTTCAACCGTGCGATCCAAAAAGCAAAGACAAGTGTCAGTGTGTGCGCTTCCTTGTAATGAAAAAACACTAAACACGGCAGCTGATTCTTCAGAAATGTCACACGACGCTCGTGGTACGTATTTGGTTACAGCTATGTAGTTCTGTCGATTGTGGGTGGATAGATGTATGCCTAACCGTACAAGCAAGCAACGGATGGATATCTTCAATCTAGCTAGGTGTTACCGTGTTCTGAAATTGGCCCTTATAAAGTTAAACAAAAAGTAGAGCTAACCCATGGATGGATGAATGATAGCGTTTCGTGATAAAGCAAACAATATGTCATATTGTATCATTTATGTATCCCGTCCAGTAGCTAAAATGTATTCTAGTTAGTAACTGAGAAAGTTGTACTAATTTATTAACACCTGACTCACCTTACACTCTCACAACGTACATGGTGTAGTTGTCACTATAATCCACCTCTCCTTTCTCATCTCCTCTCCTCTCCTCTCCTCTCCTCTCCAACTTAGTAAAAACATTGTATTCGGAATTTTATAAGCTGTTTACACCACGTTATTATACTTGCTCGTAGAAAATGTGGTGAAATAGGCTTTTGTTCCCGTTTCAAAACATAATAGGCTTTTGTCGGAGGCGGCGTTTTGGGTAGTAGGTGCATCTACCTACTATGTAAAACATTTTTTAAATGTAATTTTTTAAAAAAAAAAATTCAGATATACATTAGAACATTTTGTGTTAGCACAAAAAATATCGTGGAGAAAAAATATTTTTTGTGACATGTGCAAAAAAGACAAAAAAAGTCTCCTATAAAATAATTTTGGAGCGTCCGAATTTGTCTTTTTTGCAAAGGTCACAAAAAATGTTTTTTCTTCATGTAACTTTTTTTGCTAACATAAAATGTCTTTAAGTATGTCTGAAACTTTTATTTTGAATTTTTTGACATTTTAAAAATTGTTTTTTAAACAGTGGGTGCATCTGCACCTACTACCCGTTATGGATTTCCTGCTTTTGTCTCCTTATATAAAATATATAAAGTACACACATGTGGCTTGTATTGTAAGAATTGCAACCGGTGCACTGGTGCGTGCTCTAAATATAGGATTGTGTGGTGAAGTTTATTTTTCTATACTCCGGCCACACTTACTTTATTCATTATCCGATTATATGATACCAACTAGAAAACTAGCTATTACATGATGATTAGAACTAATAACGCAAAGACACAGCCTCTTTCGCACATAGATGGGCGACATTGTTAGCATTGCGCCTTCGAAAAAGTGAATTACTCATCTCATGGAGCACATGGAAGCCATCAAATGAATACTATAAGATAGTTATGTTTGGTTAATTACTTCATGTTGGAGTGGTAACTCTACGTATAGGATAATGGAAGTACTCTATTTTTCTAACTTCGCAAACATATTTAAACCATAGAAAAAGGACAGATGCATTATTTAGAAATACGACAACTTTTTGTAGGTATATTTTCCCTCAGAAAGATCAATCATTAATCATTTATGTGTGTGTCTTCCTTGTTTCTCTAGAGGAGAAGGGATAGTGGTTGGTTCTTTGAACCTGAAAAGGCTTCATTAATTTCCTTCTCTTTGGTATTTAAAATAGTCCTCACCCACTAAATTTCAGCGTTTCCACACTCTCTTGATAACCCCACCCGTCAACCAAAATTCGACCCCATTTCCTCCTTCACCTGCTCTTTATCTCTTTCTTCGACTTCGCCATGCATCACCCACCCTGTGATGCAGCAGTGGGATCGACCATCGTATCTATGACCCATTATCACACAACCACCTAACCTAATGATCTGGTAATCGAGAAGTGAGTGTGAGAGGGGAGTATTATTACGTTATCTTTATGGGAAACATGCTCCTTTTCATGGAAGTTTCTCTGCTAGTTCATGTATTGGTCAAATCATATGCATCGAAGCCAATGAAGGCACAAATAACGATGCCATTAATCTCGACTTAGCAACCGATATTGAGGTTAATCACATGGATGAAATGCATGATGTTAGCTATATTCCACACCACCATCGTGAAATGGGGAACGGAGACACCTATATTGGATAGATTGGATTCACACGCCAATGGTGTTGTCGGCTACCGTTTCCTTGCGGTATCACCTTCTACTGATGGCTTTTAGGGCTGATGTCATGACAAATACGACAATGTCACGTTCAATATTTTAATAAACTAGGTGCACGATGTTCCTACCTTCCTTTTTTGGAGATTCGACGGTTACAAGGTACCTTTGCATGCTAACGAGCTATAATAATTCATATGTCCCACTCATTTAGCCCCGGATTTTGAAGCATAAACCAGAAGTAGGTTGTAAGTCTATGGTGGACGCGCTACTTTTTCAGGCATTAGAAATTGATTCAAATGTTTGACCCATTAGTGTAGCCGATTACATAAACCATATGGGAGAATAATATAACTTCTTCAAACTATGACGCTAAATTTACAATTTTACTATTGTGAATAGGCCTTGGGACAATACTTTATTAATCGGACGATCGGTACAAAATGATGAGAAAATATTAATCAGACTTATGTCAACATTGAGAAATAATTATTTCTAAATCGACCAAGCCCCATTCTCTTAGTGTATTTGAATATGTCTTTTCCTTACAAAGTTGTTTTAATATAATGCAATATATAATTTTCGATAAAAGTGAACGCAATTCACTGTAGAAAATCAATCAATTAATGTGCATCTTGTGGCATGTAGTAACTTGCTTGTATTCATCGAGAACAAATTAAAAGGCAGAAGGAGCGGAAATAGGGTATTAAATCCGAAAATTGAGCCCATAAGGATCCAGCTGTCATTCTTGGCAAGAAATAAAACAGCTGTCATGCGCCATACTCAGTGTTGGAGAGCTGATCTGTAATTATGTATACTTGAAACCGTTCCAAGGATATTGCCAAATGTTGTTTAATCCACGAGTTTCCCATGCATGTTCTTCACGTTCTATATAGACATGCCTCGATCGGGGATGCTCTTCACGCATCCTAGTTTCTCCTCTTTCAATACACTCCATTTCGTCACTAGACATCCATGGATCTGTCATGGAGAGCAAGGTGTGCCGGCACCGTGTACTTCGTCATCTCCTTCCTCTTGGTGGCACTGGGCGTGCTGCTCCAGATCATCCGGTGGTGGCCATGGTGCGGCTGCCATGTGTGCCGCGCCTACATGACTGGGTCGTGGGCACGGGAGTTCACCAACCTGTGTGACTGGTACTCGCACCTCCTCCGCGAGTCGCCGACGCAAACAATCCAGGTCCACGTCCTCGGCTGCACCGTCACCGCCAACCCTGACAACGTCGAGCACATGCTCAAGATCGGCTTCGACAACTTCCCCAAGGGCAAGCCCTTCGCCGTGATCCTTGGTGACCTCCTCGGCGGCGGCATCTTCAACGTCGACGGAGACGCGTGGAACCACCAGCGCAAGATTGCTAGCTTCGAGCTCGGCAGCGTCGCCGTGCGCTCCTACGCGTACAAGATCGTCGCCGAGGAGGTGGAGACCAGGCTCATGCCGATCCTGGCCGGCGCCGCGGACGGCGGCCGGGTGATCGATTTGCAGGACGTGTTCCGCCGCTTCGCCTTCGATACCATCTGCAAGATCTCGTTCGGGCTGGACCCGGGCTGCCTCGAACAGGGCATGCCCGTTTCCGAGGCAGCCGTGGCCTTCGACACCGCCACACGACTGTCCGCAGTTCGTGCCACGGCGGTGTCGCCGCTGCTATGGATGATGAAGCGGACGCTGAACATTGGAGCGGAAAGAGAGCTTAAGAACGCCATCAAGGTCGTCGACGAGCTCGCGGCGGCGATGATCCGGGAACGCCGTAGGCTGGGCGTCGCCGCCAAGAGGCACGACCTCCTGTCCCGTTTCATAGCCTCCGCCCGAGACGTGGATGATGATAAGTTTCTGCGCGACATCGTCGTCAGCTTCCTCCTCGCAGGGAGGGACACGATATCCTCCGGGCTAACCACGCTCTTCATGCTCCTGTCCAAGAACCCGGCCGTGGCGGCCGCCATGCGCGCGGAGACCGGCAGCCGGAAACCTGTCACCTATGAGCACCTAAAGGGCCTGCACTACACCCACGCTGTGATCCACGAGAACCTGCGGCTGTTCCCGCCGGTGCAGTCCGACTCCAAGTTCTGCGGCGCCGCCGACGTGCTCCCGGACGGGTCCTACGTGGAGGGTGGCTCGCGCGTGATGTACCACCCCTACGCCATGGGCCGCATGCCCTCCATCTGGGGCGCCGACTGCGAGACTTTCCGCCCGGAGCGATGGCTTACCGGGCCCGGCCGATCGTTCGCGCCGGTGAGCCTGTACAAGTACCCGGTGTTCCAAGCTGGCCTTCGCGTCTGCCTCGGCAAGGAGCTCGCTATCACCGAGATGAAAGCCGTCAGCGTGGCAATGGTGAGAGCGTTCGACGTCGAGGTATTCGGAGAGAAAGGAAGTGGTGAATGCGCGCCGAAGTTCGCGCCAGGGCTCACCGCATCCATCATCGGTGGGCTCCCAGTAAGGGTGAGGCGGCGTGTTTAACTCGGAAGAGTATGCAACCATCCATGTGAAACGGGGAATAAGTTTGTAGGAAGGTTGTTTTAGATGGCACAAAGAGGAATTTGTTTTTCATGTGCTATTTAATTACTGTTTGCCAGTTCACTGTTAGAGAATCTAAGCTCTCAGTTTTACGAAAGAAACTAGAAAAGGCCCGAATAAAATCGGTGGGCCGAGGCCCATCCGAGCAAGAAAAGGCAATTATGGTCCAGATAAATGTGGCGTTGCATCAGGAAGAGATCTGGATTAAAGCAGGTGATCGGAACTCCGCCTATTTTCATGCCCAGGTTAAACAGAGACAGCGGATTAACCGTATATCAACTCTTCAGAGAGGGGATGGTTCTTGGTGCGAAGAAGATCATGAGATCAAGGAAGAGGTTCAGGGTTTCTACAAGCAATTGTATGAATCACAATGAGAACCGAATATGGGAGCACTGCTGCATTTTGTGCAGGAGCGAGTCTCCGAACCGATGAGAGTTTCTATGGATAAACCATATACAGCAGAGGAGGTGCGTTTTGCATTGTTTTAGATGCAGCCGTCGAAGGCACCGGGTGTGGATGGATAAACTGCTGGATTTTTTCAGACGCATTGAGAGCTTGTGCAAGATGTTCTTGTACCGTCAATCTTGGAGTTTCTTAATGGGGGTGTTCTACCTCCAGAGCTAAATGATACGGCAACAGTTCTTATCCCTAAGGTACGGAATCCACAATGGATTACCCAATTCCGTCCTATTTCTTTATGCACAGTGGTGTACAAGATTTGTACAAAGATGATCTCTACTAGAATTAGACATGTGCTAGAGGAGACAATTAGTCCGGAACAGATTGCTTTTGTTCCTGGACGCCTGATTACTGATAATGCGTTGGTGGCGTTTGAAAGTATACATAGCATGAAAAGGAGGAAGAAAGCAAAGAAGGGTTCTTGCGCGGTGAAGTTGGATATGATGAAAACTTATGACCGGGTAGAGTGGCCTTTTCTAAAAGCAATTATGTTAAAATTGGGTTTTTCAGTAGAAACTGTTAATTTGATTATGAAGTGTGTACCTTCGGCGAGATTTTGTAAAGGTCAATGGGGGAATTATAGCCATATTTTACCCCAACACGAGGTCTGCGCCAAGGGGATCCGATCTCGCCATACCTATTCTTCGTGTGTGCAGAAGGTTTCTCAGCCCTGTTAAATGATTTTACCATGGGCTTTGTTGATAGAGGTGTTCGGGTAATCGGGTGTGTTGCAGAGCACCATGGATCACCCATTTGTTGTTCACTGATGACAGCTTGATTTTCATAGAGGCTACCGCACAAGGAGCAGCTAGACTGAATGTCATATTACATATGTATAATGAAGCCTCAGGCCAATTAGTAAACAGATCCAAATGCTCTGTCTTTTTCAGTCCTGGTATTCCTGCAGATCAAAGAACCGTGGTGATGCAAACTCTGGATATTGAGATGGAAGCTTTTATTGAGAAATATTTGGGGTTACCGACGGCTCTTGGTCGGTTAACCAGTGACTCTTTTTTTTATATTGAAGAAAGAGAGAGAAGCAAGATGAATGGATGGTCGGAGAAACAGTTGTCTTATGCTGCAAAATATGATCCTTCATATGCTCCACCAGTGAATGCTCCTGACCTTGGGAACGCACATGAGCGACGGTGTGGTTGCGAATTTGGGAAGGCTTGACAGTAGACGAGGCGTCAAGCAAAGCCATTGGAGGAGTTACAATCGAGGGCCAAGTCATCAAAAGATTGATCTATATCAGAGCGTTTCGTTGTGTCTTGTGCAGGCCACAGCTTGGACTTGTATTTTTTCTTTAATTATACAAAATTGTTGGGCCTCCGTAGTAGAAAGGCCCCTGGCACCTGGGGCCCTGGCTTATAGTCCGGGCATAGGGGGGGGGGGGGGGGGGGCGGTGGCCCCCTCCTAACATCTACATAGATCTTCCTATGTCCCCATGGAGCAAGACGGTGGCGTAGGAGGCAACGACATAGCCCTCTAAAAACTTGATTTGATTCTCGGTAAGCCGCGCGCCTATTGGAGCTACAACTCAACAACTTATTTCTTCCAACTCTAGCTCCTGTGAGCTCACAATTAAATACACAAGCACAAAATTAAAAGCTAAATAGGGTCGTCATCCCCCTCAATCCCTCCTCCCTTTTCTTTGATAATGAAACTTGCAAATCGTGCCTGCAGGGTTATTTATGTTGATCGAAGGCGCACTAGATCTCAGGTGGATCCTCGGCAGCGGCGCTCCCCGTGGAGGAGAGGGCAACCCGCCTCCGCCTCCTCCCTTCGGCCAAGCGGTTTATCCACGTCCACCGCTCGCAATTTAAGGAGCTACGCCGCTCCAACACGTCCTCGAACTTTGATGGACATACAAGAGACATCGAAGTCTCGGTCGACATTAGGCCCTCGATCGTTGAACTCTGAACTCAGTAGGTTAAGGAGTAAATATATCATTGTTAATTAAGCTCAGAGTAGTAGGCTTTGCATGGCAACACATACTATGAACTGTTATGATCTTTGGGTTATGTGCACACTTTCTAATTGAAGAGTCAGGGAAGGATATATCGGAACTACTATCAATGCCGGATTTTGCAATCAAATCTAACTTTTACCCCTTTTCGAAAAAAATCAAATTGAAATTTTATAGAAACCATATGCTACAAGTAATCATATGCTACGCTAAGTCTCGACTGTGTTGCGGGAGTTTGAGTTTTTTAATGATACTGGTATTTCTCGTAGGGTCTATCGGAAACTTCGGCCAAGGAAGAAAAACAAGGATACGAAACTAGATCGCTAAAGTTTGAAAATAGATTTACTAGGCCTTTTCTATACTACTATTAAAAGAGAAAACTTCTCTTGCTGGGACACTTTAAATCTGAGCCGTTAAATATCCGATCAAACGGCCCAGATCGTCCCAATGTTTGACAACTCAACATTGTCCAGTTTGGACGGTTTTACCCTCCCACCAAATCACATAATACTGCTAAATTGCCACCGTACCCCTTCGTTTCTTTTATTTTTGCCTCCACCCACTCAAACACATGTGCCGCGCCCTGCCTTAGCCTGCTCGGAATCGTCCGCCGAGTCCTCTCCCTCGAGCTGGCCGACCCTCCACCTCTCGCCGCATCTGGGCGCGGGGGACGGCGTCACCGGCGGCCGCACCCGCCGCGCCTTATGTAACTGCGTTTTGATCAGCTGCACAGGTGTCTGCGTTCTGATTTGCGGCAGGGTGTCCACGCAGCCACGCCGACGCTGATCAGCGGGGACGTCCTAGCTCCGGACGTCCTAGCTCCGACCGGCCTGGCCTAGCTCTGGCCGCCCTCGCCTTGCTCTGCCCGGCGCCGCCTCGATCCGATCATCACTGCAGCGCGATTTGCCCGCTCTCAACCATCCAGTGCTGACAAGGACGATCGACTCTGCTTGCGCTGCTCCCTGCTCGCCCGGGACAATGCCAGCGCCTCCGGTGAGGACGGCGTGCTTGCAGAAGGTGACATCCACCCAGACGATGACGGGCTCGCAGACGGTAGAATTCACCCGGACGACGGGGCGTGCGAGTGCTTGACCAAATCCTCCGACACGGGCAATCCCGTGCACGAGACTAATCCCGTTCCAAACATCGGGACGACAAGGCCCTGCACATCTCGCCTCGACGCGGCCCGATGCCCTGCAGCCTGCAGGCCGCCGCTCTACACGTCGCCGCCGCCCTTCTCGCGTGCCTGATTGCGCTGTGAACTGCCGCCCATCCCCAGCAGCCTAGCTCAACGCTGTCCTGACTCTGATCCGTGAAGGTACGGTCACGCATCCTGGATCAGCGAGACGCCACCGAGGACAATATTCATCGCGGTGGCCATATCCGGAACTGCCTCCGCCGGAGACGGTTATGTGGCTGTGAAGGGTGCCGGAGCCATGATCCCTGCACTGCTGCAAATATCCTCGGAATGGCTTTAGTCCAAATTAATACACCGAGCATATACAGGCATCGATAAATTTGTCATGTCATCAGACAACGGCTTAACATTGCAGTGCAAGACCTAGCGGATGACAAATCATTTATGTGAATCTTTAATTCGACGGGGGAGGAAATATTCGGACCTTTGCATGGTTAGTGCACTTTGGCCTCTTGATTCTGGTACAGAGTTGCTTGGTTAACAATGTTCTTTTACCAATAGTCCCTACTTCTTATGGGTCGCAGAAACTTTTCTATGGACAGAAAAATATGGTGTTCCCGTTACTCCTCAGTGGGTTTTCTGCCGCTCATTTATCTTCATTGATTGAATAAGAATGCAGTTTCTTTTTTTGTTAAGAGGGATTAGATTGCTAGCACAACAAATCTTCTGTAGAGCCGAGACTGCTTGGAATTATTTGATAACAATTTGGTCATCTGTTTGTGGAGTATATAGGAGGATAAGTGACAAAATGGTAGAATGTGTTAGACCTTTACATTTAGGATGTGGTGTATTTAAATCCTACTGCTAACGGTGTATCATTGATGAAATATTTTCTTGATTCAGATTCTTTGCCATCTTGAACATGATTTAATAAATACGCACAAAAACATATAATAGCAATGAAATGTAGAAGCTCACATTTTCTGTTTTAGATATGCCATGGACGTTGCATTTTACTTTTCTTGTGCTCTTTCCGATAGAGCTTTATTAATTGTCAAAGTTGTTTTCCGGATATATTTTCGAAATATATTCATCTTAACACCACCTTTTTTTTCAAGGTTGGGTCCGGTTAAATTAGGAAAGACCATCAAATTATTTTGTTGAAATTGCAAGATCGTTAAGAAATAAAATAGGATCACGGTTGAAGACACCTGTGTGCTTGATGCTCCTCCTTGGTTTACCTCATCAACATCAACGCTACCATAAGCAGCTCAATTCTCTGAATTATTTCATACACTAATGCATCGGTATGCGGAGCAAATTGAGTGCATCGTCAAATTTTGTAAGTATTTACAAAGCGTTTATCCAAATTTCAAATGCATTAATTTATTTATGCGACGTGCGTTGCACGTGCACGTTCACTAGTAATCCCAAATGAAAAAAAAATACAGATTCATCTTCACCACGTGGGCTATTTAGTCCGACTATCTTGGTTTCCAAATCTATCGTGAATTAACTCCCTCTTATACTGCCGAGATTTAATAGGTAACATCTTTTGAATCCCCTCTGGTACAGTTTGCACGGCACATGCACATAGTTTAAGAAAACAATTTGACCATTAGTTTGGCAACAAAATATGAATTATAATCATAAAAATTATAGCGTTGAAAACATATTTTGTATACAAATCTAATGGTATAAGTTTTGTGTAAAATATTTTCCACACTTTGTCAAATATTAAGAATTTAAGATGATGATGCAGAGGCTAAAAAGTACTCCCTCCGTTCTTTCTAATCTACATCCTTGGTTAGAAAATTTTCCGGTTTGATTGTTTGATATATATTCTACTATAGTAAACACGATTACTACCGTAATCCCCTCAGTAATTAAATCTCATGCATTAAGCCTTCTCTATTGACCAACCAGCGAGCCCCGTTTTTTGCATGCAAATTGAGTTTAGAGCTAGCTCGCTTTGTTTTTTTAGCTAATTGCACCGGATACCCAAAAACTTGTTCATGACGTGCAGACTAGTCCGACAACTTGCTGATGGTGATACCGCGTCCTAAAACTAGCATCGGCAGTGCAAAACTGGTCCACACGAGTTCTGGTGCAAACACATGGCGGCATTTTTCTTGTGAAAACGCCCCAACAATTTTTTCGCTGGCACATATGACCTTGCCTTACATGTGGGTCCAACCTATGAAAGAATTAAATTTGAATGTGCTGGGCGGAGGATGAGGATTTGAACACAAAATCTAATGTTTGAGCCCGCATGCAATAGCCACTACAAGCGACACAGACCAATGATATAAGTTCGAATGTTTAAACCCCTAAATTAGATCAAACCTACGTGGTGAAACAACCCAAAACTTTTGCAACTATTATCGAGTGTGGGATACAAGTACTTTTTCTAGATATCACTGGAGAATATCATGGATCAAGATTGGATCACAAGATTTACAGATTAAAACCATCTGAATAAAGATAGGGAAAAACTCCTCGAAGGAGACAAGATGGTGATCTAAACTTCACAAGTTAGGGGAAATGCCTTCGCTTGATGGTAAGCATATTAGACAAGATACTTTGCTTAATTTAACTTTTCTTTCCTTCCCTACTCCTTTGATTTTTCAATTTTTTTCTCCGATGAAAGCCTAATCTTTAGTTTATGTCACTTCTCTTGGTTGCTATTAGATGAGGGACTTAATATCCTCTGTACCTCATGGGTAAAGTGCAAAATGTCGTAAGATTAGATGGTGGATAACTTTGTATGCCTAGACTACATGAAAGGTTTCAAGCCTCTACTCATAACACATATGAGGAGGATATCCGAAGATGCATTTTATACAAGTGAGCAACCAAATGGACCAGTGTAATGAAGCTCACCGTCACCTACGTTGTAGACTAAAAAAATATCACCCAAGTTTACATACTCTTTTAGCAGTAACACATGTTATGTAAAAGAAAATAAAGTACATGATGCAAAACCGATAAAATGAGCAACACGGATTGCCGTCTTGGAACACATGACAAACATGAGCAAATTGCCCCTATTGATGGATGAGTACATGAAACAAGTTGGAGTGGATTCTTTCGAAGATATCCCAACGATTCACAGATTTCACAGCCTCGCAGTTGAACAGCGGGTGTGAAAAATAGGAATTCTAAGAAGTAGTATGATAAATGCTCCAAGAGAACTAATAAATTCGAAAAGGAAAGAACACGGGTAATATAAACATATCCAAAAGTGGAAACACGAGTTATTTCTGACATACAAGAGGAGCATGCACGATCAAAACGTTTTCGGGGCTGGAAAAAGATCGTCTCTTCATCATGTACACAAGAGGCCAACTGTTAGCCTGCCAACTGTCATACAAGCTCCGATGTGGACCCCAGCTGTCATTCAGAGTGCTAAATAAATGACCAGGCATGAGCTGTGTACACGCAAAAGTTCACAGGCAGCTGCTAGCAGCGACAACGTTGTTTTTAAACATTAGCGCACGTGCTCAATGTGCTTCTTTACCCGTCCATCACGTTATATATAGACAGCCCCCCTTGACTCTCCCACACCAAGCTCACATTTTCCTCATCCATCTTCTCCCTCGATCTCGAACCAGCTCGATATTTCCGCCCCCATCGTTCTTCGTCAGCCAGTAATCGAAGAGCAATGGATGCCATGGAGTTGTCATGGGGCGCGCGGTGCGCAGGGCTGCTGTTCTTCGGCATGTCCATCTTCTTTGTGGCGCTCGCCGCGGTGCTCCTGCTCGTGCGCCGATGGCCGTGGTGCAGCTGCCATGTGTGCCGGGCGTACCTCACGGGGTCCTGGGCGAGGGACTTCACCAACCTCGGCGACTGGTACGCGCACCTGCTGCGCGAGTCGCCGACGGGCACCGTCCATATCCACGTCCTCGGCTGCACCGTCACCGCTAACCCCGACAACGTCGAGTACATGCTCAAGACCAATTTCGACAACTTCCCCAAGGGCAAGCCCTTCGCCGCGCTCCTCGGCGACCTCCTCGGCGGCGGCATCTTCAACGTCGACGGCGACGCGTGGCGCCACCAGCGCAAGATGGCCAGCCTCGAGCTCGGCAGCGTCAGCGTGCGCTCTTACGCCTATAAGATCGTCGCCCAGGAGGTGGAGACCCGCCTCATGCCGGTCCTGGCCGACGTCGCCGACATGGGCAAGGTGGTCGACCTCCAGGACGTGTTCCGCCGATTCGCCTTCGACACCATCTGCAAGATCTCCTTCGGGCTGGACCCGGGCTGCCTCGAGGCCGACATGCCCATGTCGGACCTAGCCGACGCGTTCGACACCGCGTCGCGGCTCTCCGCGATGCGTGCGCGGCGGCTTCACCTTTGGTGTGGAAGATGAAGCGGATGCTCAACATTGGGTCCGAGAGGGAGCTCAGGAAGGCGATCAAGCTCGTGGACGACCTCGCGGCAGCGATGATTCGGCAGCGCCGGAAGCTTGGCTTCGAAGACAGCCACGACCTCCTGTCCAGGTTCATGGCCTCCGACGGAGACGTGCATGCCATGGACGACAAGTACCTCCGCGACATCGTCGTCAGCTTCCTCCTCGCTGGGCGGGACACGGTGGCCTCCGCGCTCACCACGCTCTTCATCCACCTCTCCCAGAACCCCGAGGTCGCGGCCGCCATTCGCGCGGAGGCCGGCGGCGACAAGCCGTCCACCTACGGATACCAGCACCTCAAGAGCCTTCAGTACACCCATGCGGTGCTGTACGAGAACATGAGGCTGTTCCCGCCGGTGCAGTTCGACTCCAAGTTCTGCGCCGCCGCCGACGTTCTCCCTGACGGCACCTACGTGGAGGGCGAGTCGCGCGTGATGTACCACCCGTACGCCATGGGACGCATGCCGAGCATCTGGGGCACCGACTACGAGGCGTTCCGCCCGGATCGGTGGCTCACCGGCCCCGGTGGCTCGTTCGCGCCGGCGAGCCTGTACAAGTACCCGGTGTTCCAGGGCGGCCTCCGCGTGTGCCTGGGCAAGGAGCTCGCGATCACCGAGATGAAGGCGGTCAGCGTGGCCGTGGTGAGAGCGTTCGACGTGGAGGTGATCGGAGACAATGGGCGCAGTGGCTGCGCGCCCAAGTTTGTGCCGGGGCTCACGGCTTCCGTCAGCGGTGGGCTCCCAGTCAGGATCAAGCGCGCTTCCATTCCGAATTCAGATTTCAGATAGCGTTTCTGTGTCAGTAACAATGTACATAGGATAAGAGGAGGTATCAATAGGAATGTTGTTTCTTCGATAAGAAATCGGAATTTCTCCACGCTTTCCAAGGTTCTTACTCAGTACACTGTTTATATTGTCAAAACATAACGCACTGAAATTTCGACAGTCAGATAGTCATGTTTGACTCAGTTTAGCAGATGTGAGGATCGAACCTTGATTGCTCCTAGCCACCAACAAGATGCTAGCCAGTTGTTAAAAAAATGCTAGCCAACGGAATCCAGGAGAGTTCACGGTTTTGTGGAATTCCTTCGAGCTTTTCCACTTTTTTCCCTCTACATTGGCCAACTAAATATATTACTGCAGAACTTTTCCACTTTTTTCCCTCTACATTGGCCAACTAAATATATTACATTAGAGTTTCGCAAAAAAAAAATATTACATTAGATCCGACAATTGGAACAACAAATGACAACCACCATGGTAAATTGAAAGTTACATCAAAGTTCCCTCGAAGTTGTAGTTTGAAGTTTCGTGTTTTGCATCTTAATTTTTCACCATGCCCCACGTGAAGAAACTACAGACTACCAAACATGTACTCTCTCCGTTTCATAATTTTTGTCGTGATTTTAGTTCAAATTTGAACTAAAACATGACAAGAATTATAGGACAGAGGTAGTACAAGCTAGACAAACCTGGAGGCGTTCGAACAGCCGCTTGAGCCATCTACCAGACTGCCACAATCAGCGGCGGTGTCGAACCTTGAAATCTATGTGGTCAACTAATGCAAACTCTACGAATTTTGTTAAAAAATCAATTATATATAAAAGTAAGAGTAGTTTCTCAAACTTTTTGGGTTAACTTTTTTTTACGGGTACATCAAGAATTTATTAATCAGGAAGGGTTACACAGCGGTCCAGCTCAAGCAACTCAAGAATTTCTTCAGGTCCCAAACCAATCCATAATTCAGAACGGTGTTCCGCCCTAGAAAGATTTGCTAGGTGGTGACTAACCCTAACCTGACTACGTTCCACCTTACTCCACAAAGGAACACACTCTAATTCCTGAATACAAAAACTTACTCCACAACATGTATTATGAGCCGTCATTGCACATATTTTGGCCAGAGACACACTCTTCACGTGCCAAGTTATCATTTTTTCTGATTTTTTGTTGTACTAGAGAACATTGGGAGCCCAAAAAATCAAATCATTGGAACCTCTACCAATACTTACTTGACACCATCACCGTTGCCGCCACCACAAAGACGAGCAGAAGCATGGGATAATCATTGGAGCACCGAAAAGCATCAATTTGTGGGAATAAAACACGACAAGCTCTTGCGTGCCAGACGCAACGGAGACACTTATAAAAGGTACAATCATGGGAGTTTATTCCATGCGATATCTTCTTCACTGCCAAGAATACACCTAGCCTAACATATGAGAAAGTAAATCTGTACTTCAACGAGTTGATCCGTTGGTTTTATCTCTCTTCGGGTGTTTAGAGAGGCCCTAGGAGACGAGGGAACCGAAACCTGAGCCAAAACACGAAGGTTGATTCCGACGGCAAGGTCTAAGTTAAACCATGTTGTGGCATTGACATAATAACGATTTGTCTATCAAGGATTAGCTATTTCTAACATGATAGAGAAATCTATTTCTAAATCGACCACATCCAAACTAGAGTGCAAAAAAAAGGTGTCCAATTTTAGGCATAGAAATGTAAAACTATCTAGTTGCATATTTTCAGGTTGTATATATTTTGAGAATGTATAAGTATGAAATCTTCGTTGTATAAAGAATCAAGGTCTCTTTCACTCAAAAGATATTTGTCGGAATTTTGGAGGATTGTGTGCCTTAGAAGTTTTTCCTCTAAATCTTGTTTGGATGGTCAGAATGGAAAACATATTGTTTTCGAAAGCAACTGTATAGGAACATTTATTTTATAATCTAACCTCAGGGAAACTTTCCTATATTAAATGAGAACTATGATGCTCACCTATTTTAGTAGACAAATTCCAAGGTGTTTCATGTGTGCAACCAAATGATTCAATTGCAGGTTGATGTGTTTCCCATTTTTGTAAAATTTAATTTTACAGGCTATCACAATCCTACATTTTCCTATTTCCGACCTTTTATAATCTCGTGAACCAAAGAGGTTTCCAACTATTTGAATTATTGCCTTATAAATAAATAATTTGTAGTACCTGTGATTTTCTTAGTAAATGATCTGCTTTAAATGATTAGTCAAGTACAATCTGTCTGTCCAACGATAGTGAAGCCGATAAGAACAACAAAAAGCACACTGATGAAACTACAAGTTACATCAAGGTACTTGGAGATCATCCTATATCTAGCATGTTACGCCCGAGCCACCTTAAACACAACACCTAGGATATTGTTTGGAATCTGATTTTGTCGGATTCAGATTTAGCTATTGTAAAGAGAAAGACTTGGTTTCCGACTAGTTTTGATATAGTCTTTGTTCTCGGTTCGAAATCGGGTTCGCGCATTGTTGCTAAGATAAGCATAACTTTCTAATACGGAATCTGTTTTTGACGTATGATCATTCAGTTGTTCAGAAAGAACACGTGCATCTAAACATTTTCGTCAAAAATCAAGTAGGGGATCTGCGCCCGTGACGAGGATCATCATGGGGTCCAAGAAATCTGATTATCTTACTTAAAAAACTGATTATCTAATTCTAGTTGGCTACATGTCGACAAGATGGCTTTAACGAAGTAGTACTACCAGGCGTGGGCGGTGGTTGACAAAAGATTTTAGTTTGTGCATCCAGGTGCAGCCAGTCACACAGGTATCCATCAGCTAGACAGCTAAGCTACTGCGTTATCTGAGACGCGTAGCCGACGAGCACTCGCGGGAACACGGCTGCGACAGCTAGCCAGTGAGCCGGCACACACGTTTTGCGGCGCCGGCGGCCGGATCGATGTGCCCACCGGCCGCAATCTCGCTAGCTAGACGAGCTGGCAGGTGAAGCCAACTTCGTCGCGATCCAACGACGGCGACGCGTCGGCCCACCGGCGCCACGTATGAGCCGGGAGGAATAAAAGAAAGTCTCGATAAGACCAGCGAGCAGTGGATGGAATACGCAACAGATGAACCGGAAACGCGTTGAAAATATACTACTGTACTTATCCCGGCAAATGAATTTAAATACTTCCAGCTTACGAAATCACGTATGCTGATGTCAACACCGTTGACAGAATCGGAGAAACGCATCACTACTTGACAGTTAATACGCGTGTGATGTTTGACTCCAAGCCTGTACAAGATACAGACGTCGATCGGTATCCAGTCGAGTCGACAGCTCGGTGTTCTCGCACCGGCGGATCTCCCTTATAGCAACAGGGTGCACAGGACACCGGGAAAAAGAATTTTTCTTTGTAAATTCACAATTTTTCACCACATATGCACCCCCAAAATATGTTTTAAATGTCTTGTGGCACCATGTGTGCACCCTGGCTCCAATTGTTCTAGCTCCGCCACTGTGTTCTCGTACCTTTGGTTGGTTTGAGCAGGCTAGTAGGCTGCGCTTCCAGGAGCATCTCCAGCAGGCTGGCTAAATTACGGTCACTATCTATAATTAACATGTCTGGACGTGTCTGCGGAATAACGCTCTCAAAAGTGGACCTCTCCAATCATACACCTCAAATGTTTAAATCTCAAATAGATGCAAACTATCCATGTCGATCATATGATTATTCGAATCAACATAAAACATAGTCTAGTATTTGATAAAATTATTCAGAGTACATATATATACACAAAAAGTATTCTCAATTATGTCGAATTACAATTCAAATTCATTGATTTCCAGTGAAGGTCCACATATGGTACACGAGTTCATTGAGTAGTTGGACGTGTGCTTCTTGATCTCGAAATTGTCGATGCATCTCAAGAAAGTTCATAACATGGTGCACATCTTGTTCTGGGAGGCAGACATGTTCTCCAGGATTCTCAAAATCATTTGTGCGGGCTGCCCCTTCAAGCTCGTCCTCCACAATTATATATTTTAAATTACACAATAAGTTATCATCTGCCATAATGTCTCCGAAATCCGAATCCCACATCATTGTAGCTCCACGGACAATGCCCAAACGAGTTTGGAGCACTCCAAATGCCCTCTCAACATCTTTCCTAACGGATTCTTGTGCAACTGCAAATTGGATTCTTTCTGACCCACCGAATTGCTTATAGTATTCACAATGCAGCCCACTGAGAAGAGATACCATCTGCAACATAGTATCCCATAATGTAATCATGTCCGTTGACAGTGTAATTGCACGGTGGAGCGTCCCCATCATAAAGTCTATTGAACAGTGAAGATCGCAGAAGCACATTGATTTCGTTGTGTGAACCTGGCATACCAAAAACGGCATGCCAAATCCACAAATATTTTAATGTCACTGCTTCAAGTATGATCGTTGCCTCTTCATCATCATCCTCGACGAACTCCTTGTATACGAACTCTTCTACTACACCGTAATCATACTCATCGTCGGACGAATCCATGGCCTAAAAATTAGCTAAAACAATCACAAACCAGTTCCGTCAATTTGACGAACAGTTGATGGATGAGGTGTATATCTGGCGTTGTAAAACGTACCGTGTGTGCGGCGGCGAACGCGGAGGTTTTGGCTCCCTCCTCTGCATGTTCGGACCAGTGGTGGAGTTAAATGGGAACAACGGTGGAGGTAGGAAGGGGCGGCCCGACCGAGGGAATGGGATGATGGGGGAGCCGGACAAAGGTTTGGTGCGATTTGAGTTGGGTCCGTATTGTCGGGTCCGATGTCGCGGACGTAACCCGGACAGCCCATTTCCCCCCTCGGCTAACTTTGAGTAGGCTAGTTGGATACATATTTTGTGTCCAGATCGTGTCCGCGGTCTGTCCACCGGACGTATAGGCAGAATTTGCTAGTCTGGTTGGAGATAGTCTACGTGATCCGGTCGTATGCGGCTCGGTTGGCGACTCCTCCACTACCCTTCAGGCGAGTCGAAAGCTGGAGCATGTATATGGTTACGATCCAATTTTCTCGGTTACGGCTCCCATCCATTGTCCACCACTGCAATCTTATACTCCATCATCTGCGCAATTTATTTTCTGAAAGTGTCTGCAAAACGTGCTTGTGTAGTCGGAATGCGTGCTGCCCGACAGACAATTGCTCATCTTCCAAGCTAGGCGCTTGTTCTGCAGGCTGTCTGGACTTGTCCAAAGAAGTTTTTTTGGAAGCCAACTGCTCCGATTTTCTATTGCCAGGAAATGATTAATATTCCATTGCCATTTGCCATACGTGCATGCTGGTCGGAAAGTTCAGCTAGCCTGTGGCAAGAACAAACTAGTAGGTGGTGACACGCGAAATGCGTGGGTGCCTGCCTGTTCTTCGACGGTCTCTTATCTGACGGTGCTCGCAGGCTGCAAAGATGGGCTAGCCGCTAGCGGCCTAGCGCGAATGCGGCGGAGTCTGGCTAGATTGTTTTTTTTTTTTTGACATTGGCTAGATTTTATTTTGCGAAGATCCAAACCGAAGCCCAACTGTAGCTTTTTTACCGGCCCCATAGAGTGACGCAGGTTCATAATGATATCGTGGGTTCCTTGATACTGGACCAAAGTGCAGCCCAGTGCACCGCGACACGCACCACACCTTCGAATTTCAGTGCTGCTTCACGTTTTAGTACCACATCGCTCGCGTAAGACAGAATAAACATGTTTATAAGCCCCTTCAAGAAGGAGGGGAGCGCAGTCGTAATAAAGACCACACGACATGTGTGGATTGCATTTTTTCTTGCGTCAACGTTGAAACGTTTAAGACCAAAATATGAACACGTACATTTTTTCAAATAATATGATTTTTCTTAGTACAGACTTATTGTAACATAAAAACTCCGATGACATGCAAACACTCACATAACGCCTACGGTTGGAGTCGTGGAGATCAGAATTCAAAAGCACTGGTTGTTGAAACGTTCAAGACCAAAATACAAGCAGGTACAGTTTTTTAAAAATAATATGATTTTTTAGTACAGACTTGTTGTAACATAAAAACACCGATGACACATTGAAGACCAAAATACAAACACGTACATTCTTTCAAATAATATGATTTTTTTTAGTACAGACTTATTGTAACATAAAAACACCGATGACACATTGAAGACCAAAATACAAACACGTACATTCTTTCAAATAATATGATTTTTTTTAGTACAGACTTATTGTAACATAAAAACACCGATGACATGCAAACACTCACATAACGCCTAAGGCTGGAGTCGTGGAGATTTAGAATTCAAAAACACTGGTTGAATACCCGTGCGTTGTCATGGAACAATAAAGCTAAATATGGGGGTAATTACATGGATAATAAACAATGTTGTAATGAACAACATGCTGAGGGTTATGCCAAGATGATACAACATTGGGACCACTCGTATCGTATGACCCGCGGAGGCGACCGATGTGTCGTCGCCTACCGTCGGAAGGAGGGGCAAAAGAGTTCGTGACGCGCTTAGATATGATCGCTTGTGCTCGTCCAACATCCAGTTCATAGTGGAGACCGATGTAGAGAGAAACTGGTGTGAGATAGGAGGATGAATTTTGTTGCACCGTAACGGCGTGGCATCCCGCGGGAGGGAGTAAGACATCTCCTTCCATGTCGTCTCCTTCAACTACTGTGACATAATGACCCCAATTTCCGGCTCGTTATTGCCTCCGGTCACAAGTATCCATTGCGACATTTTTCTCTCTTCAGACATCTCCACACTCTCTAGTGTTATTCTTTTTTTTTTTTTTGACAGGATCCGATTTCATATAAAGGAAGCTCAGTACAAATTACAAGCAGGTCCCTCAGGAACCAGAGAATACAAAGAAGACCCAGCAAAATATACTAAACACCCCGAGCAACCTGAAAGACCACAACCGGATCCACCCCAACCCCAAAACCTAATCCTCACCGGAGCCGCCGTACCACCATTGCCAGGACAGCGAGCACCTCCACAAGTTGTAGTCGACTGCAAATCCGGCCGCCGCTCCGCGACGGACACCTAGCTCGATGAACGCATACAGCCATAGTGCAAGCTTGTCGAAACCACCCTTCTTCCCGCCAGCTCCGCGACGATCAGGCCAGCCACCCAGAACGCCCACTCCCCGGTCAACCTCTTCCCTCGCCGCCACGGCCGGCCAAAGCAAGTTCACCGGAGAAAACCACCACCACCACAACCAAACATGGGACGGCAACAAAAGGCAGCGCTCAGTACCTGACGCCTCAGATCTCCACCGTGGAGCTCGAAGAAGCAGCAGGACCTCGCACCCCGACGACGCGTCCACCTCGTCATCAGGAAAGCCGCCACGCTCCCACATCGAGGCAGCCCTCTCCTCCTCCCCCTCGCCACCGAGGCCGGCCAGGAACAAGAGAGGAGACCCCAGATCTGGAGGCCAGAAGTACTTGAAGAAGAGGAAGGCCACGAACTCGCCTCCACGTATCTCCCACCTTGGGAGCTTGATGGAGATCAGATCCGCAGCGGCGTCGACGCCGTACTCGAGCGCCGGAGCAGCACACCTCCAAAAGGAAGAAGACGGGGCATCCGCCACCAAACTCCACATGGGAAAGACAGGAAAACCTAATCTAAACCCTACTCTACTCTGTACAGCCCGCGCTCCACTCTCTCCACCACGCCGGACGGCAGCGCCGCCGGTGAGGCGAGCCGAGCGAGCCGGGGAGCCCGAGGCGACTCTCAAGGAGGGGAGGAGAACGAGAGGATAAGGGAGAGGGGAGGGGGGAAAAGAACGTCACGTTTTAGTGACCTGGCCACCTTCTCTCTAGTGTTATTCTGTGCGATGCTCTCACAAAAATCTTCCTTTTGCACAAATATATTATGGCATATATACAATAGTTTGGTCTGATTGTTCGATGACATTCCATCCGATCGAGTTGTTGTGAGTGAGACAATGTAGCATAAATAGATTTCAAGAATCAAGATCGTACCATGCTGACCAGCTAGTGTGTTTCATGCACGTGTAAACACTTTGTACATCCGAAAATAATCTTACTTTCGTGCTAAAAAATTATGCACGCAGCACAAATATATTATGGCATATATACAATAGTTTGGTCTGATTGTTCGATGACATTCCATCCGATCGAGTTGTTGTGAGTGAGACAATGTAGCATAAATAGATTTCAAGAATCAAGATCGTACCATGCTGACCAGCTAGTGTGTTTCATGCACGTGTAAACACTTTGTACATCCGAAAATAATCTTACTTTCGTGCTAAAAAATTCTGCACGCATAACACAGGGATCAAAGTTGATCAAAAGACACGTTGGTGCGTACGAGCACAGTCGACACATGAACCACCGCGATCAAAACGTGACCTACCAAAATGGGGCACGTGTCGTGAGGTTAGGAGGTTTGCAGTTTATGAGTACACCGCTGCTCATTGCTCAATCTTCCCACCAGCTGCTCGACATTTGAATTTGGCTGGTGAATTGGTGATGCCGTCCTTGGAAAACGTGACAACAAATGTCAAACGAGCTTCCTTCTAGGAGTATTAGGATATTGAATTATCCTCGCTTGATGGCTCGCGAACATGATGCAATTGATGCTCATAAAGAAAAGGTTTTGCTAGATCTCGGGCGCTTTGTGATTTTCATAAATCTCAATCATCAACACAGTTTAGAAGAAAAGTGCAACTCACATGCACTAGCACTTCTCTGAAACGAGAGCAACTGAGACAGAAAAGTGCAACTATTCCGGTTGCACTTTTCTGAAGGTAACTTTTACAATACCTTTTACTGGTGCTATGAGAGGGACTAGTATGGTTTGGCTGAACGGTTCAGATTTGTCGTCTGAGATTAGGCCCAGCAGACCCGTCTAGCGTTATTCACCGGAAAAAACATGAACGGCGGCCTTCACTCGTTGATGAACAGAGATGGGCGAGGCCGCGAGGGCGACACCTGCCAATCGTTTCGCTGAAGTGAGTGGTGACACGACCGAGCGCCGCCGCGTCGCTGCCGACCCGCCGCCATCCGCCTGCACCGACCCACCGCCGCTCCCACGCGACCAGCAGCGGCCGCCTTGCCGACACACCCCTCACCCAACCGGCCGCCGCTGCATCTGGACTCTCCACTGCACGTTTGACGTCGAGGGAGGCAACGACAAACGGATCGCCGGAGGTGGACGGCGCCGCCACACCGACGCCACTCAACTCGCCGGACTTAGAAGCTGACGTCCGTCCTTGTACAGGTAACATACACGTAATTCAATTCTGTCTATAAACATATCTGTCACAAATGCTTCCTGTACATGTACATGTTCTTGTTCAAAGCACGGGTTAAATCCGACCTTTATTGTTGTTTAGTGCTACTGAATTTATATTATTTTAGAAACGAAAATTCAGTACCATGTAGTACTAGCTAGCAATTCTCCGTCTTTACTCATTAGCCTGCTTGGTACTTAACGCTGAGAACAGAAGCCAACTTCTGAAGCAATTTTGCATTAAAAGTAGTAATTTGACATAACTAACAAGTTTTTTTTGGCTGTAGTCTGATGCTTTAATTAATTTAGGACGAGACTTGTTGATTTTGAGACATTGCAAGTGTTGCAGTTAATGCGATTTCATGCATTACAGTATAATGCTATATCAGACCTTGTAATTTGCGAAGTAACTAAGCATTTCATACAATATAAGTTCTGTATATAGGAACAAAGCACAAATACTAGACATTCATGCTATAATACTGAATTAAGTACTTGTGTAAACATAGTTTGATCTGAGCTCCTCTTTCTTGTTCACAACATCATTTGTGTACAGAATAGTTTCAGGTGCTTTTGAGTTTCTGGTTCAAATCATTGCTTATTTTTTATGCTAGTAAACTTGAAATGAAGCTATTGCTTTTTTCTTCAACAATCAGTCTTTGTTCTCAGTTATTACATACACGTAGTTCACTAAATACTAACGCAGGTTGCACATGCCTGCTCATACATATAGGCTATATGTATGAACAGGGGCGGCGCCAGCAGGGGGGCGAGGTGGGGCGGCCGCCCCCCCCTCAACTTTTGCTAATTTTTTCATTATACGTATTCAGTACATATCTATACGTGAAAGGGAGGGGGAAAAAAAGGAAAAACAGCCAGAACGAGCACGCGAGCACGTCTCGGTCGCATGCATCCATCCGCTCGATCCCCAATCCAACTCGCTCCGCCCCGCGTCTCGATCCGCCGCCGGCCGCCCGTCGTCGCCCGCCCTGGAGCCGCTGCCGCCGGCCGCCCCTGGAGCCCTGCCTGGAGCCCCTGGCCGCGCCGCCCGCCTTCCCTACTTCCTGGAGCCCCTGGCCGCGCCGCCCCTGGAGCCCCTGGCCGCGCCGCCCCTGGAGCCCCTCGCAGGTTCGTCGTCCCTGGCCGGTATTCCCCAATCCCATCCGGCATCCGCCGCGCCGCCCGCCTGTAGGAATGAAATAATCTGCTTTATATTGATTAACGATTTCTTCATATTATTACACAATTTAAAGCAGTGATACTGAATGCTTCATCAATTTGGCCTTATTCATGCATTTCACAACTAATTGTCTTATCTATATACAGCCATATATACAGAGAGTATAATGTTGCTGGAAATTTTGTTTACATCCTCAACGTTTATAGTTCATTATGTTTTATTTTTCCATTGGATAATGTGCAGCTTTTGTACCCTCTTCGTCTGATTTTATTTTTTATGTTTCAGTTATACACTATCTCAAGCATATCTTGCGCTGCCGTCAGAACTGCGCTGCCGTCAGAACATGGACGGAGATGAGGAGCTGGATTGGGAAGCTATTTCAGCACAGATGGATGCCAGAGATGAGGAGCCGGATTGGGAAGCTATTGGAGCACGGTTGAATGCATTCGACTTGGAGGATGCAGAGGAAGTTGCAGCGCTGGCAGCGGCAAGGGCAGGAGTTATGAAACTGAATATGTTTGAACCTTTTTTGTGTTGAATACACTTGCTTTTTTCTAAATTTTGTGAGCTTTAATATTGTGAGGCTTCGACTTATTTACATTGCTCCTTCCATACAATTGGGGATTACATGTGTTGTCAAAAAAAAAAAAAACGCCGGTGGCACACCTTTTACTGTTCGCCCCCCCTCGTCTCAATTCCTGGCTCCGCCACTGTGTGTGAACATGGGTAGAATAAGTTTACATATGTGATCAGCATGTTGTAGGCATTGCCCTCAGCTCTGGTATATTCTGCAACTGATACTATGCATCTTATTATCGCAGATTTGTATTTGAAGTCCACCAAAGAATCATCAGAGACATGTGGGTAAAAGAAGAAGAACATGTGCAGCTGCATATCACCAAATGAGGCTGGAAAATAGTTACGGGCCTGCAGAAGATGCGGGTAACCAAATGATGCCCGAAGAATTTGTTTCTATACCCAAGTTAGTTTGCATATGCAGAGTGGAAAATAGCTGTATTACTAATTGAAGAGTAATTCCTATATATCACAGTACAAAATGTATGATATGAATGTATTATCGTACGGCATATCTCCAGATTTGGGATTAATACTCGAGTTACATACAACAATAACATGAACCAGAAAAGTGAAGAGTAATTCCTAGATATACATTTCTCTTCTAGATGTATTTTGTCTACTGATGTCATGAGAGTGCTTCTCCCTGTATGCAAACAGTTCCGAACATAAAGCTTCAACTTTGATCTCCATTTGTAAATTTGTTGTTCCTTTCCATTGAGAAGATAGACGGGCGAAGCCAATTAGTCTGGTAGACTACTGTTTGAAGCCATTGTACACTCATTGACCATGTCTTCAGCATATTTGTTGAGAAGGTCCTCTCGGATTGACAAACTGCAACCCTACATACATCAGTACATTTATAACATCAGACGAAATAAAAATTAGAACACCGTGTGAACGAAGAATAGTCTAAAATATTGCACAATATCACCTAACTAATCCCGATGCACGACTCGAGAATAAGTACTTGGGCGACAAGTTATTTTCTAAATCTACATTATCTTGAATCAACATTATAAAATTTTACCAACATTTAAAATATTTCAGGTTATTGACGCTTTTATTGAGCATTAAAGGCAGACCACATCTGTCGACATTAGAGAGCATGGGACTGTTTTCACAAATACATGATCATAAATACATAAAGTGCAACATACCTTGCTTGATTCTCCCAACAAGGCCCTCCTTTCAGAGTGTCCAAGAATGACCCAGGAAATGCCAAGGTTAGCGAGCATCTCAGCACTGCATTAGCAACAGATTTTGAACCACATGTAAGTTGAACTGGGCATGAAGACAACTGAAACTAAGCACGTGTATACGCTTATTCGTATGAATTTGAAACCAATGGTTAAACAAATCTAACAATAATACTGAGTAAAGAAAGAAAAAGAACAATGTTTCAAACATGAGATTATTCTGTCCGGACCGTGTCAGAGCAAACATAACACATTTTGCTTGTAGAAAATAACATAAACATTATATCACAGTTGTAACACAGCAAACGCTTGCATTGCGGACTTGTAGTTGTTTATCCATAGCATACCAGAGGCTCAGCAGATGGGCAAAGAACTGGATACTAACCTGACTTCACCAGTGAAAGCACCTCCATTCTTCACCTAGCAGTTTTGGGCCTGACGCAGCTTGTCCTTGATGGTGAGAAAGAGCACATATGGCGTGCTCACGACAACCTCTGCAGCAGCAGCTCAACAGTTCCAAACCATAAGTAAACACATCACAATGCAGCTTTTAAGCTTTGGAAAGAATTTACATGAATGAACGGGCATCTCTATGAGAAGAATTAGGCGTTCTGTCCGTCGTTGAGGATATTGACGATCTGTCCACTAGGTCGAGGTACCATTCTGCAGAGTGCCGACATCTAAGTATTTTTATTGCGAAATAGACATCAATGATTGATACCAGAAAAATAGCTAAGAACGTCAGCAAGACTTGCAATTTATAAGCTGCTAATACAGAAGAAGTCGCGACGATGGACATCAGGGCGTCGGCAGTCGAGGACGACGTCTCCAACACATCCGATGCCGCGGCCAACGCGGCGCCCCTCTAGCTCTGTCCGCCAGACGAGCTCCGCCCTCATCAATCCATTTCCACGACGCCCCATCGATCTATGCTCCACGGTGCCCGGCCACAGACGATCTCAAACGAAGTCTGCGACGCCGACTACAACCGCGCTGCGCGCCGCAACCGACTCCTCCCGTACGCTGCCCGCCGTTTGCCCCTGGCAACCGATGGCCTCGCAAGCCTCGTGTGGAGCCGGCGAGTCCCAGTACCCGGTAGCGAGGGGGGGTGGGGGGATCTCGTCGAGGTCGACCACCGGAACGCGGCGGCGACACGGAGGCGACAGCAACGAGTGCCTCTGCTTCTTCACCGGAGGCGTTGACAAGCTAGGGTTTCCAATTCGTCCAAATTGGGGAATTCTGATGGCAATAATGAACCGCGGCCGGGGCAGCGTTTCACTAATTTGGTCTTGGTCGTGGGCTTAGAATTAAAGAATTTTATCCTGGGCCAGAACCATTCTACCGTCTTGGGGCCAGAACCCATCTGCGGGGGGTGCAGATTTTGCACCAGTACAAAACATACTGGTCACACTTTTAGCACCAGTATGAAATGTTTTCATCTTTTGAATTAACGAAAATAAACAGCTGTGATGCACTTGAGGGTACCATAAAAGGCCTCTTTCTGAATGATTGGCATTTTTCTATCCACAGGGAAAAATGCCAATTTTTTCTGTTGATGTTTGTTTCAAATTTTGATTCAGTTTTTATGATGGTGTATATTCACGTTGTGTCAATGCACAAACTTTTTTCTAAAAAAATTATAGACTTTTTAGGTGGTTAACCAGATCGTTGTGCACGGATGCATAAATTGGTTCGGCGCACGAGATCTGTTTTCTTCATGCGGGAGTCTCAACCTCCCTGTGTCTGTAAAAAAAAAGAGCGACGTGTATACGTTGCCGCCGTGTGAACTCACCGGACTTACCCACGCCCGGCGGCGGACAAGCAAGTCATGACGGTTCTGGTGTAGTGGTCTGTTGCTGCTGCCAGCTGCCGCCATGTACGAGTCCAAATGCAGCACGCCGGTGTGGAAGGGTTGTAGTTTGCGGGCCGAATCGATAAGGTTAATGGATCACAATACTGGGTGTAGACTTTATTGATTTGGGACAAAATAGATTCGCCGGTTTTTCTGTAGACACATGCGCAACGGACTTTACTCGGGGAGCTCCTTTACACCGCCTGTTAGCGTCGCATACGCGCTGCGCAGCCTACATGCTTCGTCTGTTGGGCCGGCCCATGAAATTCGCGCGCGCTCGCTTCTTCTGCATTTTCCTATCGCGCGCTGGTCGAAGCCATCGACTAGGGTTCGACTCCCAGATATTTCGTGTACTGCTTCTTTGGCTTTTAATTATTTCGGGTACTGTTTCTTCTGCGGTGCCCTGTTTCGACTCCTGATCTGATTTTTTTTAATTTTTGGTCGACTCCTGATCTGTTTGCTTCTTCGTGAACTGATAAACGTTTTGCTTCTTCGTTGCTTGGCGTGTTTGAAGCCGGGAGCATAAACGTTTTGCTTCTTCGTTGCTTGGCGTGTTTGATAAAAGTTCAGAATTTCTTCTGAGATGAACTGATTCATCTCATCAATTACGAAGCCAGCAAACCAGCTTTAGAAAATCGTGGCTTTGTTTTTTTAGTGGTAGACACTGTTACATGGTTATTTTGCTTGTACGTTGAACAAAGCATGTACAAAACTGATTGACTCAAAATGAAAAAATTGGAAAAATTGAATGAACAATAATTGTAACAAAATGGAACCATTTTTAATTTGTAACCATTTTAAATTCGGAACCATTTTTAAATTTGGAACCAATTTCAAAATGGAACCATTTTAAATTCGGAGCCATTTTTAAATTAGAACCATTTTCAAAATGGAACCATTTTTAATTTGGAACCATTTTCAAAATGGAACCATTTTAAATTCGGAACAATTTTTAAATTGGAACCATTTTCAAAATGGAACCATTTTTTAATTTGGAACCATTTTCAAAATGGAACCATTTTTAAATTTGGAACCATTTTTAAATTTGGGACCATTTTAAATTCAGAACCATTTTTTAATTAGGAACCAATTTAAAAAATGGATGCATTTTCAAAATTGGAACCATTTTAAATTCGGAACCATTTTTAAATTGGAACCATTTTCAAAATGGAACCATCTTCAAATTTGGAACCATTTTCAAATTGTCAAAAATGGAACCATTTTTATATTTGGAAACATTTTCAAAATGGAACCATTTTAAAATTTGGAACCATTTTAAAAAATGGATGCATTTTCAAAATTGGAACCATTTTCAAATTGTCAAAAATGGAACCATTTCTAAATTGTCAAAAATGGAACCATTTTTTTAATTTGGAACCATTTTAAATTCAGAACCATTTTTAAGTTTGGAACCATTTACATTTGGAACTGTTTTCAAAATGGAACCATTTTATAAAGTTCGAACCATTTTAGAAAATGGAACCGTTTTAAAATTTGGAACCATTTTTAAATTTGGAACCATTTTCAAAAATGAAGAATTTTCAATTTGGAACCATTTTAAAAAATTGAACCATTTTCAAAATGGAACCATTTTTAAATTTGGAACCATTTTTATTTCGAAACCATTTTTAAATTTGGAACCATTTTAAATTCAGAACCATTTTTAAATTTGGAACCATTTTCAAAATGGAACCATTTTTAAATTTGGAACCATTTCAAAAAATG
This sequence comes from Poa pratensis, assembly GCA_947311845.1. Classification (NCBI taxonomy): domain Eukaryota; kingdom Viridiplantae; phylum Streptophyta; class Magnoliopsida; order Poales; family Poaceae; genus Poa; species Poa pratensis. The sequence goes on along the minus strand of CAMZMU010000083.1, from coordinate 41,906,669 downwards.
GATGCATTTTCAAAATTGGAACCATTTTAAATTCGGAACCATTTTTTTAAATTGGAACCATTTTCAAAATGGAACCATTTCCGAATTTGGAACCAGTTTTAAAATGGATCAATTTTAAATTCGGAACCAGTTTTAAAATGGATCAATTTTAAATTCGGAACCATTTCAAAATTTGAACCATTTTCAAAATGGAACCATTTTCAAATTTGGAACCATATCCAAAATGGAACCATCTTCGAATTTGGAACCATTTTCAAAATGGAACCATTTTTAAATTTGGAACCATTTTCAAAATGAACCCGTTTTCAAAATGGAACCATTTTAAAATTTGGAACCATTTTTATATTGGAACCATTTTCAAAATGGAACCATTTTAAAATTTGGAACCATTTTCAATATGGAACCATTTGAAATTCGAAACCATTTTTAAAATTGGAACCATTTTTAATTCGGAACCATTTTCAAAATGGAACCATTTTTATATTTGGAACCATTTTTAAATTTGGAACCATTTTCAAAATGGAACCATTTTTAAATTCGTAACCTTTTTCAAAATAGAGCCATTTTTAAATTTGGAACCATTTTTGAAAATGAAACCATTTTAAATTTGGAACCATTTTCAACTAAAGTGAAGAGTTAATTAAATTAAGGAACCAAATTTGACTGTTGGGTATGGTTAACCAAATTAGGGTGAAACAAAAACTACTGAGCCGAAATTATGGTGAACCGTAAGTAACAATGAAACGTTGTAATATTGAACCAAGAACGACAAACCAGAAAATTAATAAATCTAAAAAAAATTAAATGACGAAAACACACAGATTCATGGAATCATTGCACGGCGCTCCATGACAAAAAGAGATATTCATTTCAGAGATGATTTCGTCTATCAAAATGAAAATAAATGATTGAATTTTTGGTATCATCTAGTAGACGGACAGTATTAGCCTTTGGTTACGCCAGGCTACTACACACATCATTGGACCGAAAAAGAACATCTTCCGGTTCTTCCAGATGCATAGTCCAAATGCCAAAACAGGGAAACATTTCCCAGAGAGAACAGAAGCTTTGAGTTCACAAAATTTTAAGTGAGAGGGAACATAATTGTTGATATTAAAAACATCATAACACCCCTCATGAGACCATCCTCGCTGTTGTCGACCAACATTATAGACATCAGTTTATCCATGAGGATTTTACCATTAGTAGTTTGGCCCGAAGCACATTCACCTCATCTATTACCACTGTATCACTGCTAGCGAAAACAAACTGACACGGCACCATCATCAAATCCAAACACTGTACTGATCTTGTCCTTACTGAACTTGAATCTTTTTTATTTCTGCCGAGAACCCCACCAAGATGAGAAAATTGCTTCTTGAATTGATCAACAACACTGACAAACATAACAACCATAGAAAAAGTAAAGACCTTGGGTAGAGAAAGGTTGTCCTCTCTGTGCCGTTTGTAGTCCTTCGGCAATTGTGGATGATATTCTAGTATATCCCGGAATATCATCTCCCTTACATCATCCTTCAACATATTTCTCTGCTCAAAGTCAAACTCCAATTTTTTCTGATTAGCTAACAGGACAGTTCTCTCGCAGGTTTGGAAAGGCCTCTAAAGTATGTATCAGTCAATGCCTGAAAAAATATAAATAATGAAGGAAATACTATAATTTAGTCCAGACAAGTATAACCAACTGGTGCTGCAAGCCGGATCACATGCATGACCTGACAGAGAGAAAAAAGGAGCTCAGGATGATAAAATAGCACCAAAAGACTACCTCTTCTGCATTTGGACAGTCCTTCGGATCAAACGCTAATGGCTTTTCCAAGAGTTTTAGTCCCAAAGGATCTGTATTGGGAAATTTCTAAGAAGTTGGAGCTGGGTCTTTCTTTCTCGTACTGCTCAAACACTTTCTTGCTTTCTCATTCCGAACCTGGAAAGGGGAAAAAGAAACATGAAAGTTGAATCTTGTGGTCACTGAAAACATTCACAAGGTTTAGCAGACATAGTCTTCCCCTGAATTTAGTACCATGCCAGAGAAATTGTATTGCTCATGAATATTGTGCTCATCAATACTGTCTAAGAATTAAATCAAGCAACATATAATTTGCAAATTAACATGCTCAGAAATAGTGTGGTGTCTACCCCGCAGTATTAAACATACTGGTATAAGAAACTGAAGTGGAATTACCATCATGTCCAAAAATAAAAGTCACCACAAAGCTATCGAGCTAATGCTACTAGTACCAGATTCCAAGCAATGGATTCGATTAAACACAAACATAGCACATTTAGGTGAGCTCTGTAGCACATCGGGCGCTATCACTAGAAAATCCAACACAAACAGTAACACAATCATCTAAAATAACCAGATCCCGATCATTCTCCAAAGAAGTCAGATCGCGCAAAGCTAGGATACTAAAACGAGTGATTCAGCAAAAAAAACCACAGGGCCCAGCGACGCACCAATAAACATCTCCGTAGAAAATCGATACACGCGTGCGATGTGGAAGGCGAACTAGACAATTAGGGCTTGAGCTCGTAGATCGTGGATGCAAATAACCATATAGAAGGACGGGAATACAGGAATCTGGATCCACCATGGACGGGAGAGGAGGAGAAGAACACGAAAGCCACGATGGTTTAGTACATGGATGAATACAACATGAACCTAGCGTAGCATCAAGGAAACCACCGGCCAAAGAAGAACTCGGGAAATCTCTCCGGGGTAAGGGGAAATCTGGAATCGCCTCGGTCTCTCCGGAACAGAACGGGCGAAGAGGAAAAGAAAAAACAGGTCGCAGTATCCGTCGTCGCCTCGCCGCTCTCGAAACAGTAAAGGCCGGCCCAATAACGTTTCGCGAACGAGCTCCTTCAGGCGGCGCTGAAGTTTAGGGGCGCTAACGGACGGCATTTAGGTTTCGCCCTTTACTCGGTGCCATCGGAATCGCCCTTCTCTAGTTCACGGCAAATATCCTATATATCGCCCATTTTTCTTTTTTTTCCTTTTCTGTTTTCTTTTATATTTTCTTCTTCTTCTCTTTTGTTTTTTCTTTTTCTCTTTTTTCACTTTTTCTGATTTTGGAAAATGTTCAATTTTGAAAAAAAATCAGATTTGAAAATGTTCAAAATTGGAACTTCTCCATATTTAAATATTGTTTATATTTTTAAAATGTTTATTTTCAAATTTTGTTCAGATTTCAAAACAAAAATTTAGATTTGAAAATTGTTCATACTTTGGAATTATTCAAATTTTAAAATTGTTCAAATTAAAATAGCGTCCAGATTTTGAACAAAAATATATTTTTGAAAATTATTTCAGATTCAAATTGGTTCAGATTTAAAAATATTCAGTTTTTACAAAATGCAAAAGAAAAAAAACTGTACCTTTTTAATGGGCCGCTTCAAAGCAGCCCAGGAAGCATTGCTTCAGGCGGCGACCAGCTTCCTCGCCGCCTTGAAGCGATACATAGGAGCTCCTGCAAAAATGACCCAGCTGTGAGCAGAACGTGTTCTCTTAACAAAAAAAAACTTAGGTAGAACGTGCAGTACAAGCCGAAAGTATGTACACGGTGTATCCTTATCATCTCAGAAGAGACTTTTAATTAATCCAATTGCTGCGTTTTTCCAGACAACAAGCTAGAAAAGATTACTTGTTAATAGCAATTGAACTATTGATTTGTGTAATTGGAAATAATTGGAAGTAATTGGCAGCAGCAGATGACCTACCCTGCATAACTTCCAATTTGCCACTAGTAGGAAAAAGTTGCAGTCACATGCCGATTTGAGGCCTAGTGAGTAGTGGGACATTTTGCACACGCCACTGCTTATGCGCCACAGCTAACTGGTACCACCGACGCACAGCGCACGCGCCACTCTTAAGCATTACATCAGTGGCGCACGCGGATAGCGCATGCCACTGTTTACAAATGAAAGCACCATGTTAATCTAAACCCTAATAAACAGCTCCGGCCTTGAGGAACGGCATGTCGGAGGTGACGGCGACGACAGAGGCTTTCGTAGAACTTGCATGCCTCTGGGTCGCTGCCCTAATCGGTGTCGGAGCCGATGTCAATGAGCGGTGCATCAGCTTCGATGCTGGAGGATCCGGTAGCGAAAGCTTGTGGACCGGATTGTGCAGGCGATGCCACTGGGCGGGCTCGTCGATGAGCCCGACCACTTCCTCCTCTTTCGGATCGCCGGATGTTTCGTCGGAATGCCCCTCATCTTCGACGCGAACCATGCCCTATCGACTGGTTCGACGACAATTTTTTGCCGTGTCGCTTGCTCCGCCATCACCACACCGTCCCAATGGGGCAACGACATGGAGTAATTAGGCTGGATCCGCTGCTTCCATGGCATGTCCTGCAAGACCCCTTGATAAAGTCAAGCCGCTCTTACCTTCGAGTGGCGGCGTCACGGAGACTTGTGCGGCGTCCATCGGCCACCGAGACGATGCTAAGTAAGCTCGTAGTAAACGGGTAGGTACGCCCTGGACAAAACATGTTATGGCTGTTGAGTGGCAGACTGGCAGTGGACCAATCTGTCAGAGTGGCCCTACCACGGATCGATAATGCGATGTGTGCAGCATCGATCGCAATGATGTACCGTGAGACGAAGAATAAACGACACGATGCGGCTCTGTTCGCTCCTCGAATGACAAATGACCTCAATGTTTCTTCGCATCTAGTTGAAGCGTACTCCGAGAGACAAATATGTGCTACAAACTTGCTTACTCAGCGCAGGTCTTGGAGACCAATCCGTGTCATCAACGACCACCTTTCCTCTATACTATATGGGAGCAGGTAATGAACGGGACAAATTCTCGTGGACCAACCATGGAAACGTGCCCCCAAACTGTTCTTTACTAATGCAATATCCGGTTTAACCCGTGATGCAGTCGAGCGAGCTATCGCTCATCTGTTCCAGTTCATCCATTTGGTACCATTTGAACATTGTTGCACAACTACACTATGCAAAAGTAGGCAGTGCCGTGGAGATGAAACACTCCTTAATTTGTGAGCATGGACACCTTCTCGATCTATGACTGGAGTGTGGTCGCAGCTAGGCGATCTGCATCTGCTAGAGGTCCAAGGACGACACTTGCTCCGCGATGGCGACTCTCCACCTGCACGAGCACGGCCTAGTCCTAGGGCTGGAGTGCCTGCTCGATCGGATAGCCGAAAACTGCAACGGAGAACAATGCATGTCCTAGAGGACACCTTCCACCCTGAAGCCACGGGCATGTGTCTCTATGTATGAACTGAAAATGTGGAGACAGTACGCACGGCTTTGAAATTGAGCATGGAAATTCTGATGAACTGGGAGAGAAAACAGAGAAATAAACTGCACTTGACTTTTCTTATATATACAAAATAATGAGGTTTAGGCCATACACTATGTGGGTTCGGTTCCATGCATAAAGCTGTCAGACTTGATTCAGGAGCGAATTAGCTACTACTCCCTCCGTTTTTAAATATAAGATGTTTTAGCATTTGTCCACATGCACATGTACACAAATATATCTAGACAAGTTTTAGTATGTATGTTCACTCACTTTAGTATGTATCTAGACAACATGTACAACACTTAAAACATCTTATATTAAAAAATAGAGGGAGTATGTGTGAACCGCACCAAACTCACAGCCATGGGCCCATGTTGGGTGAAAAGCTATCCTCTCTCCTTCCTAATTCCTTCGTGTGAACAAGCCATGCATGCAGAATATCAATAGTTTACTTGCTTGGTTCGAACCGAAATGTTGAGTCGCTTTTGTTGTCAGAAGTATTGAGTCGATGCTCCACTATGTACTGAGTCGAATCAAGAGCAGGAGAGAGAAGCGTATGGTTCGCTTTCCATGCACATAGTGGCTGGTCTTAATCTTGTCTCATATTTCCGTGGAATATTGGAGGTTCAATGGTTGTACCAAATACAAATTTTACAACCACATACCACAACCTATAATCGAAATTTTGATTTGTAGGAAGAAAAAACTTAAAATTAGGACCGTCTACAATTCCTAAATCTACAATCCAACCACTCCATTTTTCTCCTAATTGTTTTTTGTCATATCATATCAATGATCTACAATCTAGAAAATGAGTATTTGATCCACTCTATACACGTAAACGATGACATTACTATTATGCAGCTTAATCTCGTAACCATTTGATTTTAACCTGATAACCAACTTGACTATAACCTGTGACCAAATAGTTATAATCTGTCAACCAGGGTCAGAACAAAATTGTCAAAACATAGAATCTATTTTCGAAAAATCTTGTCGCGGTAGATCTGAAGTTTGACTCCTGTTTCAAGAGATAAAATATTTTAAAATTGGAACTCGAAATAAAATCTACGAGACTACATTCATCCAAAAGCTCAGTTACCATATTTTGATTTGTGCCCACTGAAACCTATTCTTATTAGCATGGTCCATTATTTTTTGCAATCTAATCTCTGTAAACGTTTCAAAGACTGTTTCACAGGCTACTCCTCGATGTCGAATAGAGACAACCCCGAGATTTTTTTTTTGCGTACTACTACTATTAAAGTAGCTAATCCAGCTGCTGTCTGGCAGCCTGGGAGACCAATCATAATCGGTCGATGAACTGTTTTCTATGTGGATATATCAGGGCAGGTAAAGTACTAGACAATTCTCGCAGACCGACCACGAAAACGTGAATGTTGTTTATAGCTTACCAAACTTACCTTCGATTCGCCATGACACAATCGAGTCTACCTCGGTACGATATATTCCATCTAGATCAATCATCGATGCAAATATGCAATTATCTTTGATCGAGTTCATGTGAAGTACAAAGAGATTATTAGGTACCGGTCGTGAACAAAACTGACTGATCCAGTGTCAGGTCAATGGGGCGACTCGGGGGGAGCCCTACCGCCCCAGCCGCCGGCCACCCCCTCCTCTCCCTCCCTCTCCCCCGCTGCCGCCGGAGGAGGTCGTCCGACGGCGGACGGTGGCAGCGGGGCGGCCTGTCTGTTTTCTTTTCAATAATCCCAGCAGTTTCCACCGCACCTCACATCTCCGATCGGATCTAAGATTGCATCTCCGGCCGTTTCCGGCCGGCCGCCTTCCATGAATCATGCACGCACAGGATATTGGCATGCAATCCACGGATCATGCTGGCGTGCGTGTGTGCATGGGAACAATCCATCCAGCCATGCATACAAGTTGTTGCTGCCCCGGAGGTGCTCCAGCTCCGTCCAGATCGGAACGCCAGTGACCTGCCAAAGATGCAGGCGGCGGCCCGTCCGGTCCAAGCGACGGCGGGCGGGATGTGCTCTCGGCAGCGCTTCATGGGAGGAGGTGGGGCGCAGGCGGAGGGCAAGGGCGGCGCGGCCGGCCGGCCGGCCGGGGCCTGAGGTCTAGCAGGATGGCGGTGAGGAGACGGCGGCACGCTGCCGGCGGCCGTTCCGGTCACGTCGGGGTGTTTGGGTTCCAATCTGGATCGATCTGGGTCTCTCGAAGACTCTGATTTGGACCAATTGACCCAACCGGGCACGGTGCTGCCCTCTTCTCTGTTGCCGTTCCGCTGGATGGCGACCGGCGGCGTGGGGGCTAGCTGGTTTTACTGAAATAATGGCGGCGGTCCTAGGGTTTCTCCCGCGCGAAGACGATGATCTACTGGATGCGTGCTCTCGTTGATTTGGCTGAAGTGACGAGTTCCGGAAGGCTCCGCCAGCGAACTCCACTGGGCGATTCATGCCTGGAGATTGCTGGATCGGGTGGGATTCGGTCGTGCGCACCCATGTTTTACTCTGGCCGTTTGGTTTCAGAGGGAGCGCTTCGAATCTTTGCTGGCTGTTAATATCATGGGACATGTTCTCGTTCCATGGTGCTGGCGGAGAAGGTCATGTCAGTGGAGATCTGAGGCTAGCAATGGTGGTTCGAATCTTTCTCGCGATGAGGAATTGGCTTGGTGTTTCATGACTTGGAGCAGCGGCATGTAAGTGGGGGCGACAACATACGTGAAGTCCAAAGTCCTACCTTTCAGGGTGAAAATCCAAGGTCTGACCTTAATTGGTTGTGTCTGACAGTGGTCTTGTTGAAGACATTGTTTTGAGTGCGAGGACTATCTTCAGGGTGAAAACCCAAGGTTTGGCCTTAATTGGTTGGGTCTGGCACTGTTCTTCTTGAAGGCGTTGCTTTTGAAGAATTGAGCATCAGGTGTTGTTTTGGTGGTGGTTGTGCGGCTGCTTGAATGATTGTAACTCTGTAGCGGGACTTTTCTTTTTTATTTCTTCTTCTTATTATGTTTTGGCTGTGTGCATCCGTATTAACTTTGGTTATTGCGTTGTTGCAGAGGCTGGGTGCATGTTATATCTTCTCGATATTAATAAACACTCTTTATCTAAAAAAAAGTGTCAGGTCAATTCCAGTGATTCGTTGGAGTAATCGTCTGCATCACCATTTGGAAATAGTGCTTGAAGAAGATCGATTCTGTTGTGCCGGACGATGATAGCTAGCTAACAAGCTCCACGTAAGACGGCGACGTGCGAGATATATATATAGATCGTCGGTGAATCGCGACTTCGGCCGTGGAACACCACCGATCGAGGACCATTGGTTGTTAGCAACGTATACACGAAGTTTACTATTGTAGCGCAGCCAGAAAAAATCAACGTCCCAGGCCAACCTCATAGTACAGTGATAAACAGTACAAACCAGTCGCTACAGTAGGTAAGTTAGCAAAGGAATTACGTGCCACGCCCCAGGCCATAGCCAGCGTTGCCTGGGGCCTGGTTACGCCCCTGATTAATTGTACCCGTCCGATCGGCAACATTCTCCTTGTCTGTTTTTCTTACTGGAAAACGTCCTCCCTACTTTCTTTTCCTCTCCTGGAAATTGGAGGGAGATCGTTCTCGCTTCATGTCCTTGGAGCCACGGAGCATGAATAAACTGAAAACGACAAATGATGAAAACACCTAAAGGACTGTTTTTCTTTTCTCTACAAAAGGACTGGTTTTTCCTCACTACCGGTGCGTACAGCGTGAACCGATCGAGGATGATGCATCCACCGGTACAGATTGGTCAATGTGTAAACCTTCCATCACACACGGATGGATGGATCCGTGTGTACCGTGACCTACTCACTCCGTTCCAAAATATTGGCTTAGCTTTGTCTAGATATGGATGTATATAGACATATTTAAATGTAGATACATCCATATTTAGACAAATGCATGCCAAGTATTTTGAAACAGATGGAGTATTATGTAGTTAAAAATTTAAATCTATGTACAAGGGTTCAACCTAGTTGCAAAGGTCTAATTACTGCATCGGGTAAAATTATCGCAACTACGCTTCCTATGATAGTCGTGACAGAGTTTTTCCCTCTGCATCCTGTTTCGATCTCGGGGGACCCCGGGGGCACAAACCCTAGCCGCCTACAAAGCCCACCCCCACGCCTCCCTCCTCTCGCCGGCGGCGGGCCCCTTTTCTCGTTCGGTCTTCGCCTATACTGGAGCACCCGTGTCTATTCGTCCCCGTGCAGCTCCCGCCAGCCAGCCTTCCCCGGCTCCCAGTTGGCTAGGCTCTGTCCCGACGACCTCGCGCCGCTGCGTCGCATCTGTGCGTAGCTCCCGCGTGCGCCATCCCTGTGTGGAGAGAAGGGTCTCCCACCGGTGGTGATCCACATCTGGATGGCGGCCTCTGCTGGGTGAGGTCTCCCTGCTCGATAGTTCTCACGGCGGGTGGTGCTGGCGGGGGTCTGCGAGTCTATTGACCCAGGCCTCGTTGCGCCCGTCACAGATCTGAGCTCACGTAGTCTTGGTTGGTAGGTGGTTGTGGCGTGGACTCCGACGGTTGTAGCAGCTTGGGGAGGGTGTTGGGTTGTCTGTGCCCGGTTTTAGTGTGTTGTTTGAGCGGTGTCCATCGGCATGGAAGTGGGAGGCCGTCAGGGAGAAGTGCATATGTGGTGAGGGTAACTCGTCATGCCATCGGGGCCGGAGCAGGGGGCTCGCGGCACCCCCCCTCTCTCCCCTTACCATGGCACTTTGGTCGTGCTCATTCGTTGACACGGTCCAGTCTGGCGTGTATCCCCTCCGCCAATAAAAATCCATCTACGGAGAAGATGATCCAATAGTTTGGCTTCTCTGGGTGCATCTCTAGTTGTAGCGTGTTCCGACTAGTATCATTTCGTTTGTTTGGCGAGGCAGCTTCCGCCTGTTCTTAGACTCCAACATGTCGCTTGCTCCGTTGCTCCTGCTTGGCCGCCTAGGGAGGCTTGCTTTGAGGGGACTGGGGAGAGGTTGAGGATGGGATGTTCTATGTGGATGGGTCGCTGTGATGAGAGGAAGGAGGGCTCGGGCGAAAGCCCAGCCTAGTTGGCCGATGCCAACGATGATGACAACCGTGGGTGCCACTCACCTCCTTGGAGCCGTCGTTGTGAAGGCCTCGTCTTTTCCTTATCTTGGTCTTCCATCTCAAGGTGAAAACCCAGGTCCTTATGGATCGGAAGACGACGACGCATTGCGTCATCCCCTTATTGGAGGCGTCGCTTTTGAGTCTCTGACCTGCGCCACTTCTCCCTGACTGATACTGTTCGTGACCATCGCTTTAGTGGACGGTTACCTTTGAAGATGTCTCTACCTGGACTCCGGTGAGGGTTGGGGCCTAATCCGGCGACACCCTACGTTCTTCAGTTTTCAGAGGATGCCCATGCCAAGCCTTGGACTCCCTTTTTTTAGGTTGGGGTGGGTGTTCTCTGTAGGTGTTTGGGCGTTGTTTTTCTCTGAAGAGCGTGCTTTGTAAGCTGGCATCCCTGATACGTCTCAAACGTATCTATAATTTTTGATGTTCCATGCTTGTTTTATACCAATTGCTACATGTTTTGCATCTACTTTATATCACTTTTATACATTTTTTGGGACTAACCTATTAACAAGATGCCGAAGTGCCAGTTCCTGTTTTCTGCTATTTTTGTATTCCAGAAAAGCTAGTCTGAAAATATTCTCGGAATTGGACGAAACTACACGGGGGTGCCTATTTTTTTCAGAACACGCCTGACGGAGCGAAGGAGCAACAGAGGAGGGCCACCAGGGCCCCACACGCCACCAGGGCGCGGGCCCCCTTCTGCCGCGCCCTGGGGTGGTGTGGGCCCCTCGGGGGTCCGCAGCCGCCGCCCTTTCGCCTACTTATTCCCCCCGACGCGAAAATCCTAAGTACCTGAGCAAATATCCACGGAAAGTTCCAGAGACGCCGCCGTCGTCAACCCTAGCTCGGGAGGGTTCAGAACCTCTTCCCGGCAACCTGCCGGAGAGGGGAATCATCACCGGAGGATTCTGCATCGCCATGCCTGCCTCCGGAGTGATGCGTGAGTAGTTCATTCTTGGACTACGGGTCCATAGCAGTAGCTAGATGGTTGTCTCTCCACTTTGTGCCATCATGTTTAGATCTTGTGAGCTGCCCTACATGATCAAGATCATATTATTGTAATGCTACATGTTGTGTTTGCTGGGATCCGATGAATATTGAATATTATGTCAAGTTGATTATCAATCTATCTTATATGTTATTTAAGATCTTGCATGCTTTCCGTTACTCGTAGATGCTTTGGCCAAGTAGATGCTTGTAACTCCAAGAGAGAGTATTTATGCTAGATAGTGGGTTCATGTCTCCGTTTAACCTGGGACAGTGACAGAAAGTTCTAAGGTTGTGGATGTGCTGTTGCCACTAGGGATAACCTAACGATGCTATGTCCACGGACATATGTGTTTGTTTACATTACGCACTTTACTTAATGCAATTATCCGTTGCTTGCAACTTAATACCAACGGGGGACTCGGATGACAACCCGGCGGTGGATTATTAGTCATAGATGTTGTTGGATAACGATCTATGTATTATGTCGTAATGCCCAATTAAATATCATAGTAGTCAACATGTCATGTATATGCATTGTCATGCGCTCACTATTCGTCAATTGCCCAGCTGTAATTTGTTCACCCAACATGTTAGTTATCTTTTATGGAGAGACACCACTAGTGAACTGTGGACCCGGTCCATTCTTTTACACTGATTAAACAACCACAAACTGCAAACTGTTCCTTTTTCATTCTCTGCAATTTAATACTCATTTTCCACACCATACGTTTAATCCTTTGTTTTCAGCAAGCCAGTGAGATTGACAACCTCACTGTTTCGTTGGGGCAAAGTAGTTTGATTGTATTGTGTGCAGATTCCACGTCAACAGTCCAGACTCCCTGCGACAGCTATTTTTCTGGCGCCGTTGACAACCTTCTGAAGAGTTGCTGCTCCTACTGGTTCGATAACCTTGGTTTCTTTCTAAGGGAAAACTTGCTGCTGACTACATCATACCTTCCTCTTGGGGTCTCCCAACGAACGTGTGTTTCACGTCATCAATCCCCAGCAGTGATCTTCGGCTGTAATGCTTTTTACTCCTTGACGGTTAAGGCGTTTAAGGGCTTTGTTAATTCAAAGTCGGGCTCATCGAGCCTTTTATCTAAAAAAGTAGGGAGTCATTCATGTTGTTTATGTCACCAAATTGCCTCGTCGGTTTTTGTTGAAAGCATGTAAAGCCTGCTCGCTTTCCTCCCGCATGCCATGCATCGGCGACGAGTCAATTTCCTCGGTCACATCGACAAGACATATGCAAATCTCCTTGCCGATGTTCCGACAGAACACGACAACGGCACACAATATAATTGCGATACAATGATTTGCCAGTAGAAGATCGATCGCTCTACATGCGTGCCTATGTGACGCAATTCCGCGCCCGCGCCGGCGTCCGAGAATTGCTCCTAGTCTGCAAAGCCCGCGAACGCCTCCCCGCCAACGCGGAGTCTTGGAACTCCTCCTCGTCTGCTAGGTCCGCAAACTTCTCCACGCATGCGCGAAGTCCAGGATTTCCTCCCCGCCTGCGCGACATCGCTGCGTCGAACACACGTGTCCGGAGAATGAGGAGCCGTACTCCGAGTTTTTTTAGATGGACGAGAACGTGGTGACGCCGGAGGATTCTCGTCACATTTCGAGGCGTGGGATGAGGTGGACCGTGAGGACGATGACGAGATATTCCAAAAGCATCACGAGGTAGAGTAATCCACGCGACGAAACTCGCAAGAGACAGAGCACATGACGAAGAGCAATGCCACCACCAAGAATGTTGAGGCCTCTGGCTCCGACATTTCCAAGGTCGTAGATGTCGAGGCCTCAGCCACCCTAAGCCATATGTTATAAACGATAGCAAGAAAACAACGAAGTAGCGGAAAGATCAAACCAACGGGTACACGAGATTTAACGTGGAAAACCCCTCCAACAACGGAGGAGAAAAAACCACGGGCGCCAGCCAGCAATACTTCACTATATCGGGTGAGGTTACAAACGTCGGGGAATTACACAATGCGACTTATCCCAGCCGGCGGCTTACAAGATGTATATATGGTGGTAAAACCCTAGGTCGGCTGCAGGCCCCGGCACCCCCGCGAGCGCAGGAAAGTTGAATACGGCCCAAGCCTCAGGCGAAGGGCCTCCGCTTCGCTCCGAAGTTAGCCTCTCTCTTTATATCTTCATATGAATTTGGAACACATCAAAATAACACCATAAAACCTGGTGCCAAATATTACACCAAATAGATGATGCGTGGAAAGAGACCTAATCATGATCTCTAGGAATCCCCCAATCTCCCTTGGCAAGAGTGGACATAATTATAGGCAGTAAAATCGTTTCAGATTTTTTTTTTGACAAGGATTCGATCCATATATTCAGAATACTCGGTACAAATTACAAGCCAGCCCAAGAAAGAAAGAAAATTACAAAAGGGTCCTGCAAATTGCACGAAGCACCCTGAGCATCCTGGAAGAAACACGATCAGATCCTCCACCACGCTCCCGAGAAACCTAGTCGTCGCCGGCGTCGCCGGGGAGGAGGCGCCACCACATATTGTAGACAGCCGCAGAATCCATCCGCCGCCAAGCGACGGAATCTGAACTCGATGAAAGGACACGGCCAAAGCACCATCTCCTCAGCTCCACCCATCTTCCGGCCGACGCAGCGCCGCCCAGGCCCACCAGCCGCACTCCCAAGCTCCAGGCAGCACTCCCCTCGCCTCCACGGCCGGCCAGAGCAAAGCCACCGAAGCAAACCACCTCCACCACCAACAAACAGAGGACGCCAACAAAGAAACGCGTCGCATCGTACCTGACGCCAAGGATCTCCACCATGGAACTCCATAAAGCACCAGGATCTTGCACTCCGGCGATGCGCCCACCTCATCGCCGGGATAGCCGCAGCGCTCCCACAGCCATGCACCCCTCTCCTCCTCCCCCTCGCCACCAAGGCCGGCCAGGAACAGAAGAGAAATCCATAGATCTAGGAGCCGGAAGTACTTATTGAAGAGGACTGCCGCAAACTCGCCTCCGCGCATCTTCCACCTTGGAAGCTTGACGGAGAACAGATCCACGGCGAGCTCGACGCCGTACTCGAGCGCCAGAGCTGCACACCTCGAGGAAAGGAAAGACGGGACATCCGCCACGAGACGCAACACTGCAAAAACTAGAAAACCTAAACTACTCCCTAGTCTACTCTGTACAACCCGCGTTCCACTCTCTCCACCACGCCGGACGGCAAAGCCGCCGGAGAGGCGAGCCGAGCGAGCCGGGGATCTAGAGGCGACCCTCAAGGGAGAGAGGCGGAGAGAACGAGAGGGGAGGGGAGGGGAGGGGAAAGGGAGGCTCTATTTAGGCTGCTCAATCGTTTCAGATTTTGTTATGATCATAGAGACACCATCGGCTTATACATGAGAAAGTCTTAAGTTAAGTACGGAGTAAGTAAAATTACATCACACAGGAGTATAAAATGTTTGTCAAGTCGATCCAAGCATCGAAGGAGGTAAACGGCGTGCCCCCAAGGGGCTCTCACAGCGATTTGGAACCCTGGCCGTCGGATGGGGGAGTCGTGGCGCGATCCGGAGCGTCCGTCGGCGGTGGCATCAGCAGTGTTTTCGTCCGCCGTCGTGGTGTGCGTTTCGCGTGTCACTGCATGTGGGCCCAGCGCGTCGCCGGTCCCACGCCGGTCCCGCTCGACAGGGGCATACCGCGTCCTGCCCTCGGTGACCGAGCGTGTCGCCGTCCACCTCGCTGCGCATCTCGCGTCGCACGGCCCCCTCGCGAAAGGGCAAAGCGACCTCTCCGTCGCTCGCGTCTCTCTCCCGTCCCCCAAATCCCCAATCGCCTCGCGTCTCTCTCCCCCAACCCTAGCCTCAGCCGCGCGGCCCCGAGCGGCAACGGACGGTGACGGCAGAGAGCGGCGCGGCGGCAGCGGACGGCGGCGGCGGCGAGCGTTGATTGGAGCGCGCCGCGCCAGCAACTCCTCCTCCTCATCTTCGAGCTGCAAGAGCCGGGATGCAGTACATCGGCAGATCGACGCCGTCTTCCTCTCCTCCTGCCTTGATCCCGTCGCTGTCCGACCTTGCCTCGCCTTGCCAATCCCTTCCCCGTGCTCGCCGCCCTCAGCCCCAGCCACAACGCCTTCTGGGGCCCGCTGCCGGAGCAGCTCGCCGCGCTCGCCTCGCTCGGCATCAGCGGCAACGGCGTTGAGGGCACGGTGCCGCCGGGCCTCGCGGCGCTGCGGGGCCTCCAGCTGCTCGACCTCCGCGGCAACTGCTTCTCCGGCGTGCTCCACCCGGCGCTGTTCCGGAACCTCACCGGCCTCCACTATCTCGACCTGTCCGGGAACCGGTTCCTGGAGTCCCCGCTGCCGCCGGAGCTCGGCGGGATGGCGAGCCTCAGGTGGCAATTCAGCGGTGCCATCCCCGACACCTTTCTTGGGCTGGAGCAGCTCGACGCGTCCATGAACGGCTTGACCGGAACCGTGCCTCTGGGATTCGGCCTCAAGTTTGAGAAGCTGCTGCCTCTGGACTTAGTTCTTCTTATCTACTCCAGTACCTGCGACAACGAAGAACTTGAGTCTCCAAGGTGAGAATGACACCTATCTTCTCTCTGGCTCTTTTACCTCATCTTCTTCTTCCCTACTATTTTTCTGATTTGCTGCTCAAACTCACTGTCTCGCACTAGATCTTTCTATTTTTTGGTCTACCGAAACCTAATGCTGATTGGATTCAATCCGATTTCTGCAGCAATCCCTATCAGTTATGTTTTGGACAAGACCTAACCACTCCGATTTGTAGGAAACTTGGATCAACAATGTAGACGGTGTCAGTGAAAGAATTATCTCCTAAAAAAAAAGTACCATATGTCACAGTCAGCCTTATACAAGTCTGGAAAAAACTGAAGCCAAGCCAAAGAAATGTATGAAATAGGTCTGTTGTTTCTCGACCAGCAGGTATATTCAAAGCATTTTCATGATTCTTCTTTTCTGAAGACACATTTGCACCTATTAATTTACTGACCACGCACACAGTTGGATCACGACACTAAACTCACATGGTACTCTCTGTATATTATGCCGGCCGTCTTTTTACACAACATATGATCATTTAGTAACATAGGTTAGATCACCTATATAGTATGAACACTTAAATCCAACTCTTGTTTCAGGGGAACGCCACTGAAGGATGCATAGGAAAAGACAGAGTAGCTATGTTCAGAGAAAGGCTAAAGGAAAATGCAGTATACAAGATTGAGGAGTTATGATTGCCAGCCAAAAACTGAGGCATAGGATAATAAAAATCAGACCAGAACCTAAAGATTTTCCTTTCTACACGTACAACATCAAATCGTTTGACGATCTAGAAGTCCGCACAGGAGATAATACTTACGTGTCAGGTACCAATGCTACCTGTTTAGCAACTTCTGTGATTTATCAGTACCTTTTACCATACATTGCTTATCCTCTTTTATAATGGACTGCAGATGCTATCGGAATAAAATCGTTTGACGATCTAGCCCACATCCCCTGTAATTTCTGTTTTTTCGATTTGGTTCGATTCATCCCACTGGTTCGATTGCTGAATTGCTGCGCCCTGTTGTAATAGGAGTATAGTTTAGCAATTTTCTAGATGCAAGTTCTAATTTAGTTTTTTTTCTTGTTTCCGCAGTGTTTTGTTCATGTATTGAAAAATTGTTACTACCGTAGTGATTTGTTCATGTATTGCATTTAGAGCAATTTTTTTTACAATGAATACCTAGCAACTAATTCCTGCTTCTTGAAAAGACTAGGTACACAAAGACATGGCAGACCAACGTGGAATGCAACTCAGCCCAGCCGTGGCCATGGTTTACCACTTGACCTCCTTTATTCCCAATTTAAGAGGCGTTCTATTTTGTTTAATTGCATTTAATTAATTTGCTCTCTTAGTGGATATTAATTTTGGAAAAATGTATATGATTATCTGTTCATATCATAATATATACGAGCGTTGGGTTTTCTATGCATTACAATTTGCATAATTTTGTTTGCAGCTTAAAATTTGGATAACTGAATCATAACTACATATGGGCATAATCTTGCTTCAATAGCGTGTCTTCTGATGTTTCCAAAGAATTTGCTGCTGCTTAAGACTCACCAAAGTCCTAATGTATTGTGACGGATATTAGTGATGTTCTTTGCATCATGCTCGTGTGATTGTGATATAAACTAAATTGATCTTATATACTGAGTATGATGTTACTAAGATCTGGTTTTGTTAATACAGGTGAAAAGATTATCATTACTATTGGGAAGGTGTGCTTTAGAAATTTCACAACAATACATGTAACCGTCTCTTCCACTTCTCTCTTTTTTCATGTTTGTTTGTGGAGATTACTTTTATCCGTGCCTACATGTTCTATGTCATCACTATTTTAATTTGACCCCACAAGTTTACAGAATAGAGTGTATGTACAGAAAGAGGACATATGCAACTTTATTTGACTTTGTCACTCAACCTATAGAGAATATTTATAGAGAGCTGCAATTGCTTAGCATTCATACTTGAATGAATATATGTAGCCATCTCTGTTTCAGACCAAGGAATATCTACGAACTAGAACAATAGGCAAGAAACCGCTAGAATAACAGCTCGAACGTACAACGTTGGATCAACAACATATAAGTTCAGATAAATAAAGCAGATCACTGGGCTTTAAATAGGCAACTTGACTGGATGGATAAATTTACTCTACTCGAAAATGTTCATGTGAATATGCAAAAGAAAATCTCTAGACCAGTTTGTCGTTTATCCTTTGGACATATGTTTCTCTTCATATGAAGTGCCTATCTATACGTTGGCTATTCATTGGGTAGGCCTACACGATGGTTGGCGTTTTTAGCTCGATGAATATTGCATATTAGGTCCCAGTTCTCCCTCTCGCAAACTATATGTAATCATACTATTTTTATATTTGTTGGTTGTAGATGTGTTTCTCTTTATATGATACAAATTTGCTTTTTTTGAGTCACCACAACACAAACACAGATTAGATCAATGCCTTCCAGTCCCCAGAGATTATCCTCTCCATTTTCTCATTTGTTAAGGTTTTATTGTCATCCATCATCTGCATGATTTGGGCTTTGTACTGATGTTCAGTTGTTGTGTTGTCATGCCATTACCGTCACGTGATGTATTCACTTTTCTCTCATGTTACATTGTGGCTCTACCAGCTCATAAATAGGTACACTTTTCTTGTATTCTATGAGTAAGTATTGTGTATTTGTACCAAAGAGGGTGAATGTATGTTTACTCACTGTACTTTTGTCATAGTGTTGATATGGGTGACGAATTACCATATTCATGAGTTTAACATGTGTAGTGCCCACTTATCAGACATATTATGTTAGTTGTTTTCCCTGGCTTGCAAATAATAGCTATAGTTTATGTGCAAGCTGATACATGTCTATGCCCCATAGAATATGCGTCTTGCAGTTTTTGGTCTTTATACCGAGCCTAAACTACCATTCTGCTAATAAATACATTCTCCGCTTTATGGCATCATTTTAAAGAATAGCTTCTTTGTTTATGAAATTTAGCTGCAGTCAGTACATCCTTATGGTATCATTTCTGAAATCATCTTATGCTATGATTTTTTTACAGATTTGCTCAAGTGATAGACGAGGTCACTGAGCTGAGGAGATATGACGTGTTGCTGATTCGCTATGGGCCTTCTTCTAAAGAAGGCATATGAGGGCGTAAGGGTTGGCGCTGCGCCCACGGGTGTCAAGGCATCCCAAAACGTCCTGACAAGAACCTCTAGCCACAGTAACTTCATTCCATTCATTCAGCTCCAAATTGTCTACTCAGCCCCTTTTACTACTATGATGATATCAGTATCTTATTGCCATAATAAGCAATTTGTTCGGAGGTATGCATACGTATATTATTTAGAGTAACATAAAAACACCTATTAGTTATCCTATTCTGGGAATAAAACAAGGGATTTTGCAATTTCTAAGTTTGAGGCGATTTTCTAATGTCAGATACAATTGTAGGTACAATTACAGGTTAATATTGCTTTCAAATTTGTAAGGTGGAACAGGTTCAAAATTGATGTGCAGTAGTGCCATGTTTATAATGAACCCTGTTATTCTGGAAATTCTTTTCACAATACTCGTGCTTCAATTATACTCCTTCCTATGCAAGCCTCCACTTGCTATCACATGGTTTCTTAGTTTACTGATTTCTCTTGATGGATTGTTGCCCAATCTAACAATATAGGGTTGGCACTATTGAAATTTGTCATCTGTCTGGAAATTATATTATTCATGGATCAAATGTTAGTGAAAGGTTCTGTGGCAGTTACTTTACTTTTATTCCTTTTTACACTTCTTGGCTAACTAAGCAGCCTAAGTTTGTCTTTTTATGTTGTCAATCTTATGTGCAACACGGTATGTTTCCACAACTGAACTGCTAATAGCCAATAAAACAGCACAACACTGGATGCATCTTTTTTTAGGTTCTGGCTTCTCAATTTTTTTGCTCATTTGTGGAGTTCATCTTACAAGCATGCTCTTTCTCCCTTTTTGACTTCCATGTACTTTTGAAAAAAAAAATAATAGGAAGAACTTTGCTTTTGCCTTGAGTAGACACAACCCAAATTATTTGGACTGCCGGTTATGGTTTTAGATGTTTCTCTTTTGGACTGCCGGTTATGGTTTTTGTTAGACACGTGCATATGTGCTTTATCCTTGATACATGCTATAGTACCTTATCCCATCATCAAGAATTTGGCTCATATCCTACATGAAGGGAACGTGTACGAAATCAGTCGTTTCTTGCTTACACGCCCCGGATCAATGCTTAGACCGGTCGAAGCGGACTATGCAATGATTCTTTCTGAATTGTTTCGAGCCTCGACCATGTGCCGTCTTCATAGTCCAAAGAATAAGGATCCTCTGCTCTTAGAAAAGACGTACGGGCTAAATTATTATCGTATTGTCTCTGCTTCATTTTACATTGTAACTGTCTTTACCAAAAATATGCCGTTTAATACATTGAGTTTGTACGACTGTCCACAAGAGCTATACTGTCGTATTCCTATCCCAGGTTATGGATAGCTCTAACCAATACTGGGCTCTTAAGTAAGACAAGAGCAAGAAGTTTTAAACTCTTGATTCAGTGTTACTAACCTCTTATGTATGAAACTGGTTTAATTGTGTTTTCATTCAGTTTTAAATTGTGTGAGCAGAGATGCTATTGCATCTGAAATGTTCTATATTCGTTAACGATCTATGTGATGATCGAACTGTTGTAATTCGGACCTACTTATCCTGTAGTCTTATTCGTGTAAACTAAATCCAGTGGTAATTGCAAGTAATGTTCTATATTACTACTGTTTATCATACCATTTTGCACACTGCATACCAGTGTCATCGGCGGGTGGCGCGCGGCAAAGCCGCGCCGGGGGATCTAGTATATATAGAGTGACTCACACTCTAGCAAACAAACATGATGTCTACGTGCCCGGTGGAAGACAAAACCCACGGCACTTTACACCTCGACTAAACATTCTGCGCGCGCGACCCAGCTGTTGACACATGATCGTCGAGAGCGACCTGCTGGCGTGCTACTTAACAACAGCCTGGTATATGGATGGTGTACCGCGTCTGCATGCCCCGTCACGACCGGCAGCAATCCACGTCTGCATCCCAGTGCAAAACAGTGGATCCAGTCCATGGCAAATTTATCACCGTGGACCAGTCGCACAGCCACCGGCCATGCCACGCGTACCCGAGACTCTTGGAGTAGGTGGTCGCTCGTGAAACATTTCTGCACTTTTTTCGTCGAGTGGAAATCTTCCCGCACACCAGCACTACTATTTCCCGCGACGAGAACACAATACACTCAAC
The DNA here is from genome assembly GCA_947311845.1 of Poa pratensis. Lineage (NCBI taxonomy): Eukaryota > Viridiplantae > Streptophyta > Magnoliopsida > Poales > Poaceae > Poa > Poa pratensis. The sequence goes on along the minus strand of CAMZMU010000083.1, from coordinate 41,885,395 downwards.
AAACGCATCAAATTATTCTACCAATCCTCTCTCGGGTTACAGCGACGCAGCAGCACATAAACTCCCCTTAAATTCCTGCTGCTGCTGCTGCTGCTGCTTCTGCCCCTCCTGTTACTATTACTCGAGAAGACCCCAGGGCGACCATTGCTGCTGCCTGCGCTAGTCCTGAGCTGAGGGGCTGATTCACAATCTTGAACCTCGTAAGATGGAGGTGGAGACGCCGATGCCTCCTCCCCTGGCGATGGAGGTCGAGCCGTCGCCGGTGGACGGAACCGGCGGCGGGGCACGAATGGCGCGGCCACCAAGGTGCAGAAGGTCTACCGGAGCTACCGGACCCGCCGCAGGCTCGCCGACTCCGCCGTCGTCGTCGAGGAGCTCTGGTAACTAACCAGATCCTGCAGAGAAAGGAAGCCCTTTTGTTTGTCCCCCCTTGCTTACTGAATCCCATTTTATACTGCTCATGTCTTTACCTTGCATCCGTTTCGTTCGTTAAATTTGGCAAAGAAAATCGGGCACACCCCCCGTTCTTTGGATTCTGCCCTTGTTATTGCTCCTTTTTTCTTCATTCTCGCTGTCTCCTGATCTGGCATCCGTGAAAACGGCGGCTCCTCCCTCGGGGATTTTGGTGTCGGCAATGCCCGATTTTGTTATGACCTGTTTTTTTCTTGGTTGGGATTGGTCAAGGTGGCAAGCGCTGGACTTCGCGCGCCTCAACCACAGCACCGTCTCCTTCTACGATGACCCGAAGCCGGAGACCGCCACCTCGCGCTGGAACCGCGTCAGCCTCAACGCATCCAAGGTCTGTCTTGCCACTTCTTCTTTCCCTTGCATCCATCTCATCAACAACACCGCAGCTCTCTGTACCTTTTCTCCACATGAAAGAAACCGATTCTTTGAGTGGAATTATCCTTCATTTACAACTCTTAATTAACACATGATCCTGAGCTTGATGCAGGTGGGTCAGGGTTTATCCAAGGATGCCAAGGCTCTCAAGCTGGCTTTCCAGCACTGGATCGAGGCCGTGAGTACACGTCAACTGCTCTTCTTTTAATAGTAGTACAATTTTAGTACTAGTATTTTGTTTGCTGGATATTGCTGCTTTTATATGCTCTCAATTGCGTGTGAAAAGAATCTGCTTCCCGGTAACAGTTGACTTGGATTTTTTGTTACCGTCTGAACATGGAGCATAAAAATTCCACAGCTTGTGCTCGCCGAAATTTCTCCATGATTTGTTAACTTGTCTCTTATTGGCTGCATTCTGAAATTTGTCTGCCGTCACGTAGATTGATCCAAGACATCGATATGGTCACAACCTGCATTTCTACTATGATGTTTGGTGCCAGACCCAAGCTGGCCAGCCCTTCTTCTACTGGTAAAGAACATGACTGCGCTCGCGCATATGCATTTTTTGTTGTTTGAAATAAATCATGCGATCTGTACGTATGTACATATTTCTCATTTTCCTACAATATAACTTTGTTACATGTTGCACGGAATTGGTAATCTTTTTTGCTTTTACTTACATATGCAGGCTTGATATTGGTGAGGGAAAAGACGTTGATCTTCCAGAATGTCCAAGGGCTGTGCTGAAGAAGCAATGCATAAGATATCTTGGTCCAGTAAGATCATTTTTATAATGAACACTATCCTTATTTTCAAATCATACCATTCTTCGGGAAATATTCCGAGGAGAGCTGCATTAGGTTTTCAGAGTACTAAATGATTTCAGCCCTCATGTTTCTTCATCAAGCCTTAGTTATGATCTATGTTAAATACAACTGAATTTGTGCTTCTCATGTTCACCTTTTAGAATATGTTTTACTCACAGTAAAAGGATGTGCTATGTGTCATGGATGCCGAATCGAACGCCAATTGTGAAGGACAGCACCAAGCTAAGGGCTTTCATGTGCAGGAATCACTATTCATGTTAGCAATACCATGATCAGTTGATAAATGATATAAATACAGTAGGTTATTTAGGTGGAAAAGAATTATCTATTTAGTTAGGAAACAGATAGGTTTAAAATTGGAAGATACATTGATATGATTTGCTAGGAATGATATTTGGTTAGGAAATAGATAGGTTATTTAAAGCATCTTAGGGTTCAAGACGTGACTAAGCCAAGGAGCATGTCTAATGAGTCGTGATTTTTAATATTTTATAATTATGAGGTTACAGAATTCCTGACCTGCTTCCATTAACACCTTATAAAATTGTTCATGTTAGCTACAGCACACCTAACTTGTTAATGTTTTGCAGCAAGAGCGTGATTACTATGAATACATTATTAAAGAGGGAAAAATTATCCATAAGATATCTGAAGAACCACTTGATACAAGCCAGGGCCCTAAAGGAACGAAATGGATTTTTGTTATGAGCACATCAAAGAAACTTTATGCTGGGAAGGTAGTTTGCAACTCTCTCAAGAATTATACTCTCTCACTGATGCTGAATAATGTTATATCATGCTATGTCATCATTAATTCTTTATCTTGTATGCTTATTTCTGTATCCAGAAAGAGAGAGGTGTATTCCAGCACTCTAGCTTCTTAGCAGGTGGTGCTACCATAGCTGCTGGAAGGTTTACTGCAGGAAATGGAGTTATCAAGGTATTGTTGAGAATACCGTCGTACAGAAGTTTTGTTGTTTACCCAAATATTTACATTCCTGGTGAATGCTAGTGTTTTTATCTGTCCCCCCAAAATATTATACATTTCATACTCATAATTTTGTGTGTGCTTCCTCATTGGATGCATTATGACATGCTAATCTGATTCTCCGATAATCTGTGCTTTTTTCAGTCCATCTGGGCATATAGTGGCCACTACAAACCGAGTGCGGAGAACCTCAGGAACTTCATGAACTTTCTAGAAGAGAATGGAGTTGATCTGAAAGAAATTGAGGTACACTTATCAGTCCAACAGAATCTTTAGATCAGCAGTCAAACAGAATCTCAAAACAGTCCTATGTTACAAAGTGTTTAATATTCATAGTCGTCTTCATATTTCATATTGCATAGTCTGTGAATATGCAATAATAAGCTCATTAACCTGAATCTTCATAGTCGTCTTCACAGTCGTCTAATGTTTTGCTTATTATTGCATATTCAGGTGCGCTCATCCAACAAGGAAGACGATATGAAGATTCAGTGTCTAATACCATGGCATCCAATCCTCCAGAACTGTCTCTTCCTCCAATGATGGTAGAAGAAGACAAGGCGGCATCTAGGCCATCTTCACAGACTGAAGCTGATGAGGCCAACAATGTACGTGCAGAGCAAGCAAGGCCAACCTACCAAAGAACCTTATCAGGTGGCCTGCAAAGCCCTAGAGATGCTGGAATCTCGCAGGAGGCAATTCTTGAGAGGGTGAATTCCAAGAGCAAGTCAAAATCCTATCAGCTTGGCCACAGGCTGTCCCTGAATTGGAGCACTGGAAATGGTCCAAGAATTGGGTGTGTGAAGGATTATCCAATGGAGCTGAGAATGCAAGCGCTGGAGATGGTACAACTCTCACCAAGGGCATCGACTCCTCCGGCCTCGTGGAGGGTACCGGCATGCCTCTCGCCCACCTTGTCAACGCCGCCGCTTGTGCCAATGCATACCTCCCTGCCCCAGCCAAGTTAGGAGCTTGAGACTAGGCAATAGTTGTATTCTTCATATTTGCTCTGTGCTGCAAAGGTCAGACACTTGGTTTGTGATTGTTGCATATTTGCTCTGTGCTGCAAAGGTCAGACACTTGGTTTGTGATTGTTGCTTTTCCGATGTTCCATGATTCATCTGTAGCTCAGGTGATCTGGTCAGGGTTATATGAGTTACAGGTTGGTTGAAGGATTTAACAGTGTTTGATCGCCCTTCTTTATGCCGAATGTCACTATTGCAGAGATAACTTCAACAGTGTTTTCTGTCTCATAGTATGGAAGTATGGTTAAGATGGACAGAACCTACAAGCCATGGTAGAATTTACGGAAAATGAAAGTAAACGAGTCAAAATCAGTAGCAAACAGGAAATGCAAAATAATTGTGTCAAAGCACAAACAGAAATTGGAAAGGGGAAGCAATTGAAATGAGAAATAGGGAGATAATGTAGCAAATTCAAGTTCTTTACATTACCAAATGCAGCATCTTACAGGAGGTGCGGTTTATCAAACTGAAAGACACAACAACATGCTACACATTTCATGGAAATTGCATCGGCGGTACCACCAGTTTTATACTCATCAGCATTCAGTTCACCTGGTATAATGCATGAGCTTATTATCATCAATCCCCATTGGCGCAGCCCTTGCATCCACAATGAACACACTCTATGACTTGTTCTCCTCTCAGATGCTTGGGAACTCTACAGACACAGGTGGTTGCGAAGTTGTGATCTCGTGTCAGGATGCAGTGCAGGCAGCACACAGGTTCATAGCCTGGCTGCAACAATCCAATGCAAATTCGGCGTCAGTTGGCAGAGCAAAATAAATCATTACTAATACTAACAGGCAACACGGTGACAGCGTGACGCTTTCCCTATTGCCTATTTATCAGTAAGAGAAACGAGACAACATCGTGTATGCAGCATCAAGTAAACTGATGAAGAAACTGACATCAGATTTTTCTTCTACAGATTCAAATAAATCGAATTTTAACGTATAGCGACACAAGGAGGAAATTGTCCAAATTAATCTAGGAAACAGATTTATAGATCATTTATTTGTGCATCTTTGTTTCAATTTGAACTTGTAAAAGCTAACATGGCACACATGAGCATCTCCTCAAGGGAACAAATGAATACCTTCTTCCACTTGGCGATGAGGTTATGGTCAGCATGGCCCTGATCAAGGCAGAACTCATACAGCTCCGGGGAGGTCTCCTTCCTGTTGTAGTAGAGTTCATACAGTATCGGTTCCTCTGGTGATTGATCTTCAGAGCGCCTCACACTTTCTCTTCCCATCGCGTGGATCATTCTCAGCTGCACCGCGACACATACAACTGAATTATTGACAATTGAGATCTCAACAGTACACAGACTGCTGATGCGATTCCTGATGTCCAATCAAACTGACCTTCCCTCATCCTGGAGTTGAGCTCTGAGAGGGTGGATTCTATATTTCTATGAGCTCCCATCCATCAGGATACTTGACAAAGCTCGTCTTTATCTAATTATCTTAGGCATGATGCTTCTTCTGCATTATTGAGACAAGAAAATCACAGATCTGCAGGCTATAAGCAAGACCGAGATTTGGTAGAATGTGCTGTTTAGAGTGAACTGCAGAGTGCAGAATATTTTGCAGGTAATTGTCCTCCAGTTCAGCACATCAAATTACTCGCTATCCACTATTTACCAACATAGAAAAGAGATCACGTCAAACTCGAGGCAACTGAGTCGTCAGCCTTCACATCTATCTACAGCTACCAAATAATGACTCGATGCTACATCAGGGCCAAATAAAACTGCAATCGAAACTCCACTCAGTAAGCGTAATACTCCAACCTTCCCCTGTTGTTATCCCTCTCGGCTCTCGCAATCAAAAGTTCAACGAAGAACCCTAGATTCTCTTTATGAATACTCAACCAGAGTCAACGGGATATAAGGAGAAGAAATAAGTAGACTTTACTCACAGATTCCGGCTGCGTAGCCCAAACAGTTTAGGGCTCGGTGCCGGCCGCCGGGAGAAGGAGGATGGGATGGTTGGAGAAACTTGGATACAGAACAAATAAGAAAGAACCCGCCGAAGGGTTTTTGACTCGTAGATGTAGATGAACCCCTATTCAAAAATAGCATTTGTCAAAAAAAATCAAACAAAAATTTCGGGTATATATAGAGACATTTTATGTACACACAAAAAAAATCGACCAAAAAAACATTTATGTGCCCTATGTAAAAAGACAAATTCCGCTGTTCCAAAATTATTTTTCTGGAGACATCTTTTTGTCTTTTCTATACGAGCCACAAAAATGTCGTGTTTTTTGCGAAACTTTTTTTGCGGACATAAAATATCCAGATATACATCCGAAATTTTTGTTTGAGATGTTTTGACATTTTTTAAGGTATTTACAATGTTTTTCATAATGGGTGCATCTATACCTATGAGTCAAAACATAATGTCCAAGGAATTTACTTTACTACGAGGATTTTTATTTTCTCATAGTAGTAACTTGTTATTGGCTGATCGGACAAATGCAGCATAAGGCCCAATACTATGGGCTTTCATTCATCTAAAAAAATACCATGGGCTTCCATTCACCAGCTAAGGGGCTGGAAGACCGTCTCCACCGGCAGCCACTAGGAGAGGAGTGTTGCCAGCGTCCACGGGCCTCTCCCTCGATGACGGCGAATCTGCTACCTCTATCTCGACTACTTCAACGCAAAGTACCACCTGCTCTGCCTGCATCAAGAAGACAGTCGTGTCTACTCAATTTACCCGTAAGTGCATCCCCAAATGCCTCTGGTCTGATCAAACTATGTGTTCTAGGCTGTCATCACGATTAATCTAGTCAACCCTAAATGTTTTAGTTCTAACAGACTTGTTCTACTTCGTCGTCAACAATTGGGTCGAGGACCCTGACGAGGTGCCTACAGTGGCCACGTACACGATTCGGTAGTGTGTCGCTTGCTCCGTTCCGCTTGCGCATCTGGTCCTACGATCCACCAAATTCTCCCGCAATCCCACTTTATCATGGGGACTGGGGGCAATTAGGTTACCCCCACCCCGATCCCCTCCTCCGCATTCTCGCCACCTCCGTCCAATTTCATCCAACATGGCAAGCCCTCTCCTTCTCCCCTGCTCCATTTCTCCACCAAATCGATGGCTTTCATATCCAGCACGACCTCGGCGGGAGCGGTCGTGACCATGCGCCTCCGGGCGCTGACGACGAGGAGCAGAGCCGCCTCTGCCACTCGGATGCCGCCAGCAAGCGTGCCCGCCGCCGATTCACGACTTGGGATAGCCTGCGCGAGCGGTGCCTTCTTTTTATCGAGGAGATCCATGTCGCCTGTGAGGCCGTTCACCCGCACTACGCGGAGACCGGGAGCACCTGCACGGTGCTGGCCGTGGTGGTATTGAGTGACGACGACGACGATGAGGTCGCCACGCACCGCCCGGCGACGTTCACGTAGTCGTGGGACCGTTGTTGACCCTCCCAGAGAAGCGGGCATGGCACGTGGGCTGGCTCGTCTTGCCCCACATCAAGCATTGCCGTGAAATCAAAGCAGCTGTCCGGAAGGCTCCACGAAAGGCGGCGTCGAAGGGTGATCTTGCAAATTGTCGTGTCGCGTCGCACGGACACCCGTAGTAGCGGATACCCCTTTTAGTTGGTTCGGCACGGGGCGCAAAGGAGGCTTACGATCGTCTGCTTCCTCGAGTAAGAGAGAGATCCACGAGCACGACATAAACACAAGGATTTTACTTACCCATGTTCAGGACGCCCGGAGGCTAAAAGCTCTACTCCTGCATGTCTGGATTAAAGAGTTCATCATGGTGTGCCTACAAAGTGGTCTCTGGGTATGTACCCGGGAGGTGGTTTGCTAGAGGTAGATGACGAGCAGATCCTGACCTGGAGGAGAACACCTCTCGCCTCAGCCTTCCTAGCTCTACTGGGTCTAGCTTTCTTCTCCAATCTGATCCCCCTCCTTGGTAACCTTGGCCCTCCCTTTATAGGCTAGGGGGCTGCCACGGATGGTCATGTAGGAGGCGTGAGGGGGGGGGGGGGGGGGGGTTAGGCGGGAAAAACCCCTGGTGGTGGTGGCTAAGCAGGCGACGTGGCCTCTCCTTGGCCTTTCTTCTCCGCAGGTTGATAAGATCCCGAAAGTGCGCCTGCTTTCGGGAGGAGACGTGGCATGCAAGACTGACACTCCCACCATGGTTGTCCCCTGACAACGTCATCGTTGGCTTGATTCGGTGCCTTCATTTTCTTGGCGCACAAGTCTTCCTAGGTCTTTTCCTCATGCTTAGGTTGGCATGCTTATCTTCTGGAGGGCAAAGGAGGTCACCTTTTCCATGCCTGGGCAGGGAAAAGGGGCAAAGGGAAACCTCCTGTCGTGGTATTGTGCACGACAGTGCCATCATGGGATGACGTGAGTGGGTAGGGCCTAAGGTTGTGAATGACAACACTCGCTAGGGATCGGATACGAGCACGGAGAGACCGAGAGACATGCCCAGGTTCGGGGCCCTCGTGTGGAGGTAACATCCCTACTCCTGCTAGAGATTGTATATGGATGATCACAAGGATTACAATGGTGCTCCTAGAGTTGTATGGTGTTCTTCTTCCCTGGCTCGGGCTAGAAGACAATGAGAGTCCAACCCTGGTGGGAATGAATATGAGAGAGTCTATCACCCTCCATAGGGTGCCCAGTCCACCTTATATAGAGGTTGGTGGACTGGTTCCAGGAAAACGACCGGCTGGAGGGGGCAGCCGGTAGGACCTACCCGACTGCTCATCGACAGTACTGCGTTGTATGTGATGTTGCTGATGGGACTCGGTACTATGCCTGACGAAGGCCATGCCAGTTAGCGGTATGGCCAAGTGCTTTCTGTCTTGTCGGTATGGGCACCCGGGTACTGTGCATTATAGTCGACGTCACCCTTGACATTAGGGACTCGGCGGTACACCTCGCCCATACCGTCTTGTCTGGTTGCTGGTGTCTTGTCTGTTGGTTTGAGGGAGCCGGAAGTCAGGGTTGGCTGGAGGTAGGCTAGCCGAAAGTCGATGTCGGTTTGAGGGAGACGGAAGTCGGGGTTGGCTGGAGGTAGGCCAGCCGGACGGAGTCAAGCCAGCTCTTCCGGCCCACCGCCCTTAACCTTCCCGTGGGAGTAGCCGGTAGATCTTTCTGAGTCCTAAGACCACCCGGCGGTGATCCCACCGACACCTCCCGTGCCAGCGCCCTGCAGGGTCTTGGCCTTGGTCGCTGGGTAGAACGCCTCGCGGGGAGACTCCCGGGTTGTAGTCCTTGGCCGTCTTGGCGTTGATGTAGATCTTGTTGGGCCTTCGCGGGGTAAGTGGGTTAGCCCACCTACCTTGCTCTTGTAGCCTAGTCTTGTCCATCTTCGGGGTGGGCCCACAGGTGATGGACCCGCTTTGCCCTAGTACAAACTATCAAGAAACTTGCAAACTATCCCAGCCAAGTGACAGTAAGAAAAGAAACTTGCATCCACGGAAACACAGCCCCCAGTAATGCTCCCACGGACAGAACCATGGATTTTATCATCCAGGGCCAGGGGGCATCATTAACACCAGACAAAGATCGTCTTTCATTGCGACAGAGAGCTCATCCTGCATGCAGGTTTCTCTCGGAATTCCACGACAAAGGATCACATGTCTCGCAAAATCCGACCTCCTGTATCATGTCATCCCGACCGACAGGTCCCTCCTAGTTGCTGGTCCCTCAGTATTCAGAACGCTCGTCCATAGAAATCGCTGGCACTGATTTTTACTTTCTAAATTTTGAAGAGGTTTCGTCTGAAATAAACCGCCGGGCATGAACTTGGAGAAGCTCGAAGCCTGCTCACGGATAGAAAAAACACAGAAGTTCACGGGGTGAAGTTGGACGGATCCCTGATCCCGGGTCGCAATCGCATCGGCCGTAGGCGCGCCTCTCTGTTCAAAAACTGGTGCTGCTAGCTCCTCTGCGTCAGTCATCACCTAGCTTAGCTTTGCTGAAGCGTATTTCATGCGAGTACAAACGCATCCGTCCAATCCCGAAATCAGTAGTAGCGCATTAGGGTCGCGTATTTCATGCGAGGATGCGACATGCCTGAGAGCGCACCACGAGACGAACAGGAGCAGCGGCCGCCGCTGATTGATTCGAGTTGAAGGAATCAAGGAAGCAACAACGGTGTCAAGGCAAATCAACATTCTTTCTCGAGACGTTAGCAAGATAGGGTCAAAACCGCTGAGGAAACAAATCCTTCTCCGTTTGGACATGGATCACACAATGCAAGGAAAGAAATGGCAATCTTCGGCGGAGGATCCAATCGAATCAACATGTAATTGGAATGTCCCATTATTTTATGATTCTCTTTTAGATTAGAGGAAAACCTACCAGAAAAGAACAAAGATCCCAGCACCCGGAGAACAGGGCCTGCATGTCCCCCGGGAAATCAAAAGATTAGACGCACGAAATCCTGCCTGGGTCGAACCAGACACGGGTTTCCGGCCCGGCCCATACCCATCCGTCAACCAACCTCCCCTCCAGCGCTCTTCAAATTAAAAACCCACGCACACCCCACCAGTCTATTCAGTCTCCTCCTCCGTCTCGTCCTCCCCTGTCCCCGCACTTGCCACATCCAGCCAGCCAGCCCGCCCGGAGCACTCCCCACCTCGCCGCTCGCACCAATGCCTCCGGACGGCTACGCAGACCTGGCGGCGGACGAGCTGCAGAGCCTCAGCTTCGGATCCTCGGAGCGCTCCCGCTCCGCCTCCACCGTCTCCACCGCCACGGCCTCCTGCTCCACCTCCTCCTCTTCGGGCCCCATCGCCGCCCTCCCGCCGTCGCTCGCCCTCGCCCCGCCGCGCCTAGGCACCGTGCAGCTCTCCGACATACGCTTCGTCCGCCGCCTCGGCGCCGGCGACATCGGCAGCGTCTACCTGGCCGAGGTCAAGGGGACCAAGGGCGCCGCCGGCGCGCTCGTGGCGGCCAAGGTGATGGACAGGAAGGAGCTGCAGGGCCGGAACAAGGAAGGCCGGGCGCGCACGGAGCGCGAGATCCTCGAGGCCGTCGACCACCCGTTCCTCCCGCGCCTCTTCGGGGTCGCCGAGGGCGAGCGATGGTCATGCCTCCTCACCGAGTTCTGCCCCGGCGGCGACCTCCACGTCCTCCGCCAGAGGCAGCCGCACCGCCGCTTCTCAGAGGCCGCCGTCAGGTACGTCCGCCACCCCGATTACCACATACTACCTTGTTGTTTACATATGCATTCATCTGAAAAAACAGTGTTTTCTATATAGTGGTATAGTTAACAGCAACAGTGATCTGAGATCATATCGTACAATTAAAAACGTCAAGTTCCTTAACAATGGCAAGTTCTGATCGCATTTTGCGCCTGAACGGTGGAGTAGCTAGTCATCGATCATAGCCTTTCTGGAGAAGAATGTGGCCTGTTTCCTGGGTTCTTCTGCTCCACTTGGCTTTGTTTGTTTAATTTGCTGTTTCTCTTCTGTTCCTTTTGGATAGTTTAATTACTACTCCATTTTTAAGGATCCAGTGGACGCAGAGGCTGGCCCCATGTGTCTTCGGTTGGGGATGCATTTGTCCATTCATATGGAGTGCGTGTCATCCTGATAGAAAAAGAAAACACACTGCATAATATCAGACAGATCGATTGTTTCCCTTTTGGATGGGTGCAGCATCCTTAACCAAAAATGACGCCACGGAGCTTTCCTTCCTTAGCAACGCACGATCGCGACATATGAGGATGATACCGTTTTGCAAAACCAAGGCATGGAAAATCGACATCTTTGCCCTGTTCCCTCTGGAAATAAATGCATACTTCCGTGGGCCATGGCGTTGCTGTTGTGTTTTGGGTCCAGCTACTGCATGCTCTCACTGTCACGACCACAGTTCCGTGGTTCCACCCATACTGAACTCCTCTGATGAACCCAGCCACACAGTTGCAGTTGCACGCCCATATATCACCTTCCAGTGACTAGTCAGTGTTTGCCCCATGCGGAAATAAAGCTGTGCTTGGCATATGCGCTTGCTCTTTTCCTTCATGCATCATCAGAAACCAATAATTACAGGAATTTCTTTCTTGCCTTATCTCTCTACTAGGCGCATGATCACTTGCCTTGCCCTGCCGACGATGTTGTCTCCTCCACCTCCACAATATACGGAGAGTGATGTTATTTCCTTCCGAATAAGCTTGAAATGGCATTATTCCACGCCGTAGAAACATCCATCCACGCATGTGGTGGATGATTTATTTATTAAGATGCACACACAGAACCCGAGATTAATGGACAAAAGCACGGACGTTACCAAACTGTATTGTACAGCTAGGAAACACGGTGGTAGAATTATTGGCCACGACTGCTCCATTACAGCGTCATGTGGCTCTGTTAATGAGATTAGTCCAAGATACATCTGCTAGCCAGGCCATACATAGCGTTCACTTGTAGTGTAGAGCCCTACTAGTTAACTCAACCCTACGTACTAAGTAGTATATCACCCGTTCTCTATGGACGGTCCAATTAGCGAGCTTGTTCATGTTTAACCATTAGGTATGTCGCGAATAACATGCAAGAATAACCTTTTTTTTTCTCGCTCTACTGTTAGTGGCCTGGGAATACACATTTGGCCAAAAGAAAAGAAAAAAAAAGAGGGAGGGAAAGCGTGAATTTTGGAGCGGAGTATGGATTCACGGGTCAACAACTTGTTGCTTAGACTTTGTGGAAACCAAACAAGTGCACCAGAAAAGCGAACCATATATGAGTTCATGGATGAGCGACAGAAATATATATACTGTGCCAACAATAAAATACTTTCGGCGCCACTCTAGCTAGGGAACCCGGCGTCGGGCAATTAACTTTGCGTTGTTGCATGTATATGATGTGCGCTCCAACAAAAATGAACAACCCTCGGTTGACGGGGTAGGCATATGATCGAGCAGTAGGCGGTAGGTAGTTTTATAAGGACGTCGTGGATTTCGGTGATACAACAGTGTCGCCATTCAACGCATGGCATTATGGCAAGGCCGGTCGCCGTAGCCATTACCGGTGGTGAGGCACACGAGCCACCCCCTCGTACTACGGCGCCGGAACCGGTCGCAGAACATGGCTTTAAAAAAATATACTCCGATCCCTACTCTCATGGAGCCATTAAGCACCAGTACTGCGTTAATTATGGTCAAGAGAGGATTCTTATTGTTAACCCTAAACCCATGTGACATGGTTAAGAATCACAGCTCTGAAACAGACATGGCCATGAATGGGTGGATCAGTCGAGAGTGCCGTAAGGATTAATCTAATGAAGCAAGGAATGATGAGTTGAGTACACGTGATGTGACCTTCCTCTGCAATTAAACAAGGCTCCACCGCCCCGACGTGCAACTCCCCACCATCAATGATGCACTAAGTCGAGTACTCTCTCTTGCTTTTTCGCCACTGTTGTGGCTTTTTTCCTGGTATAGATAGAGTACTGGAGCGAACAGCGTGGTGAGCCAGGTACAGATAGATACAGCGAGCGAGGTGACACTGTCGTTGGCACATATGTGTGGATGTGATGTCTTGGTTGCATGTGAATAAAGTCAAGGGATGCACTTGTATGCTTTTGTGCTATGCAATTACTCGGATCTTGCTTACTGTATCCGTCGGAGTTGCACCGCGTCCAGCAGCGTTTCAGTTCGGTGTGAAATTTCTGATAATGCTTCTGTTTTTTGCATCTTCAGTGCAAATAAATAAATGTGTTTCTGATAGTAGTACTAGTAGTAATGGTGACCTGGGAATGTGTTTTGACACTGGTTTCTTGTTGGGCATGCAGGTTCTACGTGGCGGAGGTGGTGGCGGCGTTGGAGTACATCCACATGATGGACATCGTGTACCGGGACCTGAAGCCGGAGAACGTGCTGGTGCGCGCCGACGGCCACATCATGCTCACCGACTTCGACCTCTCGCTCAAGTGCGACCCGACGGCGCCCACGCCGGCGCACGTCATCTCGGACCCCAACGTCGCGCTCACCGCCCACTCCTCCTCCACGTCCTCCTGCATCCTCCCGTCCTGCATCGTCCCCTCGGTCTCCTGCTTCAGCCTCTTCCCAGGCCGCGGCCGCCGCCGCAGGCACCGCCGCAACCAGAAGAAGGCTTCCTCCGGCAACAGCGGGAGCAGCAGCAGCTTCCCGACCGGCGTGCTGGACCTGGAGTTCGTGGCGGAGCCGGTGGAGCTGCGCTCCATGTCGTTCGTGGGCACGCACGAGTACCTGGCCCCCGAGATCGTGTCGGGCGAGGGCCACGGCAGCTCCGTTGACTGGTGGACGCTCGGCATCTTCATCTTCGAGCTGCTCTACGGGGCCACGCCGTTTAAAGGCTACGACAACGAGATGACCCTGGCCAACATCGTCGCCCGCGCGCTCGAGTTCCCCAAGGAGCCCTCCGTGTCGTCCGCCACCAGGGACCTCGTCACCGCGCTGCTCGCCAAGGACCCCACGCGCCGGCTGGGTGCGACAATGGGCGCCACGGCCATCAAGCGCCACCCGTTCTTCAACGGCGTCAACTGGGCGCTGCTCCGCTGCGCCACGCCGCCGTACGTGCCGCCGCCCTTCAGCGTCGCCGGAAGAAGAAGAGCACCCGGAACGACGACGAGGACTTGTCGGAAGACAGCTGCCCGGCACGCCCGTGGAGTACTACTAGATGATGATACAGGAAGCAACAGGATGCTGCCATGCCACCACCGGGACCCAAGCAAGCCCTTGTCCGAACCCGTGGTGGGGATGGCGCAACCCGGCAGGACGCGCGCGCGGGCATGCGCTGAGCTGTCGCGTGAAATAGTTTGCCGGCTGCGTGCGTGCGTGCGTACACCCTGTTCGAGCAATAACTTATCCATGTTCCTTCCTAATTTGACTTTCCCTGCTCGCCATGGCCAGGTTGCCAAGACACATGATACACTAGTTAGCAGTAATAGTATAGCTGTATTATGAGCGGTGTTTGCTATGAGATCTACCACTATGAGCTTTGCTCTGCTCCCAGTTCTTTCTTTCCTCAGAGATTGTGAATAATTTGATGTGCGCCTTGAGGATGGAAGGAATGATTAGAAGCGGTGATGAGAGATGATCGGGTCTGGGCTTTGGGTGGCAGCCGGGGGGACACGAGCCGGTGGACGGAAAGACGGCGAGAGCTCTCATTGCCCTCGGAATTCTGCGCGCGGCTTTCCTGAGCGCTCGTGCGCTTCGCCTTTAGATTTGATGCCACCAGACTCGCAGACGACACGTACTTCTAGTTCTAGATCATGCTATATGGCAATGCGAGTATGCAACGGTGTGTGTGATCGATCGATCGCCTGAGTAAAGATGCTGCTGTTTTTACAGCCAAAGCAGGCAGGTAGCTGCAGCTGGGTGAAAAAGGGAGAGGCTGTCCTATCCTATCCTGCTGCTTGCTGACAAGTAAAGGCTGCACGACTGCAGTTACAATGATCATGCGTGGTGTGTGGTGGCCATAGAATCCAGGTCAACCAACATTTTGTGTAGCCCAACTTTGTATTTTCTTTTTTTGAAAGCCTGCGTACATCAGAGAGTACCACATACCAACGTATGAAGTACAAGAAGAAGAACAGAGCCCACGCAGGGGAACAGAGCTAGATCAAGCACCAGCAACATCGCCGGCGAAGAAGACGAAGACCACTGACCTCCTTCTTACCACGGCCCAAGGGTACCTCCTCCATTGAAGAACGCCGCAGAGCCCGTCCGCCGCGCCGCGGCGGAGCTTATGCCGATAAACGAGTCCGGCGAGCACCCTTCCACTCCAGCACCACCACCTTGCCGCAGTCGTCGTCCCCAGCGCTGGCAGAAGCCGCGAGCCTCGCCCAGCCCTGAATTCCAGCCGCCAAAACCGCCGCCAGCACGGATTTGACGGGGAGCCGACAGACTCGAGCACCACGCCGGGTTTCGAGCCTTCGCAAGTCGAGCGCGTCGCCGCCGAGCTCCCTGGAGCTCCGCCGCCGGAGAAGGACGCCCCGACACCAAAACACCCGCCGCCAGCACCACCTCCTCCACAGCAGCGCCGGCGAGGTCTCCACCCTAACCTACCATATATACAAGCCGGAGCCGGGGATCCCCCACCCTCCCGCCGCCGAGGTGGCCGGCGGAGGGGAGGAATCCCACGGCTCAGCGGCGAGCACGCGGTGGTTCGGCTGAGTTCGCCCAAAAATCGCCCGTCGCCCCTCTGCTACAGTGACGGGAGGGGAGAGGATAAGGTCGGCTTAGTACTGCAGCATCCCAACTTTGTATTTTCGATTAAGCAATTGATGAAAATGGGCCAGTCTCGTCGGTGGCCCAACCGTCCAGGCTTCCGGAGTCGCCCTCGTCATCATCGCCCTCATTTTGTGTAGCCCGCAACTTGTTCGAAGAAATGTCGGCGTCGACACCGGTCGGCTCGTGGTATTACATGGATGGAGACAGTCTCATAACGGACATGATGCCAAGAGACTCAAGGCAAAGAGAGTGTCCACGTCTATGATTAGCCATTGTCTGCGGATGAGTTAACTCAACAAATCTGGACATAAAAGAGGCGGCAAAGCGTGAGTACCGAGCATAACGGAGGAGGACAAAATGCTTGGCGAGGCATGGATAGAAATCGGACAAGATTCAAATTATGGGCGCCGAGCAAAAATGTGAAGCATACTGAAAGATTATCCATAAATTCTTCCATGAACAAATGAGTCCCACAAATCTCAGAGTGACCGGAGTGAATTTTCACTTCGAAAGAGATTAAGCTTTATCCAAACGGAGTGCAACAAATTTTGTGGCTCCTATGATCATGTCGTTGGTCGGCCCGTGAGTGGCATTGGCGTTAAGGATTTGGTATATTTTTAGTTCCCTTCTTTCGTCCATATAAGTATATATCGTCTTCATATACGTATGAATGTATATTGTTAGCTTTGGCTACCTTCAAGACCCAACATGGGGGCAAGACATTTACCTTGACTCATTATTGGATGGCAATCAAAGATTGTCAAAGGTGGAAAGACCCCTACACGTTACTCAAAAGAGGTGGTGGGGGATCATTGATCGTCGACTTTCAGGACAGCGTCCCAAGTGAGAAGAGGCCGAGAGGAGGACCAACTACAAACTACTCCCTCCGTTCCACAATGTAAGATGTTTTAGGTGTTACACATACATGTCTAGATTCATACTAAAAAGAATGGACACATGCAGTTAAATATGTCTAGATACATGTGCATGTGGAAAAAGACTAAAACATCTTATATTGTGGAACGGAGGGAGTAGATGCAAAATATGATGTTTCAGCAATCGCCTTGCAAGAAACATTGAAGGGATTCATAGCCCAAAATCAGGTGTCAAGTGAGAAGAGGGGAAAGAGGGGAGATAGCGAGAAAGAGGAGGCAACAAAACCTTCTTTGAAATACAAAAGAAGCTCGAGATAGAGGAGACCAATTCCTGCTCAAGACCCAAGAAAGTGGAGACCAAGGAGTTCAAAGCCCGGGCAAGAGCCAAAAAGATGGAGCTCGCGCTATTTTACAAGGATACCTGGATCATGGGGGCGACTTGAGTACCATGTCCCAACAAAAAGGGCTTGGTTTCAGAAGAGGCAAAAGTTTATGATCGATCGAGATGCTTCATCATCTTATTTGTGTGTTTTGCATGAACTATGAGGCCGGGGCACGTGCGATTATTTTGGTACAATGTTGTATGCCGGTATGACATAATATTAGTTTGGTAATATGAAAAATGTCATATTTATTTTCGAGATATATTGGCTATCTCATTTTAATAAAAATATGCCAAATCAAATAATTGAAAAAAGGGACAATACAGACTAAATGGTGAAAGTGCATGTGCCCTCATATATGGTTTTGGTAATTAATGACAATCTCTATGGACTAATGTTTTCATTGAGATATACTTATAGATCTTGTCCATGGGAAAAGATTGGAGTTCATGTGTTGAACACTAGAAGATAAAGTGATGACCAAAGTAATATTCAAGGTGTGATCCACACAAATGGTCATCTAGAGTTGAGCTTATTGCAAGTGTGGCTTGAAAAACAAGATTGAGTGAACATTCATGTTTATCTCCAAGCCATCATCTATATCAAGAGAAGAAGATGAAGCGCAAGTGGATACATGAAGACGGAGCTAAGTGAGGCTCTCCCATAATGGTGTATGGGGGAGTATTTGGAGAAGTCTTCATCAAGCATGTACTAGCAAGTTCAATCAAGAAAGGTGTTCCAACTTGAGGGAGTCAAGATCGTCATCATCTAGCTCAAGTGGAATGCGCAAGGTAAAGGTATGATCTTGATAGGGTTTCTATTTTACCGGTCTCATGGTGTTAGTGGGAGGCCGGATTATAGGATAGACGGCGTACTATCAAAAGGGTCTCTCAAGTGAGTAACATGATCGCATCTTTGTGGAGAGCTCAAACCTTTGCATACTTGGCATCATCATCTTTCTTGGTTCTTATTTGGCTTTTCTCCTTGTTGTTTTTTTTGTGCTTGTCGTGATCTTCATGACAAACCCAAGTTCTTCGAAAACGGATTTTGTTTGGAAAACTTGTTGCGTTTTCGTGTTGGAAATATTATCGGTTTATCCGTGAGGAAAGTTCCACACCTTCCCATGTGTGTCAACTTAACTCTATTTATGGTTCTTAATATTTCCACCTAATTTGGAGTTCGAACGAAAAAGTTATTGCTGTTTTCGTTTTGCTGTTTCTGTCAGTTTTCAGAAACCGGATATTCCGCTTTTGTTTTCGACCGGAATATCTGGACCCCAGGGTTGCTCGAGAAAATCGGCTAAGGATTTTAGCAACCCTGTTTTGCAACTTTCTGTTGGTCACCGGATATTTGAAATCGGATATTTTTATTCTACCGGAATATCCGGTCCAGAAGAAGAATCGTGGAAATTCTGCTAAGGACCAGAACTGAAACCTTCTGTCGTCGGACATTTCCAACCGGATATTTCCAGAAGGATGGAATATCCGGTAATGACTTAACCCGGAATATCCGGTCCTCTGCTGCTGCAACGGCTCTTTTTCGAGAGGGGCTATAAATACCCCTCTCCTTCTAGCTAGTTTTTGTCTCTCTTCCCCACCATTGTTGACCTTGGAAAGCTCGCCCCTCTCCCAATTCCTCCAATGATTCTTGCATATCTTTGAGAGATTTGAGAGAGGAGATCTAGATCTACAATTCCACCAATCCATCTCTCCTCTAAGTGAGTGGAATCTAGTGGATCTAGATCTTGGATTTCTTGTGTGGTTCTCTTGTTTGTTCTTCCTCTTATTCCCCCATTAGCATTTGTTGTTGTGTTGGAATTTGAGAGTGAAGGACTTGAGCACTTCTTGTGTTCTTGCTATTACATTTGTGCATCGGTTTGTGCTCTCCACGAGGATTCGTGAAAGTGAAATTTTGTGAGCTTGTTACTCTTGGGTCTTTGGACCCTAGACGCCTTTTGTGGTGTGTGAGACCTTTTGTGGTCACTTGAGAGCTCCCAATCCTTTTGTGGGTTGTGCCTCAAGATTGTTGTAAAGGCTCCGGATTCCGTCTTGAAAGATTCCGATAGTGGAAGGTGAACCGAGATTTTCGGCAAGGTTCATCGGAGAATAGGGTGAGGCCATTTGTGCCATTTGAGTTTGAAACTCACACCCCTCCAACGAGACGTACTCCCCTAAAATGGAGGAACTCGGGAATACATCCTCGTCTCCGCGTGCCTCGGTTATTTCTATACCAAGCTTTTTATTTATGCACTTTACATTGTGATAGCCTTCGTGCTTGAAGTATTCAATATTGCTATCACCTTGTTGCTTGTCTTGCTTAGCATAAGTTATTGGTGGACATAGGTGAGCCTAGTTTATTTAGGTTGTTGGCTTGTTAATTTAAACACCTAGTTTTATTCC
Organism: Poa pratensis; assembly: GCA_947311845.1. NCBI lineage: Eukaryota > Viridiplantae > Streptophyta > Magnoliopsida > Poales > Poaceae > Poa > Poa pratensis. The sequence goes on along the minus strand of CAMZMU010000083.1, from coordinate 41,865,858 downwards.
ATAATTATCAAGCCTAAACCGGAAAAGTTTTAAATCGCCTATTCATCCCCCCTCTAGGCGACATCCTTGTCCTTTCAAATGGGGGTCACCCCGTTGGGTGCACTGGCGAACCGGCGGATAATGACGAACATTTCGTACATGTGTCTGACCAACGAAACGGATTAAAATAGGACATATTTTGTTTTCGTTTGGGTAGACGTTGGAGTACATAACCATTGCCTTCACTCGAGTTAACTAGTTGACATTGGCCGGCGGTCATTATGTAGTTTTAAAAAAAAGATCAACCAGAACTAGCCCTTGGTGACATATTTGTGTTTCTTAGAGAAAATTTCAGAAATTCGTCCCGACGGGGTCGAACTCTGGCTGCTGGATTTACCCACTGCTACCCTTGCCACTAGGCATCGGTGAATAGCTCGGACTATGCTTACCACCACTCACCCCGGAGCTTGGACGGTTGCTTTTGGAACCTCGTGTCGCCGTAGCAGTAGCCAGTAGAACGAGATGCTATAAGATTAAGAGACAGCCACGCTAGCTCTGCTACCATTTCATTACAGCAGTAGTGAGCTAAGATGAACAAATGCTTGAACGGGTTGATAGTCCGGATGGCACCCGCTGGGTTCGGGTACGGGTTTGGCACCCCCATACCTGCACCCGCCCCTTCTCCCCGCCCCCGCCACCTGCCCCCATACCCGCCGGCGGGTATAGGGTTCAACCATACCCGCCACCCGCCGGGTTTGCGGGACCCGACGGGTACCCGCCAATTTCCTTCTGAAGCTAGATAGATGAGGGAGAGGTGCGACGAAGACGAAGATGCAGGACATATTTCTCATTGCTGCATAAAATAGACGCAAGGGTGAGCAGATGAATTAACATTTCTTGCATCTTGAGAGTAGGTTGCAAGCATGGGAAGGTTTTCGGGAGAGTGATATCCGATGAGCAAGTCTTGATGCCTGCACAAATAAACGGGATTAGGTTGAGACTCCAAGTGCAGAGTGTATAGTAAGTGGAAGACAGTTTTCCCCACGAGGGGTGACTCGAGGGTTTAATATCGAACTCTCGGGGAATCTGCAGTGGTAGATTTATCTTCTTATCCTTCTTTTGGTTACCTACAAAACAAGGTTAGATGTTTTGGTCCTCAACCTCACCTGTGGTTGTCAAGCACAAGGTGTAAGAATGATATCAGGATAGTTATGCAATGCAAACAAGAAATAAATATGCAATGATGGTGGATGCAATGATAAATGATATTTTTGGGTTTTTGAATGATGTATGCAAGATGAAAAGTATTTTTGTATTTTCGGATTTAATGATGGCTGAAAATAGAAAAGTGGTATATGGTGTTGGAAAGGTGTTTCTTATGATTAAAAATGGACTGGGGTTCATGGTTTCACAAATGCACTCTCTCTTTATAAAGTGGTAGACAATGGAACACACAAAGTTAACATATGAGATTGCAACACAGGGTTTGATAACAAGTTACTTAGATATATGGGCATCACGTCCTAACATAGAGATCTTTTGGTTATTAACCTCTCTTATACTCCACCAAGATGCGAACTAAATCATAACACCTCAGTAATTAAGATAACTCAGAGTATAGCATTAAGTATCATGACATGAAGTGAAAATAAGAACATGCTAGATCTAGTCATGGAGTAGTGGCAATGGTCACGCCCACATCCCCGGTAGCATGGTATTTTAGTTTATCCCTAGTGAGGTAACAAAGTAAGGTAAAGATACCAAAGTGGATCGCAGAACTTTCTCTCACGTTCACTGCACTAGCCACCCCCCGTTACTCCAACTAATGCACACGTTCCCCCACACACGCTCTCATAAACATGCTTGATCAAAACAAGTAGACAAGAACGGGGTACATAATATGCATCTATACTCATAACTGAAACAAACATTGCAATCTCAAACATATATTAACTCATAAAGATCCACCACAAAGGTATTACAACGGTGACCGTAATCATGTTCAGCAGCTCATACGGTGCTAATTAGTGAAGCTCAAGAGAGGAGAGATACATAAGTTACTTCCACAAACCCATAGTCCAGAGGTGGACTACTCCCTCTTCATCATGGAGACGGTGGAGAAGTCGATGGAGAAGATGGAGACCACGCCGGCAGCGCCCCGCCGGAGTTTTCCCCCTCCAATCTGCAGCTCCTGATCTCCGTTTCGGTGTTTCTGTGTTTGTGCGGCGCTCCTTCCAGAGAACGTCGGGGGACCTTTTTTATAGGCGTTTTTAGGTCAAGACGAAGGCGGTGGAGCGAAGATCGACGGCAACGGAGCCACGAGGCCCAAACGGGTGGGTCCCACGCGGCCTGGTACTGGCCGCGTGGGCCATGCCCGTTTGGCCCTCGGGCCTCCGTTTGCTTGCTTCCTTTTTCCGTAGTCCTTCTTCCTTCCAAATATTGACGCCCGTAAATTTCCAGGTGATTTCGTTGACGTTTGGGTCCCTGAAACATTAAAATACAAAACTAGGGTTTTCTGCCTGTGCAGGGTTAATTCCAAATAAATGGGAAAACTATGAAGTATTCCCAAAATCATGATAAAACATTGATATAACCCTTATATGATGCAAATATGATTGGAATATAAGCAATTAAAGTGCAAAGTTCATGTATGCATTTTACATGCATCAACATCCCCAAGCTTAATCCATGCTCGTCCTCGAGTATGAAGATGATAAAACTAACATGGACTTTGCAATTTAATACTTAACAATGGATATCAAAGATGATTACTATTGCTACATATAGTCAAATGATTCATTCTTCAAAGGAGTAGCAATATGCAAATAGTTTATGAAGTGATATCAAGTATTCAAGACAAGGATGTTCATTGATAGTTCACAAAGTGTAACATAGTAGCAAGTAATATGGAACACATGTATGCATAATGATAAGTAGAACATCCTACAATGGTCATAGAGTGTAGATGAAAATCTGAATATGATAGGTGTACACTTTGGAAAGATGTATATGTGAGTAGAGGTAAAGCATGCATAAGTTTCATCCAACTTCCAAACTCTTCTACTTAAGTTAATGATTGCAATAAGGTATTCATTGGTGTCAAGCTCTCATTGCCCCTATCATAGCATCTTGAATGATTAAGGTTAAAGTGAAAGCAAATATGAGTAGTGTGCTTGACAAAGTAAAGGTTGGATGTCTCATGCCCCTTGAATACAAGTACCTACACCATGATTACTCAACTTAGGAAACAAAGCAAGTTCAAGTTTATATCATTGTAAGTAATAATAGTATCATCAAGAGCGTCAACTGGGGTACCTCTTGTCCCAGATATGGAACAAGCCCATATCAAAATGACAAGACAAACAAACAAAATGAACAATCTCAACACCCTTTTTATTTACCATTTGGAATAGTTTTTTATTGCAAGGTGTATCACAGAATTCACCATAGTATGTAAGTAAATTTCCACCATGAATGATGCATGGCTTAGATTAGCGGCCCAGGCGTCTCTCTAACCATTTATACAAACTCATTTAAACTACTTCATTTCCACTCATTTCACCATGATAGCATCCATAACAAAAGTACATGATATCAACTAAATGAGATGAAGAGCATGTTGAAAGCTTTGCATGTGACAGCACATATGGGCTAACTCCAACCTCGAACATTTATCAAGCCACTAGCATCATAATCTTAATCACAATGGGTCATGTTTTATTATGCAATAAAAGAAATTGTGCATCAAGTTCGTGAGAGCTATATAACCAATTTTTCCATTGCAATCAATAACATAAACATTTTCATTCAGAGGTAAGATAACACAAAACATGTTAAACATACTCGGAATAGCATAAAGCCAATAGGTAGATATGGTGGACTCACTGGAATAACTTTGGTTGAAGGTGTTGGAAACAAGTTTTTGCTTGTTGGAGTTTTTGGGCTAGCAAAAGGGAGAAAGTTGACCATCTAGATGCATGCATGAGTGTCCATAGAACTAACTAATCCATGTTAAACCAAGTAAATAACAATCAGCACCAAAACATGAATAAGTGATAGCTCTACAAAAAGAATTTGCAAACTATTACTCATAAACAAGCTCATGAATCATGCAACTATATGTATCATTAAAAATCAAGTCAAACATCCCTTTTCCCAATCTTATAAAAGCATCCAACATATTTCAACCCATATTTCCAGTAGCTCTCTCATATATAATTGATAGTGTGGTGGTCTCTCAAGACTCAAACAAAAACAAAAACGACGCTCCAAGTTTATGCGATAAAGTGTTTCGATCGAAAAACAGAAGTTGGACGTGTGCAAACCGAGAGTGTGTAGGTCCAGTGGGGTTGTCTTCACATCCCCAAGCTTATGGTCTTCACCATCCTTGGATAGCTCTTGGTGCATCTCCTCCAATCCCTGTGAAAAAACTTCAAAACACCGTTTCTCCCATCTCTTTTCTGTGGGGTGCATTAATAGTGATAAACAAATAGGTTCCTTGCTGCATATAATCCTTGAACAAAAATTCATATGACATGTCCAGAAAGTGTATAATGTTGTATGCCTACTCATAAACTCAATTGGATCAAAAAGATTCAACTTAAAAGCTCAAAGCATGCATCAAACAAAATGGGACAGAATCTGTCCAGAAAAACAGCAGCAGCAAAACGTATTTTTCTACCCTACCAAACTTTCTCGAAAAATTCCGAAAAAATTCATGCATACAGAGGATGAAAAGTTGCAACTACAGTTCAAATATGAGCTCATTCGGAGTTACAGAATAAGAATTAAAAATCATACCGTGCACTGACTCGTGCAGGAATAAAATCTCCGAACGCTATAAGCAACTTTTTCAAACCAAAAAGGGTAAAACTTGGCACTTTATTAAAAACTCCAGAACCTAACTAGACACAAAATCTCTTGTTACAGCAAGAGGACACAAAGAAAAATCACACACAAAAATAACCGGGTTGCCTCCCGCAAAGCGCTTTCTTTATAGCCATATAGCTAGGCTTCTTACTTGTTGTTTTATTGTGGACGAAGCTCATGAGGGAGCTTGAACTTTGGTGGTTCCCTCTTCCTTGGAAAGTGTTCCATGCACTTCTTGTGTGGAAACTGAAACTTTACATTCCCTTCCTTTGAATCAATGATAGCACCTGTGGTACGAAGAAAAGGTCTTCCAAGAATAATAGGACTAGAGGTTTTATTCCCCATATCCATGATTAGAAAATCCACAGGCACAAAAGTCATATGTAACTCTACCATAACATCACTTACTTTTCCCAAAGCATGTTTAATAGAGTCATCAGCAAGTGCTAGTTCAATAGAGCATTTTTCAAGATTTTTCAATTCAAGCACTTCATATAGTTCTTTAGATAAAACAGAGACACTAGATCCTAGATCAAGTATGGCATGGTGTGTCTCTTTTCCAATAGTTACTAGTACCTTAGGTATCCACATATCCCCAAGCTTAGGTGGTATCATAGCCTCTTGGTTGTACCTAGCAATCTTTTCTTTCAAGACATGATTAGCAATATAAGAACCAAAACCTGCTTGGTTAGTGTTGATGGAAGGATCACTTGCAAATTTTTGTAAGATAGATATTAATTCATGCAAGCTACAATTTTCTAAGTCAAGCAAAGGATCCTTGACTTCATTAAGCATTTTAACTTCCTCAACTTCAACCTCTTTCATTACCCCAATAGATTCTTTAGCAACTCTCTCTTGCTCATGAATGTGTTCCCAAGACTTATTGATAACCTCTTGGCAATATTTTATTGTTTCCTCATGTTTTTGGGCTGTAATGATGCTCTTTAATGATGAGACTTCCTTAGTAAGCTGATCTACCCTTTCAAACAAAGCATCTTGTTTTTCAAACTTAGAGATAAATTCCTTATTAAGCTCTTTTTGGGTAGATATAAAAGATCTAATGGTGTTTTCCAAGTCACTAGAAACATTACCACTAGAAGCATATTTATTTGGCACATATGGGGGTTTATTATAAGAGTTATAATTGTTGTTACCATACCCATTATTACCATAGTTCCTAATGAAGTTGACATCAATATTTTCAGAATTGTTTCCAACTAGTTCTTGCAAAGGAACATTTTCAACACTAGGTTTATTAAGCAAAGCAAGAATAGTATCCATTTTAGATGACAAATCATTAGTTTCTTCAATAGAGTTCACTTTCTTAGAAGGATTAGGTGCCCTATCAGTATGCCATTGACTATAGTTTTGTAAAATGCTTTCCAATATATTTTTAGCTTCTACTATAGTCTTACTCATAAAAGCACCTCCAGCAGCAGAATCAAGTATGTTTCTAGACATGTAGTTTAAACCATTGTAGAAAGAGTGTAATATGGTCCATTCATTAACTCCATGTGAGGGACAAGTTCTAAGCATAAGTTTTATCCTATCCCAAGCCATAGCAACATGTTCATTTTCATTTTGCCTAAAAGAAAGGATGTTGTTTCTATTTTGCAAAATTTTAACAGGGGGATAATATTTCTTAATGAAAGCTTCTTTTAGATCATCCCAAGAATTAATACTACCAGATGGCAAGGAATGCAACCACTCTTTAGCTTTTCCTCTAAGTGAAAAAGGAAATAACTTCAGTTTTAGGATATCACTTTCCACATTTTTAAACTTTTGCATGTCACATATTTCAACAAAGTCATGAGGATTCGTGGAAGTGAAAGTTTGTGAGCTTGTTACTCTTGGGTCTTTGGTCCCTAGACGCCTTTTGTGGTGTGTGAGACCTTTTGTGGTCACTTGGGAGCTCCCAATCCTTTTGTGGGTTGTGCCTCAAGATTGTTGTAAAGGCTCCGGATTCCGTCTTGAAAGATTCCGATAGTGGAAGGTGAACCGATATTTTCGGCAAGGTTCATCGGAGAATAGGGTGAGGCCATTTGTGGCGTTTGAGTTTGAAACTCACACCCCTCCAACGAGACGTACTCCCCTAAAATGGAGGAACTCGGGAATACATCCTCGTCTCCGCGTGCCTCGGTTATTTCTATACCCAAGCTTTTTATTTATGCACTTTACATATGTGATAGCCTTCGTGCTTGAAGTATTCAATATTGCTATCACCTTGTTGCTTGTCTTGCTTAGCATAAGTTATTGGTGGACATAGGTGAGCTAGTTTATTTAGATTGTTGGCTTGTTAATTTAAACACCTAGTTTTATTCCATAATTATCAAGCCTAAACCGGAAAAGTTTTAAATCGCCTATTCATCCCCCCTCTAGGCGACATCCTTGTCCTTTCAAATGGGGGTCACCCCGTTGGGTGCACTGGCGAACCGGCGGATAATGACGGACATTTCGTATATGTGTCTGACCAACGAAACGGATTAAAATAGGACATATTTTGTTTTCGTTTGGGTAGACGTTGGAGTACATAACCATTGCCTTCACTCGAGTTAACTAGTTGACATTGGCCGCGGTCATTATGTAGTTTAAAAAAAAAGATCAGCCAGAACTAGCCCTTGGTGACATATTTGTGTTTCTTAGAGAAAATTTCAGAAATTCGTCCCGACGGGGTCGAACTCTGGCTGCTGGATTTACCCACTGCTACCCTTGCCACTAGGCATCGGTGAATAGCTCGGACTATGCTTACCACCACTCACCCGGAGCTTGGACGGTTGCTTTTGGAACCTCGTGTCGCCGTAGCAGTAGCCAGTAGAACGAGATGCTATAAGATTAAGAGACAGCCACGCTAGCTCTGCTACCATTTCATTACAGCAGTAGTGAGCTAAGCTGAACAAATGCTTGAACGGGTTGATAGTCTGGATGGCACCTGATACGTCCAAAACGTATCTATATTTTTGATTGTTTCATGCCATTTTTATGCTTTTAGCTTTTGTTTTTATATTATGTTTATTATTTATTTGGACTAACCTACTAATAGTTGCAAAAGTGCACAATGTTCTTGTTTTACTATTTGATGTGTAGAAATTATAAAGAATACAAGAGGAAACCTTGTTGGAGTCGAACTGGGACTTTCCTGAAATCTGTCTGAGAATTATTTTTGGAGTTTGCCAGTTTGACCCTCGAATATGACGTCCAATGGAGACCTGGCCGAAAACAAAATTGTCACAATTTTCCATACGAAGATTTTAAGCCCGAGATCAGCCCAATCGGAGTTCGGATGCGGCCTAGAGGCCCGTTTTGGTGGAACCCTAAAAGGGGGTGACGGAAATCCGAGAAGATATATAAAGGGAGGAAACCTAATTCGTGAGGGACTCCTCCACCCACGAATTTCCAGCCACCAAAGCCACGTTTTTGCCTCCCCCATGGATCCCATCTCCATGGGGGAGGGCTCCCTTGAAGCCATGAAGGAAGGGGGCTAAGGGGCGGTGCTCCCCCATGGAACCGGCGGCGCAGGAGGAGCCCCCTGCGCCACCGCCGGTGCCGGCGCCGCCCTGCGCCTCTCGCTGCCCTCTCCGCCGTCTTCACCGCCATCTCCATCACCAACTCCTCCTTGTATTCAGTGGTTCATCCTCCCACAAACCTCTGTACCGTCCTATGTAAACATGGTGTTTGATGCTATAATATTTATCCTATGATCTATGACATGCTTATGTAGTTTATTTGTCTTTTGATTGCTTTGTTGAATGTCTATGGTTCATTAGAGTTGTATGTTGATATGGTACTGTCCTTTGGTGTCCATTATACTTGTGCGCGCATGGATCAACACCATAGGGTTAGTAGTATGTGCAAAGGAAAGGGGGTAGTCCTGCCGGAGTGACAGAAACCTGAGGGCTCAAACCGGTTAGTTGCATGTATGGGAGTAAGAGGACCATAAACTTAAGGCTATGGTTGGGGAAACCTTAATGCATTGTTAGTATTTACGGATGTTTGCTAACAATCCAATCATATAGTACTTGTAAATCCCAAATAGTGGAGTGCATGTATATTTAGCCTCTCCCACATTGAAAACTGCATCAAAGACAATGAACTAAATGTCTTCACTAATTAATCTTGGACAAAGCCACCACAATTACCACCACTTTTCCACACTCATGGTACTGTTAGTATATGGTTACTTAGTGTACTTTATTGCTGCAGCACTAACATTTACTTTCATGTATTTATTATCTTGCAAAGCTATCTCTTATACCTGTATTGCTGCCGTAGTTTTATTTCCTAGATAATGCAAACGTTTAGTGCGCGTAGAGTTGTATCAGTGGTTAATAGAACTTGAGAGAATACTTATCCTACCTTTAGCTCCTCGTTGGGTTCGACACTCTTACTTATCGAAAAGGCTACACACGATCCCCTATACTTGTGGGACATCAGCACCCGCTGGGTTCGGGTGCGGGTTTGGCACCCCCATACCCGCACCGCCCTTCTCCCTGCCCCGCCACCTGCCCCCATACCCGCCGGCGGGTACAGGGTTCAACCATACCCGCCACCCGCCGGGTTTGCGGGACCCGACGGGTACCCGCCAATTTCCTTCTGAAGCTAGATAGATGAGGGAGAGGTGCGACGAAGACGAAGATGCAGGACATATTTCTCATTGCTGCATAAAAATAGACGCAAGGGTGAGCAGATGAATTAACATTTCTTGCATCTTGAGAGTAGGTTGCAAGCATGGGAAGGTTTTCGGGAGAGTGATACCCGATGAGCAAGTCTTGATGCCTGCACAAAATAAACGGGATTAGGTTGAGACTCCAAGTGCAGAGTGTATAGTATAGTGGAAGACAGTTTTCCCCACGAGGGGTGATTCGAGGGTTTAATATCGAACTCTCGGGGAATCTGCAGTGGTAGATTTATCTTCTTATCCTTCTTTTGGTTACCTACAAAATAAGGTTAGATGTTTTGGTCCTCAACCTCACCTGTGGTTGTCAAGCACAAGGTGTAAGAATGATATCAGAATAGTTATGTAATGCAAACAAGAAATAAATATGCAATGGTGGTGGATGCAATGATAAATGATATTTTTGGGTTTTTGAATGATGTATGCAAGATGAAAAGTATTTTTGTATTTTCGGATTTAATGATGGCTGAAAATAGAAAAGTGGTATATGGTGTTGGAAAGGTGTTTCCTATGATTAAAAATGGACTGGGGTTCATGGTTTCACAAATGCACTCTCTCTTTATAAAGTGGTAGACAATGGAACACACAAAGTTAACATATGAGATTGCAACACAGGGTTTGATAACAAGTTACTTAGATATATGGGCATCACGTCCTAACATAGAGGTCTTTTGGTTATTAACCTCTCTTATACTCCACCAAGATGCGAATTAAATCATAACACCTTAGTAATTAAGATAACTCAGAGTATAGCATTTAGTATCATGACATGAAGTGAAAATAAGAACATGCTAGATCTAGTCATGGAGTAGTGGCAATGGTCACGCCCACATCCCCGGTAGCATGGTATTTTAGTTTATCCCTAGTGAGGTAACAAAGTAAGGTAAAGATACCAAAATGGATCGCAGAACTTTCTCTCACGTTCACTGCACTAGCCACCCCCCGTTACTCCAACTAATGCACACGTTCCCCCACACACGCTCTCATAAACATGCTTGATCAAAACAAGTAAACAAGAACGGGGTACATAATATGCATCTATACTCATAACTGAAACAAACATTGCAATCTCAAACATATATTAAGTCATAAAGATCCACCACAAAGGTATTACAAATATGACCGTAATCATGTTCAGCAGCTCATACGGTGCTAATTAGTGAAGCTCAAGAGAGGAGAGATACATAAGTTACTTCCACAAACCCATAGTCCAGAGGTGGACTACTCCCTCTTCATCATGGAGACGGTGGAGAAGTCGATGGAGAAGATGGAGACCACGCCGGCAGCGCCCCGCCGGAGTTTTCCCCCTCCAATCTGCAGCTCCTGATCTCCGTTTCGGTGTTTCTGTGTTTGTGCGGCGCTCCTTCCAGAGAACGACGGGGACCTTTTTTATAGGCGTTTTTAGGTCAAGACGAAGGCGGTGGAGCGAAGATCGACGTCAACGGAGCCACGAGGCCCGAACGGGTGGGTCCCACGTGGCCTGGTACTGTGGTCGCGTGGGCCATGCCCGTTTGGCCCTCGGGCCTCCGTTTGCTTGCTTCCTTTTTCCGTAGTCCTTCTTCCTTCCAAATATTGACGCCCGTAAATTTCCAGGTGTTGACGTTTGGGTCCCTGAAACATTAAAATACAAAACTAGGGTTTTCTGCCTGTGCAGGGTTAATTCCAAATAAATGGAAAAACTATGAAGTATTCCCAAAATCATGATAAAACATTGATATAACCCTTATATGATGCAAATATGATTGGAATATAAGCAATTAAAGTGCAAAGTTCATGTATGCATTTTACATGCATCAGAGAGGCAGAGCATAATAGCAGGAAAAGAAGAAGAATGGGAAAAGGGGGACCTTGAGCTCGTCGTGCTCGGGACTGGCCAGGTCGCCTGTCCGTACGGCGGCGCGAGGAGAGGCGAGGTCCACCAGCAACCCCTCGACGGCGCGGAGGAGAAAGGCGTCGGTTGGTGATTGAGGGGCACGGCCAGACGCTGCCTTCGACGCCACAGGCGTGCAGCCGTGACGGCAAGATCCAGGCCTCGCATGGAGAAGGGCTGGCGGCGCTGGAGGGATCCATGGCGGCAGAGGATGGCCAGGAGTGTGGCGGCGGCGGATCTGGATCGGGTAGGGAGCGATATGAGGTGAATGAGAGAGAATGGGGATCGAGGTGGGTGGGTGCGTGCGCAGTGTGCCTGTGTCTTGCAAGAAACGGACGGCTAAGATGGGGTTCGAGGGTGATGTTTTCTTTCCTACTCACTGACAGGTGGGGTCACTCGGATATGCGGGTTAGAGGGTATGGGTTTGGTACCCCCATACCCTCCCCCGTTAGACCTGACGGGTTTGAATTTTACCCGTTAAGCACACCCGCGGGTTTTTTCTACACCATACCCTACCCATTTAAGGCGGGTACCCGTCGGGTTTGCGGGTATCGGGTACCCATTGCCATCCGGAGTTGATAGTTTGGCGCCGATGCGAGGGGATCCGGGCTACACAAGCAGGCTGGACCAACGATCGGATGGATGGGCCAGGCCTAGTATGTGCGTGGCTGGCCACCACTGAAGGCGATGTGTTGTTTTCAAGCAACCGTCGCCTAGCATAGCATCGTCGGGTCTGGACGACAGCTGCGAGCAGCTACTACTACCTCCCAATGTCAGCATTTTTTTCACCGTCGAATGCTTCAGATTAATGTTTTGTAGTAATACTTGCTCACATCCACGGTGTTGTTTCTGTTTGTGACGACTGAGAGCATCTCCAGTCGGGGCGCCCAAACTTTTTTGGGACGTGCCGGATAGTTTTTCGCCCCCACTCGCGCCGTCTAAACGCGAATTGGGTCCGGCGTGGCCCAGTTTTCGGTCCGGCACGTCCAGCCCACGCCCTCATTTTGGGTAGAGCTCGGGCGGCCCCGGACACAACGGCGCGCGACGCCACGTCTGCCTCCGACGCGCGTGCCACGCCTGTCAGCGGCACATGCGACTTCAACCGACGATGGTCAAAGCCGCGTGCCGCGTGGCCGCGCCTCGTTTTCACAGCCGGCGGCCGCTAGTGAGCCGTCGCGTCCCACTGCGGCGCGCCTTTTCGAGGGCAGCGGCGTTAATGCCACGGCCCTCCGGTGACCTTAAAAGGCCTGGCCCGCCGCTCCCAGCCGCACAACTCTTCCTCGCCCTCACCCTCGCACTCGCAAACCTCGCCGCCGCACCCGGAGAACATGGCCGGCAATTGGAGGCGCACCGAAGGCGCGGCGGCGAACGGCATCGCGCCGCGCACCCTCCTCCGCGAGAAGTCAGAGGCGCTACGGGAGAACGGCTACCCGGTGCCGCCCGACTTGCGCGTCGGAGGCCGCTTTGCCATCTCCGCCCGCGGGATCTTGGTGCCGCGCCCGCTGGCGCGGGCGAACCGCAACTTCCGCGCCGAGGTCATCGACCCGCGTTGGGACCCGGAGAACCCGGCGAACTTCGCCCGCTACGAGGCGGCGTTCCAGCGGCTATTCGAGGAGGAGATGAGCCGCTGGGACGGCGCCGCGCGACAAGAATGTCGCCGGTCACGAGGCGTTCTGGGGCGTGCCCGGGCGCACGCTCGACGCCGTCATGGAGCACATCCGCAACGGCGGATTGCTGCTCCAGACGCCGGCGGCGCCTGCTCCGCCTCCACCTCCTCCGGCGGCGAACCAATGGGCGCTGCGTGCGTCGGCGTCTGCGCGCTTGGCGTCCTCGTCCTCGCGCTCGGCGGCCTCCTCCTCCTTCCGTTCCCGCACCTCTCCTCTTCTCACGCCGAAGCCAGAGCAGATGAAGGTCAAGGCGGAGCCGGAGTTGTCGCCGCTCTTGGCCGAGCTCATGGCGGCGCAGGCGGGCGCGGACGACAACGCCATCGCGCAGGCCGTCGTCGCCGCGTCCCTCGACGACATTCCGCCGCTCGACGGGCCGGCGGCCTGCGCGTGGCCGCCGTTCAAGCACGCCAAGTCGAAGGGCGTGCCCTTCTTCGACCTCACCGGCGACGGGGCAGGACCCAGCCGCATCAAGGAGGAGGACGGCGGCGCAGGGACCAGCAGCGGCGGCGCCGGCGTGAAGAAGAAGAAGGACGAGGAGGAGGAGGACCCCTACTTCGCCTTCGGGCGCCGCAACCTCCGGCAACATATTAGGTATATTTAGATTTTATTCAAATTTGTAAAATTTCCTAAAGTTTGAATGAAATTCGTCAAATTTTTTATTTACAAAAAACGATTTGGGCGCCGCGAGGACGGCGCCCAAGGGCAGCAGGTAGTCCGGACGGCACCCAAATGGCCCGTCCAGAATGCCCTTGGGCGACTGGAGATGCTCTGACGATGCATGTTGCAGCACTCGAGCAGTCGAGCTAGACTGCAACAAGAAGGCAACATCATGTGCTTAATCGATGTCGAGTTCCGAAGAAAACAAGAACCATCGTCGGCCATGCAAGCCCAATATATCTACCATCTTTTAAGGTAACGCTACCTGTGATGTGATTATGTAGCCAGGCAGCGGGCACCCTCTGAGCTCCCTATATACCGCACGTTAGCGGCGGGAGTGCACTCCGGCCCGTTTGACGTTTTTTTTTCTCTGTTTCTTTTTTCATTTTCTTCTTCTTTCTTTTCTTTTTGTTACGTTTTTATGATTTTAAAAAACTGTTTGGATTTAAAAAAGTTCGGAATTAAAAAAATTAGATTTAAAAAATGTTCAGAGTTAAAAAATGTTCAAAGTCAAAACCAATTAAATTAAAAAATGTTCAGATTTAAAAGATTCAAAATATGTTTTAGATTTAAAAAATGTTCATAATGGGAAAGATCAAAATTTGAAAATATTTTTAAAAAATATTCAGATTTTTTAAACACAAAAATTAAAAAAACAAAAAAAGTAAAACTTTATAAAAATAAAAAGAGAAAGAAAAATACCTGATGGGCCTGCCCAGTAAATTGCTCTATGTGGGCAGCGCGCCCGTGTAGCACCGCTAACGAGCGCCATATAGGCACGCCCCACCCTCTCGGTATACCTTTGTTTTTGTTCCTAACGGAGTAATGAAAAACCAAGATGTCAATGCTATCGAACGTTGTATAGTACTCCCTCCATTTTTAAATGTAAGATGTTTATGTGTTTCACATGTTATTTAGATGCATACTAAAATGAGTGAACGTACACAGTAAAACATGTCTAGATAGATTTGTATACATGTTAATGTGCACAAATGCTAAAACATTTTATATTTAGAAACATAGGCTATATATGACTATAGCCCATAGTACTAGAGGAAGAATCGCTAAGATTTCCAGAGGCCTATGTCGCGGCCTATGAAGGTGCGGCGCCATTGGGCTGCATCGGGTGATCTTTGAGGCTGAGTCACATGCCTTGGTAAGAGTACTACATGACAACATGTAATACTCCCTTCGTTGCTGAATGTAGGGTGTATAGTTTTCTGCACGAATATTAAGACAATGTATTTTGCATACAGTGGACTAATTTTCTTTCTAGAAAAAGTCGCGAGAGATGAGTTCTTTATAGGCATAAAATTGTCCATTTGTAACAAATACACCTTATATTATGGAATTTTCTTCAACAAACTATACACCTTACGTCATGTAACGGAGGGAGTATGACTTAGCGGCAATTGGTGTCTTCCTGAAGGAAGTGCAAACTGTCTCTATTGCTTCTTTTGAGACCTATGTGTTTCGTTTGGAGCAAATTTAAGAGCGGAGTCAACTGTTGGTTATAAGGTATTGACATGTCATTTATAGTCAGCTATATAGTCAACATGTATAATATTTGGCTAAAAAATTGTGCTAATTTGACATATGGCACACCATCCATTCTCACAAAATGAATAGAAGCACGTGGTAGAACTGGCTGTTAATTTACAGTTCACTTCAAGTGAGCAAAAATCTGTTATTTTATTCTTATAGCCTGATTTACATCACCTTATTATACTATGCTCTCCGAGATGTAACGTAGTGGCTCACACCATTAGAGCATCTCTAGCAGTTACCGTAAAAGTGGTCAAATCCTTAAAAATCGGACGTTTTCAGTTTTTGTTGAAAAAAAAACGTCCCGAATAAGCCGTAAAAGTGGTCAAACCCTTAAACCTTTTAGGGGGGGGGGGGGGCTGAGAATCCACCCTCACGACCCTTTTATCTATAGGTTTGGAAGCAAAATTTAAGGGTGCATGTAAACAGTCAACACTCGCGAGATGTGATTTCCGCCGTGCATTCCCCATCCAGCGGCTGTGCGTTCCGCGGGCTCCGCGGTGCGTTCCCCATCCGGCGGCCGTGCGTCCCCGGGCTCCGCCGTCGGCAGCCACCCGTCGGCGTCCTGTTCCTGCTGCTCGGCTTCGCCCTGCACCGGCGGCCGCTTCCAGGGCTTCGTACCCGGCTGCCGGGGAGCTTTGCCTCCATACCGGCGGCCGCCACTAGCTCAGCCCAGCCAACGATCGATCCGTGGCTAGCTAGCTCAGCCAACGATCGATCTGTTCTATACAGTGCTAGGTAGCTAGCTCAATTTGTTTACGGACGAAGCAATACAATGTATTCGGTCACAAACATGCCTAATTTGTCGTAGGGAAATGGGGAATGGACTGTGGTGTTGCGAGGAAGAAGAAGAATATTAAAGAATATTGGATTTTACAGTTAGCTTTTACGGGTTCTGTTCTGCCCGAGTCATTTTTGGCCCTTAAAACAGCCAAAACTCTGTGGTTTAGGATCACTACTAGAGATGCTCTTACACAGAATGGCATGCACCGATTCTGCATGTACGGAATGGGAGGGCGATGCCCCGTGTTTCTGATTTGATTGCCAACGATATTGTTGTGCATAATGGACATCCATTTCCATGAAAAAAGTTTCTTCCTCTCCACATAAGCGCAACGCTTAAGTGCATGTGCATCACCAATTCACCGTCTCATTTCTGGCAAACACTACGATCAAAACAATGCAACCATTCAAGTGGAGGTAATTAGAAGTTCTAAGCTCGCCTCAAAATGAAACAAAACAAAACAAAGCTTCAGTACTCTCTTTTCATTTCCTCCTAGAGCCCATCTAACAAAGAAATTAACAGTAAACAGCAGGTTCACTTGCTGCCGCAACTCTATTTCTCCTGTCCTGTATTCAATTGAAACAACAAAAGGTGTGGCATCTCAAATGCTATAACTTCCTGTGCCTAACATGAATCCCAACAGCAAAACCTCTCAAAATTCTTTCTTGGGGACGAATGATAGTCAGCCAATCAAGTCTCGATCTTGGCGTCCATCTTGAGAGACGCCTCCTTGGCCTCGAGCGGGTTCGTCGTCCTGTTGGCGACTGGCTTCACCTTGGGGCTTGCCAGCGACCGGTGCCGGAAGCCGTACAGCCTGAGCACCTGGTTGTCAGCGAAGTTGAAGGCGCGCTCCATTCCGCCGAGGCACTGTTCGACCGGGTAGTCGCCGTAGCTGCCGCAGGGCTTGCATCCGACGAAGTGAGTGATGAAAGGCCACCTCTCGTCGCCGAGCCCCGGGTGGTGCTGCTCCATCATCTCCTCGTACCTGTCCACCAGTCCTGCCCAGAACCCGTGCAGGTAGAACTTGTTCTCCACGTACACCTTCCCCATCCAACGCTCCGTCTGCGTGAGCAGTAGGTGGATGAGCGCCGACTGGTCGTCGGCCTCGAACGCCGGCCGGCCCGTCAGGCTCGCAGTGAGCACCTTCCCCGCCGCCTCGCGGACGTGGCCCTTGGGCCCCATGGGCGCCCACGCGTCGAGCAGCTCCATGGACCACTGGCAGTTGCGCAGCAGGAAGCTGCCGGTGTTGAGGGCGATCCAGGAGCGCTGCTTCCAGAGGAGGTCCTCGTAGCCGTGGATGACGAGGTTGTGCGCCTCGTAGCGGGCGAGCGGGAGCTCGAAGGCCATGTCGGTGAAGAGCGCGTCGCTGTCCATCCACCACACCCACTCCACCTCCGGGTGCGACAGCATGAGGCGGCGCAGCAGAGGGAGCTTGGACCAGTACCCGGAGAGCTCGCGGTCGAAGTGCGCCATGTTGTGCACGATCTCGATGCCGTGGATGCGGCAGTAGTCGATCTTGTTCTTGGTCGACTTGAGCAGGTAGTGGTCTCCCGCGGGGTTGTCGCACGGCCCCGGCGCCGACCCGGTCACCAGCAGGATCTTGGGTTTGCCCAGCGCGTCGCGGGACGGGAACCCGGGGTTCTGGGACATCCACTGCCGGCGCTGGGCGTTCCACCGCGTGATGCTGGGGCCGAGGGTGTAGTTCTTCATCTCCTCGACGCGCATGGTCGTCGAGTTGCCCGACGACGCGTCGACGAGCTGCTCGTCCTCGTCGGGCTCGGAGTCAGAGCGGATCTCGCGGAGGATGCGCTCGATGTCCTCGAAGACCTTGGCGTCAGCTTCTGCCTCGGTGCCGCTGCCGGAGAAGGAGATGAAGTCGATGCCGACGGTGCCGCGGAGGACGAGGATGGTGATGAAGCCGCAGATGACCGTGATCTTGATGTTGTTGATGGTCTTCAGCATCTGCTTGTTCACGCGCGTCGGCCGCCCAGGGCGGCCCAACCCGCCGACCACCGCCATACCAACGCGATCTACCTAATTAGCTTCTCTAGATCTTCTCGCAATGGCGTCGTGCTTGGAGCGAGAGAGAGCGCTCCGAGATGTATAGGTTTTAATTGTGTCTGTGTGGAGACGAGACGAGGAGGAGGGTTTTGGTTGGGATCGACGTGCCGGCTAGTGGGCGGCGACGACGATACCGTTTTGATCGATTGGAGTGCGGGGGAAGTCAGCGGAGCGCGAGTTACGGTGAATATGAAATGGCGAGATCGGCAGAGTATGGCAGGCCAGCTGCGATTCCTGTCCCGCATTAGAATATGATGATCAGCCAAGATTTGCGAGAGATCGGATACAAATCAACGGTGATGCGTTCGTGCGTGCGTGTGGACATTTCCTTTGGCGTTTGGCTTGATCTGGGACTTGGGTGACATTTGGCGGCAACCCAGGAACTGAACCAAACTGGCCCTTAGCGGGAGCAGTTGCTGCTTTTGCTGGTAGAAGGTTACGTTGGCTCCCATCCGCTTGTCTTGTTCGCTCCCAAGTCACCAGTGCTACATGAAGATTAGTATACAATTAGTGGTGTGTCATGAGATTTCCAAATGATTCACTAAAAGTTAACACTACAAAAATATAGAGCGCTCGAAAGGTATTATTCTCGGGGTCTTCTTTTGGTGCCCCTGCCGCCCAATGCCAATGTTTTCTGTAAGCTGTACAACAGGTTTTCCTACTTAATATATTTCTATAAACTTTCCAAAAAAAAAGTGTTTGCAGGGCTAAGAGCTAGTAGATGTTAGCAACTAACTAATAAAGTACAAGGCACCATGCCCACTAAACTAAGTTAAACAAAAGATGTGACCGATTACATGCCATAATATGCTTTCATTTTGGCCCCATGAAGTGCGAGAGCCATCTCATCTTTATATTTCTCTGTATTCTACCCCTCAAGAGGTTAGGATTTATAGCCTTCAATATGACCATTCCTCGTACTCCAAATATATGGCCCAAGTCACCAGCATAATAATCTCCAAGGAGAAGGGTTGGCGTACCACTGCCTGGAGGCCTAGCATGATATCTAGCTTGGAAGTCGAAGAAACTTGCAAAAAGAGGAAAACCGAGGCAAGCCACTCTCCTCGACGCGCCACCGTCATCGGCACACCGCCGTACTCTCCATGAGTAGGGAGTAGCTCACCATGTTCATGGTAGTAGCTTGCATTATATCTCTCCATGGGCTTAGATGTGTACATATGGGTCACTCTACATGATTTTATGACCAACTTTATGTATCGTTGATGTTGGATCCTTGTTTATGAGATGAATTATTCTATGCAATTCTTTTTATGGTTGATATGAGATATTTATATATGTATATTGCTTCCTCCATTCTTGATACTATATATGGCCAATTTAGAGGATAAAACAATAAAGGGTGTGGTGTGCATTAGTTGGAGCGAATTGAGTTGTGCAATTAGCCCATTGAAGGAAAACGTAAAAAAAAATTGTCTGTATTTTTTTGAATTGTCTCATTATGGATAAAAGTGATAGGCATTTCTTACCTGCAATAGTAGTAGACGATTCCCAACTTCATGTCACATTATGTCAAAAGCAACACTTTCCTGGTATGACCTTTATGCACGTGCTTGGGGGAGGGGGAGTATTAGTGAAAAGATAAAGATGATAACCTAGAGGGGTGAATAGGTTTCTACAAAAAAGAAATCTTCTTTTTAAAAGTTATATGCTATGCGGATAAATAAAGTGAGCCTATCAACTATGTGAAACACCTTATATGATGCAATAATATATTTCAATCTCGAAGGATATCACAAAGGTAAATACACGCATGGAAGAGTTCAGATAAAAATAACCTAGTCACAGGAACGAAAAAGTAACACGGTGTTTTGTTTCTTAAAGGGCATGGTGCCCCATGTGTAGTTTTGATAATTAATGGCAATCCCTATGGACTAACATTTGCATTGAGTTATATTTGTATAGTCTATCCATAGGCAATGCTTGAAGACCATATGCTGGTCTCAAGGTTGAAAGAAGAAGACTAAGTGATGACCAAGAAGTTCAAGGAGTGATCCGAAGAATGGTGATGATAGTATTCAGCTTATATCGAGTATATGTCTTGCATGAGGAAGAGTGTGTGAACATCTTGTTTACCTTGAAGACATCATCATCACGAAGAGAGAAGAAAAGACACAAGGTTGATCAAGACTAAGTGCAAATAGTGGATTCAAGTTGATCAACACACAAATCTAGATGATATACCAAGTAGGATCAAGTGATCTCTTGATATGGTAAGCAATTGTCTATATAGCTTTTGTGAACTAACCCATCATATGCATGTGCGGTATTTCTTTGTGGGGTTTTCCATGAGCTTTTTCGTGAATATTGTCGCTGCCTTTCTACACCCTTGATAGTCTAGGCTATGTCCGGGCTATATCTAGGATGTCTCTGTTTCACCTTTGTTACGCCCCAGACTTTGCCCCAGACATTCAGGGGTTGGTGTCGCTGCACATAACGGTTGGAATTTGGGGGACACTATTTAAAGCCTTCTTCTTTCCCATTCCACCTACGGTTTTGCTTGGCTTTTCCCCTATATTGTTGCATGTATTTGAGGGAAACAAAAGAGGAGATCCATATCTACATCTCCTACCAAATCCCCATCTCTCTCCTCTTTGTGAAGAGAAGATTTTGGATCAAGAGCTTGGAATAATTTGGTGTTTTCCTACATTGTTCTTCCTCTCTTGTTCCTCCATAACATTAGTTGCTTTGGTGGGATTTGATAGTGAAGGATTTGACCACTTCGTGTGGTCTTGCCATTGCATTTGTTGCATTGTTTGAGTTCTATACGTTAATTAAATCAAGTGATAGTCAGAGAGCTTGTTACTCTTGGAGGCCACCGCTTCCTAGATGGTTTGGTGGTTGTTGGCTTGGTGACCCCTTCGTGGAGATTGTGAAGAGGCCCGAGTGCTTTGTGAAGTGGTTGTCGAGCTTGCTATCTTAGGGGTGGAGGCAGAAGCTAGCCATAGTGGAAGAGCTCATACTTGGTGAGTGAGCTCAAGGGAGAACAAGGCTAGATCCAGGAAGGGATCGTGTGGACTTTGTTTGCCACGGCCTCTCCGATGGAGAGTAGGATATCAGTGTTTATCCGAACTCCGGAAAATGCATCGGTTGTCTCTTGTACTGCCTTTTAGCGACCCCCCCCCCCCGTAGTCTGAATCGACCAGTTAATGGGCCACATTTTTTCGGCCCATTAACATGTGATTTTTTTACTTTCATTTTCCATTTTTTTTCATGTTTCCCTTTCCCTTTTCCTTTTTTTGTTACATTTATATAAAATCATAAGGAATTTCATTGTGTAACACGGGTATATAGTTTTTGGAACTCGTGAACTATTATCTTGAACTCATGAACATGTTTTCTTTTTGTGTCTCTTTTTTTGAATTTCATATGATTTTCTTGTTGTGTAATATGGGAACTTTTTTAACTCCGTGAACCATTATTTTTAGGCAAGTGAACATTTTTGTCACATAAAAATTCCTTTTGGACTCTACGAATATTTTCTTAAGAACTTGTGTATTTGTTTGAAACTATTCGGACAATTTTTTTAGCCTCGTGAATGCCTCGTAAATATATTTTAACTCTATACACATATTATATTAACCTTTTAATTAAAAAAAAGGAAAAATGAAACAAGAAAAAAAATAAAGAAAAAGAAACAGTGGAAAAATGTAAAATCGAACTCCCTATTGGGCCGGCCCACCCGCAAGAGCTAGTGGCGTCGCCTCCTATTCAACGCTAAGAGCGTCAAATATGAGCTCCCGCGGAAGGCCACGTCCGAGCAAGAGAAGCGCCGAGTGGAAGGCCTTATCCCACGGGTTTTCCAAGAGACTTGCTCAAAGCTTTGGGATCATGGGCCGGAAAGAAGACGGTTGTTCAGTAGTTGTTGTCACACCTCGTTGACAGTGCCCACAATCGTTCCTAAATCCGAATACAAAGCATAAACTCGGAAAAATGTCTCGTTCGGGGATGTAGCTCAGATGGTAGAGCGCTCGCTTAGCATGCGAGAGGCACGGGGATCGATACCCCGCTTCTCCATTTTATACACGACTTTTTGTCCCATCCCTCTCAACTTTTCTCTCCGTCGCTGACCCGCTGCGTGGCATGAAATATCACGCCACATCTATCTATCTCGCCAAGTTGACATGACATGGTATCTCTTCCCCTTTTCCATGGATCCGTCGCTTGCGAACCCATCCATCCCATTCGTATCCATCCATGCCGTAGTGCGCGTCCGTTGCAGGCAGGCAGCCTTGAAGGCCACCGATCGGCGGCGGTTGGCATCGCACTTGCCGCCCCCACCACCGCATCCCATTCCCGGGACAAAGAGATAAAATCCACGCGACACGCAACAACCTCCAAACCCAACGGCGTGAGTCAGTGCGCGGCACACGCAGATCCCATATCACCACTGCTGAACTCACACCACCCCCACAAACACACAGCCAGAAAGTGGGGGAGGCCGCCGCTCGCCGCGCACTCCAGTGATGGCCTCGGGGGTGTCGACGAGCATGGTGCTGACGCTGCTCGGCTTCTGCGTCAGCGTCCTCTTCATCGTCTTCGTCTGCTCCAGGCTCGTCTGCGCGCTCGTGCGCCGCCGCCGCCGCCGCCGCTCGTCCCGGGCCTCGCCCCTCCCGCCGGGCTTCCCGCCCCTCGCCGCCAACTACTTCTTCGCCGTCCAGATCGACCGCCTCGGAGGAGCCGCCCACACCGCCGCCGCGGGGCCCGGGACCGGGGGATCGACCCCGCCATCGTCGCCGCCTTCCCCACCCGCGCCTTCTCAACACCCGCCGCCGCCTGCGCCTCGCCCGCCTCCGACTCCTCCGACGCCGCCCCACAGTACGTGCCCCCTCGATCCGCCCCTCTACTCACCACCGATCGCGATTCCTGTGCCGCCGCTGCCACGGCACCTCGATTCCAATCCGTTCCCGTGCCGTGCCGCGACGTTACTTTGCGTTGCGTGCCGTCTAAACATGGAATTAACTGCTTTCGTAATACCAACACCATTTAGCGTCCGGTCGATCGCATTTGGTACTAGTTTCCTTTTTCCATCGGTCAGTATACCCTCGTATTCAGTGGATTGCAGTTTGAGTGGGGCTCGATCCATCGCGCAAGTTTTGATCAATTAGTTAGGTCACTGAGTTGGGGCAACCGAACCAACGCGGCAATTAGGAGGATTGTAGTTGCGAGGGAGCACTCAGACGAGTGGCGCCACAGGGATCTCGCTTCCATTATTGTGACGCAAAGACTACTACAAGTTAAGCACCTTGGCAGATGTCATTGTCACTGTCGACTAGGAATCTTTTGGATACTAGTGCTGTGAGTATTGGATCATCTAATACTGGGGAATGACATTACTCGGTTCCAACTTTTGGAAATGTAAGTTTATTACCACTAAACGTTATGTGCTCCATAGGACGAGTTCTCGTATTCATCATATGGAAATACATGCTTTTAGGGATTTTTAACAGCTGAACTATCATTTTAAAGGGAGATAGACTTACTGGGCTTTACTCAAATTGCCTAAAATGTTACTCCCTCCGATCCGTAAAGATTGGCGTGAGCAGTGTAGAAATTTGTACTACTCTAGTATTGTTTCCACAACAATCATTTCGGACCGGAGGTAGTATTATTCTAGGCATGTGCTCATCATTTTAGGGATATTTTAACAGCTGAACTATCATTTTAAAGGGAGGTAGACTTACTGGGCTTTACTCAAATTGCCTAAAATGTTACTCCCTCCGATCCGTAAAGATTGGCGTGAGCAGTGTAGAAATTTGTACTACCCTAGTTTTGTTTCCACGACAATCATTTCGGACCGGAGGTAGTATTATTCTAGGCATGTGCTCATCATTTTAGGGATATTTTAACAGCTGAACTATCATTTTAAAGGGAGATATGCTTACTGAGCTTTACTCGAATTGCCTAAAATGTTATTATTGTAGGCATGTGGCCAGCATTTTGCACACTAACCTTGGCAAATGTGCACTTGCTTTTAATAAATTCCCAGCGTGTGTATTTGATTATTGTAATATATAACCACGGGACAAGTGATACTGAAAAATCTCTCAGTAGCAATTCCACTTTGGGAGATGGATCCTTGTTATTACTGATTTAACTGTCCTTGACGATGTTGATAGATTGTTTGTGTACCAGAGAAAATGTCCTTGACTATGTTGGCTCCTAAGATAATTGTGACCTTTTTAGTACCATAATATTTATTACTGTGTTTAACTGGCCATTGACTATTGAACCATGATCCCTGAGCTTTCATTGTCATTGAACATCAAACTAGAATATAAATATTGAACTGCTCCTGGATAAGATCGTAATGAGGATTACTGGGCTCTGCATTTAAGTAGATTGAGTACTCACATGTGCTAATGAAAGGGACGCAGGGTCTGGCTTGGTGGTGTCATGGTGTGGTGCAATTGACTGTTAGTCAGACAAATCATTGGCTGGATGCGTATCATTTATTAAATTTTGCTTGCACCTAACTGCGTGATTCACTTTGTGTTTGGTATCATGAAACATGACTTGAGAATTAGACATCCTAGAAACTATACAGTCTGTCCAGTTTCTCAGCTAGGCGCCTCTTTTATCTACACATCATTTTTCAGACTTGCTTTAAACTCTTATCACTTTGCTGGGGCTATTATTTCGCTATATGTTTGATACTGTATGTGGAAGAAAAAACAGTTTTTCAGTCTGAGGCTTAGTAACATCGCAGTTGCCTGTGTTAATCTGATATGTTCTTGATTTCCGATACGTTTTGTGTTGTATACACCAAAACCTAGACTCTGAACTTCTCGTGTCTTTATTGGCAGGTGTGTCGTCTGTCTTGCAGAATACGAAGATAAAGATGTGCTCCTCACTCTTCCTTACTGTGGCCACAATTTCCATATGGCCTGCATAGATGCTTGGCTAAAGCAGCACTCAACATGCCCAGTCTGTAGAATTTCATTGTCTGACTATCCAGATAGCAAGCACACTGTGCCCCCTTTACCAGTGATGCTACCTCCTTATTCTCCCGAAGCATCAATGTCTGATCCATGCCATTGCCTGTTTGTCGGCACGGGGCATTCGCCAAGGCCATCAGAGGTTCTTCGAATCGAACCCGACCAGGCGAATCAGACAGTACCTGGTCCTTCTTTGGATGGGCCAAACAACTTGACATTGTCTGAGGTTACCTCTCCTGGCGAAAATAACAATCAAACAGTAAAATAGCACATGGAGAGTCCCTATATTCCCAAGAGGTCGTGATCTGCCCAGCTAATACCATGCAAGTAGCTGCTTGGAGTTTCTTTTGTGCAGTCTGCTGCACCGTACGGTGAACAGCCTGTAAACTTAGAAACATCTGCGCATGTCGATGGATGTCTGCCTGTTATAGTTTAGTTTTCGCGGATTCCATGTAAATATGAGAAATTGTGAGGGTTTCTTGTTGAAAACCACATTTATTTGATAATCACACTCAAAACGGTGCATTGTACCCAATAGCTTATCTCATCTTTGGTAGCCCACTGAGAATTTCTGTACGAACATCATCAGTGCATCTGCTTGAAGTACATGTCGCACTCGCACTCATGCATCCATGTGAGAATTCTTCATGAACAGCATCGAAAAAAGCGCCCAAAAAAGCAGTGTCGTAAGGCTTCTGTAGCCGCAGTATGTTGCTTCAGTCTCTATTTTTTTTCAAGT
The DNA here is from genome assembly GCA_947311845.1 of Poa pratensis. Lineage (NCBI taxonomy): Eukaryota > Viridiplantae > Streptophyta > Magnoliopsida > Poales > Poaceae > Poa > Poa pratensis. The sequence continues at coordinate 41,840,059 of CAMZMU010000083.1, read as the reverse complement.
CACCATAGTTCTCTATTTTTTTTCAAGTCACCATGGTAAGTGGCCCAATTGGGCATACCAATATACCATGCTGAGAACAGGAACTGGTACGATGCTGCATAATTTTGATCCAAAATTCAGGATCACAAGATCTAACTCCAGAATGATGATACTTCTTCGAAAAGTAGATCCCTGTGGGCAACGGGCATCACATGCCGACGCTGGTCGAGTCGGGGTCTCTCATGGCTTGTGCTAGATCTAACAGTGCGCTGAAGACCAGCAGCAGGGGCATGGTTTATACTTTATAAGTGTACGGCCACTGCCAAGAAGAAGAAAAACTATTTACAGTTAATGATTACTGTGCTTGAATAATTCACTCAAGTGTAGTGCCAAGAAATTAAAAGGCTTTTTTCTGCAGGAAGAAAAAAAAAAGCTATCTACAGTGAGTGATTCCTGTCGGTGGTGGTGGCCCTCACTGAAGTAGATCAAAGCTCTCACCACCCTCCTTAAAATGGCAGCACCGTGGCGTGATAATCGCATCCTCTGCAAAGCAACTGGAGGAGAAACCTCAGCTTAGCTTAGCTTAGCCTATCCTAGCTAGCTTTGCACTTGTGTAGGGTTCGACCATGGAGTTCAAGCACCTGTGCCTGGTGAGGTTCAAGGAGGGCGTCGTGGTGGACGACATCATTCAGGAGCTCACCAAGCTCGCAGCAGAGCTGGACACGATTAAATTCTTCGGGTGGTATGCATCGTCCATCACTCCTTGGCTTTGCGTTTCCTTTGTGCTATCTGCTACGTTTCTTTCCAAGAACCTCAAGTTAAAACCAGTGACCGAAAATACGTCTTCTGAACAGTATTACAGATTAGGCATCATCATCTATCAATGTTTCTTCAGCTTTGTTCTATAACTTGCAGGGGAAAGGACGTTCTGGGCCAGGAGACGCTGACTCAGGGCTTCACCCACGCCTTCTCCATGAGCTTCGCCAGTGCCGACGACCTGGCGGCGTGCATGGGCCACGAGAAGCACGCCGCGTTCGCTGCCACATTCATGGCCGCTCTCGACAAGGTCGTCGTCATGGACTTTCCCTTCGTCGTTGCCAAGCCGGCGCCACAGCCTGAGGCTTGATTCACCCCAGACCCCACTATCTGTTAGTACTAAGCATTTGCCATCGCCAACCACTGTAAGGTGCCATTTGAGGTACTAATAACTATCATCTAGTACTTGCAGCTGTGATGTACTGTACCTAAGCCTCCTATTTCGGCTACTTGGGTGTTGACCTGGTGTAGCCTGTAAAGCCTGGGGTGCAACCCTATGCCGTGCATTCCGTTCAAAGGTCGTTTGGTTATCACCCTTGAATAAATGTACTTTTCGGTCTTCGTGATGAATTGATGGATATCTGTAATGGCTCATCACCCGTGCTTACCTCTTGCTTGAACAGCTAAATGCTGGCAAGAGCAGGTTTGTCATGAATTTACTAATTAAGCGTCTCGTGCAAAATTCACGTGTTTCAAACTGCACGGAGTTTGGTGCTACATTTGTAAGCAGTGAGATGGCAGCGCTTCCATGTGAAGGCATTTACATTGTCAGTTCAGTTGCTGTCCCTGGGGTGATTGAGTGAGCGGTGCTATCTTTCTCGCTTCTCCATTTTGAGAACTGTTGGATTGATAATCTGTTTACTTATAGCCTTCATTATTTTCTGAGAACGAGGCTCACCCCGATGCACACAATGAAATGTTAGTTTGTTTCCTTGATGAAAAAAAGTATGACAGTAAATGGAGTTTGCTTACAAAATATAAAGAAAATTTGAACACGCGCCAAAGCGGGTGTATTAGAAGATCACCAAAACGAGATTAGATCAAGGAGAGAAGTAATGCTCACGTCTCAGAGTGACCAGGTGAAACAAGGGTGAGTGATGAGAAACTAAAAGATTGAGGGCCTCTTTGATTCTTAGGATAGGAAAATTGTAGGAAAATGAAAATCGTAGGATTTCAATGTCATGTACACTCCAATCCTATAGGATTTTGCACACATCAAAGTTTGTTTGATTCCACCAAAGGAATTGTAAAATGAGATTTCAGTGAATGTTAGATTTCCTATGGTGAGTACTACAATGATTCATATAGAAATTTTTCCTATATGATCCAATCCTACAAATTAAATGACCAAGATAGAAAAATATCCTATATGATTCATTCCTGCACAAATCCTTTGCAATTTGGTGTCTCACTCATGCATCCGTGCGACAATTCATATTTCCTAGCATCAGGGCCTGCCGCCATCACCGCATGGCACACGTGATCAGCGATCTCTATCAAGGATAGGTGTCATGTTGTCTGCATCTACTTGGTATCAATGTATATTCCTCGTCAGGTCACTGTGGTGTGTGATCCTATTGGTCTGATCAGATGAGCCTGATGAGATGAACTGAACCCGCATTATCCTAAGCAACTCTGATCCAAGATTCAAGATCACAGGATCAAACTCCAGAATGTTGCCATCTATCTCTTTTGAAAGAATATCCTGATAGGGGCCTGCATAGCGATGTGGCTGTCGGTCAGATCGGGCACAATGATGGTTCAGACTCATGCTAGATCTAAACAGTGTGCTCCATGCAGCAGCAGCAGAGCATGAGCATGGTTGCCCTTCACCTCTTGTGTTGAAATGATTCAGTCAAGTGTACTGCGAAGAAAAACAATCCTATCAGTGATTTAGTGGTGGCCTTCACCGGAACAGAGAAGACCAAAGCTCTCCTCCCCCTCCAGCCTTTAAAACGGCGAGTACCGTGGTTGTGATGATCGCGATTCTCTGCAAACCAACCGGCCGGAAGGGGGAGAGAGTGAAAGGTAACTGTCTTTCGGCCATGGGCGAGTTCAAGCACCTGTGCCTGGCCAAGTTCAAGGAAGGCGTCGTGGTGGAAGACATCATTCAGGAGCTCACCAAGCTCGCCGCAGAGCTCGACACCGTGAAGTTGTTCGGCTGGTATGCATTCATGTGATCCTCATCTTTACATTCCTTAATTTGTGCTGTCAAAGTTAACATCACCGGCCAGATTCCATCTTTCCAAGGTAGTGTTCACTTCAGTTTATCCAATACGTTTCGTCTGAAGAACCTTGAAGCATAAACCAGTGACCAAACGCATAGGCCGGCATGCAGCAGTTGATCAAGCTAGATTACGCGGCATCATCATCCATCAATAGTTTTTACAACTTTGTGTTAGCACTTGATCACACGGATATCAGTGTTCCTTGTTGCAGGGGAAAGAACGTGCTGGACCAGGAGACGCTCACGCAGGGCTTCACCCACGTCTTCGTGATGACCTTCGCCAGCGCCGAGGACCTGGCGGCGTGCATGGGCCACGAGAAGCACTGCGCGTTCGCGGCCACGTTCATGGCCGCGCTCGACAATGTCGTCGTCCTGGACTTCCCATTCGTCTTTGTCAAGCCGGCGCCGCCGCCTTCCTGAACCGCCCACGGTGTCTCAACCAACAACTATCACAAGAATGGATGTGCGGACTACGCATTGTTCGGTGCCTTTTCAGGTGATAAAACACCATCTATCTGCAGCCGTGGTGTACTGTTTCTGACTTTCTGAGGCTCCTTTCTCTGCTTGTCCTGTTACTTCAGTGTTTAGCTGGTGCAGCTGCCTGTAAGACTGTAGTGCCGCACGTTCCGTTCAAAGTTTGTTTGGTTATCTACCCTTGAATGATGTTCTTTTCCTTCCATTTCGGTGTTTATAACATATGATGGATATCTGTAATGGCTCACTCGTGCTTGTCATTACAACTTGAAACTTTTCGCAAGAGAGGAGGTTTGTCATGAATAAGAGCTCACGGATTTTATTTCTCTGCGTGTTTATGTGCAAAATAAACTGGCTCAGCGCAAAATTCCGCGTTCCAAACAGCAGAGTTTTGTGACTACACTACCCTACTGGTACATTGGTAAACAGTGAGACGCGTGACTACTTCACATGTGAAGGCATTACACTGGGAGTTAACCTGGTGTCCTTCAGAAACGGTGCCATCTTTCTCGCTTTTCCTTTTGTGAGATGTTGGCAGCTATCTGTCTGCTTGCCTCCATAGGAAGCAACTGCAGATTTTCTCATATAATACACTCCTCACGAACCAAAGGAACGGAGGTGGAAGCATTCTTTCAGATGGCACCCTATGAAGCACGCTCACACTTTCGAACGGTGTCAACATCTGAAAACCCATGTATCATGTTGCAACGTACCAAGTGCTGAAATCTGAAGATGAATGTTAGCCAGTCGTGAGAGAACGGATGACAATGGATAGAGTGTATTTGCAGTCTGTCATTTATTAGAGTTCCATGTTTTTCAACTGTTCAATAGTATGTATCCAGTTGATGCTTGATGGTAAGGTAATGGTCCTCTCACAAATGCTGGATCGGTGACTCATAGAGTTGATTAGACCAAAGAGAGAGGTTCAGACTTCAGGAGAGACATGGTAAGTGAACCCGTTGCTTTCAGCTTCTCACAAGTCTCTCCTGAAGTCTGAACCTCTCTCTTTGGTTAGAACCTCTCTTAGAAGTTAGAACCAACACACTACCTTCTTTGTCTTCGGTGTACAAAGCTCAATCTTTGGGCCATTTTGACGGGTTTTTTAGCCCACTGAGTGGAAGGCTTGGGTGTTGACCTAATTTAAGCTTTTCCCATGACCTATCATCTAGAACCGGGTATGGACATCAGACCATCTCGAGGGATGTGGTTGGCCAAACTATGGGGGCTTGCCCTCTTTGCTCCTCCGCTCTTGAGACAATGGCTCACCTTCTCTTCCAATTCGAACAGAATTTGGAACATGGCCGCCATGTAGCTGTCCACCCTCAAACTTCGACCATGCTCGTGGCTTGCCTTCGATAAGGTGAAGGATTGGTGGCCATCTAAGAAGAAGAAGACTATGGTGTCCAATGTCATGCTACTCGCATGGAAGTTTTGGAACGAGCTTAATGTCAGGATCTTTCGCAACCACCACTCTTCGTCGCTCGCCATCTTCTCCACAATCAAGCATGAGGTCTCCCTTTCGGTTTTGGCCAGCAGTCACTTTTTGGGTCTTCTTCTCAATTAATGAAAGAGTGACCACGTTTGTTTTGGCCGATGGCCACGTTTGTTGTTTACATTTCGAAAACTCTTCTTCTTAAATAGTGAAAAGGCAAAGCTCTTGTCCGTTTCAAAAAATAAAGGCAAAGAAAGGGAAACTACTGCAAGGGTCATTTAGTGGATACGACATAAAAACCCTAGAATCATGCAACCGTGCACATATATGACATAGTTTCATGATGTTGTAGCAAGTAATATACGTGGACACAGAGGAAGTGACAATGTACCAGCATGATTGCTTGGCCAACATAGTGTATAGCTGATGATGGAGACAAACACCATCACATGTGGGGTGCTATGCAGCCGCGGTCTTTTCCACATGAATTTTTTTTTTAACAACCAAAGAATGCAGGATCGAAGCAAAGTACCAAACTCATTCCCTCCCTTTTTTGGTTAAAGCGAACTTAATTCTGCCGCGAGAAGCAACACCAGAAAGAAAAGAGCAAGGATCCCACGAGTTGTTTTGCACTGGGGGAGGGGCAGCTGGGTCCAACGTGAAATCAACTAACGCTAGTGCATTAACACACTCCAGTCTAGATTATGCTACTGTACAATGTCGAAGAGCATGTGCTTCAACAGCTATACGGTAGTGTGACAGACCAGTTCTTTCTTTTTTATGAGGGGACGAGATGACAAATTACTAATGAGACAACAACAAGACCATAATGCTGTACAAACTGCATGACAAGAGAGTGAGAACAGCATGATGCAAGACATGAGCGATGCTATCCATAAGAGACATGTAGTAGTAACCGGAGAGATGAATTATGCAGATAGTGCAAGAATCACTTGAATTTGAATCACTGCACTATTGCTGCGGCATTGCATAAAACAGTGAATGAAGAGTAAAGGCAATGGAAGCAAACACTGATGACTATTGTGGTACAAGCAGAAAGATACTGGTACCCAAAATCTATCTACCACACAACCTCACACAGCACTGCAGAATCAAGATATAATCTGAAATGTTGTATAATTATTTGTTAACTGTACGAGCACACACCACTAAAAATGGTTGAGATAAAAAGGGTGAAAACAAAGGGGATGATGATCCTACACACTCCCAGCATTCTCTCAGTATATACCACCAAAAAACGATCCATGATCATTGTTTCATCCCAAACTTATTTGCCCCGAAGGATAATCTATGTCTAAAGTTGTAAATTAACACCAGCAAAACATTGCACTCTTGGTTTCGCCATCAATTGTCTTCTCCCAAATGGGTGTAGGGTTGAGTAACCAGAGGAGTGGGCAAACGGGGAACCTTATGGAAGATCAAGTCGGGGCCTTGAAGGCTTGTACAACGAGAGAGAAGCCCGGCTCAGCGCCCTCCTCCTCCAGCCACAGCCGGCTCTCGAGCGCGCTCCTTGCCCGGAGCATGATCACCGCGCAGCCCGGCGGATCCCGGAACCACCAGCCGTAGAGGTCCCACATGACGTCGACGGGCGCGCCGTCGACGAACACGGTCTGGTTGCCCCTGAAGTTCCACCGCAGCCGGCGCGCCTGGACCGCGCGCTTCCCGTCGATGCTGACCCACAGCTCCTCGCCTCCGCCTGCCCCGGAGCTCGTCGCGCACCCGACGCTGACCTCGTGCTCCGGCCCGCCCTCCGCGAAGCGCACCCTCGCCGTGTGCATTGCCGCCGGGTCGGCCACCACGACGCGCTCCCTGCGCGCGACCGGCAGGCACCGCGCCTTGGAGATCTGGCCCTCGAACTTGGTCTTGACGAACTCAGCGGCCTGGTCGCCCACGGCAAGCACCACCTCTGCGCCGGCGACGGCCACGAAGTAATACCCATAAAGCGGCTCCGGGGATACCCCAGGGTCGTAGCGCGCGGCCGTGAGGTCCCAGAACAGGGCGAGCACGGGGGACTCCGCCTCCGTCTCCGCGTCGTAGGCGCCGCCGCCTGCCAGAGAGACGGAGCGGGTGCCCCTGTGCCTGCGCAGGAGAACAGAGGGCGCGGCGGCGGAGGGGGAGAACGAGACGGTGGGGCCGGACGGAGAGTGGGCCCACGTGAGGCGCAGCAGCAGCGGCGGAGAAGGGGCGCCAGAGTTCCGGAGCGTGGCGCGGTAGGATACCGTGACGGAGAGGGTAGAGGCGGAGCCGGAGCCGGAGCCGCCGCCGGAGGAGGTGAGGATGGAGGCGGGGCTGGCGCAGGCGACGCGGACGGCGCCGTCGCCGAAGCACGACGCGAGGTCGCGCATGGATGACGGCAGCAGCAGGCTGGACGCGCTCACCATCTCCTTGTTCCGGAATCGGAAGGAGATCTGAGCTGCGGGTGCCGCGGCGAGAAGCGAGGGGGAGGAGGCGGAGTCGGGGAAGGAGGAGTTATGAGTGAGATGGTGGTGGAGGTGGGGCTACTGGGGAGATCGGGCTCCAACTCAACTCATAATGGCAAACCGGCGGCGAGGGTGGCACGCGCAGCAGCGAACCGGTAACTGCCGGAGCGGAGGTGGCGAGGGGGAGGGGGACGAGGAAGCTTCCGCTTTAAGGCTGCCGGGCATGGATCTGGCCGTCCGATCAAGAACGGGAGAATACGAGCCGTTTGATCCTACCGGAAACCGTCATTATACCTTGTATAAGAGGTTTATGACAATATTAGCGTGATCACAATTTTGGAATGTCTTTGTTGTGGAAAGTAGAGATTTCGTATGGAACAATTAAATTTCCGCATGGTCTTGCACGGAAAGTTGATTTTCACAAGAATATGTTGCCAAACATGATTCTTATTCGTGATTCTAGAAAAAGAGTGAGGGAATAACGTGACAGATATAAATCACTTCTTGTTTTTTGTTTTGTTAGAAAAAGGGGTTCGATCTGTTCGATCAAGAATAACATGTGTGGTTATCTATGCAAACTATTCGAGCGTCATAATATTATAAAAAGAGGGAGAAATAAAAACCTAGGTACATTGTCAAAGATAGTTTTATCAACCATTTTATCAGTGCCTAGAGTCTATAAGAGAGCACCACCGTCATGAAGATCATCATTCAAGGAAAACACATTTCATTTTCCATAAGATCATGCCAAATGTCTCTTTAGCACCATATTAGTTTTTGAAGGAAAACTTGTACGGTCATCCATTGGGTAAATAGGAAATCTTATTCTACCTTCCAACCATTGTTTAATTTGTCTTCTCAACATGAGCCTTAAAATCCTTACAACTACTAAGCTCCCTAGAATCCTTGCTCTCTCCTTGCTCCTAGATATCCTCCAATGGAGTAGTGACACCACTTCATGGTGGATCCCACTCAGCTTATTTTATAGTTTACAACTATCTAATATTAAAACTAAGTATGAGAAAATTATGTTGGATATATACACATGTTTGTACGTCCACTTTATGATGGATCCCACTCAGCTTATTTTATAGTTTACAACTATCTAATATTAAAACCGAGTTTGAGAAAAATTATGTTAGATATATACACATGTTCTGTACATATATGACAAATTTTCGGTGAAAAAATGGTATTCCCGGCTACACAAAAAAGGAAATTTTGACTGTGGAAAAGAGAAATAGCTCCATTTACCTCTCAAAATTTCTATTTTTTGTGTAGCTCAAAATACATATAAGAAATTACAAACCTTTTAGAGAGCGTACAATACGTACACGTATTTGTATGATTTATTTCATTAAAACCAAAACCTAGGAGTGTCTTATTTTTTAAGGTATGTGGTGAGTTCAGAGCTATTAACACTTTCTGACAATTCTCACCCTTATCATTTCTCTGCCGCCAGCACCCACCATAGAATGACGAGCCTATGACAAGCGACAATATGTCTCTCAATCCGCTTTCGTCGAGTCGTATTCTAACAAAACCGCTGGTTCGCGTCAAATTTTGCCCGTCTCTCCAAACACACCTCTGGCTCTGTCAAGCCCTAGAACTACAAGTCACCTTCGTCCCCAATGTCGCCCGACAAGTCCATTGTCAACTTGAACGTGAGTGAGCTAAAGGACTTTCTACATCCCTCACGGTAGTTGCACGTGAACACTCATGTCGCCTCTCGCATCGGCCGCCGCTGTCGCCATTGTTGTTAGACTTGGTGGCGGTGGCAGCTGCGGTTGAGACCGTGCGAGACAAGTCGATGGTACATGGGTGTGGAAGGATGAGTTAGACGCCTTGTTCCTGGATGTCTTACTGAGGAAAGGTGATGTGGGTATTTATCCGTGAACTTTTTCTCTGCGACATGTTTGACTATCCTTTTTTTTACACCTTTACCGTAGGGGAAACCCCCTACGGTGTAAATTTTATAATAATAGAAAAAACCAGAGGTTTTCCCTTGAAAGTATTACAGACGGTGTCAAAAACTTAAGGAGGAAAAAAGTGGAAAAGAGTAAGAAAAGTACAGGGTACAATCATTATGTAAAAGTTTCTGAAAGCCAACTAAGAAGAGGCGGCACGAGGTCAGCAGGAACCCTATACCGATGTATCATCAGGTCGCTCTGAAAGGTGACTCGCCATCTCGCCAAAGAAGGTTGCTGACTTTTGAAGATTAAATCATTTCTATTCCTCCAAATATTCCACATGGCACATGTAGCAATCTCCATGAAGCATGGGCCATTGAAATTTCTGCGAGCAGTGATAAACCTCTGGGAAATGTGTTCGGAGCTGTCCCAATGAAGACCAATTAAATTCCAACAAGATAGAGCAAACTGACAGTCAAAGAATAGGTGATCTCTTGTTTCGAGCTGATCCGTATTGCATAGAACACAAGATGAGGTAGAGTCCAAAGTCCAATGTTTTCTCTGCATTAAATCCTTCGTGTTTAACCTGTCCTTCTGAAGCAACCAAGCAAAGATGCGTAGCTTAGGAAGACATTTGGACTTCCAAATGGCCTGAAGGGAGGGATCCTGCGCCACATTGGAGAAGACAAATTTATATAGCTTGCCGAAGTGTATTTTGAATTTCCCCATGGAAAGATCCTGGTGTCCCCATCATCAGGTTCAGAACTAAGTTCGGAAGCAGCCAGCAGCTCATTGATCTCTTCTAGTTCATGGAAGGCTTGTACTGAGAGAGGGAGGGCAAAGCTAGCCGACAGATCCTGGATACTGTTCACATCCGCAACTGAAGCATCCTCGTTGAGGACAAAGGAGAAAAGCCTAGGGAATTTATCACACATTAACTCATTGTTCTGCCAGAAGTCTTTCCAAAACAGCGTAGTCTGCCCATTACCCACTCGAGATGTGGTGATGCTACGATAAGTATCAACCAGCTTGAAGATATCCTTCCACCAGAAGGAGCCCCTAGCAGTTTGGGCATGAGGAGGAACAGCAGGGTCATACAGAGACCAGACCAATTTGATCCAAGGTAGGTCTTCCTTGCTAAAAAACTTGTGAAGCTGCTTGAGAAGAAGGGCATTGTTCTGTAACTCCAAGTTCAGAATTCCTAAGCCTCCATGCTTTTTAGGTCTACATACCATGGACCATGCTGCTAGAGAATTAACCGAAGCAGAGTCCTCTTCCTTTGCCCACAAACAGTGCCTTCTAGCTCTGTCGCATAGTTTCAGAATTGTTTTGGGCATCTTGATTGAGCATAGGAAATGCATAGGCAGCAAGGACATGACAGAATTCACATAAGTAAGTCTACCGCCATAGTCTAAGAAACGTGCCGAAGCATTTAGGCGACGCTCCATATGATCAACAACCGGAGAAAGATCATGAATGTGGGCCGAGAAGAACCCAAAGGCAGACCAAGGTACGTAAAGGGGAGCGAGCCAGTGGCACAACCAAATGTAGCTGCCAACTCAGACAGGCGATCCGGCTCAATATTCACAGGCATCAAGCACGATTTGCTGTAGTTCACTTTCAATCCCGTGGCTGCCGAGAATACACTAAGTAAATCCTTCAGAGCTAGAAGCTGGACAGGACAAGCACGCAGGATCAGGAGCGTATCATCGGCGTATTGGGCAATGGGGAAATCCGTCTGAGGAATAGGCAGAGGAGGAGAAAGAACCCCTCCGATCATCAAATGATTAACCATAGCCTGGAGTAAATCCGCCCCTGCTACGAAGAGAATAGGTGAAAACGGGTCGCCTTGACGAACTCCTCTTCGACAAGGAAATTTCTTGCCAGCAACACCATTAAGCAAGACTGAGGAAGTGCCTGAAGAGAAAATCAGCCTAACCCACTGAATCCATCTGTCATCGAACCCCCAGCGAAGGATTTGTATGATGGCCTCATGCTCGATCGTATCAAATGCTTTGGCAAAATCTAATTTCAAAATGACTACCTCTTGTCTAGATTGCTTGCATTGATGGATATACTCGTATGCCCAAGCGACACAATCCTGGATTGTCCGAGTCTTGAGAAAACCGTATTGATTAGTATGAACCAGACTTAAGATCTTTTGTTGCAGCCGATTAGCAAGCAGCTTAGTCAGCATCTTAAGGCTAGAATTCAACAAAGAAATCGGTCTGTAGTCAGATGGGCAAGTCGGCGATTGCACTTTTGGGATGAGGGTGATGTAGGCATCGTTTACGCTCTGAAGGTTAACTCTTAGATGCCAAAAATCATCACATAGCTGATAGAAATCATGTCGGATTATGGGCCAGCAGGTTTTGAAGAACAGACCTGAAAAACCGTCAGGTCCCGGTGCTTTGTCACACGGCATCTCACTGACCACTTTGTCGATTTCGTCATGAGAAAAAGGAGCCGAGAGAGCTGCAAGGCCATCAGAGTGGTGCATGTAAACTGAGAAATCAAAGCTGGGGTCAATAGGAGTAGAGAAACCCAGCCTATCCTTAAAGGAGTTCCAAAGAATGGCAGCCTTCTCATGGTGATCAGTGGCCACTGAACCATCAGCTCTCGTCAAAGAGGAGATGAGATTATTGCGGTATCTAATTGTAGCCATAGAGTGAAAGAATTTGGTATTCTCACTGCCGAATTTCGCCCACCTAGCTGTGCATCTTCTCTTCCAATAAACCTGCTTGCAAATAAGAAGATGTTCAAGTTTCCTTTTAACAATATTCCTGAAGTTCCACTCCGAAATGTGCAGAGGCCTTAATTCTTCAAAATCATCTAGCCTAAGGATTGTAGCATTGCAGTTATCGATGATATGAGAGAGAACCGAAATACTAGTGCTCCAATTTTTTAGACCCTTTCTCAGAAGCTTCAACTTAGCCGAGATGCATTTAGCGCTATCTCCAGGGCAATGAATATCCCATATACGCTGAACCACATCAAGAAACCCAGGCATACGAATCCAATGATCCTCGAATCGAAAAATGGAGGCTTTCGGGATGGACGTTCCAATGGCAACAACACAAGGAGTGTGATCCGATGTGGGGCGGGCTAGGGGTTTAACAGTGGTATTAGGAAATTTCAACGTCCAGGCTGGCGACGTAAAAAACCAGTCCAACTGGACTAATAACGGATCAAGCTGCATATTGCTCCAAGTATAACTACGACCCTTGATAGGAAGCTCGATCAGACCAAGGTAGCTGATCACCTCATTAAACGTGGCAATGTCATCCAAATTAGCCCCAGGTCTATTTCTACTATCCGTGTATCGATAGAAGTTGAAGTCCCCCAGAATAAGCCACAAGGCATCGTTATCAATGTCCAAGTGAAAAAGCCAGGCAATAAAATTTTCCCTCTCTATGCCGTCATAGGGACCGTAAACATTGACCAGGTTAAAACTTTCAGCAGAAACAGTGGAGGTAAAGTTGATGGCAATACCAAAACTCTCCTGAAGCAGAACCCTACCGACAAAAGAACTGCTAGCCCAAACCACTAACAACCCACCAGAAGCACCATCCGAGGGCACATACGCAAATTGGTCAAAACGTCTCGGCGCAAAGGATTTTATAAATGATATATCAAAATCAGATCGTTTCGTCTCCTGGAAGCACAGAATAGAGGCTGCGCTTTCCTCAATTTTATCTCGGATAAGAGCCACTTTTCAGGCATATTGATGCCACGGATATTCCAGCAGAATACAAACCAATCACGTGTAGGGCGATTAATAAAGTCTGACATCGATTCAGAATAACAACCAAGTTCAACTGACAACAAACAGAAGAAACCACGACCAAGATCAACGACCAAATGAGAAGGTGCAGCTATTCACGCTCCTTGAGGAGCAGCTCGGCCGTCAGCTCAGCTGGGTCGATGCAGCAATCTTCAACACCAATTCGCTGCATTTCAGCAAGCTGGAGGACTTCAGGAGGCGCGGCCTTGGCGATCTTGGACGGCTTGCGAGGAGTAGGAGTATAAGGAATAGACTCATGCTTGAACCCATTCTTGTTGTTGCGCGTAGAGCGACGAGAGAACTCAGTAGTAGTGGGTGTATCAGTCTTGGCCATGCGAGCGACATCGTTCTTGCGTGGCCGTCCACGGGGGCGAGTAGAAGGTCCAGCAACTGCAGGCGTTTCCCCTATCAGAACAGCAGAAGAACCCTCAAGAGGACCAGAAGCAGCAGCCGAGGTGGTGACCAGAGAACCAGTAGCAGCATCCCAGGTAGAGGAACCAGTATCATCAAGGACCAGGGGGAGGCTAGCATCCACTGCTGCAGAAGTGAAGGAGTCTGAGGCTTGCAGCAAAGAGGAAGCCGAGATAAAAGATGGATCATCCAGATGCCCATCATCCAACTCTGTCAGAACAAGAGAGGGGTGGGCTCCACCCAGTACCATGGATCTATCCACCACAATAGCATCAGAGAAAACTGCAGCATTCATATTCACCAAGGTTGTGTGCCCCAAGTCAGCAGAGATCCAGTACACCAAATCAGTTCTAAATCAGTCCAGGAGTGCAATGCCAGGTCCTCCACTGCCCTACGAACAGCTGAGACAAGTTGCAGGGTAAAAGCTCTCATATCCTGATCAGCAGAAATTCCAGAACTTGCATCCGCAGTAGACATAATGCTACGGTTATAAGCCTTGCACATCATCCAGCCAAGAAAGTGCATGTAAGAGGGCCAGAAAGGCATCTCCATGATACTAACAGCATGAGCTTCAGGGATAGAAATAACCTCAAAATTAAAAGAAGGCTCAGTAGGAGCAGCTTGACCAGCTTGGACAGAAAAAACCACAGAATCAACTGGGAACTCAGCAATAATGTTCTCTGCAGCCAGCTCAATATCAGCAACATGAGCGAAGTTCGCCATCCTCGGTTGCGGCTTGGGAGAGAGCGGCGGCACGAATGGGGAAAGAGGGGCACCCATCACAGTGGGAAACCTAGATAGGCCCGCCACTGCATCGCTTCCATGGAAAGAATCTCCACAGCAGGAAGAAGCTGATTCTGACATTGATGCCGAGAAATTTGGGCGAGCCAAAGAATCAATACAATAGGGCAAGTCAAAACTTCAGAATCGGAAGGTGGGATATCAGATGGAACGCACGCCGGCGAGAGGGGAGATTTCTGTGGGGAGGGGATGAACATCTCTCTGGGCTGCCATTTTACTCTGACTAGCTCAATGTTATTAGGGTCGCACATATCTGAGACATGGCCCAATAGGCCACAATGAGAGCACCGTAGATTACCAGGGCAAGAACTAGAAACATGCCCTTGGGCCAGACAGCAAAAGCAGCGGAGAGGACACATTCCAATGAGATGGCCCAATGCGGAACAATTACGACATTTTAGCCCAGGACAAGAAACAGCCAGATGACCCACAGTCTTGCAAGTCGAGCACTCGTTCCAGAATTCAAAAATGCTCTCCGAGGAAGGAAGCCAGCGTAAATTTAGCATGGACATAATGTCGGTGTCAGAATAATGCGCCTTCCGAAAATCCAGAATGTGATTGAGCAAATCCCGGTTCTCCATTAGTGGCATAGCTTCCGCAACAAACTGTTATCCAATCAAGCGAGGTAGCCGGGGGATAAAGAACGCGAGATTACCGGAAACGAGAAACTGCCCAAAGAAACATTGTTCGTCGCACTGATCTCCGGCGAAGAAACCATTGCTGTTTGCTCAAAAGAACCAAACTTGATGAATGCAGCCTTAGTGGAGGAATCCCGATTAAACATGCCCGGAGCGATAAGAGGCCTCTGCCCAACAGAAGCATCAGTCTTCAGAAAATTCAGGTTTGAGTTAATAGCCAATCTCGATGGCATAACAGAACAATCTCCCAGAACTGAATGATCACGTGAAGAGGTGTGCTGATCCATGGCCAGTAACCAAGATGAAGCAGCTTTCTCAACTGAGCAGAAAACCGGAGGAGTGACACCTCTGTACAAGGAGAAATGGCAGACAAAATCTGGCCAAACCCTATCTCGCAAATTATAAACGAAGTGCCCCACCTTACTTGAAGCCACGGAGAACCGACAGCGTTTGTCACCAAGACGAAAAACATTGAAAGAGGGACCAGATCCACCAAGAACGCATTGCAGCACTAGGCCAACAGATTCTTCCGAAAGCAAGAAGCAAGCAGAGGAGAAAGAGACGACCAAAAAGAACTCTTTGGCTGAGCAGGAGGGAGAGAAGTTGACCGGAGAATTGAACCGACGACGCACCTGAGCCTCGACCGCTTGGCCGGGCGAGAAATCCCAGTGGAGGAGGGCATCCATGACTGAAACCTACCCTAGAGGCCATAGTCGCCGGTGGTGGTGGTGGGAGGTGGCGTTGGAGAGGAGAGGAGAGGAGAGGAGAGGAGAGCCATATTGAAGTGTACTTTTGCCTATAATGGGAGAAATTTTCTTGAACCCTGTTTGACTATCCTCACTTTCATTCACCGAACCGAGCCAGATTATATATGCAAGTGGATGTGTGTAGTTGGTAGATGGTTGGATGTATACACAGAAAAGGACCTATGTATGTCCAACCTCAGCTGCACTAATTAGAGTGCAGAAAAGTCATGACCCTTGAGTTTCAATAATAAAATAGCATGTGTTGTTAAACGTGTAGCGAACATGACAAACTATATGTTTAGAGATGGGTATTCCTGCAATTAGTTATATATTCAAAATTGGTGGTATTCATGACATTTATTTTGTTATATTTTATTTTATGTACTCTAGATCCGATAAATAGATTGATCGGATACATAGATTTCATATAAATCGTTTAAGATCTCACTTTGTTCTGCTTTGTGGTGCATTAGTTAGTATTTATTGGTGGAATGTTCCTCTGTTTTTATATAAACAAATGATTTAAATATGGCAAGACATAATTACGCCAACCATTACTGATTTTGGGATAATTTATCTTAAAAAATTGTACTTAATTCTGTAATAATAAAATCAATGACCTTGACTATAGGACCTCGATGATGGCTAATCAAATCTTGGCTAATGTATTCTGAAGTCTGCAGTGCTCATCATATCGTACATTGTCGGAACTTTGTTCATTTTTTTGTTGAAATCTTCGTAAAACCATGTACACAATTTAACTTTCATGACATTTGATAATTGTGGTTGTATCCTGACCGTTTAACCGAGTATCTGCAGAGTTAAGCTTTTTTATGCGGGGTCATGTTCTCACTTGAGTGGTGTGTACTAAGCTTGCTACTACTGACATAATTATGTTCCAGTTTTTACTTTTCTATGTTTATGTGAGGATGCTTCAGTAATCGTGTTGCAAACTTGCAATAGTTTGAGCCAGTGGTACTATTTTCTTTATTATTGCTACTTTTTTTATATATGTTTCCTTAAAAAAATTGTTTGTTCATCTATCGTCGGTTATATTAGAGCGGACGCGACAACGCGCGTCTTTCTTTCTAGTATTCATGAAAGTTGCAGACAATCGGCAATGTGGTGTTGCCTACCATGTGGTTTGACCCAAACATACAACCTTCATGCAGGACATGAACATTTATGATGGGGTGGTTGTTCTTCACGAGGCCGTTTCACCATAGCAAGCTAAGTGGGGTAATTTTCAAAATTGCTTTTGAAAAGGCTTACAGTAAAGTAAAATGAAATTAAAAAAATGAACCAACCAAGAATAGCCCTTGGTGGCATATTAATAGATAGATGCCCACCCTTGTGAGAATTCCAGAAATTCTGCCGCCGACGGGAGTCGAACTCTGGTCGCTAGGTGCGCCACCGCGACCCTAACCACTGGGCTACTGCCCCATTCTCGTAAAATGATATTTTCTTCCGCAAACTTCAAGAATGAACGGTTTTCTCCGAGTTAGTGTAGGTGGATTGACATTTTGTTGCATGGGGTAGCGTTTCCATCAAAGTTAACAATGATGATGGTCAATATTTCAAACAAAAAATACCTTTACTAGGAAGGCTCTTTGTCCCCGTTCTATTCCATGGTGGACGTGCTTGCGATCATAGTTGATCGCGCAAAGGCAGAGGTCAAATCCGTGGGGTGGTTCGTCACATGGTAGACGATGACGACAAAATATGTTTACTGATAATGTCCTAAAGAAGGCAAAAAAAATCTCAAGTTGATACTTTGTTCTTTTGAGGAGATTTCAAGTCGCAAGATCAACTTTCATATTGGTTAATTATTTAACTATGGTGATGCGTATGAAGTTGAATTTTCAGGTGTTAGCAGTATTCCTAGTTGGGTATTCTAATTCATGGGATTTTTATTTTGGTGCCCATTTCGCTTAGTTCTACTCATTTTTGCCCCACTTTATTAGCTCTACTCACTGTTGCCTCATTTTGCTCCACCAAGTCTCGTGAATGTCCAAACGGAGCATTTCCATCGACTCAACCCCTTTTAACGTTAATGAACTAAAGTCTGTCATGTGTGGTACCCACTTAAAGCTTACAAGTGGGATTGACGGAGGAGGAGTATCCATGTTGTTCGCCAGGGATATAGCAATTGTTAGTAAGCCAATGAACTAGCGGAAAGATCGAGGTCCTTACTTGAGCTGTTTGACAGGGATCCCACCCGAAGTTGCGAGGATTTCCATTGCGAGTATGGTGAATTCCAAGTTCGATGCTCTGGATATGGAGGAAATCCTGAAAGTGCATGTGCCCTCATGTGTGGTTTTGGTAATTAATGACAATCTCTATGGACTAATGTTTGCATTGAGATATCTTTATAGATCTTGTCCATGAAGAAGATTGGAGTTCATGTGTTGGACTCTTGAAGATTATATGATGACCAAGGTTCTATCCAAGGGTCTATATGAAGAATGGCCATCTAGAGTTGAGCTTATTGCAAGTGGTCTATATGAAGAATGGCCATCTAGAGTTGAGCTTATTGCAAGCATGGCTTGGGAAGAAGATTGGGTGAACATTCATGTTTATCTCCAAGCCATCATATACATCAAGAGAAGAAGATGAAGTGCAAATGGATACATGAAGACGGAGCTTAGCAACGCTCTCCGATCATGGAGTATGGGGGAGTATTTGGAGAAGTCTTCATCAAGCATGTGCTAGCAAGCACAATCAAGAAAGGTGTTCCAACTTGAGGAAGTCAATATCGTCATCATCTAGGTCAATTGGAATGCGCAAGGCAAAGTTATGATCTTGATAGGGTTTCTATTTTACCGGTCTCATGGTGTTAGTGGGAGACCGGGTTATAGTATAGACAGCGTACTATCAAGAGGGGCTCTCAAGTGAGTAACTTGATCGCATCTTTGTGGAGATCTCAAACCTTTGCATACTTGGCATATCATCTTTCTTGGTTCTTATTTGGCTCTTATCCTTGTGAGAATTTAGAGCTTGTGTTCATCTCCATACCAAGCTCTAGTTCATCAAAAACGGATTTCATATGCATATCTTGTTGCGTTTTTTTATATTGGAGGTTTTACCGGCTTATCTTTTCTAGAGAGGTCAAACTCTCTCCTTGTGGTTTTCTCCCCACGTGATGGACTATGATGTGTATATGCATGATCTTGTAGGGCTTGTGATTATCTTCGAAACAAGCCCAAGATCATAGAAAACGGAGTCTTGATGATTATCTTGTTGAGTTTTGATGTTGGAAGATTTACCGGTTGTTCTTTTATAGAGAAGGTTTACCTTTCTACATTTTGTTTTATCCTCCCATGTTAGACTATGATGTTTCTCTACATGATCTTGTAAAGCTCTTTGTTGCGATTCCAACGAGCCCAAGAACATCGAAAACGGAGTCCGGATGATCAAGATATGTCCGTTTTCGTATTGGGTGTTTCTGTAGTTTTTACGCCGGCCTAGGCCAGGCCGGGGACCTCAGGTGGTTGGCCAGCCAGGCCGGCCCCAGGCTGGGCTCGCGAAATCTGAGCATAACGGTTGGATTTCGGGGGACCTATTTAAGGGGCCTTCTTCCCCAATGGTTCCCTAACTTCTTGAGCTTGTTTTTCCCTCTCTCTCCTCCATTGTTGACCTTGGAAAAGCTTGCCCCCTCTCAATCCCTTCCATGATTCTTGCATATCTTTGAGGGAAAAGTGAGAGGAGATCTAGATCTACAATTCCACCAATCCATCTCTCCTCTAAGTGCGGGGAACCTAGTAGATCTTTATATTGGAGTTCTTGGTGTTTCTCCTTCTTTGTTCTTCCTCTCATCTCCCCCATAAGCATTAGTTGCTTGTGGTGGGATTTGAGAGTGAAAGATTTGAGCACTTGTGCTCTTGCCATTGCTTTGTGCATCGGTTTGTGCTCTCCACAAGGATTCGTGGAAGTTGAAAGTTTGTGAGCTTGTTACTCTTGAGTCTTTGGACTCTAGACGTCTTTGTGGTGGTTGAGACCTCTTGTGGTCATTTGTAGCTGTTCGGGAGCCCCCAATTCATTTGTGGGTGTGTGCCCCGGATCGTTGTTGTAAAGGCTCCGGATTCCGCCTTGAAGGATTCCGATAGTGGAAGGTGAACCAAACCTTTGTGGTGCGGTTCATCGGAGAAGAAGGTGAAGCTTTTGTGTCTGTTGAGTTGACCTTTGTGGTATCTCGCACCTCTCCAACGAGACGTACTCCCCTAAAAAGGAGTAACTCGGGAATACATCCTCGTCTCCGCGTACCTCTGTTATTCCTATACCCGAGCTCTTTACTTACGCACTTTACATTGTGATAGCCTTCGTGCTTGAATTATTCTATATTGCTATTACTTTGTTGCTTGTCTTGCTTAGCATAAGTTGTTGGTGCACATAGGTGAGCCTAGTATATTTAGGTTGTTGACTTGTTAATTTAAACACCTAGTTTTATTCCGCAATTATCAAGACTAAACCGGAAAAGTTTTAATCGCTTATTCACCCCCCTCTAGGCGACATCCTTGTCCTTTCAAATCCTCAACCCTCTCTGATCGAAGATGTAGAGTGCAAGAAGATAGGACCTTGAATGGGTCAAAAGTGGATCTCTCCAACAAGAAGTAGTGCATTAGCATATTCACAAAAAAAGTAGTGCATTAGCAAACCTAGTAGGGGAGGTGTGGCAAGATAACCTTCACACAGGTTCACGAGGGTTGAAAGGAGAAGAATGGAGTCGGGAGTGTGTGTCCTATATCCCCATGTCATACGTACCTACAACCCATCCAACCGATAACTCTCAAGGTCAAGGGCCCACTTCAAGATTCCATTGACCTAACCATTCGTATTGCGGCCATACTAGATTCAATACATGATCTGCCAAACTAAATATATGGAAGAGGATATCTCCAAGACTTGGGGATGGGGGGTTACAAGACAATAAGGCATCCACGTACAAAAGGTGGACTCTCAGGACCTACGCCTATATAATCGAGAGACGACATCAGGAGAAGGGAACCCATCAAAGGTTCATCAAGTCACCGCCCATGCGACACACCCTACATCAACGCCATCCACCATATAGCACTTAAAACCTAGATCAATCATCTCGATGAGTTGTTTGTACCACTTCCGAGATCCCCCATGTAATCGTATACTCTTGTAACCTCCATATCAATAACGTCTTAAGGAAAGAGTAGGGTTTCTATCACCTAGAGAGGCCTGAAACCTAGTAAATCACGTGTCGATCCTTGGCCCGAGCCCTAAATTCTAACCAAATAAACATACTCCTAATCCTTCGAAAGTATGTTTGATGATGGTCCAAAGACTATCCTTTGACATAGTGAGGTGAACCATGAGTGCCAAAGTAGCCAAGTACCTCACGCCGAAAATAAGAAAGGAGAAGATTGAAATTAGCCACACTTAAAATAGTCGGAGAGCACCACTGTATACCCCTCGACGGTCTCTCTATCCCACAGTCGAAGGCGGGCCGAAAATTACACTGCTCAACATAAGCCCAAGTTTATAGGGCTAAGAGATTTGACTATCCGAGGATGAATACGATTTCCATACCTCCAAACCATCATTGGCTGGGAGTTCGGACAACATGCCACTGTCGCTCATTGTTTCTTGTGCTGGAGAAGTTGATGCCAGACCTTGTCATGTCGATAAACGATGTGACCATCCTCTCTAACATAGACTGCGATGAGATGAGGTGGGGCCATGCCATTTTCATTTGGATGACTCCGCAGGGGATTTTGATTGGAAGGGGAGCGGGCCGGACATCGACTTCGCTAGACATGGTTCCAATGGGAGGAAGAAGGATGGGAACGGACAAAACAAGATCAAGAATATGTTCGTTAAGGCAAAGCCGGGGAGGAGAAAATGAATAAAACAATATATAGAGAGGTCAAAGTACTGGTATACCCTCATACCCATGTAACCTTATCCATGCCTACCTGAAAGCAATCTTCGCCGTCCATCTAAGATCAACAGATGAAGGCAATTACCTTGTCCACGAAGGATCTAGCGCATAAGCCAAGGAACATGCCACTAACGGACGCCACATACTACACTGGGTTCTTCACTCATCATACTCCATTAGTCAGGGTCGCGAGCAGGAATCTAACGACGATCACCATGCATAAATTGTGTTGTCCGGTTCTGACCCTCATGCGGTATGACCGTTTGGAACTTGGGGTTCGACTTATGTCGGAACGTTATGGCTTCCCCGCACGACCATGCATCAAGATACAGGAAGAAACTCGAAGGATCGGTTGACAGATCAGCATCTGGCCACCCTAGCTCCCGCTCCACCCTCCAAGCCGCCGGTGGCCACCTCGGCCACGGCGCAGCCGTGCCGTGCTCCCCCCGGGACCGTCACCCCCGCTCCACCCCCATGACCGTTTCTCGCCGCACCCCGCGGCGGGCCACCACCGCCGACCTCCACCCCGAGACCTCGCCAGATCCAGCGGAGCACCTCTGCTTCTCCAGCCCGGCTACCCCTGCGTCCAGCTTCACTGCCTCACCCTCCTACGCTGACATGGCGTCCCGCCCACCCACCCCGCCTTCGATGCTGGCTGCAGCGCCTGCGACGGCCTCGGATGCCCATCCCGCCGCTGCTGCACGCCACCGTCCAACGGTCAAAAGCATAGTGGTGGCCCCTGATGCGCCGCGTCGTGATGAGGATCAGCTATCACCGGAGTGGCAAGAGGTGCATGGCAAGCGTAGCAAGCGTAATTCACCCCATCCTTCTTCGGAGCTTGCCGTCAATGCCAGCCAGCTACCCCAGAGGCGCCTCTCGGCGGCCGAGCTCTTTAAACTCGAGCTGCGCGGCCGCTGCTTTCGTTGCTTCAGCCACGAACACTCAGTTCGCCACTGCACTAACCAGGCTAGGTGCATCCACTGCTTGGACGCCGGCCACGCAGCCCGTGGTTGCCCAACTCGCCACCTCCCTCGGGTGCCTCTGCCGCCATTGCCTCCCTCGCGCCGCCAACCCAAGCCGCCGGTGAAAACCAGGCTGATCTTCCCACCAAACCACCCCGACGCACCACGCCAGCCTGGGCCCGCCACCGCCGCTGCTGCCGGCGCGACGACGCCAACACCCCTGCCACCACCGCCAGCTCAAGCTGACCCGTTCCCAACCATGTCTGACCAGCAGGGCTTCGTCAGGAGGGCGCTCCGCACCAAGGTTGTGCTGGCACACACGCCGGAGATGGTAGAGGAGGAGATCGTGCTTCGGAGCTCGGCGTTGGTGTTCACAGTGTCGGGTACCCAACCTCGCCTCTCACCAGGCCTCATCAGGGAGGGGCTGCTCGCGGACTTCCCCGACCTGCCACACGACGCGTTCCAAGTCTCCCTGCGACAACCTGGGGTGTTCTTCACCCGGTTCACCGAGTCACGTTGGTGCGACCTGGTGGCGGCGGAGCCGCTGTTCCAATGCAGAGGAACGCCGGTCCTGATTCGTCGCTGGACGAGGCTCTCCTTCGCCACCTTCAGGAAATACAGGTACAACGTCCGTCTGTTTCTCGAGCAGGTCGCGCCGCAAGCTTGGTCCCTGGCCACGGTGCAGCACGCTCTCCCTGGCTGTCTCATCCACACTGTAGCCGGGGAGACGATGGCGAAGCAAGATCTCTCATACTTCGTCGTCGACGCTTGGGTGGAGCGCCTCGAGGACGTGCCGACGGAGGCAACGATCGACATCCATGAGCCCAAGCCGTTGGGTTTCTCCTGCGCGGATGCGCCGGTACTGAGCTCGGGCACGCCTTCAACATCTCGCCACCAAGACCACCTGCGGGAATACCCGCCCAGGATGCTGGGCACGACGGTTCTTGTCCACCTCGACTCCTCCACGTACATCCGCCCGGCGCCGGCTGCCCGCAATAGAAGTACAAGCAGCGTCGACGATGACTTCTACGACGCCGACGCCGACACTGAGTCCTACCCGTGGGCGCACGGCGTCCCCGACGACGTCTGGCATCAGCGCCTTGAGGCGACATCCTCTGGATCGGCTGCTGGCCAGCACCGCCCGCGCCGGCAAATTGGAGGCCGGCGCCGTGAGCTGACGCCAGCCGGTTTCCACGTTGTGCCCATCGTCGCGCCGCCGAGCACATGCAGCACCCACACCGCGCTTGCTGCCCCGAATCCTAACGGGAAGGATGACGGCGGGCTAACGGCGCCGCCTGCTGTCGTGGCCCTGGCCACGGACACAGACAAGGACCACCAGCGCAGCATGGAGCCCCCACAGCCGGTCAACTGCTCCGAGTCTGATACAACGCCCGTGCTGACCCCCAACTATCTTGGGCAACTGACTGTGTTCACAGGAGCTGACACTGAGATTGCGGAAGCGATGATGCCTCCCCCTTTGGGATCGGTGGTGCTGACGCCGCAGCGCACGCTGTCTCCCACTGCCGTGCCACTACAACCGCTGGGCGCGGTGGGCATGGAGGCAACGCCAGACGATCTGCTGGACCAGACGGGGCAGAAGCATGACACCTGTCAATTGCCCATGCCGGGCACTGCACCGGACGTGATCAGCGGCGAACCACTGATGCAGTACTCGCAAGCTCGGGGAGAAAAAGAAAAGCAGGTCTCGGAGCTGACCGCTGCCGGGCCCATCTTGGGCCATCCCGCGGACGCCCAGCGAGCAGCCGTCAGCTCCCCCACCTCGCCAGCGGACCCTGCCACCCAAGGCCCAGCCCAACTGGGAATTGGAGACCTACTGGATCGCATCGAGCAGCCCATCACTCCTGGCCTCCTTCCACTCACTCGCTCCCCACTAGGGGTGGGCATAAAAACCGAAGACCGAAAACCGAAACCGAAAAGACCGAGACCGAAACCGAAATGACCGAGACCGAAAAAACCGTTAAAAGTTTGGGTAGCAAATTAGAAAAGACCGAAATTAGATCAGAAATTCGGTCATCACTTATAAATAACCCGAATAGACCGAAAGACCGATTTTATTTTATTTTGAGTGAATTACGCACGGAAGCAGCCGGATTTGTGTGCCAGCCCAGCTTATGTGTACATCTAGTCTATAGGTCAACTACTAAACCAAGTATATCATCTAGTCTCTAGGCTCAACAACTGAGTATCCCAGTCCAGCGTACTGTAAATTCTCCCGTGCGCGAGAGACTAGTCAATCGCTTCTCACTTTCCCAGTCCCAGGCGCTGATTCCACTTCTTGCGTCCTATATTTTGGTCTATTTGGTCATGACCGAAGACCGGACCGAATAGACCGAAAACCGAAGAACAGAAAACCGAAAAGACCGAATTTATTACGGGTATCATTTCTGGATGACCGAAATTGTTAAAGACCGGAAAGACCGAACCGAACTAACCGAAAAGACCGAACGCCCACCCCTACTCCCCACGCACCCCACCAGGTCCACCACGGCGCACGCAGGGGAGGAGCACCACGGCCACGCGCCGGAGCCACCGCGTGCTGAACCGCAAGCAGGCGGTGACGGGCGGGGGCAACACCACGATGAAGCTCGCCCGCAAGCTAATCATTTCCAAGCGCGGGCTGGCAATAGCGGAGAAGGGGGAGGAATCTGAGGAGGAGACGCTTGTCAAGTACGACAAATCCTTCGACCACAACCTCTCCGACAAGCAGATGGAGAGACTGTCGGCCCTTGCGAAGGGTGCAAGCAGGAAGAACAGGAAGTCGGTGAGATCCATTGAGCTGGTCTCGCCGGTTCAGTAGATCCAAGCTGTAAGCTGCAAGTCGTATCAGTTTCCTTTATGAATTGCAATTTCCTCATATGGAATGTGCGGGGCTTGAATGATTTAGCTCGTAGAGCTGTAGTCTCAGCTGTGATCCGCAAACATAACGCAGCTGTAGTTTGTCTCCAAGAAACCAAAATGCAGTTGATTGATCTGAGCATAGTTCGTGAGTGCTGTGGCCCCCTGTTTTCTGAATTCTGCTTTGCCCCGGCCGACGGCACAAGAGGAGGCATATTGATTGCTTGGATCCCTGATGTTTTTCAAAGCTCGCTGAATTTCATCTCACCCTGGTCCATTGCCGTGCACGGCTGCTTGTTGAGATCGCAGACCCAAATAAATTTAGTTGCAGTCTACGGCCCGCAATCTGACCCTGACAAGGTGCTCTTCCTCCAATCTCTCAAGGATAGATTGGGCACAGACCTGCCATCCAGCACCGAAACCATAATCGTGGGGGATTTTAACATGATCATCAAGGCAAGTGACAAGAGCAACATGAACATAAACAGAAGGAACATGGCATGGTTCAGAGCATTCGTCAATGATCAACAGCTAAAAGATTTATACCTGAACGGCAGACGGTACACATGGAGTAACGAGCAGCAGTCAGCAACAATGGTGAAGCTTGACAGAGTGCTCTTTAATCAGGAATGGGACGCGGCGTTCCCGGGCTGCGCCCTACAGGCCTTGTCCTCCGACATCTCTGACCATTGTCCTATGTTGCTTAGCACTGATGCAGAATTCAGGCCGGTGCGCCAGTTCAGATTTGAAAATGTATGGGCTGCACGCGAGGACTTCTTGACGGTTGTTCAGAATGCTTGGAACTCGGTGCAACAACAGCCTGACCCGTTTATCAACCTCCACAAGAAGCTCACAGCAACTGCTCGTGCCCTAACCAGCTGGAACTCGACATTCGTCTCGGATCTCGAGCTGCGTGCTGCCATCTCGAGCGAGCTAATATTCAGGCTAGACAAGGCCATGGACATCAGACAGCTATCCATGCAAGAGCGCCAATTCAGGGCCATGCTAAAAGTGAATTGCCTCGGCATTGCAGCAATGCAGAGAACAATGTGGCGGCAGCGATCACGTATACAGTGGCTTAAGGAGGGAGACGCTAGCACTCGTTTCTTTCATGCTAAGGCATCCGCGCGGCGACGAAAGAGATTTATTCACAGGATCGAGTCTGACGGCATGGTGCACACGGACCAGCAAGGCAAGGAGGATGCCATTTGGCGCTATTTCCAAGACCTTCTTGGTGAAACTAGACACCGACCGCACTCGCTGAACCTGCCTATGCTAGGCATCAATCCAGTTGACCTTGCTGATCAAGATACCCAAGTCACATCAGAGGAAGTGCGAGCTGCAATAATGGAACTGCCTTCTGACAGAGCCCCTGGAGCAGATGGCTACACTGCTTTGTTCTTCAAGAAGTGTTGGCCGATCCTCAGCTTCGACATCATGCGTGCAATTGAGGCACTCGAGCACTGTACTTCACGCAATCTACACCTGCTAAACTCAGCCCACATGATATTGCTGCCAAAAACACCTGACGCTGCCCAACCGCGTGAGTTCAGACCCATCAGCTTGGTCCACTTCTTCGCGAAGTTGTTCACAAAGATACTAGCACTCAGGCTGCGACCGAGAATGCATGAGCTAGTACATCCATGCCAAAGCGCCTTCATAAAGAAGCGCACGATTCACGACAACTTCATGCTAGTCCGTGCCCAAGCAAGGCTGCTAAGACAGAAAAAATCATCGGCAATGCTGCTCAAACTTGACCTAACTAAAGCATTTGATTCTCTGTCATGGGAGTTTCTTCTCGAAGTGCTAGAAGCAAAAGGTTTCAGCAGAAAATGGAGAAATTGGATAGCTTGCCTGCTCCTCACTGCCTCCACAAGAATCATAGTCAATGGAGAGCTCACCAACTCAATCAAGCATAGGAGGGGCTTACGGCAGGGTGACCCTCTATCCCCATTGTTGTACGTTATCGCCTCTGATGTTTTAGCTGCCCTGTTCGCCATGGCAGACCACGTTGGCGCTCTGAAAACCAACAGATTCTTGCTCCCAAAGAACCGCTTGTCGATGTATGCAGACGACCTGGTAATTTTCAGTCTACCTGAACAGACTGAGCTGAAAGCAATCAAGAAACTGCTCCAAAGCTTCGGTGACGCGTCTGGCCTGCACACTAACTACCAGAAAAGTGTGATCATCCCAATTCAGTGTGCCCAGCTCAATGTCCAAGCCCTCGCAGCCGAGCTTAGTTGTCCTGTAAAGGCATTCCCGTGCACCTACCTAGGCCTACCACTGTCAGACCAGCGGCTCCGTAAGGGGGATCTACAACCAATCCTGGATAAGCTTGCTGCCAAGGTCAAAGGTTGGAACAGGGGGAATTTCAGCTTCGATGCAAGACTGCTACTTGTAAAACACGTGCTCTCTGCTATGCACATATACCACTTGCTCGTCATCGACCCTCCGATATGGCTGCTAAAGGCTGTAGACAAGCTCCGGAGAGGATTCCTATGGGCTAATGATGAGATCGCCACGGGAGGTAAATGCCTTGTACGCTGGCAGTCAATTTGTCGGCCGCTTGAATATGGAGGACTGGGAATCACAGACTTGCAGCGCAAGGCCTCCTCCCTCAGAATTCGATGGCTGTGGCAATCATGGACAGACCCTGACAAAGCTTGGCTCGGTCTACCTTTGGGAGTTGATGACCGAGCAAAGGCGTTGTTCAACGCCGCAGCCAAATTCAAGCTAGGAAACGGGGAGCGCTTCAGCTTCTGGCGTGACCCATGGCTGGATGGGCAATGTCTGGCTACATTGGCGCCAGATTTGTACAAGCAATGCACCATGCGCAACCTGACGGTCGCGCAAGCAATCACTGATGGAAAATGGTTAAGGCACTTCAAGCAGAACTTGACAACAGCAGCTCTAACACAATACCTCAACATCTGTGAAAGCTTAGCAGAAATCAACCTGCAAACTGACGTAGCAGACGAGGTGTCATGGAGATGGACCACAAATGGGCTTTACTCGGCCACTTCTGCATACCAAATGCAGTTCGAGGGTTCACTGACATTTAACTTTAGGGAGATCATCTGGAGCAGCGAAGCACCGCTGAAGTGCCGCATCTACGGGTGGCTAGCTATCCTCGGGAAATGCAACACCGCGGACTGCCTCATGAAAAAGGGCTGGCCTCACAATGCCGCATGTGTCCTGTGCCTCGCCGAACCAGAATCAGCACTGCACCTTCTAGCCACTTGCCCGGTTGCCATCAGGGTTTGGAGGAAGGTGCTCGACACGGCGCAGCTGCCGGCAACCCTATCACCGAGACAAGACACCAGCTCCTTACATGTTTGGCTGACTAACACTACACAGATGCACCAACCAGCAATGCGCAAAAGCTGGACAACGCTCGTCCATCTCACATGGTGGAGGTTATGGAAAGAGCGGAATGCCAGAATATTTGAGAACACGGCCACATCGCTGAACCGGATTCATGCTGGAATCATTGAAGAAGCAAGGAATTGGAGCATAGCAGGCAAGACCAGGGCGCTGAGCCTACTCCAAAGGCCAAGGGAGCCAGACTGAGCTGTTTTGTGCTTCATTAGTTCAATAGTTCAGTAGCTTCTCTTTTTATTTCTTTTCGGTTTACTCTTGTACTTCTTGTACTCTCCTTCTAATTAATAGAAAAGCAGGCCAGGCTGCCTTTTCGTCAGGAGGCATAACTAGCCATACGCCTTAGCCTCCTAGGGCGAGTCGCGAATGACCATATTTGCCCGTACAAGCTTAACCAGGAGCTAACACAGAAGTCACCAAAGATACATGTACACAACTCAGGGCGTAAACAGAATACGACCTACCAACATGTGAGAAGAAGCCAAGCACCTCATTAAGGATGCTGATTCGAGGCTTGTCGACGATATGTGCGGTTGGAATGTATACCTACAGTCTACGATTCTATACTCCATCCAGCACGACGCCTAAGGTCTTGGGGCCCACTTAAGGACTCCCCCAATCTAACTTGACGTGCTACACCTATATTACATTCATGTCAAGATATGGAAGGAGATATCTCAAGCCTTGGAGTACAACATAAGAAGATCTTCATGTACGAGACACGAACTCTCAAGACTTACGCCTATATAAGTGAATACGACAATGGGAGAAGGGACCGACCATTCATTTACGCGACACACCCACTCATCCCCGCCCTACACGTATATTCCTAAAACCCTAGATAGGTCTACTCGACGACTTCGCCATTCTACTTGCCAAGACCCTCATTGTAAACATACGTGTGTTCTCCATATCTATATAATCTGAAGGCAACAATAGAGTTTCTTGCAGCGTATCAGAGGCCTGAACTTAGGTAAATATGTGCCTATCAATTAACTATTCGCCGGAGCTTTAGTACCCTCGATCACTTAGTAGCCATAAAAATCAACTAACAATAGATGAAAACAAAAATCGCTTAAGGAACATCTATTCTACTAGAATGCCACAAGGCAGATGAAAATAACTCGTGCAACCGTCTCTAGATAGTTATACCTATAGATTTTAGGCTCCCGCTGCCCCTCCGAAAGGAAAAAAAAATCACATGTGAATGTGTACGTAGCCTTGTGAATAACAAGCGGATAACTAGTTCAATTTTTTTATAAAGGGAATATATTAATACCAAGCGGATATCGATTACACTTAGACTCTGCAACAACATAATGTCAAGAGCTAGTCACGACACTAAGGATGTATACAGCCAAAAGAAAAATAAAGGAAAAGAACGCCGAACTAATCAGCGAAGCAGCAGAAACTACCACCACCATAGGCCACACCCGAACTGACAGAAAGATTCTCCCAGCACGACGTCTTCAAGAAGAGAACCGCGCACAACCACCGTCGCCGCGTG
This sequence comes from Poa pratensis, assembly GCA_947311845.1. NCBI lineage: Eukaryota > Viridiplantae > Streptophyta > Magnoliopsida > Poales > Poaceae > Poa > Poa pratensis. The sequence goes on along the minus strand of CAMZMU010000083.1, from coordinate 41,809,786 downwards.
ATCATAGATCATGAGTATTCATCTGGAAAAAATCTGACTGAATTTCAGACAATGCCTTCAATAAGGAGACGAATAGTGATCCGACATTGCCAGGTACAATCACTGGAGGTCAGACCTATGTTTTCACCAAGGAAGTCGAGACTTTGTGCCCAAAAAACACCACCAAGAAGAATTCCCCTTGTGTTACCGCCACCACTTACCGAGACTGCTGCAAAATACCGATCATCTGGATCACAGTTTTCACAATATCCAAACTCGGCTCCGTCATTTCAAATAGATGATAACAAAGCATAAACCCCTACATGAATTTACGCCTTGTTAAATTTAGAGATATATGCATGGTTGGTCACTGAACTTGGCCGAGATGAGTACTTTGGTCACTGAAGTTGCAAGATGTTGCCCGCGGGTCACTCAACTTGGCAGAGATGAGTAAACCAGTCACAATGGTGAAGTGGCACGCTGACTGGAACGTTGACCGCATACTTTGACCAATTTTTTTTTTGCAAAAACAACCCTGTAGAACTAAATAATTTAGTCTGTGTTTTTATTTCTCACTGACGGGTGGGTCCCGCTTGTCAGGAGGTCCTTCATCACTCCATCTCTGACCGGGCATCACTCTGCCGTCCTCCAAAAATGCCGAGAGGCAGCGCCGGCGAGGGCAAATCGCCGCTCGCCTCCGTCCGGGCCGCCACCAAGCGCGTCCCCGAGGGTGCGTCCTGACCCTTCGCATTTGACCGCGCTTGACTCCGCCGTCCTCCAAGCGCTAGGAGGCCGCGTGCGGCGAGGGCAAAACGCGTCGGCTGGGAGGCCGCGTCGCGCGCTTCCATCCAGGCCGCCACCGAGCGTGTACCCGCCCGCGCGCCCCAGCCCTCCGCCTCTGATGCACATCACTCCGCCGTCCTCCTAAGCGCCGGGAGGCCGCGCCGGCCGGGAGCCATCCACTCTCGTGCGAAGGAGGCCCTCTACGACTGTCGGGATTTAGGCACTGCAGGCAAAGGTTGAAGACAGCCTGACAGGTGGGGCCCACTCATAAGTGAGACAAACATAAAAAGAGAGAGGTTAATTTGATTTTGTGATTTAATAGGGTTGTTTTTGCAAAAAAATTGGTCAAAGTATGCGGTCAACGTCCCAGTTAGCGTGCCACTTCACGATTGTGACTGGTTTACTCATCTCTGCCAAGTTGAGTGACCCGCGGGCAACATCTTGCAACTTCAGTGACCAAAGTACTCATCTCGGCCAAGTTCAGTGACCAACCATGCATATATATATCAATGTCATGCAACCGATTCCCAGATATCGGTTGTCTTTTGTGTTGAAAAGTAGGAATCAAAGAACCAGATAATATGAAATGACGAACCACCTGGGCAAACACTGTCGCATTCGCTATGCTCAAAGAGATACCGATTTCGGCGGAAAATTTAGGAAGTTGAGAGCAGATCCTAGCTATATATATAGTTTGATTCCCGAGCAAAACAAGGAACAACTCGTCGATGGTCGGATAAAGGTTTGAGGAATGATAATTTTTGGGGGGTTGGCCGGGGCCATGCGGCCTTCCGGCGTCGCCATCCGGCTGCAGTCAGGAGTAGTTGGGGCCTCCAAGGACATGAACGACGGAACATGGGGAGGAACTGTTGGAGCAACAGGGGAATGCCGAACGCATGTCTTCGTTTTCTTCCCCTTATCATCTCTTTTAGTATAGTAGTTTTTTCGAGTGAGCAACTCACGTCTCCACGAGCCCATAATTGTATTTGGCGCAACCGAACGATGTCTGCTTGTCCCTCCTGCCTATCCATCATGGGTGGGAATGGGAATAGCGCTGCTGATCCTGACACTTGGAATTCGATCGAACATGTGGGTTTTAGGAACTTGCGGATCATGCAAGTGAACTATCGAAGCACACGCGTGCAGGGTGATGGAATGGTGAAATGATCATGTACAGTTTCATGAAGTTCAGTGGTACACATACTGTCTAGAAAATCGAACGATTGAGAAGGAGAGTGACGGCAGGGTGATGTGTTGTTGGATCAGGTGGCTGAGCGCTGTGACGGTGGTGGATTTGCGTCGATGGTCCCATGACCTGTATCATCGATGATGAACAAGAAAGGGATGGGTACAGGCCCTTGTACGGCCTCCATCAAAGCATATATAAACACCACCAACCCCCTAAGATTATACTATAACAGATCCAACGGGATATAGAGAGTTTTTTCCAAATGATGCCCATTTTTTGAAAATTCAAAATCGGTATTATTGAGCTTTTAAAAAAATTGAAAAACATAGATGTATATCATGTCAACCTCTATGGGTGTGCAAGATCTCAACGTAAAATTCGTATTATTTTAGACTACACAAAAAGAATCAAAATCTGACAGATTTTGAAGTTTCTTAAACTGTGTACTTATCACCGACCCAGATCCACCCATTCGTATTTTTTGACCAACCTAAAATAAAAAATTGTAGATTGATTTGTTTTACCCATGTAAATCATATTATTATCTAAACCTAGGATTTTTTTCCTATTTTTTGAAACTTTAAAATGACGATTTTGAACATTTTAAAAAAGGGCTACCCTAGAGCCCGAGCTCCAAAACGCCATAATGTTTTCTTTTACATCGATAGAGTTTGCCACCCCGGTGATGCCACGGGAGTATGACTTCAATGAACATGTGTTTTACCTTTGTTTTTAACGGAGAATAAGTTCTAGATCACGAGACACATATTTACACAAACGCATGATTAGCGGCAATAGTGGATCTATCTCCTTGTGGCATGGTCAATTCTAGCGTGTGATTAGAGTTCAGATGAGCTTGTACACGTGTTTCACCTCCCAATGATTGATGATTAACTAGTGAATTAACTACATCAGACCAAATAAAAGAAAGGAAGAAATTAAGTACTTGCTGGTACCTTGTCTCTTGGCTAATTAAGGAAGAAATTAACGCGTCGATCGGTCGATGGATCAAGTATCATGAGAGTAGTAGAACGAAGCGAAAACTTGCTACAGAAGTACCTTATCTCTTGTTAATTTTTTTTAAATAATACACGAGAGTAGTAGAATGAAGATGCAGATGGCTACAGTGCTGAAGGCGATGATTCCGATGAGTCAGACGGGGAAGAGAACGCAGATGAGGTACCTAATCCTGCAGCCTGGAATCAGGACCACTCTTCGGCGATGACCGTAAACGATGGTCATGATTCGGCATGGCAATATCATGAGAACAACATTGCGAAGGGTGCTTTGTATACTGACAAGCAAGCTTTGAGGGATGCAGTCGTTAAATGGGCATTGTCCACCCACAGGGTTATGAAAACTACCGTGTCAAGTCAAAAATATTTGACAATGGAATGCGAGACAATAACTTGTCCCGGCAGGGTGCATGGACATCTCCCAAAGAATGGCTATAGTTGGAGGATAAGTGACTTCGTACCTCACTCCTGTCGAATTGAAAATATCCCTGCAGAGCACCGTAATCTTTCTTCCACGCTTATAGCTCGGTTGCTGTACAGGAGATAGTGTCCTGCGCAGCGATGGAAGTGAGTGCCCTCCAGACAAAAGTGGCTGTCACATTTAAGTACGAAATATCATATGGCAAGGCTTGGAGGGCTAAGCATACGGCGCTTGAGAACAGATTTGGTTCATATTTGGACGCATATGACTCTGTTATCCGGCTGCTGCATACTCTGCAGTACCGGAATCCAGGCACCTATGTAGATATCCAAGATTTGTTCAGGCCAGAGTTCCCAACTGTGAGGGTGCTGCATCGAGTGTTTTTCTCATTCGCGTATGCATCGAGGCTTTCAGACATTGCCGTCCGGTGATATGTGTAGATGGCACCTTTCTCACAGGCAAGTATAGGGGACAGATCCTGACTGCAATTGGTCAAGACGGTAACAATATGGTTGTGCCCCTCGCATTTGCTTTTGTGGAGAGCGAGAACATTGACAGTTGGACTTGGTTCTTCAGGCAACTGAAAATAGCAGTTGTGAAGGATAAGCCGAACGTGTGCATCCTTCATGACAGGCATGCAGGTATACTCAACGCGATAAAGACACTCACCAATCCTGTGCCTGAGGAACAGACTCCATGGCAGGACATGCAGAGCCGTTGGTGCATGCGCCATCTAGGTGCCAACTTCTACTCGCAGTTTAGAAATAAGGACCTGATGAACCTATTCAAGAAACTCTGCAAGCAGAACCAAGAATGGAAGTACACGAAGATACGTGAAAGACTTGATTTGTGCACGCAGAGACATGTTCGGGACAGGAAGAGGGCACGAGCAGCAGCTGTTCTTGCACATGCAGAAGCTGTTGCTGCACAGCTAGCCGAGGAGGACGAGCCTGTTGGTCTTTGCGACCTACCCGGATTTGACCCGCCTGGAACTAGGAGAAGAGGTGGGAGGACAATTAAAACTTTTCAGCAGTGGATAGAGCATGAACCTTTGGAGAGGTGGTCTTTGTTGCACGACACACATGGAGCAAGATACGGTGTCATGACAACGAACCTGGCTGAAACATACAACTTTGTCCTCAGAGGAAACCGTGCGTTGCCACTAACAGCCATCGTGGAGGGTATTTTCTATGGCACATTGAAATATTTCAGAGATAGACGTGAAAGAGCTGAGAAGCATATGATGGACAACCCGACCTCGCCTTATTGTGAGAAGGTTACGAAGTACATGAATGAGAAGCTGGCAAAATGTTGCTCCCACAGTGTAACTGCCGTTGGGAATCAAGAAAGGAGATTTGAGGTCCGGTTAGCCCACAACAAGTTCGGATGTGCAAACGAGGTGAGGACGCATGAGGTGAAGATTGGTAATGAGGTTTGGCCAACTTGCGAGTGCACCTGCAACAAACCAAAATTGCTTCACCTTCCTTGCTCCCATGTCCTCGCTGCCTGCAGGCAGTTACGGTTGAACGCAATCTCCTTCGTGTCTCCATATTATATGAAAGAGGCAGTTATCAATACTTGGACAGGTGAGATGATGGGATTTCGATCAATGGGTAACTTCAACACTGTAACCCCTGGTGAGAGGGTGTACATTCCAGCTCCTGAGCTATTGCGTGATGGGGTAGGCAGACGGCAGTGTCGTCGCATCAGGAATGATATGGATGAATCTGAAGCCGGAGGCCCCACAATTCAATGCCTTCACTGCAACAGATTTGGCCATAGGGAGGCTGATTGTCCCACTTATCCTGGAGAGAGACCTCCCGTGCGTGCGCGGGGTAACGGGCGTGGGCGAGGACGAAGAGCGAGAGGAAGAAACTAGGTGGCACTATGTTTACATATGTATTACGTATGGAACTATGTTTGAATTTGTATTATGTCAGGCACTATGTTTAAATTTGTAATAAGTGTGGCACTATGTTTACATCTGTATTAAGTATGGAACTATGTTTGAATTTGTATTATGTCTGGCACTATGTTTAAATTTGTAATAAGTGTGGAACTATGTTTAAATTTGTATTAAGTATGGAACTATGTTTACGTTTGTATGTATGCAACTAAATTCTAATAACTGCAGTGATGGAGGGAATGTGGTTGCTTGATGCTGCAATTGATAGTGGGCACCGTGCGAAGGTATTAGAGGGGGATCCAAAGAAACTGAAGCCCCTAATCACTCGCACGCCGAAGGAAAACTGGAGGATTCACGAATCGTGGGTACAGAGGTATTGGTTGTATTTATTTTACAGACGCATGTTTCGTATGTATATTATTCTGCTAAACTAGATTGTTATGTTCTTTTGGATACGCAGGTTGAAATGGGCCGGGCTCTTACCTTTCGCGCGTCTAGTAGAGGCCACTGATACCTCTTCGCGTATGACGATCGACGGATCGTTACTGAGCTGCTTGGTGGACCGATGGAGGCCGGAGACCCACACGTTCCACTTTCGCTGGGGAGAGATGGCTCCTACTCTACAGGATGTCTCATTCTTGCTAGGTTTACCTTTGGCGGGTGAGGCTGTTGGACCTTTGGAGGCACCGGAAAATTGGAAGCTTGATTTGAGAGACCGCTTTGAGGGTATTTTCACGGTGCTCCCACTTTACAGGCGGATTCTCACGGTCCCAAGCTTGATTGGTTGCTTGACTTGACACACGAGCTTCAGGATGATGTCGCTGAGTATGGACGTTCTCTTTCCACTGGCCCTCTTTTGGTACCACGGGAGGAGCCGATATCCTGGCTGAGAAGGTTCGAGGGGAAGCTACGGGACATCTACGCGACACTCACGTGCACCCGCATAGAGGACGTTGTTCGCCACCCGGTGGCACAACTACCCCCGCACCCCCCGACACGACGCCAGCAGCAGCAGCGGCAGCAGCAGCTGATGCATCAGGAGCACGAGGAGGAGCAGCATCGCCGACATGAGCAGCGGCAGCAGCAGCAGATGCATCAGGAGCACAAGGAGGAGCAGCATCGCCGACATGAGCAGCGGCAGCAGCAGCAGATGCATCAGGATCACGAGGAGGAGCAGCAGCACGTGGAGCAGCCGCATCGCCGACATGAGCCGCGCCCACATATAGTACCTCAGCCGAGGCCACCTCCTCCTAACCAGGCAGGAGGTTCGGCGTGGCAGGGATCCACTTCCAGTTACGGGTATCGGCCACAGTCTCCTCCTCAGTACCGAGGTCCCGCCCCGGAATTCCCGGATTATGGTACGTATATTGTTTTCATATTTTAATTCGGACTGCGTATTACTTATGTACTAATGATTCCATCTGTAGGACACTATGGCTATTACACGGCTACGTCCGGACACCAGGGGTCAGGATCTGGATCAGGGTGCGGGAGTGAGCACGAGGCTCGGCTACACGCGGGGGAGGAAATGTCCAGCTGGTTGAGCATTTTCGACACGCCAATTTACCCCACGCAGCAGACACATGGTCCCATTCAGCAGACTCCTCCACCATACCCCACACAGGATACACATGATGACGTGGACATGACAGTGCCTCGTCAAATCCGGCCACCTCACAGGCTCAACTGGACGACGCCCGTCCAGCCCCCTCCTCGTCAGGCTCGGCCACGTAGGGGTCAGTGATATCTTCGGGACATATTCGTACTTAGGTGTATGAGACATATCCGTATTTCTATGTATGAGACATATTATTATCTACGCACGAGACATATTATTATTATCTATGTATGAGACATATTTATGTTCGTATGTACGACACATATTATTATCTATGTACGAGACATATTATTATCTATGTACGAAACATTCCACATTGCATAAATTAATTTAACATACATCACTACACGTCCACGTTACAACTTCACTAGTTCTAAACACTGCATAGAACAACTACTGGTACAAATATTACATGCAACTCAACGATAACTAATTCGAATCAACGACTTCACTTCCCTCTGCCACGTGCTCGTGTTGGAGGCATGAAGTCGTCATCACTATTTTCATCGACGACAGCCTTGGATGCACCAACACTCTTCAACTTACGTCTAGAGTTGGCTCGTTTAGGAGGCATGAAATCATCATCACTATCATCTTGAACGGCTTTCTTGGATGATCCACCACTCTTCGCCTTTGATATAGCCCTCTTCACTGTTTCAGCGTGAAGGAGATTTCCAGGCCCATCACGACATGCGCCAAAAAGCATTTCCATCCAACCAAAATGAGAGATCTCTTTGTTCAGAAACTGTCCATCGGCAGGCCAGTGCTGGACATTCACAAAATCAGGGGAAAAAAGTTAGTACGATAACACTAGATTCTAACATAATATAAATTCGGTACTCAGTTACCTTCACGTGAAATGCATAGGCCTCCGGCGAAAAATGGATTATCTTTGACTTAGGTGTCATAGGCATGTCCCTAAGCCCCGCCTCAATAGCTTTTAGCTCATTAATTCTCTGCCACTTCCACCGCCACCCATCAATTTCATCTGAAATTTCTTCAGGGGTCATCTGGATTCTTTTTTTTTTTTTGCTATAATTTCTCCCAGCTCACGAATGTTGCCCCACTCACTAACTAGCTCCCTATAACAGCTCTTGGGCCTACCCTCCCTAATACTACCTTCAGTCCATATTGCGGCGTGATACAAAACACACCACGACCTATGCTCCGAACTAGGACCCGAACTATCAGACATCGTTCCTATCCGACTGAGGAAATAACCATGCACCACACCCCTCCTCCATCACAAAATCTAATGGGGTATATATATAGGCTCACCCGGGAGAAGAAGAGCGGGAGAAAAAAGGCGGGAGGAAAATGGCGGGAACAAAATGGCGCGAGAACTATGGCGGGAGAAATATGGCGGGAGAAGAAGGGCGGGAAAAAAAGCCGGGACAACAGGGCCGCGAAACAAATTTGGACAGGGGCTAAGCATGCAGTAATCGGCTTTAACAGAACCGATTAGTCCCTGTCGTCCTCGACGAAGCCGACTACGTGCATGCACCCAGGACGACAGGCCTGTCGGCTTCGTCGACACCGATTGGCCCCTGTCGTCTTCATCGCGACCGACTGGGCCCTGTCGGCTTCGACGGGACCGACTGAGGAATATTTCTGAAAAAAATAAAAACTGCGTATTATTTCCACAATTTAATAATTTTCGTGTATTATTTAAAAAAATTAGCTTATCTCTTGGCTAATGTCCTCTGCCATGAGCTGAATGACCATTTAAGTTATGTACTGAACCCAATTTAAACTGCAAAACTACAAGAAAACACATGGCAGGTGAAAAGTGTCGCACGGAGACACCACCGTGAAACCATAAATCTTTGCTCTTTTTGGCTCAATCATGGTGCTTACTAACAGGTAGAATGTGCCAGGTTGGGTAATAGGCGGCAGTAATGGCGCTCACCTGCTGCAGCTGCAGACTCTGAACAAGATCACGGTCCATTCCTGGTCCATCAATAATGTCACAAATCTGAGCCAAAGAACTGGGGGAATTTCGTCATGGAAATTTTGAAGAGTGGAGGAACTTCCTGATTCGGGAAGGGACTAGGCTAGGAATGTGAAATATGCATAAAGAATTGCTCATATACGTACTAATCTGAGTCTGGAACGACCCTCGATGAGAAGTGAGATTGTGTTCATGCATCTGCAAAACCGGGCACCGGATCCTAGAAGGATTATAAAATCAGTGTATCGTTTGTTGACTTTGTTATTGTATTAATTTTTTCTTTGACGAATGACTTGAGTTTTGTATTCGCGTAGGAAAAAAAAAAGGCCAGTGCTCCTTCATGATTGGTTAAGCAGAAATGAGACAGTGGCCTGAAAATAAGGAAGGCAAGATCCCTGAAAATAATAGACAACAATGCTTTAGCTTTCAAGTTTCAGCAACAGCAAACAGGCAGAAACAGGACCCAAAACTCCAAAAGCTAACACTGCAGAAGGGTCTTGAACCAGAAGGGTCTCCATGACTTTATCCAGTTGGCAAGCAGATAAAATGTATTCTGAACTTTATCAAAAAAAATGTATTCTGAACAAAGTGAGAACAAGGGGGCATACTGCAGTGCAAGTATGTATACCTGTATGTCTTTAATAGAAAAAAGTATACGTGTATGTTCCTGGCAGAAATTACTGTACCTTTTTTATGCACAGTTTATCATTGAATGGGCAACAGGTTACCTCTTAAATTGAAAAATCAAGTTAATCCCTAAAAGGACATGTTGAGATTTGAGGCTTATTTTATTAAATGCATCCAAATCAGCCACATACAGTACAAGTTGACAAAGGGGGCCTTTTCTGGCTTTCAGTTCTAATTCCAGCTGACAAGCTTTATTTGTTTCAGAAGATTTAGCAGATAACTTAAATACCACTCTTGTGCATGTATATACTAGTATCGTGCTATTGCGTCCGAGGCCTTCTCAGAAAACAAAAAAGTAATAGCAAATTAGCAAATGCAAACATATCCGATCGGATGTCCAGAGGAAGAGGACATCAGGTTGCTATCCAGTCGGACAATGAACTCGTCTCCTTCGAAGCTTCCATGCTTAGGGAATTTTTTTTAGGTAATGTTGTGGTCGTTCGTAATTGTCCCATCGCATCAGCAAGTTGCAACTGCTCAAAACAATATTAGCCGTCTTCAACAGTTTTCAGTGCTGCAGTAAGGTCAGGCCTTCAGAAAAATACTAGCTTTGGACCACTTCTACAAACTAAGAGCAGACAGTGATCAAACTAATTCAGTGACATCAGAGCCTAAGCACGCCACGGTACCTGCAGAGTGAACTTCTTGTCGCTTGTATTAGCTGCAGATTTAACTATAGAGCACTAAAGGAAACTAGCACATGTGCAGGTAAGCATTCATTTTGAACTCAATCCTAGAAATTCCGAAAATAAAATCTTGTGTCTCTGATGGAGATAAAATGCTCTTAATTGGGCACAGGAAAGATGGGACTTGCTCACCACTGTTTCCTCCTGCTGTCGCTACAGAGAATATGGGTTGTTGAACCTCCAAAAGGAAAATATTAGTTGGCGACGGATGGACAAAAGTTCCAAGTAAACGCATAGCAGTGCTCATTGCCTATGTTCTGAGACAGCATGTTTGACATGGGCCATCATCACAAATGATGAGAATAGGACAACACTCGCTTAGTATATTATTACTGAAGTTTTATTTGCATATATTCAGCAGAAAAAGGGGAAAAGAAGAAGCACAGATAAAGCAAACGAAGAAAGGAAAAGCACAAATATAAATGTGAAACAATGAGTCTAACTAATACAGATGACCTAAAAGTAGTTATAGAGTGCGGTCGTTTTGGGGGCCGGGCTTCATGGAGCTTGATATTTAGGACTTTCCAAAATTATGGTTTTGGCTACATGGATACCTATTTATATTATCTAAACATCTACAATGTTACGGAAAAATATTGAACATTTTGGGCTACACAAACCTGACAAATTTAAGACTTTAAAAATGAAGAAAAAAATGTTTTTGATCTCAATTTTTGTGTGTGTGTAGATCATAGATAATATTATATTTCTACGAAACTTGTGTGTCATATATACTAGATGTACTCCCGTTTTTTTTAGATTTTTTGAGATTTGAATTTTTGATTTTCAATTTATTAAAGGGCCTTGCTAATAAGGACACGTGTCTCAAATTAGTTCTCCGTGGGCACGAACATAATATGTTAACTGAGCCATATGATATATCATATGGCTTCATCTTCCCATTTGATTTAGATATTCCACAATAGCCATAGCATCAGGAACGGATGTATATTCAACAACTTGCCCATCTCTTTTCTGTTATAAACGATAGCAAAGAAACGACGAAGTGTGAAACGATCAAACCAATGGGGACACGAGATTTTAACGTGGAAAACCCCTCCAACAATGGAGGAGAAAAAACCAAGGGCGCCAGCCAGCAAAACTTCACTATAATCGGGTGATGTTACAAACGCCGTGGGTTTACAATGTATGGCTTACCCCAACCGGCGGCTTACAAGATGTATATATGGTGGCATAAAACCCTTGGTCGGCTACAGTCCGACCCGGAAACGATCCGTACCGTACTGCGGGGGCTGCCGCCCCCCGCACCCCCTCCGTGCATACCGGATGGGCAAGCGGACATTATGGGTATAAACGATCCGTACCATACTGCGGGCCGCTCCGCTCTCCTTCGTCACAAGTTGGCCTTCATCAATATAAACGAATTTGGATCACTATAAAACAACATTTTCCTCACAAAGAAAATACTGCACGTTCCGTTGTTTCGCCATTGCAACCTAAATCAGAATTATTATTTTTGCATCAATTGACCAATACAGTTTAGTAATGGGCATCTAAATCACGAGTGCATCCCATTTCTCAATGAAAAAAAAAATCAGAAATCTGGCACAAAGCTAACTTGGTGCTGGCGGACACGGCTCTAGCCGGTGACCTGCGTGTAGGACTGGGGAGCTGGGCGCCGGGACCGGGCGGAGCAGCAGAAGTTCGTGCGCCGGGGCCGGGATAACGACGCCAAGCAGGAGGATCGAGGGGGTAGGAGGAGGATCGAAGACCTGGAGATTAGGCGAAATCGCCATGGAAGTCGGCGGACCGCGGACGCGTGAGGGCTCTGTTCGTCTGTTCGATTCTGTGTCGAACGGGCAGAAGCATAAGAGAAGTTGGGCTGGATCTGCTAATGGGCCGAATTATAGTAGCAGCCTACCTAGTAATTTCTTTTTGCGCTTTGGAAGGGGGGCTGCAGGGGACCTCTTTAGGTCGCCTTAGGGCGATGCGGAAGGCAGCGTCGCCTCAAGGAAGCTGCTTCATGGGCCGTGTTTGTATCGGCCCAGTACAAAACGATACTGTTTTTTCGCTTTTATTCTTTTTCTTCTGTTTTTAAATCAGAATAAATTAGAAATTTAAAAAAAAATTCAAATCGATTTTTAAAAAAATCTGAACAAATTTTAAATTTGAACAAAAATTCAAATCCGAACAAAAAATAAATCCGAACAAATTTTAAAAACCCATGAAAATTCAAAACCGAACAAAAATCAAAATCGAACAAAAATCAAACCCGAAAAAAAAAATCTGAACAAAAATCAAATACGAACAAATTTCAAAATTGAACAAAAATTCAAATTCGAACAAAAAATCAAATCCGAACAAAAATCAAAATCTGAACAGATTTCAAAATCTGAACAAAATTCAAATTCGAACAAAAAATAAATCCGGACAAAAATGAATCCGAACAAATTTTAAAAACCAAACAAAATTCAAAACTGAACAAAAATCAAATCCGAACAAATTTCAAAATTGAAAAAAATTCAAATTCGAACAAAAAATCAAATCCAAACAAAAATCAAAATCTGAACAGATTTCAAACTCTGAACAAAATTCAAATCCGAACAAAAATCAAATCCAATTTTCTTTTCAAAAACGAACAATATTCACTTTATCTAAAATATATAATTTTTCATAAATTAAAAAATAAATGAAAAGAAAACTGAGAAAACAGAAAAAGAAAACTGAGAAAAAAAGAAAACACCGAACCGGGCCGGCCCATGAGCGTCGGCATCCCGCATCCCTTACGGCGACGCGCGCGTCTAGCGTCGCCGTAGGGCGATGTATAGGTTTTGTCAGGCTGCAGCCCAGTTTGGCCTCCATGAGGCTCCGCTAGTGCCAGGAGGTCAGGTGCCAATAGTATGTCTATGTAAAACTAAAAGAAAAAAAATGATATTGCTCCCTTCTGTTGAAACCCCTTTACAATAGCGACGCATAAGGCAAACAAACACATTTGGTTAAGGCTCAGGAATCAAAGGGAATATGCGGCCCAAACCGGTGAAGCATCTCGCTCTTCTCTCCATCTCACCGATGGGAGGTGACGGTCGATCGGCGCAAGGATGGCAATGGGTAGGGTATAGGGCGGGTAGAGCAATATCATACCCATACCCGTGTAGTTAACGGTTAAAAAATTCTACCCATACACGTATCCACGGGTATGAAACTTTACCCATACCCATACCCATTGGGTACCCAACGGATAGATTAAAGAGTACACATGTTATTCATAATTTTACATTCATCGATAGCACATTTCACAAAATAAAAACGTTTATCTCAACTCAATGAGTACATGATAATTATGTGAACTCAAATTAACAGTTGATAACAATTTTAACATAGGTTAAGAATCTCACGAGAATGAATGTTGAAACTCCACGGGTAAGGTCCACATGTTAGTATAAACGGGTAGGGTATGGGTATACCCACGGGTACAACGCCATACCCGTGCCCTACCCGCGACTTAACGGGTAAGATACGGGTACTATCCATGGGTATAAAATTATGCCCATACCCTACCCTGCGGGTACGGTACCCACGGTTGCCCGTACCCGTGGGTAAAATTGTCATCCTTAGATCGACGTCGTCAGTATCTATGGATGACAGAGCAGACCTTATACCCAAAAAGATGACCAATGATCTTTGCTTGGTGATCTTTGATCGGGGTGGTTTCGACCGATGTGGCGCGCCATTGACAGAGGATATAGGGGACTAGGACTCACCTAGTGCACTATGGAAGAGATCGGATTGAAGGTCGGGAGCAGCGGCCCTGGGCACAGAAGATGTAGCAGCGCTTCGACCGGCCACCATGGTCGCATGGGCATGGCAGTGTCTTGAAGCTGGACGAGGGACACACAGATCTGCGTCGAAGGCATCTTTGTCTTTAGCCTCGCACAACGACTTTTACTACTAAGGAAATAAAATAGTTTAAACTAGCAATAAACAAGTCTGGAAGGGAAAAAGACGCAGTGGTAAACCTTTTTCCTAGAATTTGCGAAGGCGTAGCAAATGCTATCCCGACAAAACGCTTGGTCTGACCCGAGAGCGAGGCGACTGAGAACGAGCGTAGTTCTCATGTTTCCACTGAACATCAAGCCAAGACCGAACGACTCCATGAAAAACGACGCAGAACATAACTAACCACAATATAATCAACATTTGTCATGATTAATGCAGCAGTTAATCATGATCTTATTGGGGCATGTACAATGCAGACGCTAAGCGAGAGGTGCTAGAGAAAAAATCCCAGCTATTCTGATGACCTTTTTTGTTTTTGCTGCCATCTCTTCCGTGATGATGAGTTGCGTCTGACCGTCTGGCATGGTTACCGTGGCGGGATATGCTTGTGGTTCGCGACGAGCTGCGGCTTCAGATGTTTCGCCTTCTGTGCCGTTGTTTCCCAGAGCCATATAGACTTGAAAAGGGATGGCGTTTGAGATTATGCTTTTTTTTCACCACCGCTGCTATTGGTGGAGTAGTCAAAGTCGCTGCAGTCCTCATACTGTACGCGTGGTTCGTCGCTGTCGTATTGGAAGACCGACTCGACATCCTCCTCGGCTTCGCCATGGAGGTCGAAAGATGCTGATGCAGAGCTTGGCGAAACGGTCGATGAAGAAGCGTTTTTTGCCAACGGAAGAATCGTGAATTGTGCAGTCGACGATGCAGGTGCGGCCGATGAAGACATCGCCAGCGCGGCCACAGTTGGTGCAGGTGCGATCGATGGAGATGCGGACGCGATTGCCGCGAGTTGACGTGGATCTGTCAAGTTTTGCGTTCCCCAACGACTAACATGGAAATTGAAGTTACCAAAAGTCATATCCGCACCTGAGTGGAGATCCGCGAACACCGGGCGCGCGATTGGATGGTGCGGGTCGAACCCGAAGGGACCGAAGTACATCGGCGCGATGATCGATGGAGGTGGCGAGTTGCCATTTGTTGGTGGAGTAGGCGAGTCGATCTTCGCCGAAGGAATCGGCGGGTTACCGTTTGCTGATGAAGTTGGCGAGTCGATCTTCGCCTCCGAGGTCGACGAGTTGCCGTTTGCTGATGGAGCCGCCGAAACCGTAGATCCAACACCAGTCTTTCCCACAGACGGCGCCAATTGACGAGGGGTTAACTCATCAATTCCCATGATTCGGTACCTAGGGTTGTGATTAGAAGGGAGAGACGTGGTGGTGCTGGTAGTATCGTCTGCTGGAGCTACAGCGATGTCCCGGCGAGATGCGATCTTGCCAGGGCTATGGTGGTTCGAGTATTGCTTACCCTAGATCGGCGGCCCTCCCAGCCTATATATAGTAGGTTGGATCTCGAGGATTCGCAACCGACTAGGTTTATAGGTAAGGTAGGTTACTACCGACTTAGGGTTTACTAGTCTTGGAGCATACGTCATTTTATTGGGCCCCTTCGTGGGCTTTGGTCGAGGCCTATCCATGGGCCTTAGCTCGTACGTGCACCAGGTATCCTCATAGCAGAACACCCGAAGGGTACACCCCCGTCAGTTATCTAAAAAATCCTATCCGTTTTTGAAGCATCGCTGCATAGGCAAGCGTGTCAATCGCTTCGGAAATACACCGAAAATACTGCCCCTAACGTTCGGCGCTACCACATGGCCAGGATTTGACTCGGCAGTTCATCAATACTGCAATATGTAAATGACACGGTCCTTTCACTATAATATATATTTAAATCAAATTACAAACCATAAACTAACTTTAAAATAAACTTTTCTGAAAGTGAGGTTTACATCAAAAGATATATGTATTACTTGGAGAAAGTTTTCACATGTAAAACAAGGGACCTACCTATGAAGTACTTAGGAATATTGCCAACTGATGAGAAAACCAGAATTTCTAAAACTCGTTCTTCTGAAATTTAACTAAATCACAGTCGACTCCTCAACCATTGGATTTGCGCCATGATTCATTTTGATCTGAGAGTTGCAAATGAGAAAATAATTCATGTAAATATTAGTCAATTAGTTACTGGTTGGATTTACGTCGTGATTCGTGCTGGCCTAAGAGTTGCACATCATTTGCAACTGTGTGCAACTAAATGAGACGTAGTTAATTTTTATTAGACTCCTTAGCCACTGGATTTTTTTGGTGATTCGTTCTAGTCCATAGAGTTTCTCACGAGTTGCAATTATGTGCAACTCACTGGGAATTTGTTAAATCTAAGTGGAATGAGTGTTAGACGGTTCTAAAAAAAAATACTAAAATGGTGATTGGAAACTGAGAATAGGTTTGTTTGTTGGTAGGCAAAAACCTTGCAACATGTGGCAGGATTATTCTCATCAACTTCTATCTCAATTGTGTGCCATTGTATAGACTTTCCTTTTTAATAAGGCTACCTTCATGGGTGAAATTCTAAAGTATAATTATTACAGAGCTAGATTTTTGTGGACTAGAGATAGGAAGAAGAAGAAATACCATATGGTTAGTTGGCTACTAGTTTTTTTTACTAGAAGATGATCGTGGATTAGGAATTCTAAATCTTGATACTATGAATATTGTCTTAGTTTCCAAATGGCTTTGGAAATTAGTTAACGAATAAGGTGCTTAGCAAGATTTTGGCCAACAGAAATTCTTGAAAAATGCACTTTAGACCGGCTAAAGTTAAAATTGGAGATTCTCACTTTCGGCAAGGCCTAATGGAAGTTAAAGAACTTTTGTTTTGTCATGATGTAAGATAAAAAGTGGTGGTGAGAGAATCATCATTTGCTACAAGATTCCCTAGAATGTATTCCATTTATCTTAACTAAAATATTAGTGTTGTTGAGGTTTTTGATCATGGGATAGATTGGCTACCTTTTAGCCGTGCACCAGTTGTTGAAAAGAGCATCCTATGGAATGGGATTAAGAACTTCTATGGTAATGTTGCCTTGGAGAATTAAACAAATTCTCTAGTTTGGACCTTATCATCTTTTGATATTTTTGCTGTGAAATGCCTATATACTGTTATGAAAAACTGTGCGCTTTTCATTACAAGTTTTGGTGGAAAGTTAAATCCCTATGCGTGTAAACACTCTTTTGGATTATGCTTAACGAGAGCATCTTGATGAGACAGCCACATCTTCCATTGTAATTAAGTATGCCTGTCCTACATTCATCCAGATAACACTAACTTGTATGCACTCTGTAGATACATTTGGCAATTGGATATGAGTGTTGGTCGCAATTATATTTTCACTCATTTGCTATAAACTATGTAGAAAACAATGTATACACACTTGGAACAACGGCTAATGTTGTTCTTACCCAACATGGATGGTGGTCTAGTCTGTGGATCGGCCCTCCAACCTCTTAGGCATTGTGTATTAGTCGTGCTTGCCTATACATTTTCCCTTCTTTTGCATGTGTGCGGTTGTGAGTTTATGACTTCTCTGTGCAGCCTAGTTAATCAACAAAAAATTGTGTTCTTCACCATAATACTTACATAGGTATACAGTTGATTGAACATACATGTTCACAAGCAGAGAAGGTGGAAATGAATGGAAAGAAAACCTCTATACAATGGATTACAATCCTCATCCCTATGTAAAAATCTAGTCAAGCCATTCGTTCCTGCAAGCTCTGTAATTCTGCAGGGAGTAGGCTCGCTGCAGCCATCAATGCTCTTTGTCCAAGCTCTGCAGCTCGGCAACCCGCTTGGCATGGTAACGTCACGATTGATGGAGATCACATTGCCCGGCCGACGGATCCGATCAGCTTCGAGTCAGTCGCACCGATCACGCCTTGAAGGAGTTGTTGGGGCTGCCCATGGACTTGAGGTCCCTGTACGGGCCCGGCGTCAGCTCCTGCTCCATCCCCACACCGCCGGCCCGTCGCCGCCGCCTACGCTCCCAAAGCAGGTACCCAGCGTACGCCCCGGCCGCGGCCAGCACCAGCGACAGTACGACCGTCGTGGCGGTCACGCCGGACGACACGGCACGCGCCCGCCCCGCGGTCTGCTGCGCCTTTCTGATCTTGAAGTAGCCCACCTTCCGGTCGTCGGCCTCATACACCACCGTTTCCACGGGGAAGCCGATGAGGTAGCAGTACCCGCTCGCGCCGTTGTACACGGCGCCCCAGCAGGTGCAGTTGGTAGCGCACGACGCCTCGCACTCCGCCGCCGTCTTGTACGTTTTGAACGGCACCTGCTCCTTGTACGCCAGCGACACCCGGCTCCGCCGCACCACGTCGAAAAGCTGCCCTACGTCGCCGCCGCAGAGGTCGGTGGTCTCCACAGCGGCGCACGGCTGGGAGGTCCTTCCGTTGGTGGTGCTGTTAACGAGACACTGGCACTGTGGCCCAGCTTCTCCGGGGACGCACAGGCCGTAGGCGCCGCACGAGGTCGGCAGCTCGCACTGCCCCGAGATCGCCTGGTAGTCGGAGGTCCAGGCCTTGGAGGCGTCGGTCCAGTAGTACGCGCGGAGGTTGCCGTCGTCTTCCAGAGTCATCCGCCGGAAGGCGCCGGTGAGGTTCTGGACGAAGGTGTCGAACGCGAGCGTGTCGACGCTTTCGTTGCCACCCTGGAGGTAGAGCCCGAAGAAGCCCCGGCCGTCCAGGCGGCCGTACACCGGTGGCTCCGTGGCGTTCTCCGGCTGGGCCATGAGGGCCGTGTGCTGCCAGTACATGGGCCTCGTGCGCCCGCCGTAGAATTCCATGTACAGCGCCATGTACGTCTTGCCAAGCCGCAGCGCGAAGCGGCGGTTTTCGGAGATGAGCGGCGGCGAGGACAGGGTGAAGTTCTGGTTCAGCACCAGCGTGTCCGACGGGCTGTCGAAGCTTCGCCACGGCGTGCTGCTCAAGTCGAAGGTGCGAATGACGAGGTCGGAGGAGTTGAGGAGCTTGACGGTGTCGCCGACGGAATTGAGGGTGCTCCACAGGACGGCGCCTGCCCCGGGGCCGGTGGAAAGGACCAGGCGCCCGTCGAAGGAGAGCGTGGCCGGGCTCGACCAGTCCGCGAGGCGTGCCGGCGTGGCGCGCCAGAGAGGGAAGGACGACGGGAGGTGGACCACGGCGAGGTCCAGCGACGACGTGCCGACGCGGAGGAAGCCGAAGGCGAAGACGCCGTTGGTCGCGTACAGCAACGGCTCGAACTGCCCCGGCGCGTCCGCGGCATGCCTCGCGGTGAAGCCGTTCGTCAGCTCCGTCACGGGTTCGTCCCAGGGCCCTGGATCTTCCCCATGGGCTTCCTCGACAAGGAGTGCCGCACATGCAACGAAGAGCGCGGCGACGATGATGTCGATCGCCGGATCACGCCTGCCTTCCCTCCTCATTGCAGGGACAAAGAAAGTCAAATGCTCCGGACAGAGTAGCAGATACTACTATACATATAATGGGCATATGCATCACCAGATCGAAGGTCAACTCACGCAATCGTCTGCAGCTTTGCAAGTTGACGAACGAAAGATTAAAATGAAGGCAAATTGCATGGCTAGGTTCATGGACGAGATGAACGCTAGACTGCAACTTGCAACTGCTCGATATACAAATCTACACCTAATGTGCAATGCACTGGCAATATGTCAACTCTATGTATTAGAGCACTACCTTCTTTTTCCTCGAGTAAACGTAAGAGGAAGATGTCATATTGCTAAGTAGATTGCTGCTGGTTCTTGCTTCTGCTGTGTGCTGATTTTGACAGCAGCTAAACATGCTTTCAGATGTCACGATCCTTCGGTTCAATAACACATGTGTAGCTGACCGGTGAATACTTCGATCTGTGTAGATGTTTACTGTCGGACTAATGGAGCTACACATCATTCCTTTGTTTTCTACACGCGAGTTGACCTTCGATGGTGTGTGAACTTACAATCTAAATCCGGTGACGCAAGAAGCGAGCCTAGCTCGATTGGTTGGAGAAGTGCATGTAGAACTCTGCCACCTGCGGTCATGAATAGATCCATATATAAAGGTTGATTGGATTCTGCCCATTTCCTGCTATCCACGTCTCCGACGAACCATAGCCTTTCGATCTATAGAACGGACGTTCCAGATCGAACCACGTCGCTCCATATCCGCGCGTACTGTTCACGGCGTATTTTTGTCCAACCAGAAACCGCCACGTCGCCCGGTTACTCCTCACGCGCATCCGGTCATCCCGGTCGACCCCGTCGCGTTGATGGACAGGCCGAAGAAATTTCTGGATGGAGGTCTACTGACCCGCCCGCCGCTTTGACCACATCCATCCCCTCTTGCTCCCTCACCACCGCCGCCGCCCACCAGACCTGGTGCCCTATCCCTCGCAGCACTCCCCGCCGCTCCGTCTACCGATCTACTCCCCGCTATGGAGGCGATGGAACCAGAGGCAGGGGCCGGCCTCGGCGCCTGCGAGGTGGAGCCCGAGCTGGCGGCGCTGCGGCGGCGCACGCGTTCGCCGGCGCCGGCGTCGAGGAAGAAGTGGGTGGATGGGATGCCGTCCAAGAACCTCATGCCCCACCGCCGCCGCCCCCCGATTAGTACGCCCTCCCTCCTGTCCATGCCCATGCGTCGGAGAGCTCGATGCATCGCCTCCTCCACCGTCTCCTCGTCGGCGTTTGTCCGGCGACGTGTCCTCTGCGTCCGGTGCAAGCCCTGTTGACATTGAGTCAGCGGGTGTTGTTCGTGTCGCCCGGGTGTCAGGTCGTTCTCGCGCCCGCCGTGGCCGTTCATGTGTCGCTTTCTTCGCCGTCCCACCGGCGCTGTCTGGCCGTCGCGGTGCTCGGGAGTCAGACCGCGCTCGCGGCCACTGATCCCGCTCTGTTGTTTCGACAGCGCATGAACTGCCTGGGGAGCAGGTCGGTACTCCCGATGCGCTGGCCTCCTTCCTAAGCTCCTAGCTATTCGAGCCCCTGTTGCAGCCTCTCGCTGCCCTAACCTCTCCCCTGTCCAAGATCGTCGCCGTTGGACCACTCCAGGTAGTGCTATTTCGTCGGTCTCTTGGTATGTGCTTCTGCTCTTGCCCAGGTCTGTTCATATGTGTCCTTGCGTGTGCGCGTGTTACAGGTGTGGACTCCTATGTTTACATGGATGCATTCGCTTCTGAAGATGATTGCCTTCCAGGCTTTTGATCAAGGAGAACAAAGATGCAGGTAATACAGCACAAACACCACGAGGATAATATTGTTTCACGAGTTAGTGTGCACCACTCTAGAGCTTAGAGAATTATTTGTGTTGGCCAGAGTGTTTTTTACCTTTTAAACAGCAAAAAACATGCTAAATGGGATAAGTTCTTAGTTGTCATATGAGGATTCAGCACTGCAGGTTAATTCTTCATTTGCACTTTACTTATGGTCTTATCAACACAAAAAATCAACTGCGACTTAAATTTATGTAGTACTGTGCATACTACAAAGAGTTCTATTTGTATATACGAGCATTGTTGATTATGTATGTAACTGCTTCTTAATCTATGCAACAGGTTTGCCCATCCATTTTCGGACTTTGACATATATGCACATGCTTACTTCTTTATCTCACATGATTAACATTTTGTGTACAAAAATAAAGACAAGAGGTATACTGTTTCAGGTCCTTCATTTCTTTTTTCCAATTAATTGACCCCGCTCTTTTTTGTCAATTGATCTCCTGCCAGTTAGTGTCAGATAGTGTTATAAGAAGCCAAGACATTGTGCTATTTACTCTCTACATGCAAAAATTAAGCGTACAGAGATATCCATACTGCTCCAGTTGGTTCTTGAGTTATCAAGGAAACAAGTATCCACCTCACGATTTCTGACGATGTTCTTTACACTGACACTATTTTTCTATTAGAGGAGTTTTTGCCAAATCTACTTCAGAACCATTACTATATATGTGGACAACCTCTTCCACTGTATTTTTTTTCGAATTCCTAGCATTGTGAAGATTTTTTTAAAGATGATGGGCTAATATGAATTAATTTAATTCAGCTGATTATCTGCAGGTTCCAGTTTTTTGCTGTACCATGATTATTGTTCTGTAGCTCATACCCTATGTATTTAGTTTTTTCTCATGTAAAGATCAATTCGCCCTCAAAAGAGATAGTTCCATTTTTAAATGCATGTTTCATAGAATTCAGTTAAGCATACTGTAAGCCAGATGTATACTTTCAGGTATTTGCAACTACACATCATCTATGAACAATAGGCTGCCATGATTATTATTATGTAGCTTATACCTATGTATTTAGTTTTCTTCTGATGTAAAGATCAATTTGCCCTCAAAAGAAATAGTTCCATTTTGAAATGCATGTTCCATAGAATTCAGTAAACCATACTGTAAGCCAGATGTATACTTTCAGGTATTTGCGACCACATCGCCAAAAATAGGATACCTTATTCAATATTTTTTAATTGAATGTGAGCCTTCACCATCAGATTTCTTTATTTTGCAGCAATACTATACAAGCAGAATAGCAAGACATCTGTGCAACAACCCATCATCTACGACCTTCTCCCTAGATCCAAGCAGAGTTGCCTCTGCACCTCGCCTCCTCCAGCTCCCGCCGGCAAGGCGGCGAGCACCTCCGCCACTACACGCGTCCCTCTCATCTGTGTCACTGTTCTTTGCATTCATTTAACAGATTTAGGTTACAAGATTAAGTGAAATTAACCACTAGCTCTGATGGTTAGATATGCAGAATTGTGGTTATATTGTTCTGATGATTGTATTCGATATCAGATACATGTGTAACATCCTTCTACATTTCTTATTTGTATTTTATGCATGTAAAGATGCTTATATTTTCAGTTATGCAACTTCAACAACTGAAGATGATTATGTAAAGATGATTATATCATGTCCAAAAATCCTAGCTACACTTGGTTTTTAAGCTCCGGTTGTAGCAACTCTAAGGTATATATAAAGTTCACATTGTACACTATGTCATCCCTATTACTATAAGGTTTTATTTGTTATCGAAATCATGCAGTAAATTCACTCATAATTTTGCTAGCTTTTACTTATGTATAGGCTTAATACAATAGACATGTTGTAGTGTAGGATTTTTCTTTGAACGAACTTGCTGTTGTAATGTACGTAAGACAATCTCCTTTACCCATCGTTTTCTGTAGGAAATTGGAGTGGAAGACAACAAATTTTGCTATCGCTATGTGGTTGTCTTCCAATATGGATCTGCAGTGCTTTTCAATATTGCTGATCATGAAGCTGAGCACTATCTCGATATGATCAGCTTCAGGAATCATGCTTCTGGATGGCTTCCAGAGATGAGAAAAGACGGTATGTTTGATCATACTTTTACATACATGGGCGTGTATATCTTTTGGTTTACCTTTTTTGCTTCAAACCCCATTGAAGCATTGTAATGTGTTCTTAATGTAATTATAGGTTGAAGGAAAATGAATTGAGTGCAAGGCAGATGGCCGTTCTCGCTGTAAGTATTTTTTCCTGTTTGAAGTGTTTCCAATTCTGCTTGATACATCACTGGGATCTTGACCTTCATAACTTTATGTGCTTGGATGCAGACAGGTGTTAGTTTTGCTGGAATGATCATGTTGTTCTTCCAGGCTCAAGCTGGTTCCTTTTAGATGCTTTCTTATTTACAGTCGACAGTCATAGGCTGTGCCTGGTTCCTGTTACTCTAGATGCCCTAACTTACTAAAAGCCATAACCTAATTCTATGTTATTGAAAATTCTGTTTTATAGGTTTTTTGCTTAGTTAGAGTGCTAAATTCTGCTTGATACATCACTGGGATCTTGACCTTGATAAGTTTATGTGCTTGGATGCAGACATGTGTTAGTTTTGCTGGAATGATCATGTTGTTCTTCCAGGCCCAAAGCTGGTTCCTTTCAGATGCTTTCTTATTTACAGTCGACAGTCATAGGCTGTGCCTGGTTCCTGTTACTCTAGATGCCCTAACTTACTAAAAGCCATAACCTAATTCTATGTTATTGAAAATTCTGTTTTATAGGTTTTTTGCTTAGTTAGAGTGCTAAAACGACTGTCTAATCATTAGTTAGAACCTGAAAGGAAACTATTTAGTTGTTTTTTCATCACAGGGTCTATATCAGTGGATACATGGTGTTGCTCGTGTTGAAGATGAAAGCACTGGTTATATACTACCCAATAAAGCTCTACTTGAGATAGGTATTAGTATTTTCTAATTACTGTACATCACTTGCATGCGTTAGCTAGCTTGGCTGACTTATCCTATGAATTGGATTACAACAAAGCATATGCTTGTGACCACTGGAAGGTTAAAAAGAACGGTGAAATCAAAAAATAAATTTCTTGATCACCATCTCGAACAAGTCATTACTATCATCAGGAATGTTGTTGCAGATTCGGGTGCTTTTGATAGTATTGCTGACCAACTGAAGAAGTTCAGGCACTACTGATCCAGCAAATACAGACATACTGAGCAACGGTGGTCAGCAGAAGGTAAAAAAACTGTTTATATCTTCCTTTGCTACATTTTCTATGTTGTATTTGTATCTAAACAGCGGCATGTGTAGGTAGCAACCGCCGCACTACAAGTGTCAAAGAGACCTACGGCTTTTGAGGTACTGTTGGGAAAGCCATCTTCTGGAGGAAGCCAAATATATTCCCAGGGTTTTCAATTGAGCATGTATTACACGTTCCTGCTTTATCTCTTCTCTTTCCTTGGCTATGGATCTACTGCGTGAAGATGTTGAGATATTCTATTTAGAAATTCATGGTATGAATGAGTTTATTTTGAAATAAATCAGCTTGGAATATCAAGATGGTAAAACAAAATAGAACCCAACTATTTGTCTCACATTCATGTGTGATTGAAATTTTTTGATTAATATACGCCTAGAATTTATCTAACTCATTTCAAACCAAACAAATATGTTCAGAATATTAAAATATTCATAAAAACGGTTTTGTACTATTTGCCTCAAATTCATCCGTGATTACACAATCTAAATTAAGTTCTGTCTACGATTATGAAAGTATTGCCTTATTTCAATTGCTAAACCCCTGGCATAGGACCACCTGTCCTAATTTAATATTCCCACGAATTTGAAAATTTGTATTGAACTTCCTATGTATCAATCTTTGTTAGACTTATTAGCTTACAGATGCCCTATGTTCTTTCTTAGTAAAACTTAAGCATCTTGGCATGGGCAACAAAAGGTCCGTGTTACAACAGATTAAGAGTGACGGTTTCATGTCCTTATAAGAAAAGAAAGGATGTAATGTAAAACAGAGTGGTTTGATAAAACAACACTATGCATACGACCAATGTTCTCCATAGACAGTCGTAACCACCCATAGGATAAATTCACAGGTTTGTGTGTGCTCATTAGTTGCATTGGACTAAACTGAAGATGCCATTTATATGCATATCCGTGATTCGGTGAACATTTCTGTTTATCTATTTACTATGGGCATGGTTTCAGGTTTTCTCTGAGATATGTCGTACCGACTAACCTGTACACCGTGTCCTCTTTGCTGAACCAGTGGAGATGCATGTCGCCAGCAAACCTTAAAGGAAGCTGGGACCGGATGGTGGAAAGCCTGAAGATGAAAATGTGAAACTTACAGTTGTTGATTAACCCGCATAGTGGCGTTGGTTGATTAGTTTCCTTTTTACCTTTATGCTTTTACAAAAAAACGTTTCCATAGATGGTGGTAGTCTTCTTGGCCTGGGATTGTGCCGCCCCTGCGTGGGTGTGTTTGTTCCCCATGTAATAGTTGCCCTAGAAAACCTGGTTCTTTTGTGTTTTTGTTCCCTTTAACTACTGGGGTTTTCCCCTAGCGTTGTGATAACTCGGATTTGATGCTTTCCTAAAGCAAGGCGATAAAGTTGCATATTCTCTTAAATCATCATAATTTGCATATAGCTTTGACTACCAACAACAAGATAGCTCCATGATCTGCCCTCTAATGTTCTCTCTCTTAATAACAATTTGATTCACTAATTGTATTTATGAAAATAAAGATAGCAGCCATACGGGGGCGGCGTGTCGCCGCGCCAAAATGCCTAGTTTTTGTTATTATTCTTATGAAAAAATTCATTACGGGCTCTCGTCCACCACTTTATTTTCAAATAGGAAAAGGTCCATTTCAAACCCTAAACTCATAGAGGTCGGGCTGTTTGAATCCCGAAGTCCAAATCCCTGTCGTTTGTACCCTAAACTTAGCAATTCCGGTCTAAAATAAACCCTATAGCTGTTTGGCACAGCGGGAAACAGAAAATCCCAACCGGGAATATCCACCGTCTCACTGACTGGACGGACCCATCTGTCATATTCATCTCTATCCCTAATCCATCTTCCTATCCCTAAAATCCAGTGAGGCAGCTGGCCGCCGGTGAGGCTACCGGCAGCCCGAAGGTCCCCGCCGAGCTCGCCGCGCGCCCCGCACGGACGCGGGAGCGGGCCGGCAGTTGCCAAGCTCGCCGCGCGCTGCTGCCGAGGCTCGAGGATACAGGCGCCGCACGGATGCGGGAGCGGGCCGCCGTCGCGGAGGCGTCCGGCCGCCGCCAAGATCGCCACGCAACTCCGCACGGCGCGGATGCGGCTGGCCGCAGCCGAGCCCCACCGAAGCAGATGGCGGCGACCCCTCCGTGCTCCTCTGCTCAGGCGGGTCTACAGGGGCGCGCCGCTCTCAGATCTCGCATCGGGAGCCAGATTCCAAACCGAGAAGCAATTTTAGGAATCAAATCCTCAATCGAGCTAGCTAAATAGAAGTTTTCTACGGAGCAAATCGATCAAAGGAGTTGATTTAGCAACCACCGACTGACCGACCATGGTGGCAGGCGCGCGTATTCTTGCAGGAGTTCACGCCACTAGTGTGGGCGGAGGACTAGCGCCACCGCTTAGTCATGAGTGTGCTGTCGCGGCTGTGCGCCGTCGCCTGGATTTGTGCAAGAACTCTGCGGGAGGGTGCGGGAACACGCTGCCGCGGGCTAGCTTCCGTTCAGTACAGCCACATTACTCAATCTATACTTCTTATAAAGCAAAACCCCACTAAGTTCATTTATAATTTTTCTATCTTCACATGCAGGCTATCCACATCATCGCGTATTCCCAACCGTTTGATCTGATTGTCTTCTTAATTCTCAACCATCCGATCTGCTTCTCTCAACATTTAAGTCAGCCACCTAAGCAAGTTTGTCACTAACAAAAAAAGAAGTGTACAGGCCATCTCAATTTTTATGCACCCTGTAATCTTCTCCACAAGACTTTCCTTCCGCTGCAGTAATTAACTGCATTTGTCTCTTCCTCTTCTCCACCGTTCCTCCTCAATCTTTTGCTCTTCTCCACTATTGCTCCGGCATAAAGGACACACGCTTTAACTGATGAAAGCATCCAAAAGCACACATGCTCAATATTCTCCCATGTTCCTCCGGCTAAACGAACAAGCATGCCTACCCATTTTCATTTTTTTACTGGCAAAGGGTCAAGCAGGACATCAGATCCATCAAGCTGCCGTCGCTTGCTGATTATTCCCGCCAGTCGCTTCCCTGGTAGCCTGTGCTCCAGGAGATGAGCGGATGGAAGAGGGGTAATAGAACAATAGCAGCAAGTATACTAGCAGCATGGACAAGGATGCAGCCTACCTGTTCAGCGTGTCCCTCTAGCTTTCACCAATATGGTATTTTCTATTTCGTTTCTCCAAGCAATTATATTTGATTACGTCCGTTTTTTTTCATTTGGACATAAGGTTACTTCTGATCTTCCGCATGTACATAAGGTAGAAGATATATCTTTAGATCATACAGTGCAATTTTGTTTTTCTATCTTCCCACACTAAACATTGATTGATTGCTAATACAGTTCATTGTTTTTTTCGTGTTTTTTGTAGCAGTACAAATACATCAGTTATGCGTAATACTATGATGCTAACTTCGTAAGGTAGAAGATCTATCTTTAGATTATACAGTGCAATTTTGTTTTTCTATCTTCCCACACTAAACATTGATTGATTGCTAATACAGTTCATTGTTTTTTCGTGTTTTTTTAGCAGTACAAATACATCATTTATTCGTAATACTATGATGCTAACTTGCCCAAAAAAAATGACAAGCAGGACATTCAGTTTACACTGAGCCACGTGTTACAAGTTCTGTAAGCACTTTTGAACTGGATACTTGCTGTCATTTTCTGATATAAAAACATCTCATATATGGGGTTTCATTTTGCACCGCGAAAATTCATAAGACACTTAGCAAAAAGTCCTACTTATATTGATTTTACTTACTCAATATATGTGTAGATTTTAGTTTTGTAATTCTATAATATTTTCCTACACATTCCCCGCCGCAACGCGTGGGGTATCGTCTAGTATATTAAGGCGTTACACTTTCGTGGCCTCTCAGCCCTCCATCACTGTAGCGTCTACAGTGATAACTACAGTGCATACAACATCACTGTAGCTTCTACAGTGTTACTGTTGTACGCTGTAGCAGTCTACAGTGCTTCAATCCGCACCGTCCAACGACGATCGCACGGTCTGCAGTACATGCCCGCGACACATTTCCACAAAAGCCCCTCACAAATCCAGCGCCCACTCCGCGGTCCACGGCTTTGCGAGTAGATGGACCCGTTCGCAAATGGTCAACAACTCAGGGGCCCCGCTGCAAAAAACGCGCAGAACCCCCTCCCTCTCTCCTCTCTCGCGCGCGGCCGCGACATCGCCGGCGACGCCGCCGCGCTCCCCCGACGCTCCAGGCCTCTCCGGTCAGATCGACGGCCACTGCGAACTCCAGCGTCGCCGCCTCTCCCTCCTCGCCGTCTTTCGCGTGTCGAAACGCCGCGCCGGCGGCGGAATCGTCCCCGCCGTGCCGCTGTCCCTCCGCCGCGTCTGCACTCCGCCGCGGCCGTTCCGGCGACGCAGAAGAGGCGGCGCCGCCGTCCGCGGGCAGCCCGGCTTCGCGCGCGTCCGCGGCACCCACGCTCGCGCCCCAGAGCGCGGTGGCGCGACGCCGGCGTGCTGCACGCCGCCGCGGCAGTGGCAGCCCAGTCCATTGCTGACGTCATCGGGACGTCAGCGTGGGCCCCACTGTCAGTTTTTTTCTTTTCCCTCAAAAATTCAGAAAATGAAAAATTGCTTACATGTGGGCCCTAGAAATTAATACAAAATTCAGAAAGTGAAAAATATTGCAAACTCACCAAATTTAAATCTATCCACCATGAAAAAAAAATGGAAAAAAATAACACACACAAAAAATTGCTCACTGCTTATGGCATATGCACGAATTTCAAATTTAAGTTCAAAATTTTGTAAATTTTAAACGACTTTCAAATCTCACCATTTTATTAAGTAAAACAATCCAAAACTAAATAACTTCCCAAACTGAAATATTTTGAAAATCTGAACAATTCTAAACCGTAACCTTTTTATCATTTCAATATATTTCAACCCTAAACGATTTTTTAATGCCTATATTCTCAAATTTGAATTTTACCGCACACCCGCGACGTATAAATTTGAATATTTCAATAATTATATTAACAACGATTATATATGGACAAACAAAACATGACACATTTACTAATATGAATTAGTTGTGATTTGTTATAAATTGGTATTTTGTTTCCTAATAAAGGCCGGAGTGTAATTAATTCTTCTTTGTACCAATTAATTAATATTAGCAGGCTAAAACTAAACCTTTTCGGATTGAACTTCTCCAAAAAATAGCTTATCCTTTCCTACGCATAAAAAAACAACGGCGAAAAGAAGCTTCCGAAAATTACAATGCAACTCTTATTAGAATCTTAATAACTTCCAAATATGAACAATTGTAAAACGTAAACTTTTTTGCCATTTCACTAATTTTCAAACCTAAACGATTTTTGAATGTATACAATCTCAAATTTGAATTTTACCATACATCCGCGACGTACACATTTTAATATTTTATCAATTTAAATGCCTTTCAAACCTAGCCATTTTATAAATCATATCGGTAATATTATTCACTATAATAACAAACACAACAAACTAATTTTCCCGTACAAAACATCTCATTTATAAATCATAGGCTTTGAAAAATCAAAATAAGCATACCACAAATGTAAATATTGAGACATATATGTTCCAAACTTATTTTCCAACCAAATATAATTGAATCAAAAGACAAAATTTGAAATAGAGCATGCTTCCAAAAAATTAAGACACTTTGTAGATATTATTTTAGGGTATTTAAACAATTTTCAAAAACTACTAAATGCTACAAAATCAGTAAATTCGACTATATCCACCGACAAAATATGAAAAATATATCAACATGACCACAAAAAATAAATGCTAACTACTTACTGCATATGATCAAATTTCAATTTTGGATATTTTAAACTTTTAAATGTCTTCCAAATCTGATCATTTTACAAACGGATTAAAAAAACGAATCTGAAAAACTTCCCATTTAAATGAATTTCAAAATCTGAACAATTTTTAACCACAAACTTTCTTTGCATTTCCAAAAAATTCCAAAACTACACACTTCTAAAATGTGGACACTTTGCAAATTTCAATTTTACCGCTGTAACGCAGCAAACAAATTTCAATATTTTAAAATTTCAGCTGCGTTTCAAATCTAACCATTTTACTAACGTGCAAAAAAAAATATCTAAATAACTTTCCAATTTGACAAATTTTCGAAATCTAAACAATTTCCCAGCATAAGCTCTCTTTGCGTTCCAACAATTCACAAATCTACACAATTTTAAAATGTCGACATTCTCAAATTATTTAAATTTTACCACACGGGTGCGGCGTGTCGCCGCACCAAATTTACCTAGTTCTAATTGATGTTGTGCGTGCTAGATCATCAACCGAAAGAAGAAGAATATGACATGTGGACCCATGCAATTAGCGAAATTAATAATTTAGAATATTATTTTTATCCGTTCGAAAAAGAAAAAAATATTTTGTTTCCGAAAAACAGGTCCAAGGTTTAATTTAGACCGGGATTGAATAGTTCAGGGTGTGAACGATCGGGATTTCGACTTCGGGGTTCAAACCGCCCGACCTCTATGAGTTCAGGGTTTAAAATGGACTTTTTCCTTTCAAATAACCGTGCGACCTTTGATTTGTCTTTGCCAAACCATTTACTCCCTCTGATCCAAACAAATTGTGGCCAGTTATACGGATCGGAAGGAGTATAATAATTGATAACCAATAGATCATTAATACACAATATTCCGTCTCTTGTCGGTCTGATGAGTATATTTTAAACTCATCATTTGCATACTGTTGATATTGTCGGGATTTTACTCAGATATCCATGTTGTGGCTCATTGTGCACTAATTAATTGCAAGTTGGCAAGTTGTGCAAATTGTTTCTGTATTTTGGTGTATGTCTAATCGAAGACCAAATTTCATGTGCATTTTCATTGGTGAACTGTCACAGTGGAACAACAAACACTGTCAGACGGCAACATGTTTTGCCTTATTCTATGCACAATAAGTAACTATGATTCTAAGAACGCGGTAAAGATCAAATGCTTGAGACCAAGTATCATATACTACTACATTATGCTTCATTAGATCGAAGTTCAAATGCATCCATTTGATCTGATATGTATCCATATCACATAATCTGTGACAAGTAACTTAAGGGTACAATGGTGTTATCTTAGCAATGACACGTAGAACGATTTCTCTGTTCGAAAACAGAAATGAATTTTTTTAACCTTTTTTTTCTTATCTAAGAGATGATATTGCCTTATCTTAGTCACATGTTTTCTAGTTTATAATCTTATAATTGAGATCATACAAACATTTATTATTAGATATAATACTAATCGATTAAACATGCTTTCGTGTGTTTTCTTGGAGCGACATGGAATCCATAAGATAAAAATATTGTGTTATCAGGCGCATTACATGCTCTTTTATTCCTCGAAAGGGAGGAAGTTTTAATTATTACAATGTAAAAATTTGTACAACTAAAGTTTGCTCTATAAGAATAATTGAAAAGATTAAATATAAATAATAAGATTACGTCAAACAGTTATGCACTGTGAATCCTATTAGTAGGCCGCTAACCATATCGGTTTAAGATATCCCGTGCAACAGTCTCCAGAAGGTTGCACCTAGAGTCCATTGTAGCCCGCTCCTCCACACGCTGAAAGAAGGAGCATGTACAGATCTAGTGAGTGAACATAGGGATAACGAGGGAAATTGATTTTTTTGTTAAAAATAAAATCGTTATGATAATTCTAAATATCCCACCATAAAGCACAAACACCGACCCAAATTTGTATCTTAAGTTTCTTGCCAAATCCCAACAACCAGTTCCCGAGCATATTTGAAATACATGTTGGTGATTGAATACTAAAGGCAACAAACACTATGTGCTAAATTATACGTGTGAAACGACATGAGAAGAACAAATGTTGAATTGTTTCGTCCTCATCGCCAAAAATATATAAATTGCGTTACAACTCCCTTTAGCTAGATTGTGCTTAGAAAAAGTTACCCCTTGCACAAGAACCATGGAAAATTATTGACTTTCAGTGGTACTTTAATTTTCCAAATAATTTCTAGCGGAAAGAAAGCCCATAGTTCACCACGTCAAGATACATTTTTTTCCGAAAATGGGGAGCTTACCCCCAGCCTCTGCATCAAATTGATGCACACGGCCGCTTTATTGCAAAGTTTCAATGTACGAGTAGTGTGTTACAATTCATAGATCACAAAGAGTGGATACAAAAATCAGCCACACAAAAACTGGAGTCTAAACATCTAATCTTCTAGTGTGCAGCCACCCACCCTGGCTGAAGATAGAGCCAAGGACAGCCATCAAACATGCACATCCTGTATCCATAAGTCCTCAATGGTCCTTAGTAGAAGAAGAGGCCACATGTATATCCAGTAGACTACCTTGTTGATTACCTAAAAAAATGCACACCTTCCATCTTATTGAACACAACATCGTTTCGACAATTCCAAATTGCCCAACCGAAACTCCAGATGCGATGTGTGCTTTTGTTTTCTTATCCGTACCATTCAACCAATTACCAAACATATTAGTAATACTAGTTGGAGGGTAGATATTAAATGTGAAGTGAATAAGTCTCCAAATATTCTTGCAAAAGGACAGTTTATAAATAAATGTTCAACAGATTCATCTGCATTGCAGAAAACGGATTTCTGCAACCAGTCCAACATATTTTGTTAAGTAATCTTTTGTCGATAACTCCTTTCTATGAAGAAACCAAGAAACCCACTTTTCTCCCTTTAAGGATCTGCTAAAGGCAATATTCAAAGGTATATTCGACACCATCTCAGCCACCGTGACATGCTTCACGGAACTTTGTGGCAATTTTTAGCCGATTTACATGCTCTAAAACTACAGAATGCAAATTCCTGGCATGGCTGAGTTTGTGGGCAAGATGAACATGCATGACTCGGAACTTTGCATCATCCTCAAGTTGCAAGTTGCAACTAGTCTAAGAATATCATTGCAAAAAAAATATAACAAAGCTACTATAAATATCTGTAGTGGTTTGAGCCTAGAGTCAACCCTCTGTTCCAGCAGACTAGAACTAATTTATCACCCTGGGAGGCAAGCATTCGCTTAGCATAAACATTTGGGAATATGATATTAGATGGTGGATTGCTGTTAGCCGGAGCTGGTTCTTAGTTGTATTGTGAATACGTGAGTCCAGACATTCATTAGCAGAAGTATCAAACTAATGAAAACTTCGCGTCGGCAGGTGCTTAATTCGATTAATGTCCATGTGGTGTTGTGTGCAGTTTTGCTGATTTCGAGTGTTGACTTTGAATGGCTTGGATATAACTGAAACAATGTGAATGTGGCCAACCGACGGAACGAGTACGGAGTACTACGCACGTTCTCTTATGGCTTCGAGTTTGATACAAATATTGTGCAGAAATTTTACAATCAACGTGTCACCAAAAACCGAGTCTAATCACGTCCTATATCTACTGAGAGTTCTCGCGATCCTATTTTCTAGGAGAAGCGATCCCACGCTGCCGCCACCTGGCTCCTGCCCCACCTCCCCTCCCTCCCTCGCTCGACCCGTATCGTCCATCTGGGCGGCCCGGGGGAACTAGGCCTGAGCGTGGAGGCAGTCCACAAAGAAGTGTCGTGCCGCTGCTAACGCCGGCGTTGATCGCGGTGGCGGCGGGCCTCGTTCCCAAAGCGGGATCTCCGACTGCTCTTTTGCGGCGGAGCTTGGATTCCAGGGCGCGGCCCGGATCAGATGTGGTGGCACGGCGTCCTAGATGTAGTGTGCTGCAGTCTCCCCGGCCAGGCCATCGGAGCCCTCACTGCGTGGTGGCGAAGGCTCTTGCCGGTGCTAGGCTTGCAAGATGGCGACGAGGGCGATCATGTACAAAGGTGAGCACGGCTAGGTGTTGGATGTTCATTCCCAGGTGAAAACCTTTCCCGGCTTTTTGCCGGAGCCGACTATGCGACACCTTCAGGTGTCGTGTACCTCAGCGGAGGCATCGTTCGTGGGAGTGGTAGTACGCGTCCTGGTTTGTTAGATTCATGGGGAAACCCGAGATCCTCGGATCAGTCAATGGTGGCGATCTGAGCGTCCCTCCCCCCATCGAGGAATCGTTTAGGAGTTTCTATATTTGTTGCAGCCGAGGCGGTTCTTGTCGTCTTCTTGCTTGGGATGCTCTGGGGAAACCCTAGGTCCGGGTCTCCCAGATCGGACGATGGATGCGGCTGGCGCTGCTCTCCCTGTTAGGGGCATCATTTTGGACCAGATGCTGGCTGGAGGGATCTAAAGCTGGAGCGGTCTGGCTTCTTTCGCGTCAAAGATGGCGGGTCTCGGCGGTGTGGCGCAGCGGGGTCTCGACGACAGAATTGTGATCAATGACGGGCCTAGGATTATGACTATGTGTATTCAAAATTAAAAAATAAACAAAAACAAAGCTGAAACTAGTGAGCCTAGTAGAATTCGATCCCATGTTCAGCACCAACCAGTGCTTATGTCAGATTTTGCATGGGATTGTTTATACAAAGCAGTCTAGAATTGATGGTAATGAGACTTTTACCAAAATTGTATGGGTATTCAGCTGAATACACTTTATACCTTGTGTTTTCGCCCCTGCGTGTGATGATGGACGCGAACAGGGTGGTGGCATTGTCTGGCGTCGTGGCGGCGTAGACGGCAGGCCTGACAAGGATCTCCACTTCGATCTATACACTGGATATGGGTTTGGGGAAGACGGCGGAGGAAATTTTCGGAGCGTAAGCACAAAGCGCTATATCTAGAGTTGGCCGATGAGCCGGCGATGGCTGTGGCCGGGTCATAAGGCGTCGTGGATTACTCTATCGTTTTGTGCTAGTTGTGGTGCTTTGTCATTGTTCGACGGATTTTACTTGTATGTTGTAAAGCTTTTTTCTGGTATATGTTAAATAAATGAAATATAACCGTATGCATCTATTCGATACAGTGGCATGGTAGTTCCCTTTTCAGAAGAAAAAAATCACGTCCTACATACAAAAATCAACGGTAACGACAGAGAAGAGATGGCCGGTGCAAGTGCCACACAAATTTGTGGATCAACAATGCTACACTTTCAGGATATTCTACGGACTGGCCGTACGTTCAGGCCGTGGCATTGTGTGATTAGCAAAGCACCTGTGGTAGTCCGATTTTTACTCCTTCAAGGAGAGAAACATTTACGGTCGAGTCTGCGCTTCGCTGGGCAACGCGTAGCGGCAGCAGGGGCAGAGACGGCTGCGCGCCAGCCACTTGACGAGGCAGCCATGGTGGAACCTGTGTGAGCACGGCATCACCCCGAGGTCGTCGCCGGCCTCGAAGTCATCGATGCAGATCATACACCCCGCTACGGCCGTCGTCCGATCAGCGCCGCCCTCGTCGTCTCCTCCTCCTCCTTCCATCTCGTGGTACTTGCACTTCTTGATCCGGTCGGCCATTGCCGCGGCGGAGGCCGGCACGCGTCCGAAGCCGCCGTCACGGTACGCGTTTTCATAATCCGCCATTTCTCCAAACCCGCCTTCTGCTTCTTCTTCGATCACGTCGTCCTCGCTGTAGTCGTCGCTATCGTAATCGTCGTCATCGGCGCCATAATCCACCATTCCTCCAATCCCGCCTTCTCCTTCTTCTTCGATCACGTCGTGCTCGCCGTAGTCGTCGTTATTGTAACCGTCCGAAGGCTCATCAGTGTCGGTGGCAGCATCGAGCTCGTCGTCATCGGCGAGCGGTAGCCGTCGGTGCGCCTCCCTTAGCACTGTCAAAATATCTCGCAAAGTACGTCTAGTTTCCGACGTTTGTTCAAGAATCCTTCGCTGAGCATGTCTGGGATCAAGTATCGTTTGTAGAGTACGTGTCCGGTTCGACGTTGTTAGTATCGTTCTTGCCTCGTCCATTGCTCAAGCCTGATCGATCGACGGCAGCTGCTTATCTGCGATAGCGCTACGCCAGCTGAGTAACTCTCGATTGGTAGTGTTATAGACATTATGTACATGAGGGCTGATTGGTATATTTAAAGACGCCAGGCATGAGGCCGAGTCAGGAAAGAACTTGAACTTGCCTAATAAACTTGAACGTTTAATTTGCACTTATGCTCGGATTACGAGTAGGATATCAGAACGGCGCGTTGCACAGAGTCGAACGGGATAAGAGACACATACGGATAAGGACATTGTGATACCTGAAGATTTTGGGTCGGTTTTTTCAGGGTTTTTTAAGGACAGTACTAGGCGTCCCCCGGGGGATAATTTCCTTCGATCCCCCGGGTGGAGAGGCCGACACATGTCCGTACTAATCAACCAGAGAAAAATAGATCGTGACGTTTCGTTCTAGCATATGAAACCAAACTAATCTATCTCGCACATGACGCCGCACAGACCTTTCCCCCGTCCCCCGTTGCTCAGTCCGCCGTCGCCGGAGAACATGACGTCGCCGGAGAACACGCCGTCGTCGGAGATCCCAGCAGCAACCCGTGCCTACCCTCCAACCACCGCCGTTGTGCTCCTGAAGCACACAGCAAGGTCGTTGTGTCATGGGAGCACCATGTCTCCACGCCCAACTCCGGCCATCGCCGGCCTTGCTCGGCGGCGTCGCATGGACATATTGAAAAGCCCAAAAAAATTCATGCTACAAACTTATGTAGATTTGCACTAGAAAGAGAAGAAGTTTGCACAGAGTTCAAAGATTTGCACCTCTCGAAAGATAAAATGCATCATAAAAAAGAAATTTGCTGCATCTATTTTACATATTTGCATCAAAAGGGGGAAATTTGCTACAAAACTTCCGAACATTTGCAACACATACGGAAAAATTGATGTGAAAAAAAACTTGCTACAATTGTCTGACAGAGTTGCATCAAAAAGGGATTTTTTTTCTACAAAATCTTCCAAACATTTGCACCACGTCAAGAAAAATTGCATCGTGTGAAGAACAGAATTGCTACAGATGTTTTCTTGATTTGCATCAAACATCTTGATTTGCATCAAAAGGGAAAACATTATGCTACAAAATCTTCCAAATTTTGCACAACATCAGAAGAACGCAAAAAATCATTGACGAAAACTTGATGTCGGACTCCTATGGGAGCACCGCCCCATGCCAATCGGAGCACGGCCTGACGCCCACGGGAGCACCGCCCGCCCGACGCCGGTCGAAGCACGGCCCGGCGCCCATGGGAGCACGCCTGACTGCGCTGGGAGCACGGTCCGACTTCGATGGAGCAACGCCCAACGCTGATGGGAGCAGTGGCTACCACCGTAGTAGCAGCTGCTCCGGCTCGCCGGCCCCGCCATCTCCAGCCTCCGACTCGCAGCCGAGCAACAGAAAGGTTGCAGCAGCAGGCTGATCTCGCCGATGCGAGCTGAGGCTGCTCGACGGAGGGAGACGATGAGAGTTGCGGAGCGATGAAGGTCGACGCGGTCTCGGGTATCGCACGGGAGAGGACGCGGTGGAGGCCGTGCTCGACGGCAGCAGCCCGACGAAGAGAGTCGGACGAGCATGGCCGCGACTCGCCGGTGTGCTGAGGCAGCGGAGAACCGGTAGAGTGGAGCCATGGTCGACGGCGCGTCAACGATTGAAGCGGCGGCGAGGGCCTGTGTGTGTGTCGGGAGAATTTGGGGAAGAAAATGGAAAAGAAATTGGGGAAAGTGTGGTTAGAGGAGACGATGCGTAAAGAGATAAGGTTGGGAGTGGGTCCGTTGCTTTTTTTCTTGCCACGCAACCGTGGACGCGTGTAGACGAGAAGGAGGAGGATGCGGGACGATGGATCCCCGGAGGATTACAATGCTTTTCCTTTTTTAATTGG
The DNA here is from genome assembly GCA_947311845.1 of Poa pratensis. Classification (NCBI taxonomy): domain Eukaryota; kingdom Viridiplantae; phylum Streptophyta; class Magnoliopsida; order Poales; family Poaceae; genus Poa; species Poa pratensis. Next base: position 41,771,386 of record CAMZMU010000083.1, on the reverse strand, counting down.
GTTTTAAGATCTGGCACCCGAAAATTGCATGACATCTGGATATCTTCTCCAATAGACAAGTAAGGAGGCATTGCAGATCCTGATACTTCTACAAGGTCGCTCCCCTCACGCGGGATTCTTCTGTGGAACGAGAAACGGCTTCAACTGATTGAAGTGCAAAATGACAATGGACAAGGCCAAGAAATACACTTGACGTAACACCCCGACACACCCTAGGCCAGGATCCTATCAATCCTACTAAGACTAGGCCAGGATCTCACATCATACATTTTTTGAAACGGGAGCAAAAGATTTGCCCCAATATATTAATTAAGAAGAAGAGAATTGCCCAGTTAATTTACGAAAAACCGGGCAAAAACCGAGACAAATCGAGCAAAGAGACTACTCACAAAGTGAGAACACCACACAACCACATCGACGGCCCGACAAACTCTCCAAAGACACGACAAGAACCACTAACACATGACCAAAGCAATGTAACCCTCGATGATAACACCTCAGAAAATGCAAAGGGCAACACTAAATCCACATAAACCAAAGAGCATCCATCAAGCAGTCGTGGGCGCCTTTCCAACAGTGCACTCTTCTTGTCTTGGCGTCCAAGTGACTTATCCTTGCTTTTGCGTTTGGTTGCCGTCCCAGTTAGGAGACAAGCAATCGCCCTTCCACATCCAGGAATAGCAGCCCCAAACCGCTGAGCAAGTCACAAACCTCTTTTGCAAGGAGAGCATCAGACTTGTGCGCTGGCGGGGGTGGAATGGGCGCCGAAACCACTTCTGACCACTCAGGCGAGCTCAAGGTTGCCGGCGAGTCCATCTTCGACTGAGGCAAAGCAGTGCTCACACACATCTCCTCAATATCAGGCACAATCTGCAACACCGGAGCCACGGCCACGTCACTAGCCTCGGCCACAGAGATAGGCGGAACAGATGACAAGGTGGACAATGACAATGAACTAGACCCCACACGAGGAGAGAAACAACCATAGAACTCAGCTTCCCTGCCCTCTACTGAGGCAACACCAGTCTCCACAGGAGGGCACGACGCAGGGGTAGTCTTCGACATGGCTGGCAAAAGGGAGAGTCTGCTTAGAGCAACCTCTGCTCGCTCTAAAAAGCTCTCAATCCGCACCAAGCAGTCTTGCAGATGCTCAGTTTGAGCTGCCAGAGTGGACCGCAACACCACGTCAGACGGGTGACCCGCACCCGCGGGAGCAGAAACAACCGACGTCCAAGACCCGGAAGGAACCGCCTTGGAGGGAGGCATGGATCCCATCGAACGAACACAAGAAGCTGAAGCATGATGATGACTTGGGCCGTGGCGGGGCACAGGTGGAGCGACAAGGCATGGCAACGAGCTGAGAGGACGCCAGGGGTTGCGGCATTCCCGAGCACGGTGACCGTTCTCCAAGCAACGGGAACACCGAAAAGGGTCCTGCAAACAGCCGCACGGTGCCCAAGCACAAGGCACCTGCAACACCTACCGGAGAGCCAAGCTGGGATGGGGCGAGGGGCCAACATGGGGCAAGCGACGCCGGACGACACGAACCGCGGGGCATCACCTTCTGCCAACCACATCCGCCTCCATGTCGCGCCCATCGCACGGCTGAACCGGAAAATCCGCCGGAGAAAGGTTTGCGCAGCCAGCGGTGTCATCGGGCCAGCTCCTCATCACCACTGTCATCGTCCTCGCCGGCAAGGGGGGCCATGACCCGGTCACCGCAGCAGGGGCGAGCTCCGCAGTGCAAACGACTCCAGAGGACGAAGGCGGCGGCGAGGCCAAGGACTCCGCCGACGCAACAGGCCGGGGCAGGGAGCTCACACCAGCAGGGAGAAGCTCCAACGACCGGCCAGAGGAGGCGCCGGTCACCGGAACCGGAATGGCCGCCTCCGCGACCTTGGGGGTGAGGGAGCGCCGCACCATTAGCCGTCCACGGACGGCAGGGGCGGACCTGCGAGAGGCGAGGGCAGCTGCGGTGAGGACAGCGGCAGGAGCCGGGGCAAGGGACGGCGAGGCCAGGGCAACCTTCGTCGTGGGCAAGGAGAGTCGGCGGAAGCCCTGGGCGCGGCGACAGCAGGCTCCGCCACTACATGCCGCGCACAGGGATGGAGAGAGGGCGCAGCGGGGTGCCGGATCTGGTCGTGGTGGTCAGAGACAACGCCGGAGGAGGGAGATCAGGCCGGCGGCGGCGTCAGCACGCACGCGTCGCCATGGTCGCCCTTTCCCCGACCTTACCTCTTCCGTTTTTAGTCGCTCCACATCATACATTTGGTATCACAGCCTACCCTCGCAGTAATTCGGGCGTGTGCGGTCAGGGCGCGAACATGTGAACATGTGCCGGCACTAGACGCATGGACGGGTACCAAGAGGGTAAGTTGTGAACTGGGGGTTGACCAACGATGGCGCCAATTTTCTAAGGAGGGAAGGATGTGAGATCCTGGCCTAGGCTTAATAGGATTGATAGGATACTCATATCAACAGTTGCAACTTCTTTTCCGAAAACTCATCTGAAAAGAACTCCGAGGTTAACCGTGTTTGGCCTGAAACGATTAGAAGATGGGTGATCGACCGGATGATAGACCAAAGTTGGATTTTTAGACTCGAGTGCAACAAATTTCTTAGACACCACCAACGCTGCACATGCTCTTACTGTTCTTTAAAGATTTAGCTTTATTTTCTTTCCACGCTCATTTTTTTCAGTTTGGATGTAGATAAAATAATGCATGTAATATTAAGTAATGGTATTACACAGAGAGCACCGTTTTGACTCCCGAGCTCATATGTTCCTGCCTATTTTCAAAATTCCAAAAACATATGAAAACAATTTTAATTTTTTTGAAAAAAAGTAGTAACAAACATATGCTAGTGTTCTAAGTATGTACAAAGTTTTATGGTGAAGTGACATTTTTTATGCTCTATGCAAAAAAAAATTATTAATCATTTGTGGCAACAAACAATTTCAAAATGAGCACATATTTAGTCTTTTTTGGCAAAGCACCATAAATGTCATTTCAACATGAAATTTATACATACTTAGAATAGTAGCGTATGTTTGTTGCCCTTTTTCAGTCTTTCTTAAGTCTTTTCATATTGTTTTTTAACTTCGAAATCAGGCAGAAGCACGTGAACTCGGGAGTCAAAAGGGATTTGTGTACTGTACACCGGTATTCAGTATTTGAATAGTGTTTGTAAAGTCACTGAAAATGCTAGTACTATATATGTTTTAGAAAGTTCTCTTGAGAATATGTAAATTTAAAATTTACATTCTCGCTTTATCGTCCCACAAGAATCAAAGGCTTGACGCTACTCGCTACTATATACTCATAGCTCGGGAACCTCATCCTGGACGGCCATTCATTTCTTGTGCATAGAAAAGGAGTCACTGTATACTTGCTACTGGAGGAGCGCATGGCGGCAGAGCGGACAGAAGTGACTGCGCGCCAACCACTTCTCAATACAGCTCCGGTGGAAGCTATGCCTGTATTCACACGGCACCACGGTGAGATCGTCGCCCACCTCAAAGTCCTCTATGCAGATGACGCACCCGCCGCCGCCATCGGAGACCGCGCCGGCGGCACTACCGTACTTGTACGTCTCCAGAGACACAGCCGAGACAGCGGAGGCCGACACGGACCGGCCGGAGCCGCTGTTGCCGTATACGTACGCTTCCAGCTCCATCATTGCGATTAGGCTTCGCATGGTTCTATCGTCTTCCTCAAGCTCGAGGTGGAAACGCTGGATTCTTCGCTCGAGCTCCACACGCCCCCGTGCAAGCTCGTCGGAGGTCGGCCTTAAATTCCGCATGAAAAGTCAATGTCCTCGGCGTTGCTGTCGTACCCGTGCGCTTCTCCTTCGTCGCCCATTGCAGCAAGAAGGATTTCTTCGATGATTCTTTCGAGATTGTCGTCAAACTCATCGCCTCCTGGGAGCTGGGAGTTGGTATCCATATGGTCGAAGCCCTTTTGATTGCTACTAATATAGATCCAGCTGATTTATTTAGGTAATTGGATAATTAAACGAATCGGAGTACAAAATAAGTACAGAATGATGTAGAAAAGGGAGGACGTGGGATCGAAGCCGAGTCGGATCAGAATTCCCGACTCCGAATAGAAATTGATGGACCCTTAGTCCATGGGCCCAACTTGTTCGTCTTTCTAGCGCAACAGGGTTCCGGTCAAGAAAAAGAAAAAGGAAAACGGTTAACCAAAACCTTGATCTCAAGTCTGACTCGAGCGATGAAATTTATATTGAATCCTTATTTGGTTGATTAATAAAGCACACACGTTTCCCTCCAAAAAAAAAAAAAGTCGACTCGAGCGAGCGAGGACTCACGCGCATCCGACCGTTCGCGCCGCGTGCAGGCCCAGCTTCCCGTCGGAAGCGCAATAGCACAGCTTTCATTTTTCTGGCCTAATTTTAGTGCTGAAAAGAGCCCAATACATAATAGCAACAAAAGAAAAAAAAATAGCTACTTTTTGGGGGGGGGGGATTTTTTTTCATATTAGATTTGTAACCAGTACAAGATTGTTGCGACAGCACACGCCTAATTTTGTAACTTTTTCTGGGCAGTTGTTACAAGTTTCTCTTTCCTTGATTTTTTCAATGTCACGCACGTTTTTCCAAATTGTAACAAATATGTATGTTTTTTATTGTGAAATCAAACATCATATGTTGCAAGTTTTCTGGACGCTTTGCAAGTAAGTTTGTGTGTTCCCCCTGTTTTTCGATGATGTTTTTTCGTTATTTTTCAAATGTTCCAAACACATGTATTTGTTGCGATTGCTTGTGTTTCTTATTTAAATAGATGGTGGATTTTGTTGCAAATGAATCTGCAGCGAAATAATGGTTTCTTGTCCACTTTAATTGCTTCAAAGTTCAAACACATGGTTTTTTAGTTTTAATCATTCGTAACAAAAATGTTAGTGATTTCTATTGCAAAACAATCTACAACAACAAAAAATGTTGTTTAACCATTTTCTGTAGCATTACTTGTTTTCAAAATGTTGAAACGATTTGTTACAGTAACATATTTTTTTTGCACGTGGGTTGAGGGATTTTGTTGCAATACTAGGGGTAATCACCACAGTGATATTTTTGTTGTAAATATCGACAAGGTCAGGCGCAACGTGATATACTCCTTCACTTAACTGTGTAGTGCGGGTTGTCATTCCAAAAACTAAGAGACTAAAATACAAAAATATGATGTGTTGATTTCTATACGAAGGATGGTGATCCGACGGTGGGGAGAGGGACCTAAATTACGCTTTTAGAGCCACTTACACCAAATTTGATTCGCCAGAAAAACAATTAGCGCAACAGGGTGGCCATATGGAGTTTTTTTTCTAGGGAGCTCCTATTTACCACTTATAGTGTGCAGTGGTGAAGCTCCTCTACGGGTATTCTCATGAACTCCATTTTTGGTGCTTGAACAATAAATATTTTGTATTACTCTTATTTTCTATACTTTAATTGATATATAAATTTACACATGCTAAGTCAGAATAATAATGGAAAAATATTTTCTATTATCAAAATAATTAATCAAGTAAGTCAAAATAAATGTTCATGTATCAGAAATTGATGGCGAGGCGAAACATCAATTCGATGAAAATCTAAAACTACTTATCTGGATGGTTAATGGATGGAGCAGATCCGAGGTGGGATTCCCGATCAGTAACTTAACTATGTTTTCCGCTTAACCCTCTGTCTCTTCTCCACGATGTTGCAATTTAAAATACTCTAAAATCAAAATTCGTGGAAACGTTACATAATCTTCTATCTTTGAGTTTCATGTATTTGTGAAAATAATTATATCTAATCTTCAAAATTTATTAATCCTGCTAAAATGGACATTTTATTTTTAAATTTAAAATTTCAAAATTCAGAAAATTTTGGGATGTTACACCTAGTGTGTGCGATGTTGCCAATAATTAATGAATGTGATTAAGTATAATAAATCGTGTGTGATATTTAAATATGCGCAAACATGTTTGCAATGGAAACCATGGGCGAAGCCCTCGACATCACACACGTTCAGATATTAGCTAAGCGTGTGCGGTGGCGTCCTCCGTCGCACACGATTTACGAAATCGTGAATGCTGATACCCCATCGGCAACCCACACCTGGTGACGGTTTCGGTTAACCGTATGCGAAGAGCAATTTCAATAGTAAGAAAATATGCTGCCATCGTGGCCACAGTAATTTCTTACTAAACATACATGAATTCATAACAGAGATCCAAGAAAAAAATAGACAAATCAGACAAAGTGCCAAAATACAAGTTGTGTTGAATTTGGTCCATTGTAACCATAAAATTTATCATTTTCACTGTTAATGTTGTGTTTCAAATTTAGACTTGAATTTACGTGACGATATATATTTGTATTGTATCAATGTCTAAACTCTTTTTGTGGTCAACCGGAGTTTGGTGCTCCAGGTGCACCAATTGCTCCGTTGCACATGACCGCCCGCCATTGACCGGGAAGAACACGGTGCTTTTCCAGTAATTGAAATTTACACATCGCTAGCCTAATTTGCTTGAAGCCCATTGGACATAGGCCAAACCAAGAATTGAGTAACACATCAGTCTCCTTTTTTTTTTTGAGAGAGAGAGCAACCACATATTTCATTAATCGAAAATCAAGTTACAATATGCAACACATGTGGAAACTAAAAGACAGACCGGAATAAAATGATTATCCTGAATTTGCAGATGAAATCCTAATAGATCGAGAAATACAAAATCTTCCTACTCCCGCACGAAATTGCACGCAGTTCACACGTGTCGCTGCCATCAGCAGATCCCGTGGGAAATATCAAATTTGTAAAATTTAAACACTACTAACAGAACTCGAATGCATTACCTAGAGGCTAGAACTCTGAAGTACCATGGTGAAAGAAACAGTCAGCTCTATGATTGCAAATTCGTCAACTTTTAGTAATTGGGAGCTTAAGCAGCTCTCTTGTCGGCGGGCAGCGCGTGGCGGCAGACTGGACAGAAGCGGCTGAGTGCCAACCACTTGGCGACACAGCTCCGGTGGAACCTATGCCTGTACTTACACGGCAACACGCTGAGATCGTCTCCCACCTCGAAGTCCTCTTTGCAAATGACGCACATGGCGGCTCCATCGGATACCGCGCATGCGCCGTCGCCGTACTTGTGCCTCTCCAGTGACGCGACAAACGCGGAGGAGGCCGGCACGCAGTTGCGGCACCCGTTTGGTTCCAGCTCCATCGACCGCCTTACTGCTTCCTGGAGCCGTGCAATGTCTCGGTCGATCTGTGTACCGACCCGTTGAAGCTCCTTCTTGATCGGGATGCTCAAATACCGCACGGCGCCACCGTGCCTTGGAGTCGGCGTGAAAAATTCAAGCTCCTCCCCTTTGCCGGTGTAGGTCCAGTGTGCTTCTTCTTCATGTTCGTCCAGATTCCGCTTCTGTTCATGATCGCCGTCAAACTCAACGCGTCCTGGAAGCTGAGAGCTGGCATCCATTTTCGAAACCTGGGGAGGATAATCGTCCATCCAACCTCAAGTTCGACAACTCTTTCACAAAGTCGATCAATCACGTTCGGTGTTGTTAATATATGGACGGCTGGCTGTCCTATTTAGGCAGTCGAACTAAATAACCTAGTCGGAGTAGAACTGGAGAAGAACAGAAGTTGATAAGGAAAAGGAAGGAGCTGCGATGGGATTAGCCTAGTAGTTGGATGAGAATTCCTCTTTATTTGTTTTGACAAATTCCTTCAGCAATCACGCCCACTCGCGCTGTTTCGCTTAAGGTCAGTATTTTCAGAAACGGCTTCTGAGAATTCAGAAAGGATTAAATCAACAACATTCAAATTATTCAAAGCTCATGGGTACTCACTCTCGCCAGCTAAGCTGTTTCTTCAGCTCCTCGACTTGGGTCTTCTCTGAAGCAAGCATTTTCTCCAAGTCGGCGTTCTTCAGTACAAAGCTCTTGGCTTCTGCCAAGAATAAAAGAAAGAAAATAATAAGTCTAGAGTCTCAAGCGGACACCAAGAAGTCGACATGAAACTCGGGGCTACACCCACTAGATGCGATGTGCGTGCTCCCAGTGTCAACAAAAGGAAGAATCAAAGAAAAGTGGATTGTGCCATCCCCGATCGCTAATGCATCACTTGTGCCATCCCTGATGGCTAATCCGCGAGTTTTCCACGAAAGTACTGTAAAAGATCCCTCAAAATCAGAAGAGTAGACATCATTCAAAACACATTAGTTCACTAGCGGCACTAGAAGGCCTAACAGTTATGACATTTCTACTTTTAATGTTGGTTTTTTCCTTTTTACATTCCGTCTGTATACATGATGCACATAACACTTGAGTTTGTCATTTTGCCTTGACATGTACAGTGCTATTAACACAATTTTTACATGTAGAGTACTATTAACACAATTTAATTTGTAGAATTCTCCTTCATCTTCTCGACGAATGTCGGCTCTTCTCTCCCAACTTGTCGCTCATCCTCCTACTCAAACCCACCACCAGAGCTCGCTTACCGCCTTTCCTCTTCACGTCATACCCACCAAAAGAAGCAGGGAACGGCGATGACTGCTTCCCTGCAGGTACCACCGCTAGTACCGGAAGAGGAGAGCTCCCTACTGCATTTTCAGCAGCACCTTCCTCACCAAACTGCCTCGTGCTCAGCAGTGGCCTCATCAACTGGTCTGAAGGTAGGGTTTCCAAATGGAAGCTTGTTGATGCTTCTGTTACAGGTTCTTGTGTTTGCCCACGAGTGGACATGGCGTTCATCAGTGCTTCATCATTGCTTCTACTTGAAGGAGCAGCTGGACTTGATATGCTAGTTTTGAGCTTGGCACTGACCTTCAGCATGGAAACAGCATCAGGCTGGAGCGTACCAGTCTCTGCGTTGTGACTTGCAGCTTCGCTGGGTTCACGATTCAGCCATATAAAAGGTGCAGCTTTGCGAGGCACCCAGTCATCCTTCTCCGATATCATCCATGACATGGGAATACTTTCGCAATTCGGCAGTACCAAGCTTTGATGAAGTGAAGCCTGCAGGGTATAGGCAATGTTCTAGGATTAGGCATACAGTCCGGCAGATAACACGGTAATCAGATGCAGTTGAAGGGAAACCTTGATTCTGTTGCTGATAAGCGAAGCGATGTGGCTGTTGGTGATTTTTCTATCCCCAACTGAAGACTCTAATTCCCACTCAAGCTCAGGCATTGATGTAAATCCATACCAGATTCGATCAGAAGGAGGGGGCTTTATTTGTATGCGCATTGTCCCACGAATAGATGTGATTTTAATTGCCAATGAAAACGGCACCTTTGGCAAGAGTAAGGAGAAAAATCACACGCGTCAGAACTTCCTGGCTATATAAGTAGCATACTATTAAGTTAAGTTTGCATCTAAAGTTTTTTCATCTACGGTTTGATATCTGGCCTAAAATTCGAACATGCCAAGTATAATTTTGCCTGATATTGCCCCTCCCAAACAGACCACTGGTGTGAAAAAGACAGTAAGTGCAAACGTAAAAAAATTAGGGAGTACACAAATGGAAGGAGGGAAGGGAGTTTGGTAAACATGATATGTTCAAATGAAGGAAAAAACTTGAATAGCCAGACTGTATTGTCATGAGCATCATTTGATTAACCACTACCAATTGCCTGTGTAAACAATACATTAGTGCAGTCCCTGAAACAAAGTAAGGCAAGATAACCTGGGAAACATGGTCAGTTACTGCATGCACGATATTTTTCCACCTTGCCCACCAGTGCTCTTTGATCGCTTCAACACGTCTGGTACAGAAGATCAACAAGCATCTCAAGTCATGAATTATGCAGTTAGATGAATGCAGATTCACCAATTACATTCATCAGAATAATGTCTGAGTTACAATTTGTGAAGGAAGAAAGAGTTAATAGGTGAGAGGAAAGAACACAAGAGAACTAGCATAAGCAATCATGATACAATTATACACAACATCCAGATGATGAAAAAAATCCAATAAATACTGAAATATATGAACATGACCCTAAAATAGGAACATAAAATTTAAACCATATTTGGGGAAGAGATCAATGACAACACACATTTTACTATTGAATTAGTTATTTATTCACAAACTAAATGGTCATTTACCAAATCACAAGCAGATAAGGAAAATGTGTAGAAAAATTCAAACAAACCTGCCCATCTTCAAGTTCCACTACAGAAGGCAAAAGTTGTGATGATCGCAATTGGTTTCCAGAATGCTCAATATTTTCCAAAAGTCTGAATTCACAACCTCATTACAATCCGCTTGGAGAGTAGTTTTCATTATGTCTTTTTGCAGCTCTGGTTCCTGAAGCTCGAGCCTCGCTTTAATATGCAGCATTATTCCACTACAATATTCAAAATCAACTTCGAAAGCCCACAGTTCACTTAAATCCCTTGGGAGGACTCTCATCCTACGTAAATATGGAGGAAGCTCTCCAAGAGTGAGATCAGTAAGTGTAATTTCACCAATGTAGGCTGCAGTTCTCATGTTTGACAATGCTCGCTGATCAGCAAAAAGTACCCATTAACAAATACTCTGGTAAAACGACGAGTTTATTTGTAAATATAAGCATGATCTAACCTGAATGCGTGCTCTAACAGCCTTTCTTATTCATCACTCAATTTAGCATCAAAAAACAACCGAGAGATTAGAAGGTTCCAACAAAGTGTACCATCGTCAGAATACTTTTCATCTATATTCGCATCAGAAGAATCTGAGAACCTGCTGCTGTAACTGAAATCAGAACTAGGGGTGCTTGGTTGCTTTAGGTCTTGTGAGGATGAACTACTGCTGGACCTTTCTATTGGTGCATCAATCATTGAGATATTCTTACCAAACGTTTTCCATTCTGCTTGTGCTGACATTGAGCTTGTTCTAGTCTCTAGGGGAGCTTTTCTAGATGCCTTCCTAGCCAACTTTTTAAGGAAAAGGCGGGCTTTTGATGATCCATCAGACTTTACTGCCTTGTCCATAACCTCATGATCGTCAGCAGAACGTGCCGAGGATTTTAGGAAACAAGGGTATCCCGTTTAATGAGGATAGGTAAGTTTTGAACTCTTCATTCAACCTCGCATGCCAGTTCAGTTTCTCCTTGTCTGTAGAAGATGCCAGACGAAGTGCTTTGCACCATGATTCCTTCTCTGAACAGGTGTCGCATAAAGATAACATACCTTACTCCCCATGCAAATCTCAGATCCCTTGCTTTCAAGTTTTATCGGATACCTCTTAGCCCTGAAAGAAAATTGCCAAATATATATGGTGGTTACATTGAGACTACAGTGCATACTAGAAGGGTATCATAGCATCAACATTAGAATTCGCTAAGTAGGAATATATAGTAATTGTTAAAAGAAGCCTAACTCGGAAATTAAAGTGTGTTTAGTCTTCAGCTGAATGCAAAATATAAGAACATTTAGTTAGCCTATCATACATGACAAGGCCAAGATGTTGATGACATAAGTTGTACATTGAACAATTTACACATTCAACATGAAAATGATTCAGCACGACACAAAAATGCTGAAGATCACTGTATGGTAACAAATTTATCTGCACTAACCATTTACGTGACGGTAGATTAGAGGCAGAAACAGCAACAACTGTGCAATTCAGAAGCTCCATGGTTTTCTGAGAACCGCTAGGACCTGACAAGATAAGCGAGTGACCTTTAATTTTAGCCAGCGTCCTTATGGGAAAACCTCGACAATATTCTTTTTATCCTTCATATATTTCTTAGCCCCATTTGGTAAGTGGTTGGTGTTGCTAATTTTTTGCACCTTTTCTGGCTCTAGCATCCATAGATAACCCTGCAACACGCAGGTATGGCCATCAGGTGAAATGATCCAAATTGCAAGCACAAGTGGCTCGTCAATGTTCTTTTCATCCCTACATCATGTGACACGCTCTATATGGTCAGTAAGGCTAATTCATGGTCCAATAGCAAAACAAAACAAAAAGCTAGTTCATACTATATCTAACAGAGAGCAGATACAATTTCAGAAGAACAGATTACTGCTCAAATCAACACTAACGAAGAAAATATTACTGATTTAATCATCACTAAGAATTCAATCACAACTATTTGAGAAATTCTACAATTTTGGTTTCCAAGATGGGCAGGAACTCTGAAAAGAAACGAGCTTTTCTGTAACTTCCCCATTATTGTGATAGACCCAGCTGCAAAGTGGTAGGCAGGGGAAGGTACACGGATAGAATACAAGTAGCCTTACCTGCTTCTCGGTTGCTAACGGCCGGTCGCCGGAGAGATCGCCGGCGGCGGCGACCTCCGGCTTTGGCCCGCGGCCGCGCAGAGCGCGGACGGCCCAGAGGAGAGCCGCACCCTCCGCGAGAGCGAGCGCCAGGAGGCCAAGGAGGAAGCCCGAGAGGAAGACCGCCACCGCCATAGGGGACGACGAGGACGGTCCACGAGACCTTTTCCCCGCGAGGCAGCTCTGCTCTGCGACGAACAAGAGGCCATTGGAGGTGGAGAGGGGTCATGCGAAAGTCCATCCTGGCATGGCGCTGACCTGCAGGACCCACCTGTAACCGCGTTTGTTTGATTGCAGAGCATTTTTGTGTGATGGTCGTACATGATTAAATTTGTATATTAGACGGCTGTTTTTCATTAACATTTTACCCGGCAAAGGTGAAGCACCTCTGACGTCGGGGGTGCTCATGTAGGCTGCACTCTGTGTCTTATGAAAAAGTTTAAGCACGTCCGATAATGCTAGTCGATGCCGTCCGTAGCTTTGTGAACTCCAATCATAAGCAACTTTAGTTATAAAACTGTACAAGTGACCGTTTTCATATTATTATACAACCTCACTTCATTTATAAAATCCGACGACCAAAGTTTTTGGTGAATTTAGAATCAACGGTCACGATCATTGATCGTTGACTGTAAAAAGAAAAATTAGTTATTTATCAGGGGGAGTTTATTAATTGATCTACTATTTAAAAAAATAACGATGCACCTAGAAATAGATGGTTTGTTATATAAGATGGATATTTCTCCGCTAAAGAGACTCGTCAAACGGTTTTCAGTTAACTAAGTCGATTCTACAATTACACAAAACTAAGGGTTCATAAATTCTAGATAGCTAGTGTTAATGGTTTATTTTTGTAGTGCCAAAAAACCATTTTAGTTCTTTAAGATGAAGGTCATGATCATAGAAATTCAACCATTAATGTAATTGGTTTGAGAAATTATCTTCTCTTGGTTATTGTCGGTGTGAATTGATTTCTTAATTGTCCAAAGGTGTTTTTACATATCTAACGGAATTACCTCAAAATATTTAAATTTTTAGGACCATATATTATGAGATTAAAATTGTAATTTTTAGGACCATATATTGAAATTGGAATTTAATTACTTCACTACATAGTTATTTTAGGATCACTTTTCACAAAATGGATAGAAGATGTATGTTCTTTCGGACAAAATCTCAACATTTTTGTGAGAAGTAATATATTCGTGCCCCTGCGAAAATGATTTTTCTGCGGTTAATATGTTGCTTTATAGACTTGGAAAACTTACAAAATATAGATTAAAAAATTCGACCAAATACAAAAGTCTTGTGTCTTGATGCATTGTAAGAAAAAAATATTTTCTGCAAGCCATAAAAAGGATCACACCCCATAATCGCAACGATGCAATCGTAAGGTCTATGCAGTTCGTGAGAAGCGCTGACATCCCAACCGCCAAGCTGCCCTTACTTGTTCCTATTGTTGGGTCTCCAACTTTTTCGTGAAATGGAGGTTGAAACCCCAGCTTCTGCATCGAATCGATGCACACGGTATTTTTTTAAATAATTATTCAACAAAGCCGTAAAAAGTAATACATCGATAAATTTGAAGCCACCTTCCTGGCAACATTTTCGCTGCTCTTACCAACTTGATGAAATAAATGGACATGATCGGAACGGCCTGCCCAGACATTACACCAACGTGCATCATCTAAATCTTGATGGTGTCAAATGGTGCATCATGGTTTTCATGTCTGATTTGTGCTAGATTGTTGGGCAAAGGAAGGGTCAACAACTCTATAGCAGCATAGAAGATAGGAGCACTGCAAGCTGGTACAGATTCCCCAAAGCTGATATCTTTCATCTGTGTTTTGTTCTTCACTTTTCTATTGGCATGCATTTTAAACGAGCTGTGTCAAAGGGATGATTAAAAAATGCTCAACATGACCCCATTCAACCAACCGTCTATAGACTCAACAGGACCCCATATGTGCAAGGATGTATTTATGTATCGTGCTATTTTTGCATCACATTTTCTGAACAATGCAACACGAGATGACTTCTCTACAACTCAATTTCTAGGTAAATAAATTAATATCTGGATATTTTAACATGAATATTTATGAACTTTTTCACCTTATAGAGTTCTCATCCATTATCATGAACAAAATATTTGAGCTGCGCATGCACATGTCTTTCCATTATTAACTTCATTACTTCTATTTGAAAGATATGTCAAAAGCGGATGTCATTTTAATGTGTGTGCATTTGCATCTTTCCTTCCTCAACTGAACAAGCATCATCAGGCCGTCCAAATCTCTACTGGCTCTTGATATATTTGTTGTATTTCGAAAAATCTTGCATTGTGAAGAAGTAAAGCAATTTTTTGTTGTATAGAATAGGGTGATAGAGATGAGGAAATATCTTAGTAATAAAATATTGTATTTATTATTTATATGATGAATTTGAGATTTTAGTTAATTTCAGAGTAATTTCTTGATATTTGAAAAACTACTATGCAATGTGTCTCTAGCAATAAAAAGTTGAAGCTTTATGTCTGCCATTTCGAATTACCGACGTATTATGATATTTGCATGATGATATGTGTTTTATTGCACATGGGCCTATCAACTGTGCCAAGTCAATATCTATATGATGTTCTACGTAAGTGCTTCTAAATTTAGATTAAATTTTCCTTGATTTATTAAATTCTCCCTCCTACAAATATAATTTCTAACATTGCTAGTGCATTATTACTAGTAGTAACATCTCTCTAGTGGGAATAGCACAAGGCATTCATGATTGGTAGAATTTCTGATTGTTCAGGAACTGAGAAAACAGGTGCTGGCGACATAAGAAGAAAAATAGAAGGAACAAGGCGTATAAACCACCTCAAAAAAGTTACACGTAGATCATATATTTCACCTTTTTGGTCATAGTAGAAGACGACAGCAAATTTCCAAGATTGTTCGTAATTGATCAGAGGAGCGCAAGCCATGGATCATGGATGGATCCAGCACATTGACGTCTTACTATGTTTCAGTTGCGGCCGCGTTGGAGCTCGACGGGCAGCGCATGGCGGCAGAGCGGGCAGAGGCGCTTCCGAGCCAACCACACGTCGAGACATCTCTGGTGGAACCTATGCCTCCCGGAGCACGGCACCACGCTGATCTCGTCTCCCACCTCGTAGTCCTGGATGCATATGACGCACCCCGTGGAGTCATCGCCGCCCGTGCCTTCTTCTGGCCCACCATACCTCTTCGTCTCGAGCTTCTTGACCGCCACGGCAGGGGAAGCGATGCGGCCGGCGCGGGAAGGGAAGGGGCAGTTGTCACCGGCAAGCGGGAGGTGCGGGATCGGCAGGACGATTCCTTCGTCATCGTTGTCGTCGTCCTCGTCGTCGTCGTGTACCTCTGCCTCTTCACGGGAGTAAATCTGTCGGTACAGAGGATCGATTGGGAGGAAGTCAAGGCCGGTGTGCGGTAGCGGGAACAACACCGTAGAGCTGCCGCGTTCGTTGTCTTCACCGGCCATAGCTGGAGCGCGATCTGATGGAGATCGGTAGAGCTGGCTGGATCTCTGGCCCTGGGGTGGGTAGTTATCAAGCTAGTAGGTGATCGGAGGATGGTGGAAGCCTGGAAGGTACATGTAGGGAAATCCTCCGACGGAGCGCAAGCACCAATCCCCCTCGAATTCGAACTCGGTGTCCGACTTGCGATCAGCTTCCCTTTTTTTCTGACAGGAAAGTTCAAATCGTTGGGCTTATTCACGGCCCCGACCGTGGTTGGTCTCGGCCTCGTGTCGATTGTCCGGTGGCCCATTAACGTAATGGGCCTCGCTACGCTAGGAGGCGGGCAGCGCGTGCCGGCAGAGGGGGCACGCGTTGCTGCGGCCCAGCCACTCGGCGATGCAACCCCGGTGAAAGCTGTGCTTCTGCGAGCACGGCATCACGCCGAGCTCGTCACCGGCCACGAAGTCCTCCACGCAGATCACGCAGCCGTCTTCACCCTCACCGCAATGATACACACGCTTCTCCAGGCCGGCCACCGCCGCCGCGGGCGCGGGTACTCCTCCGAAGCCACCGTCGCGGTAGGCGTCGCCGGGGTTGGGCAGGGTCGACAGGACCCGAAGGACATCGTCGTCGCCGAGGACGCCGTGCAAGAAAAGGACCTCCAGCTCCTGGACGAGCAGCACCGATCGACCTGGCTCCTCTGCCACGTCGGCGTCGTCTTCGACTGATACAAACTGCTGCGACGCCCCCGCGTCTTGGTCGTCGTCGCCGTGGGATGGAAGCGGGACGAGCCAGTGCTGCGCCGCCGTGCTGCTGTCGATTACGAAGGCCAGGGTGCTCTCCATGCACTCGTCGGCCATTGTTGTTGTTGGCTGGGCAAGAAGCAAATTCAAATCTTGAAAACAAACACGTCACGCGATCCACGAACTGTCGATAGTATAGTAAGTCCGTGTAGCAACACATACAGAGAAAAAAGAAGTCGACGTTTTGTTGGGGTGATGATCTATATAGCCAGGACCCAGGATCGAGGACGCACCTGTCATTAAATTCGTGTGTAAGCAGAAAACGAACCCATTTCGGAATGGGAATCCTACTTCGCGGGCGACACGGATTTTTTTTTTTCAGGAGCAACACGGATTTTACTTTTGTTTTTGACCAGCGCTAGGAATCAGTCGCCTTCGGAGTCGTCAGATCCATTTAAGTGAAACGATCTCGCGCGTCCGATCTATGTAGCAAAAACGTTTCGCGTGTAGCACTTTGTGTCTTTTTATGTAACATCGCATGTAGCAAAAGAAAGTTAGAAAATGCTGCGTTCGATAAGTGTAACAAAAAAAGTCAAACACAACTTTTTTTTTGTCGCATGTAGCACTGTGTGTAGCAAAAATTCTCAGATGTGTAAAATTTACGATCGTGTAGCAAAAAATGTTGTAGCACTTTGAACAATGTTATGTAGCAAAAACCAACAACATATGTAACAAATCCCAAATTACTTGTAGCAAAACGTCGGTAAAGGTCACTTTTGCCAAAATCATTGTAACATTTTGCTCGTGCTTATCCAACAACAGCTATACACACATGTAGCAAATCCTAACACCGTATGTAACATTGACAAAAAAACTTAGAAAACTGACCTCCTCCAACAACCATGGCAGATTCGACCTCGCCGGCCATGAATCCTCCACGCTGGAGGTCATTCAGAGCCGGATCACTTTAAAATCCCTACCAATCAGCCCATGGTCATTGTCTTCTTCGGATCTGACGGTGTGTGACGAGCTCTCCGTCTATGGCGAGGTCACTGGCCATCAAGCGAAGACGGCATCCGTGGTGGCCGGCTTGGAACTGCGCCATGAGGCTCGGGGCGAAGATCAGGCGCGGTGGGAGCTGCGCGAGGTCGCCGCCCATCAAGCGAGGATGACGTCCACGGTGGCCGACCTGGAACTGCGGTGCCGGCGACGAGGCTTCGTGGCATCCCTCTTCTTCCATTCTGGCGACGTGGGGTTCTCCATCCATGGAGAGCTCTGGCACGTCTTCCCCCATGGATCCTGAGCCCTCACAGGAGGAACCGTCGGCGGAGCGCGGCGCGCTGAGGAGCAGCATCGGGCGCGAGGGAAGAGAGGCCCGTGGCCGGGGCTGGGCTTGGGGGAGGAGGCCGCCGGCGTGTCTTTTCCGCTGGAGGTCGAGGAGGTGCTGGATAGGAGGCCGTTTAGGAGAAGCGACCAAGGCCAGGCGAGAGGGCAGGAATGGCTGCGGGAGTAACGGAGAGGGAAGGAGGAGGCGGATGGGATGGTGTACGCATGCACGCGACTTCTACCCGACTGTAGCAACAGTCGGTTGTACAATAGCTTTTTCCTTTGTTTTTTGAGGAACAACACGGATGTTACAAGTCAGCACTTTTTGTTGGATCGGCCTGAGACCGGTCTCGTCTGCAACAGTGTAAACACAGTTTAGGAAGGGAGAGAAATGACCTGGTAGTCAGGGGGGTGGGTGCGCACCATCCTCCTTCCGTCCGATCTGAGTCTTGATTCGGAAATCGACGTGATGAAGTTTGACCGTCTCCCCACGCCAGCCAGTGTAACCCTTATCTCCAACAGTAACCGTGGGACCAATCAATCCATTAATTTTGGCGGCTGTCGTCATCTACTCTCAATCAATAATTGTAGGCGCGCTTTTTTTGGCGGCAGTTTTTCGGCTCCCTCCTTCGCGCCTTAGGTTCCCGCCAACTTTTCTAGCATCGGTTTTCTAGCGCTGGTTGTACCAGTTCAGTCTCGAGCATATAAACTAGTTGCTCTCACGTCAAGCTTGGCTCCCTCCACCTTCGTTGCATTACCATCTCTTCTCCTTTTGAGTACTAGCCACGAATGGAACCCCCAGGACTCGATAGGACTGGCTCCGTGGAGGCAATGACTCCTAGGACAGCTTCTGTTGCTCAGGCTGACCGCCGTCTCACTCGGCACGCCGTTGTAGCTACTATAGTTGAGCCTGATAAGAAGATTGGGCTGGCCGAGCTCACTCTCGAAGGCTACTGTTGAACACCGCAGAGCAGAAAGATTTAACTCTTTCAAATGAATCACTCTCGAAGGCTAACGTTCTGTATTTGTCTAGGTAGCCTCTTCTGCTGTAAGCTTTGCCGTATCTTAGCTACACCAAAAAATAATATTCATAAGTCTATTATCCTTACACCGCTGATAGTATATTCGTTCCGTGCTTGTAGGAATTGGTTTATATTCAAGTCGTTTCATGCAGACGTCCGCGTGACCGGATCTATCCTTAAGAGCTTCAGAGATGGGAATATAGAGTTGGGGTCTAATTTATGCAGGGCTCTGATGATAATGCTCCAGTACAAGGAAGGATGCAAACGGTGGAATAACGTAGATTATGCGATCAAGCACTTCTTTACGGCGGACGAATCGGTACCTACATGAATCATAGTTTGACTTGCACCGCTTTTTTTTTTTTTTTTATGAGATTACAGAGAGCTTAGTTACAGGATGGTTTCCGTGTAGAGATCATTCAGAGCAAGCTCTCTGACGGTGGCGTTGAGGTCGTTTCGCATGATGCCGTCTCCTTCAGAATACGCCATCTTGGCGAGCCCATCAGCAAGACAGTTGCCACTTCTGCCTATCCACAGAATGGAGCATTCCTGGAAGTTCTTGATCAGGAGTCTGGCCTCATCGTAGAGAAAGAACAGAGGAGACCTGTCAGTAGCTGATGACCGGAGAGCCGTAGCCGCCAGGGAGCAGTCCGTCTCCAGGATGATTTTGGCATGTCCGTCATTGAACGCCAGCTTGAGACCCAAGATCAGGGCCCTGGCTTCCGCTTCCTCAGCTTGGATGCATTTGTTAAGGAATGAGTGGCCCGCAAGGAGGACATGACCGTGTTCATCACGGATGACTGCCCCAGTACTGCCTGTCATGGACGCAGCTCGGAAGGAACCGTCTGTGTTTACCTTGATCCATCCGTGGGGAGGCGTAGTCCATCTGCTAGCAGTGGCGGGTTGTGCCACAGAAGTGGCTGGTGCCGCAACAGCCACATTTTTGAGCTTGGAGTCGTGGACCTTGGCTGGCGGCATGGAATAGCTGTGCTGCATCGCCAGCAAGAAACTGACAGAGTCCCAAATGGTGGCAGTACCTTTTTCGTGAACGATGTCGTTCCGTAGGTACCAGGACCTCCAGAGTACCAGCAGAGTCCTCGCTCTGGTCGTTTTGTCACAGTTGGATAGCAGAAGGAGCAGCCAGTCCTTGCCGGTGTCGCGGAAACAGTTTTCGGCGGGCAGCGGCCAATGCGAGCGCATGGCATGACGGAGAGCAACGGCTTTGGTGCAGGAGACGGTAGCGTGGAAGGCATCTTCAGTGGTACAGCCGCAAACTGGGCAGCATTCAGATAGCTCCAGCGTCCTCTTCCATTTGTTCTTCTGAGTAGCGAGATTGTCAGAGGCCACTCTCCAGCTGAATATACGAACCTTGGGTGGAACATCAGCCTGCCAGATGTTGTTCCATAGCTTTCTCTCGCCGCTGGGGGTGCTACTCAATCCTTGATCACCATGGTCTCTGTGTTTCAGATTGTATGCGAGCCTGTAGGCGCTTTTGACAGTGAACTGCCCGTTCCTCTCATAATGCCAGGCCCATCTGTCCTCAGTCTGCGAGCTGGGAATTGGGATTTGAAGGATAGCTTCGACATCAACATCATGGAGGAGTTCCCGGAGGAGGCCATGGTTCCATTCTCTCGTGTCCGGTGTGATTAGTTGGTTGACCCACCTTCGTCTGGAGCTTTTCTTCAGAGCAATAGTCTTGAGGCCATTGTCTCTTGGAATCCAGTTGTCCCTGGTGATTTGTGTCTTACAACCATCACCAATGCGCTTGATCATGCCGATCTTGAGCAGTTCGAGCCCATACTCGATGCCTTTCCAGGCGGGAGACGGATCGGAGGCGAAAACCGTGTCGAGAAGCGACCCATTAGGGAAGTATCTGGCCTTGAGGACCCTGGCGCAGAGGCTGCCAGGCCTTTGGATTAGGTGCCAAGCTTGTCTGGCGAGCAAAGCTTGGTTGAACATGGCCATGTCGCGGAAGCCAAGGCCACCTTTTCCTTTGGGCTTCGTGAGATTATCCCAAGCAGACCAGTGCATAAGGATGGCAATGGGGCGGGTTCGGGCGGATATACCAGAACCAGATCCAAATCCAAATCCATCAGCGTCACTAAGGCCTGCCCACGAAAGTATCCATGGGCATGGATGTCGCCCCATATCCAAACCCGCCGGATATCCATGGATATCCACGAGTAATGCATCGGAATATTAAATCAACAATATTTCAACCAAAAAGGTCTTAAAATATGTAGAATATCTCGCAATCTCACGGAAACTTCTTATTACAAGTTTCCAACACAACAATCCATGCATTCAAGAGATATTAAGAGATGGGCCTGGCGAAAAATACAGGTCTCACTGACACCCTTTTCCTCATCCGGAAAGACCCAAAGCCAGGGATCGGCGAAAAATACAGGTCCCACATGTCAATCGGGTATCCATTGGATATCCGTGGAGCAAAATCTTTGCCCGTGCCCACCCCATGAGTTAGCGGATATCCGCCCCATGAAATCCATGGGCAAAAACTGCCCTCCAAACCCTTATCCACCGGGTCGGATATCCATGGATATCCGGCTCCATGGATAAAATTGCCATCCTTACCGGTGCACTTTCCTCTTGTTCTCCTTATCACCCCACCGGAAATCACGCACAGCCTTCTCATATTGGTCACAGAAGCCAGCATTCATTTTGAAAACCCCCATGGCATATCCAGGGAGGGCCTGGGCTACTGCTTTGATTAGGGTGTCCTTCGCACCATGAGACATATGCATTTCAGCGTGATTAGTGAACCTCTTAGTGAATCTGCCCATGATGGGCTGGAAATGCTCGCCTTTCAGTCTACCTTCTGGAGTTGGAAGCCCCAAGTACTTTTCTTCAAAGGTAGCTCTCGAGATGTTTAGGATTGTTTTAATCTCGTCTTGGATGGGGTTCGGGCAGGCTTGGCTGAAGAGAAGGGAGCACTTGCTCAGGCTGAGCACCTGACCCGTGCAGGATTGGAAACTGGACAAGGCGCTGTTGATGGAGCGAGCTTCTTCAGGTGTTGCTTTAAAGAACAGGAGACTGTCGTCAGCGAACAGTAGGTTGGAGATGCCAGGGGCATTCCTCGCAATCTTGAGAGGGGTGATTCTGTTCGACTCAATCTGGGCCTTGAGAGAGCAGGTCATGGCTTCTCCCACGAATAGAAACAGGTATGGGCTCAAGGGGTCGCCTTGTCTCAATCCACGGGAGGGGCTGAACTGAGTGAGAGTGGTGCCATTTATTTTCACTGCATATCTAACCGATCTGACGCAGGCCATGACCCAATCGATCCACCTGGTGCAGAAGCCTAGTTTTCGGAGAGCACACTCGAGGAAGTTCCAGTCAACCCGGTCATAGGCTTTTGACAGGTCCAGTTTTAGTGCACAGTGTGTGTTCCTTGGGTTTTTCTGACACTGGATGTGGTGGAAGCTCTCAAAGGCAATGACCGCATTATCCGTGATCAGTCTCCCCGGGATGAATGCGCTTTGGGTTTCCGATATGATTCCATCAAGGTGTGGGCGCAGCCGGTTCACCAGGCATTTGGATATGATCTTGTAGGCGACGTTGCACCGCTTTATTTGTTAGACGGTACATAATATTAATCATGTACATTTTCCTTCTCTCAGTATTTCTTCAAGTCGGAAATTTTATCCCGGGACAGATGTCTTGAGTTGTACATGCAGAATACCCTGCAGTACCCAATGCAAGATTGCAAATTGGTATGTTCAGAATATATGTTCGACAGTTTTATAAATGTGAATCTATTAATTGATTTTTACATCTAATGTTTTCCTCTTTTTATTTGCACAGTTTGTTGCCATGGTTGATTACAACGATGGTTGGGCTTGCTATGCATTCGATATTTTCAAGAGAATTGCATGCATCATGGATCCACGATCTGGAAGCACGGACCACGATTCCGCGTTCGGATAGCAATCCATTTCACCTTTATAAGGGCCCAAAAAAGGATCACCGTTAGAAAAAAAATGACCGCGGTTACAAAAAAGTGTTCACAGTTTCTAAAGAAAGTATTCATGCATTTCCAGAAAAAACGATAAGAAAAAATATGGAAAATAAACCGAAAAATATTAATGTAGTTCCCCGAAAAAAGAAAAAAAAGAAAAGAGACAACAAAACCAAAAAAAAAACAAAGAATGGAAAAAAAAAACAGCCCAAATGGCCGGCACATGCCATAGTCTGGTGCAGGCCGAGTCGGTGCTCCACCTGGGCCACCTGGCTATAAGAGAGATACAGTCGTCGCGTTTAGAAACTCCAGGCAGGTTAGATTTGTCGGAAATACATTGGATGATTGTCCAAAGTTCGATGGAGTAACTGACCGCTACTACTTTCAATAAAAAAGTGACTGGTTGTTACTGTCATGAGCTAGGTGGAGACATAAATGTGCCTACAAAAAATAGAAAACAAAACAACCCCACACGTCTTGTATTCTAGCAGAATGTCGTCAACCAGTTTGGTTGAAAATAGGCCGAACCCCAGACACTATTACATGTCCAGAATCCACATGTCTCGGTTGGCAAGAGGGGATACCATGTTTGGATCGAGTCTATAATGTTTAAGTATGCAGGTGTGCATGAATTTGGTCATGTGACTATGAAGGTGTTTTTTTTTAACGAATGAAGGTGTTTAGAACCTGATTAAGTGTTGTTAGTATGTTGCATGCGTTGATCTGTAGTTAGTGTTGATCTGGTGATTTTCTAAGTGCTGTCGTGTTGTAAGAGATGGTAAGAGCACCGGGTTCAAATGAGATGAGTAGACCATTGCACCCCACACAACCAAACAAACACTTGTCTTTGGCATCCGATCACGCGAAAATCACAAATGCAGGTGACCAAACAACAAAATTGAGCATGGGTACAATATGGACAACCAAATGCACTGCCAAACTTAGCACAAAACCGTGTTCCGGCCTAACCAGGGTTTTTTTTTCGAGGCTAACTAGGTTTTCACTGGGTCTACCGCGTGCTGGAAGACCAAAATCCGTGCCAACACACCCTACTTTGTACCAGCACTCTCGGAGGAGCTATCTTCTACTCCCTCCGTTCTTTAATATAAGATGTTTTAACTTTTGTCCACATGCACATGCACACAAATATATGTAGACACATTTCATGTTCACTCATTTTAATATGCATATAGACAACATGTGTACCACCTAAAACATCTAACTACGGCCGGCCGGGCTATCGACATGGCCGCTGGTGCTCTGCGGCGGGCGCCACCGCCGCTACTAGACGCCATATCCATATGGATGTACACGCGCCGACCACTATGACTCACGAACAGTGTGTTTACACGACAGGATACTAAAAGTTGACCGGCCGGAGCGGCTGACCCTGCCTCCCGGCCGGCGAGGAGATCTATATATCTACGCACGAGGAGATGCACAGATCATGTCATGCTGCGGGCAAAAAGTGCTCTCCTTCAAGTGGCCGACCTCTCTCTGTTTCACACTCATCTGCCGGAAAAGAAGCGTACGTTCCCATTGAAAATGAAGCGGCGTGCGTGCGAGGAGCTGACACGGTGCGCTTTAACCAATTGAGCCCACCCACGCAGGAGCGCAAGTGGAGTACCTACAGTGACACTACTCCATTAATCTAGCCTTCACTCATCTAAGATCACAGTACTGATAATGCAAGTGAGTGAGTGGACACTATTGTCCACTCGGCACAAACCAACATCCTGTAGAAAAACACGTAAAGATATGGGACATACTCCGTATCTTTTATTCCAGGGATCCGCTTACAATCCATGTTTTGAGTTCGTGTTATTGTATGTACCACTCGAAACACATGTCACCTACGTAATGCTCCATGACACTACTAGTCGTACCATTGGTTTGCTCCGTAATCTCATCGAGTGTTTTTCTTTTTCGAAATGGATTGGATCTATTACAATCCAAAATTCTATCGAGGTTCCTAGCTAACGAAGCAACCACTAACGCTGCCAGAACAAGCTGCCGATGCGTGGTTGTCGCCGCACCCCTACCGGAATCGATCTGACCTTGTTTATGACAGTTGGGAAATCTTCGAGTGCGTGCTCGAAGCACCAGTGCTCTGGAGTCATAGTCATTACTGTTGAACCCGTGAAGCGATCTGAAACACATGACATCGGATCTCGCCGGCGAGCAAGCATATATCGCAAAACCCTAATCTCGTCGTCGGAGCTACGTCGATTCCGGTGGAGCTAGATGTGACGAGTAACTTTGCCCAATTCACTACGACCACCGGAGAAAACCTGGTTGAGATTAGTTAATATAATAACGCATGCATTATACAGTAGCATATGTATCATATATGAAATAAACGTTGAGTTGTAGCTATAGACCATACTAACAGCAACCAGACGTTGAGCATGTCCCATGGATTGGACCGGGTACAGAACCAGGAATGGAAGATAAGGAGGTCAACTGAATATTGTAAATATTGTATAGGTTAGAGGGGGGCATATAGGTAATTTTTTTAAATTTGGGGACCAAATCAAGATATTATGAAGAGGGTTTTAGAAAAAAAAATACCATGGGGAAGGCATGGCCCAACATGCCCCACCCCTGGCTCCGTTCCTGGCTTGGACGATGACGCTCTAACTGGGACTCAACTTCATTGACTTTGAGGAGCCAAGTCCACTATGTGATTTAGCCGATCGTGCGTATCAGCCATCTATTCAGAATGGAACACACACAAGTACACAACTGAGTGGTGGAAAAAATACTCCAAAATCAGTTTTTTTTTGAAAAATCCAGTAGATCGTGTATATTGTACTTTGAATTTTGGAAGATTTTCGGCCTATTTGGGAGTGCGGTTTGTGAATAAACAACTTTTAAAATTCTATCTCCTAAATATTGAACTCAAAATTCGAACTTTTTAAAAAAAGTCGAACTCCAGAAAAACTGATATGCTTATTTGTGCGTTAAGGGAAAGTATCATACTATTTGACCGTACTTTTGTGAACAAACTAATTTCCAAGTTTGGGTGATTTAGTCTCGACTCAATCTTGGCCATTCAATTTGCAGTGGATGGCCGAGATATGGTGGACTAAGTCACATAGAGGCTTAACTCCTCAAAGTGACTGAAGCTGAGCTAATGCATTGCCGAAGTTTGGTTAAACAATGAATGAATTTATAGTGTCCTCGAAAGTCAAATTGATTCCTCTGAAAGAAGACAAATAAAAGAAGCTAACATAGTAGCGGAAATTCACATTGGAGCTCGGGAGTAGATGCTCCCGATATTTCAAAAAAAATTCAAAATTTGAAAACTCATCAAAAAAATCTGAAAACAATCATGCACGTACATGACCATGGTACGCACCACCGTATTTTTTTTCGCGACGAAATACCATCGTATGTGGCCTGTACAAAAATGACAAATTTCCTGTCAGAATTTCAAATTTTGAACTGTACTTGTCTGACAGGAAATTTGTCATTTTTGTACAGGCCACATACGATGGTATTTCGTCGCGAAAAAAAATACGGTGGTGCGTACCATGGTCATGTACGTGCATGATTTTTTTCAGATTGTTTTGACGAGTTTTCAAATTTTGAAATTTTTTTGAAATCTACCGGGTGCATCTACACCCGGGAGCCAAAACGCCTCTTAGTTTCTACTTTGTTTTTATTACTGTACAGGACACAAAAGGTTGCAATCTTAGAAAGAAAGTTGAGAACACTGCATATGTGATTCTACAATAGTTCTTTTTCTCCGGTAACTCTATTTTTTCGAAGAGCCCACATGGGTGCTCAGCCCCCATGCACTCGGTGCCTCTGTTCATTATCGGCAGCAACGCAACAGGTGGACAGGATCAGGGGAAACGTGAGAGCAGCACCTGTCTAACCTCTAGCAAATAGCTTGATAGATAGCCACCACCATGGCGGCATGGCGATCGCCCAGCATACCATGTTTCATCTCCATCACTTTTGACCAGGGAGCCACATCCCAAAGCTCTGCTTTCGCTGCTCCCACAGCATCTATCTTTGCGAGAGAAAAGAAACCTAACCAGCCAGAGCAAACGGCAAGGAGATAGCTAGTACTGTGTGTGTGAATCATTGCCGTCGCTCGCATGTGGGTAGCATCTTTGCATGTCTCCCTTTTCCTGATCAAGCCAGATTTATCAAAGCCAACTGTCGTAGCTGCACGGTGTTGACTTTTGCTCGTACAAAGCTCTTCCATGAACCATGGCCAACATACGGAATCTTGCACAACAGATACGATCGATCTGGTAGCTTTTTAATGGATTCGACAGATCGATCACTGCCTTGCATGAGAAAACAACTACTACTAGTAGTTGCTGCTCCGTTGGACTTGTGGACGAGATGGTTGAAGAAAATTATATACTAACTTGAAGGCTAGGACGGCATGGATTCAGTGGTTTCAGTTCAGACAGGGGTCGTCACGGTCTCACAGGCAGACAGAGGAAGACGACGGACAGACATACGGGCAGGCAGGCAGACATGCAGCAGAAAACAAATGCAAGTGCCTATGCAAATACAACATACAAGTACTCTTGTTCGTTCATTTGACAGAGCGCTTCATATCATGCCAAGCAAGAGTGCTCAAGTACTGATCAATCCTAAACTGAGGTTGCTAGTTGGTTCCTCACCACCTTCAGACTTCAGCTCACCATCTGAAATCTGAACAGTGGCTAGCTAGAAAGAAAGGAAACAAACATATATACTTGAAGTAGAAGACAACCATACCATTTAGGAGGAGTAGTATATTAATTAGACTAGTATTAGTGATGTACAAGCCGACGATGTGAAAACAGCACGCATATGTTCCTTCCTAGATGGACGGGCCACGGCACGGACACAGCCAAAACAACAGGTAGATAAGATATGATTAAAGCCATCATGATAATCGTCAGATGATTCCTTGTGTCAACTTAATGTCCAGCATCCTCAGCGCGCTGACTCGATGGGAGAGCTAAGCTCATGGCCTGCCCTTGTGCTGCGTGTAGATGTAGTCGAGGTGCGCGTCGTGGAGCAGCCTCCTCTGCATGCACTCCTCACCGGCGTTCCCCTCCTCGCATGCCTCCTCCTCTGCCGCCGTCAGCACCTCCGAGACCGCATCCTCGCCATTGTCGACCTTGCCACCTTCCACTGGCCCGTCTAACGCAGCATCGACAACCTTGACGTCGTTGATGGCACCAATATCTGCGAAAATACAGCTCCCTAAGTCAGGAGTATGTAACACAGAGGGAAGAAGGTATATCTAGGTTGTGGTGGCGGTATGGTGCTACCTTGGTGAGGAGCAGTGCTGGCCGGGAGGAGGCGAGCGGCCGCCGCGCAGTGCGAGAAGCTGAGGAGGAGAAGCAGGGCAAGAGCAGCGAGCGGCGGCGACGACAAGATACCGCAGCGTCTCGTCATCCCTATCGATTTCTTGCTTAAACTAAGCCGCGTTGTTGAAGAAGAGAAGAGTTGTACGAAGCTAGACAGATAGTGTGCTAGTGGCTTCCGGAGCTAGCGAATGGATGTTGGCGTTCGTGGTGGCGAGGAGGAGCTATTTATAGCTCGGCCCCGGCAAGTGGTGGGATGAGTTCGCAACTTCTAAACAAACGCACAGGCAGTTTGGCACGGACACGGTAATATTTTAGGGGTCTACTTTGAGATGGAACGGACACGCACACGCACACGCAATATCACATGTGTATAACACGAGTAGATTCAGATTGGTTAATCCAAGAGCGCCTCTAGCTTTCGATGCCAAAACAAACAAGCACCTAGTTGTAGCTAGGGCAACCTCCAATACCGTGTGCCTTCTTTTTTACTGTTTCGGTGCCAAACACAAACAAATACACGTTTGTTCAAGGTTAATTTAACAGGAACTCTCCAAATTTAGCCTCCTTCTTGTTCACGTCATCAGCGGTAATCGCGCATACGGTGTTGGGGAGAACGGGGTTTCGTCTGGTCGCTGCTCCCACGGAGTGGTGGATCTCGTACAGTCTATTTGTGTTACACAGATTTGGTGTCAGAAGATTCAGATCATTTCAAGGGTTTAGTAACAACGAATTCAACTCTAGGGCGCTGATCTTTCGGGGCACGTGCACAAAGATTTTCCGGCTTTCATCAACAATCAGGGCATCTCCGTGCGACAACGGATGATCATATATAGCTCTCATAATCGTGGATGCATGTAAGCCAAGATAGGTAAAAGTGTACGATATGAGTTCAACCCCATCAAGCTCATCAAATCCCCTCTTAATAGTGTGGCATATCTAGTCAAGAGAATATAAAATGGTTTTTATCATTTATGTCACTATGACCGACTCTAATCTCTGTTTTGCCATTTGACCGATCGAACTCTAAATGCCCGCCGTAGATTCCTCAAAAAAAGAATATATAATCTCGTAATTGTGGATCCATATGAGGTGGGATAGGTAAAGTGTGTGATATGAGTTCAACCACATCAAGGTCATCAAGAAACGCCTCTTAATAGTGTGGCATATCTATAACTATAACTCAAGAGAATATAAAAGGTTGTTATCATTCCTGCCACTATGACCAATAGAAATCTCAGTTTTGCATTTTGACCGATCAAAATTTCACTCTCGCCACTGCTATGTTACGACACTCCTCGGTTTTGCCACTCCGTCTCCCCGGTTAGTTTTGTCCTCACTTTTGTCATTCCTGATTCTCAATTGTGGTTGGCTCCTTGATTTCGTTAGAATCTAGCAATTCTTCATTTTTCTGAACTGCTCCGCAAAAAATACGATGCAAGAAGTTCCTAGCTCCATGTCATCACATCGGCAATCGAGAGCAGTTCACACATGAAAAATGGCACATAGCTCCGACCATCAGTGAGATTAAAAATAAAACGAGAGGGATTGAGAAAGAGGTATGGCAAAGCTAAGAACTTTTCGTCCGTGTAGCAAGCAAAGTTTTTTTTGCCATCTAAAGTCACAAAAAATTGTAGCCCAAAATGTAATGTATCATTTAGCGAATTTTTTAATATACACATCTTTATGTTTCCACAGGATTTATTTTATTTTAATGTAATTTCGAATTTTTAAAATTCTGGCCTCATCGGGGTCTGGGAGTGTACAAAACTGAACTTGCCATTGTAGTTGTTTTCGAGGCAGACAAGGGCGTGCCTGATATCCTGGCATTTTCCAACAATGAGGAGCATGAGAATATAGAAAAGTTTGGACGGGTCTGCTAAGCGTCCAAAACTGAACTTGCCTATACTGTGATAACTTACACCGTGCTGCCATTTCCATCGTTTGGAATCTTTGGACAGAATATCAAACAAAGCATACGTGCTGCTTATAGCAAGCGAAACTCCGCGCCTAATTACTGTTGACATATCTTTTCCCCAGCGGATGCTAAGTTCGATATTTTGGTAAGCCAGGCCGGAGGCGTGCAAAACTCGAGCAGGTTCCTTCATTTACGCATGCATGGATGCGTTTGTGGACACCCAAAGCCAAAGCTGGTTAGCACGACTCCAACGGACCGACGCATCGAGTCCGCGCGCATTCATCCCTATCCGGTGGAGCCAAAAACACAGCCCAACGGGGCGACGCGAACGGATCGCGGTCCGTTTTTCTGTCCGCCGCGACGCATTTATGTCCCAAATTTGGGCCACCGATGCGTTGGGCGCGGACACAAAACGGACAGAAAAAGAGGTCCGTGGTGTGTAACACCCCGGCCACCCCCGGGCCGGGTCTGTCACCCCTGGCAGCTCGCTAGGATCTCCAGACTGGCCCCACAGATCAACACTAGTCTTTTCTGCGCACTTTGTCCTCACTCGTGCGCACCCGGGAACCAGTTCCCGGTCGGTCACCCATCCTTGGAGTGCTCCGGGCCAAGCACGCTTAACCTCGGAGTTTCTTCCAGATGAGCTTCCGGAAAAGAAGTTGCAACCTGTTGATATGAGTATTCTATCAATCCTGTTAAGCCCTGAGCCAGGATCTCACATGGTGTCTCCCCTGTCCGCGTGCTGGCCCATATGTCAGCCAAATAAATCTCCTCTCTCCTCACCTACCTATCCTGCTAAAAAATCCCCACCGCATCGAAGGCGACGGCGGCGAGACCCTGGCGGCCACGGCCTCGGCCTCGGCACCCGCTGCACCACGCCGTCGGCAGTGGCGGTCAGCCTCGACGCCGTCCTCGCGCCCAAGCACGCCGCCGTAGCTCCACCGCCTCCCCTTCTCCGCTCTGGCCCCAAATCCTCGGTGGTGGCTCGTAGTGCCGCCGCCGTTCGCAGCCTCGTGCCACCTCCTGTTGGGCGAGCTGTCCTCGTCCTCGCCGCCAGCGCCGCCGCCGGCGAGCGCAGTGATGCAGGGGTGTTCCTCGGCGGCGAGGGGACCGCCGACCTGGGCACGGTGCGGTGATGTGCTAGCTCGATACTGCAACGCTGGTACTGCAACGCCGCCGCCACTGCTGATTCGCTCGTCCCTCTCGCTCTGGAGCTGCTGCTGCTTCGTTTCTCCTTGCGCTTTCTATACTACTGTAGTATCCATTGGCTGCAAATTTGGTTTGCTTTGTGCAGATCGGCGGCGACCATGGCTGAAACGAGGCCTAGTTCCAGCACACCAGAGCCGTGGCGACCATGCCTCGTTCCTTGGCAGCACGCAGATCGACGGCGACCATGGCGACGACCAACTGGGAAACGAGGCTGCCAGTCCACGGGTGGGCAAACTCCAGCACACCAGAGCCGCGGCCTAGCTCGACCTCTGCTCGACGCCCGCTCACGTTCGAGCTTTGCGCCCTGCTCTCCCCTAGCGTGAACCAGCTCCTGCTCTCTCTTGCTTTCTACTACTGGTGTTGTCTCCGGCTCAGGCGGGTTTGGCCATGCGAGCAGCGAGCTGAACTTCGCGCGCGCCGGCGACCTTGTTCAGTACTAGTACTACTCAGCTGCCGGTGTCCGTTTGCGTCGGTATCCACCGTTGGGGGCACCTGCCAAATGGGCATGTCCGCCCTGTGTCCGTCCGGCCGGACGGCGACGCAAACGGATAAATTCTGGACCAAATCGGTGTCCGTTTGCATCGCCCGTTGGAGACATCCTTACTAGTGCATCCATGGGCCCAGGCACCACCATGGCTGGCTGACCGGTCACATGCACAGCACACCCATGGTGAGTAGCAAGCAGCAAGACATCGTATAATGGAAGCTGCCAACAAGCCTTTTGGTTTGGCCACTCCACTCACTCACTCACTCACTCACAAGGCCGGCACCAGTCGTGGCCATGCCCTGTTCCTCTTCTTCCCCTGCTCTGCCTCCGCGCCCCAGTCGAGCCAGCCAGCTAGCTCTCGATCAGTCCCTGCATCAGTGGCGCCACTATCCATGTCGTTGTCCGGTTGGGTCAGTGCAGTGCCAGTACTGCCGCTGCACTCCCGTCCGGGTTTCAATTCATATACGAGTAAACGGCTAGCTAGCTCCGGCCGGTGTCTGTAGCTTTCAGCTGAGCATGCAGTGCAGTGCTGCACTACCCTACAGGCTACAGCACGGGACGGAGCGACGGGTCAGGGCTGGCAACTGCGACCCATGCCGCCGTATCTCGTGGACGGGTCGATCGAATCTCCGCCTAGCTCACAGCACAGCACAGGTCATGGGTTTTGGGCTGCTCCCGAAAACGATAGCCTTTTGAAGAAGTTCCGTGTGATTCTTTTAGTAATACAAGCTTTCCCTAGTTTCCTATTACTGTCAAGGACGCTCTTGCCAACCTCGGCTGGGTGGCGGACATCGCGGTTCATGAGTTCACTCTGGAGCGCATCACGCAGTTTGTCAGCCTCTGAGACCTTCTGCAGGGCGTGACGCTGTGCCCCAGTACCGCGGACACCATCCTCTGGACGCTAACTCCAGATGGGAAATACTCGGCGGGATCAGCTTATAAGGCGCAATTCATTGGATCCAACTCCTGCTCCTTTAACAACCTGGTCTGGAAAACGTGGGCCCCAAATGCAGATTCTTCGCCTGGCTTGTGGTGCAGAACATGCTGTGGACTTCCGACCGCCTCGCGAAGAGGGGATGGCCGCACACTCCCCTTTGCCAGCTGTGCAAGTGTCAGGACGAAACGGCAAGACACATCTTTTTCGAGTGCAGATTCTCAAGACGCATCTGGCAGGCTGCAGCCTCGTGGCTTTCCTGCCCCTCCCTGGTGCAGGATATGGGCGCGGGCCGCCCCACTGTTCTCGACTATTGGCAGGCAATCTCCAAGTCTCCCACGGCGCACCCCAAAGGGCTCAAGTCAGCAATTACACTGATCACCTGGGAAATTTGGAAGGAACGAAACGCTAGAGTCTTCAACAACACCTTCTCGATACCGTCGACTCTTTTTCAGAAGATCAAAGATGAGAGCCAGGAATGGATTCTGGCTGGAGATAAGCCTCTCGCTCAGGTTGTTGCTTAGAGGCGTCTGAAGTTATGACGATTTTTCTCTCTTTGAGACTCGACGGTGTTGGTTGATTGTATCTGTACCTTTTCATACCTGTTTTTACTTTGGCCTAGGCCGTGCTGTGTTTGTTCCTACTATATCAATATAAAAGGCAACATTTTTGCCCCGTTTCAAAAAAAGAAGAAGTCCAGTACAGTGCTCACCGGTCATCCGTCCAAAGTTTTTTTTGAGGTTTAAAGACAGGCGCTCTGCCATTCGATTAGATAGAAAGTAAAGTTTTATTTACATGGATCCTTCCAAAGCTTTCACGGCAAAACTGCCGGCGTGTTTTAAAACAATATATAGGAGTAGAAATACGTATGCGGAAGTTTTTTTTTTGAACAATATGCGGAAGTATCTGCACGGTGGAACGCACCAACACGAGAGCTTCTCTCGTGGCTTGTTCATCTGCGAGTGGAAGTCACTAGCGCACGTAGAAGTAAGGCATGCGTCCATTTATTGTACAGTATATTCCACGCGCGCGTGAACAAGATGCGATTTGGAATATCCGTAAAGCTAGCATACTTACCAAATCGGCCTTTCTATATATATATATTTTCTTCACAAGATGGCAAAGAACATGCTTATGTGTTTGTGAGCATCAGCATGCATGACTTCCGAAAAGCTTTGCATGTGAGCATGAGCATATCATGAATGCACCAGAGAGGAAAGTATAGACGTGGAAGCAATCAAGCAACCACTAACTCGATCGTGAGATGTCACTGGCGGATAGGTAGAGGGGACCCACATGTCAGCGTCACAGTGTCATGGTTAACTGAGTGGGACCCCATGTCAGTTTCATGGTTAACTGAGTGTCGCGGACGGTTAGCACCGAAGTGGTGGCTGTCTGAAAGTAATTAACTCTAGACCGGTGGTTTTTTGAAACCCTAACGTATCCCGGTGGTTTTTTGAAACCCTAGCCTAAATTGTGGTGGTTTTTTGTAATTTTCTCGAACACAGCAGAATGCCCTCCCTGTACCGCTGTACGTACGTAGCCATTACCGTTGATGACACATTCGATCTCTACCATTCACTCGTGTCTCACATGTCCAACAAACACATGGCGGGGAGAGCTAATCGGCCACAGGGGAGGCGCTGTTGGAGCCCAATGGGGATTAATTAAGGAGGGGAAGGAGCCATATGCATGGTGGGATATGTGCACTGGAGCTTCTCACCGAAAGGGTATCCGATCCGGCGGCTTCTTCATCGAGGGATAACGGTGGCGAGGCCGGGGAGCCCTAGTTTGAGGCAGAGCGCACACGATCGTTGGAAGAGACATCGGGGGAATGTTCCTGCCAAGTTTGTGCCTTTATAAGTAGTTTTAAATTTAGATTAAAAAAAAACTGGCCAGTCGAGATAAATATGCAAGCATGCGGCGTTTTCCTTATCCAAGCGCGTGCGCGTGCAGTATGTACATGCATGCACGCACGCTCCCTACACGTGTGTCCAAGGTCCAATCGGGACTACCCTTACAAGCTTTGTAAGATACCAAATCAACCTAAAGTGTTTTTGATGTAAGATAATCAGTCTAAATTACAGTACACCGAATCAGAATCAGTGTGTCGTGATCAAGCATGTCATGCACACCAAATTAAGTACTCTACGTCTCTACCTATCAGTAACACGATTGTGAGATGTCCCTGGGAAAGGAAGCGCGTTACGACTCGTAACTGAGTAATGGATAACTTGCATGTCAGTCAGGAACCATTGTATACCATCCGTTTATTTTGTTGCAAGTGCTGAACTCGGCCTATCGTTTTCAGCTGGCTGGCTAGTGTAGTGTAGCATATATATCACGCACTAATTCCTGGCTTCACATCCTCATCACACTCTACTAATAGCGCGCATGCGATTCGAGGAGATCATGCTGCAGTGGGCATCTGACGTCTGAACTGAATATCTGTTTGACCATGAGATATATGTCCTTTCTGAGCCATGTACCATCAATCAATGATCACACGTTAGTCCACACTACGCCGTACGCACCACTCTCTCACCCACCACCGCAGTGATCCGTTGCGTTATCTATCCGTCAATTGTGCATGCACGCCAAGAAGATATCGAACACGTATCTACTCCCTCCGTTCCAATTTAATTGACTTGTTATGCATCAAATATGGATGTATGTAGACACGTTACATGACTAGATACATCCACATGTGGTGTATAGCAAATCAATTAAATTGGAACGGAGGGAGTAGATGACTAGATGCATGCATATAGTTAGAGCATCTCCACCTCCACCGACACCAACCCCTCCCGTCGGGGCGACGACCTGGTCGTCGGGGACGAGGGCTCATCCACAGGATGGCCCAGATCTCGAGGGTGTGTAGTGAGAGAGAGAGAGGGTGGCGGAAAATTCCATTCCTCCCGCCGGAAGAGGGAGGCGGCTCTGCATTCACCGAGGATCAATTGGTAGCCGGGGATGGGATGATTGTCGAGCTCTGTTTCTCAATTTGGTAGGAGAATCGTTGTCTGATTGGGTAGGAAGGAAAACATGACCAGTATGATAAAAAAGAGAAATGACCGCGAGTTGATATGCCGTTTTCTGATGGGTCAAAACATAAAACGATCGACGGTTGAAGAAGCCTTCCCACTTTAAATGTTATATTCGGTGGACATATGTACTATCATATTAAACTTTGTCGAGTGAATGCTTCATGCTGGTTGAAAGGAGAAATTGCACGGCCAGCTACTATAACTTTTTTTTTATAAACAACTCAACATTAACTTCTTCTTTTTTGGTAGAAGCCCAACAACCGTGCATGCAAGAAGCCCAGAGCACCCGAGCGATACTTATTGGGCTATGGTCTTTTTTTTTTAACGTCCGCTGGATCTAGTCAGTTAGCTAAACTTCTAACGTGTCGAAGCAGACCCAGATCCAGCATCCTGTCACTTCCCTCTTCTGGGCCTGCAGCCGGAGGATGAAGACAGACAGAGGTTCCTTCGTCCACTAAGAAAAACAATACAAGGTTTCTTGTTCTAGCGATTTAGCGTTTCTTCTCGATTCATCTCAATAAAAAAACAAAAAGTATTATAAAGGAACGAGGTTTCTTCTGAAACGGTGGAGGAAGCCTGTCTTGGCTTACTGATGTAGGCCCGGACATGGCAGAAGACGAGCTGCATGAGTTCTTTTTGTTGTGGGAGCTCACCGCCAATGTTATCCTCACAGAGGTACGTGCTAGGAGAGGGATGGGGTTTACTCCACCAAATCAGCCTACAAAGCTTTTTTCGGTGGTATGATGATAGCCCCCACGAGTGAGCAGGTTTGGAAGTCGCGGGCTCCCCTCACCCTCAAATTCTTTGCCTGGTTGGTGGTGAAGAACATATGCTGGACGACGGATAGATTGAGGAAGCGAGGACTGCAACACCCTCCACGTTGTCCTCTTTGCGATCAAGTTGAGGAGACTATTGAGCACCTCCTCATTGGTTGCGTGGTGGCTAAAGAGGTTTGGCACGTTGTGCTAAATGAGTGGAACATACCGGAGAGGATGCCCGGGCTAGATGCATGGCCGGAAGAGTGGTGGACGATGCAGCTGGCCGTGAAGAGTCAGCGGAGGGACATCTGGTCGGTGCTCATCCTAGTCATGTGGAGCATTTGGACACACCGGAACAATATGGTGTTCAACGGCGAGGCGGTCTCGGCGAATCTAGTGATAGGGAGGATCCGAGAGGAGGTGGAGCAATGGAGAAGAGCGAGGCTCTTGAGAGGTGAGCGTTTTAGATGGTTGGCCGCAGGGCCGTCGAGGGGACAAGATCGCGAGTAGTTGCCATGAGGCACCAGGGACGAGTGGACGGAGTAGACTGTGTAGGTGAGAGCACGGTTTTTATTCTTGTCCAGGATCGTGTTGTAAAGCCTACGGGCTGGTGACCGGCCGCTTCTATCTATGAAAATGATATGCCTTTCCATGGCGTATCCTTATATATATACTAGAAAAATATCCTGCGCGTTGCAGCGGGAATTTCTTAACTATCTAATGTAAATGAAATGTATAAGACACATATTATGTTTGGAGCAATGAGGTATACAGTTTCTATCTTGACAGGGAAAGTCAGTTGAATCTGGGGAACTGATGCACATAATAAGAGCAAGAGAGCATGAATTAGTACACATCATGGAGTGACCATCCCCAGAATTCACTCTATACTTCTCGTTGTGTGTATACTTCATAATGTATACCTTGTAATTCAGTAAGCGAATTTACAAACGGATTCATAAACAGGAATGTACATTTGGGATGAACATGCAACTTACTATCATTTGAATTTCCGTACAATGCAAAATCCCATATGGAAAATTGGTTAGTTGTTGAATGAAGATCACATAAAAAAAAGCTCAAGAAATGAAAAAAAAATTGGCAAGGAAAAGCTGGAAGGAATTGGTTCGTAACTTTATCCTGCTGATGGTGAGTGTGGAGCATACGTACCTGTATGTATGATTCAGAAATAACCACCTAGCTCATAACCTAATGGTTTGTATAATAGAAAATCAAGAGCTCTCTGTTTCACTGCCAAAATATCATACCAACTCAAGTGATGGTTGCAACCATTTAGGAGCGAAATACACTGCAGACTGCTGGTGCAAAACCAATACAGCAAGATTGATTCCACTTGAGATATTTTCAGACGGAAAATACACTGCAGACTGCTGGTGCAAAACCAATACAGCAAGATTGATTCCACTTGAATTTTTTTTAGAGAGAACACACAACCAAGATATGAGGCTCATCGGCCTAATCTAGATAAAGCTGATGCCAGCATACACGAAAGACCTTGGAAGCTCCAAGCACGACAACCATTCGGGAGGATGTCGAAGGGGCACAGCCGCACATGGCCGGTTGCAATATAAATCATCTGACAGCGAAGACGCAACAGGAAGACTGGGAATAGGGGAATCGGTAATAAGAAGCTACTCCGGGCGACGGCGACAACTGTAGATGTGTTCCGGGCGACGGCGAGGGCTGAATTTGTGTCCCGGCCGACGGCGAGGGCTGGAGATGCGTCTTGGCCATCACGCGCTGTACCAGCAGGCGATGAGTGTCGACCGCAAGGACTTCACATATTCCAATCAAGCGCAGTGGTTTTCTGCGGGGGAAATCTGATGAATCTTGAGCAAGTGCACTGACTAAATTGGAGAGCACATACATCCGTTAATTCTGTAGTTATTCGGTGGGGAAGATGAGGAGGGATAGTGCGGAGCAGAGCCGAACGGGACTGGTGGCTTGGAAGGCGAAAGGGAGAGAGAGAATCCCGTACGGGGACAACTTTGTATGAAATGCACCGGCGGCGTCACGATCGGCACGACACAATGAACGGATGAATATCACAATCGTACGGCTGTGATAAGTTGATGATGTGGCTATGCTGCATGTGGAGATAGAAAAATCTTAAATAACTTTAGTGGGGTTTTGCTTTATACTCCCTCCGTTCAGTTTTACTTGTCGTGGAGACTGAACTGATCTAGTATAAAACTGTAGTACAAATGACGACGAGTAATACCGAACAGAGGGAGTAACTTATAAGAGATATAGATAGGTTTCTTCTAAAAAAGAACCCTAACGATTCTTTTTTTTACATGGAACACTGATATTCAATTAACTCAGCTCGGCAGAATCGCCTCGCCGGACGTGGCCGTGTTTAAAATAGCAGGAATCGTCTTGCCGAAATAGCACTTTTAGCGCGCGGGGCGTTGCGAGCTATCCCCATGCCATGGCCTGTACAAAGCCTAGGCAGTCAGACGCAACATTGGCCGGTCAATTCCCATGCTCTCCGCGATCTTGATCGCCTGGTTCAGGGATTCAGCTTCGGTTTGGAGCTCCTCCTTGGTCCCATGGATAGCTCCAGGCTCCAGCTGCAGCAAAAACCAGCTGCCCTTCATGGTTCAGGGCTTCAGCAAGAAGGAGCGATTCTTCTAACAGAAAAACAGAGCAGGGCGCCAGTGAAGCTGTTATTGTGTCTACGCAACATGGTGACCGTGCTACCATGTCTACCAGTTGCGCACATCGTCAAGAGTAAACTACAGGCTCGAACGTTATTAAGCCAAAAAAAATCGAACATCTCAACTGAAGTTAAGTGGCTAATTCCACGCTTGATTATTGATCATTACATGGTAACAAAGCAAGAAAAGTTCACACAACACACACGACAAACGCTTACACGGCGCTCAGCCAGGCTCCTCCTAGCTAGTCCTACTGCGGGTCTTGCAGGAGCGGCGGCGCGACATCGACCCTGGCGACACCGGCCCTGGCCTCGGCGACCTTGGCCACCTCCACCTCCCCGACCAGCACCTCCTTCGCCACCTCGTCCAGCTCCCCTCCTCCTCGTAGTTGGGGTCGTTGCGGTCGATGGCGGCGGGCAGAGGGTCGAGCTCGCTGTCGACCATCCCGTCGGGGCCCTCCCAGGTGAACTTCCCGCCACGGCCCGACTTGGGCGGCGGCGCGCTGATGCCGCGGCGGGGCCCGTTGGCCGGGTGGCGCTCGAAGCGGTGCAGGCTTCCGAACTTGTGCTCGAAGTGCTTCACCGTGTCCGCGTGCCGGGTCTCCGGGATCGGCACCTTCTCGTTCACCATGTGCCCCTCCTCGTCCCGGTGCACCACGCGCATATGCGCCATCTTTGGCGGATCGGCTGGTTGAGTTGAGCTTGATCTCAGCAAGTTCACTTGTGGATTGGACAGTACGGATGATGCGATGGGGCACAGAGAGAGACGGCGAGGCTTATATAGGAGCGGGGTTTCAGTGGGCGGTGGAAGGGTGGAGATGACTCTAGAAACGGTGCGAAGGTGGCGGAAGCGGAGCGCGACGTCTAGATGAAGGCTGGAGTGGTGCCGTGCCGCCACGCCACGCTGGAGATAAGCTCGTCTCAAGACATGTGTCTGCTGTCGATTTGTAACATCGATCATCGATGTGTACGTTTGAGTTGGCGTTCTCGCGAGAAATCTCCTGTCACCGCAATTGCAGAGTTTAGTCATCTGAACTTCACTGACAAACACTATCATAAAGAATAAAGAACAAAATTATGAGTAAGATAGGGAGCAGACATGTTTTCAGAGAACCTCTTTTTTTAATGATCTTCCACTTGCGACCGGACAGAGCAGCTATTGCATCATGCAAAAAAAGAAATACTCGCGGCGGCAAAAATACCGGGATCCCACAAGCTGAATGACGCAGTGCAAATAAATGACATTACAATTAGGCCATCTAGGAGTTAACGGCAGGTGTGCAGATAATCTTGGAAAACAAAAGCCATCTCTGAATTTCGTTGGTGTCCACACTTTCGTGGACCAACTACACATTAGAGAAAAAAGAACCAACATATATATGCTTAGCTCAAAATATATATCCCTAACTGAATTGAAAATC
Source organism: Poa pratensis (assembly GCA_947311845.1). NCBI lineage: Eukaryota > Viridiplantae > Streptophyta > Magnoliopsida > Poales > Poaceae > Poa > Poa pratensis. Next base: position 41,730,763 of record CAMZMU010000083.1, on the reverse strand, counting down.
TAAAACATCGGAATTTGTTTGTACTGTAACAAAAATTTCATAATGTTACATATGATGGAGTTGCTGCAGCTGCAAAGTTTGACAAACTGATTTTGGTACAAAAGAATGCTGGTGATGTTGGAATTATCGTAGAGTTTCTCACAGTATAATGTACACCCGTCAGATGAACCATACCCATCAACTAAAGTAAAAAAGTCCAGGAACACCCAGGGGATCCTCATGAGAACTTGCAAAAGGTACAGTAAGTAAGAACGGCTACAGGGAAATCAAATAGCCACCAAAATTATGAGTAAGATAGGGAGCAGACATGTTTTCAGAGAACCTCTTTTTTTTTAATGATCTTCCACTTGCGACCGGACAGAGCAGCTATTGCATCATGCAAAAAAAGAAATACTCGCGGCTGCAAAAATATCGGGCGCGAGGACGACGACCTTGGGAGCAGAGGATGCGTCGGCGGATGGGCTAGAGGCCGGAAGGAGAGGTCGGGGCGGAGTTTGGCGCGGCGCGCTAAAGCCGGAGGAGAGGAGGAGCGGCCGGGGCAGGAGGCGCGGTGTCGGCGGGCGCGGGAGGCGCCGCGCCGTCGACGGGTGCGGGGGAGGACGCGGTCTTAGTTCCTTCGCTGGTGGCAGGAGACTGAGCGGGGAAGTGGGCGGCGGGGTGCAGGGGGAGCGACGTGGGGGTGGCGGTGGAGTGAGATGGCGCGAGGGCCGCGGCGACGGTGTGGCCCGGCGGCGGCAGGCGGTCGGAGATGGGGGAACGGCGGCGGCGGTCGGTGGCCGACGGGATGGAGCGGAAGACCACGGGGTGGAGTTCGGGAGCACGAGCTGGGGCGGTGTGCGGCAGGACGGACGTCGCGAGGGCCGCGGCGACGGCGTGGTCCGGTAGCGGCGAGCGACCAGAGCTGGGGAGCGAGCGGCCAGAGCTTGGAGAAGTGTGGTGTTGTGTGGTGCGGGTGTGTTGCGTGCGTGGGTTTGTTTCTTGCGTGGCACTGGCACCGCTTTGTTTTTTTTTTAAATGTAACATGAGGCTGGCAGGTGGGGCCCACCGTGGTACTGTAGATGTCTGCAGTGTTAGCTACAGTACTACAGTACCGTGGGGTGCTCTCGGCCGACATTTCCCATGTCTTTGATATATGCCCCCGAAGCATGAAGAGATCTTTGCATAGAAAAAAACCAAGCTAAGGATCACATGAATGTCTATCTGTAATTTGTGGCCGATTACTAAGTTTACAGTTAAGTAACCAAACACTCATTCTTAAAAAAAAAAAAAAAAGAGAAACTTCACTGGTGCATCGCTCTTGCAGCACGCTGTTGGGCTTTATCGAATCACGCCGGGCCGGTTGCCGGTGACATCTTTGCTCTAGACACGTAGTACTAAAAATGTCGATGTGTTCGTGGGCGACGATTTGGCTTCGTGCGTCAGTATGTTAGAGAAAAAAGAAGATGTATTCACAAGTCTTTATATTAAGAGATGCTCGTGTGAGCAATAACACAACTGACTAGTTGTAAATTTGTAGACAAAAATTGTGAATTATTTCTAAACTTATTTCCCTTTGAATTTGTCATTACATCAAGAATTCACAAGATTGACAACTTAGAAATAAGATTTTGATTATACATCACACACAATCATAGGGTTGAGCACTTGAATCATAGGCTATTTTTTCTTTTCGTTATCAAGTTATGGAACGGATTTATATTTAAATTTTGTAGAATGATAGTCTGTTTACAATTACATATCATTCTAGTTTAGCCAAAGTCAAACTTTGTAAATTCGGACTAAATACATAGAAAAATATCAACATCTTCTACAATATAAATTTAATATTATTAGAATCATCATAAAATATATTTTTACATTATATACTCCCTCCGTCACAAAATATAAGGCATTCCATTTTTGTGCTGGTTTTTTATGCTCGAATTTGACCAATCATATATATTAAATTTTATGGATCGCGAATGTATAAATGGTACTGAACATATTATAAATTTTATGGATTCATCTTGAAAAATTCATTCATTTGATATAACATTATACTAATTTTCTGAACATGTTATAAGTACAAATCCTGGTCATAATTGTATGTCATTGATCAGCGAAATTTAAGAGTGCCTTATATTTTGGGACGGAGGGACTACATTTGATAGTATAGTATATGTTGATATTTTTCGTATGTACTTTCTCAAACTTTCAAAAGTTTGATTTTAAAATAACCTAGCAGGCGATCTAAATAAAGACAGAGGGACTATATCATCCTATATATTATAATTATTATTTTTGTAAAATTGTACGGCTTATTTATGTGTTGTGTTCTTAAGTGTCTTATTAATGCACTATTAGAAGGACATTTTTTCACCTTTTCGAAAAAAAGAAGGACTTTTTTCTCTTTTTTATGCGCTTTTTTGTGGCTCTTGTGTTTTTTCTTTCACGTGATGTGTGCGGGTTTTAGCACATTTTACAATGCCATATATTGAACTATATCACGATACATTGCGGAGTACCCTACAATTTAATGAATGGCATGCAATGCTCGTAAACCAACTCACCATAGTGTATGCATACAAGTAATCCCAAAAGTTGTTGGATTTGATTACAAAACATGGCCAACATACTGATTGCATGGTTAACAAAATGCGCCATCGATTTTTTTGGAAGTTAGGCATTAAACATTTAATTGCCTAAAAAATGTATCAAATAAACCTGGCCTAAACAAATATACCATTGAGGCAATACATTGTTGGCGAATATAATACAACAGGCTAGAATCTTTAAATAGTGTAATTAGGGGAAGTAAAAAAAGCATCAGCCTAATATTAGAAAGGCAATTAACTTTAGTAAGTAGGAACTCCTCATGATGGGCAAGAATACTCCAATTTACCAATTTATATCTATGGGTTGATGTATTGTCAAAGAGAAGTGATAATCCAACAAGAAGAGCACGGAGAGGTGGCCTAGATGAGTCCACTACACTAAATTTCACCTATAAGATCCCTTCATCAAGTCCCTTTATCTCCTTCTAATGCCAAACATATGAATGAAAGGATAGAACACCATGTCAAATCTACTACTCTGAAGCTACCAATTGCATATGTACAACTAATCCAAATTTACTAGCTAAGCACTGAAGCAGAGCTAGCCACTTGTTTGTATAATGTATACAATTGGTGACGAACCAAAGCCACTTGTTTGTCTACAATAGTTTCGAGTACAAATTTTACAGTATTTATTCTACCGGAACCCGTGCCATACCGTATAAGCAATTTACAATACAACATAAACGTTTTTTTGGGTATGCGTTTTTAGAGTTACTCTTATTAGAGAGTATAGACCCATAAGATATGCAAATATATCCATCAAGAGTGATAGCATAGCAATCTATGCACCTTGAAGAACATGTGTTGTTGGATACTCCAGTCTCAAACAAAAATTTGAAGGATAAAGATTTTTGCCCCTCCAACAAATTTACTTTCAGAAAGTGCTACTTCATGTCATCATCATATGGAACCCGGGGGCTAGGGGTATTCAAATGTCGCTACACTATGGCCCCATGGAGCCATGTGTCATGACAAAGGAAGTGTCAACTCATTCGTGAGTTAACTAATGAATTCTTCAATCAACAACACGTCTGAAGTGGGTACAGTGGTGACAGATATCAAGCGTCTGGCTGCTTGTTTTTTTTTTGGCTTCCATTCGCCATGTTAATTGTTTCCTGAATCTTCTATTAGATTATTAAAACAACAAACAATCAACGGAGAAGATTTGTTGCTTTAACTTAAGATGCCCTTCAATGGATCAGATTTACCGTCATCCACCGTGCGTTACTAGATGACCCGTATAGAAGACCACTTAAAACGAACCAATCACGACACGCTATAAAAGAAAGAGAAAACGTGTTGTATTTTTTTCTTTGAGGGAAGAGAAAACGTGGTGTAAAAGAAAAAGCAAACGTAATCAAAGCGAACCCTCCAGCTCGATCAACCCTTGGCAGCAGTACCACTACCAGCCCCTTTTTTTTTTAGGGTACCACCACCAGCCATATGAGCCAGCACAATTGCAGGGTTGCGCACGTCGTAGATCTCGACACCCCAATGATCGGCGGGCTACAACGAGCTGAGACGACGACGGCACCTTTTGTAAATCTAACGCCGACGAAGTGCCGTACACACAAGCTTCAGTGTAGCGAGGCCTACGACAATGCTGATATCAATCCGGCGAGAAGCGACGCGTGGTTGGACCTGGACGTAGCTAGGATCGATGGCAACCCGGCCTATGCTGGCACAGCGGTAGATTTGCGAGTCGCCGTGACACCAAGGTATCCAATTTTCTGATAAACACTAGGAAGTTTGAATTTAAAATTGTTTTTGCTTACAATATACTCCCTCCGTTCCAAATTAATTGACTTCCATTTGTCCACACATGGATGTATCTAGACATGTGTGTGGACAAATGGAAGTCAATTAATTTGGAACGGAGGGAGTACTAAAGTAAAGAGGATGAAAGGATCATCAGATGTTTTTCCAGATCACGATCACGAGTTCGCTACCAAGGACACATTACAAGAACGGCCGAAGAAAGAAAAACAATGCTCAGGTACGTCTATATTTATAGACGTAGATCAGACTTCAAACTAATTAATCTTTCTAATATTAGAAGTAATTTTTTTCCAGATGTCACTGGATTACTCAATGAAGCATCTTCAATTAAGAATAACAAGAAAGAACTTACACCGTTCATACTTTTGTGAGATTCAAATTCTAATACCAGTGTAAGAGCACATTGCATACCCATGCCTCCATATTAGTTCAAATTCCAGCATTCTGGTTAGCACTGACTGCTTCTTCTTGAACTCTTTAGGTTGTAAAAAAAGAGAATTGTGGTATCAGAAAGGTTAGCTTATTTTCTGAATGAGGATGTAATCGTCAACCAAGCTGTCCTTATTGTAACGACCTCAACAATGGTGCAGAAGGTCAATGGTAAGTACAATACTATTACAAGTTGTTCTATTAAATAGTGTTGTGCCTAAGTAAACCAGTGACACATGAATATAGCAGATCTAGATATGCCTGAAACTCACGAACTACTTAATAGATATTTAACAGTCTTTTATTAGTCATCAACTATTGAATTGTAAGTCGTGTTATTCAGTACTGTAAAATAATAATCGTACTTGTATGCATGTGTGCAGACACTAAGCAGGAGAAACTTTACCCTAAATTGATAGACATAACTAGAAGCCTGCAAGGAACACTACCAGAACAAATGTTTTACAAGAGGATAATATTACTAGAACTTACCGAAGTCAGCCACAAAGAGCTAAGGTACTGGATCAGACCTAAGTTTTTAAGATACTATGTCATCACTTATCGAGCAAAGCAAGACTATATAGAAGGCAAATAATATACACAAGCTAGGAAAATAATTATCCTACATTTTTTTGTAAAAGGGAAACCCAGCCTCTGCATAGGAATTATCCTACATGGAACTTTGTTTGAAATTTCTATGGAAAAGGGAAACAAAAAGCAATTGGAAGCACACATCCTACATGTGGCAAGCGATACTATGTGACGATGCTTCTAAACGCCGCAAAAGGATGCAAATCATTTCACGATATTAGAACCATTTGAGGGGTCGTACAACCAACATACAATCAGGATGCTAAGCTCTAAGATTTCTTGAAGACGACTCTGAGTGGACTTAATGCATCGATGAAGCTTCCAGCTGGGGATCAGGACATAACTGCGTCAGATATTCACCACCACATTCCTGTGACAATATAGCCGGGAAGACTGTATAAATAACCATGTTATATATTGTGTTTCTGATTAATGAATGATGTATTAGATCTGCAACACACTCTCCATAAATCCAACAAGGACATGATAATGAAAAAGGAAATACTATCAAGTGCAGACAAGAATATAAACTATGAAAAACTTATACGGTGTTACACTTAGTGGATGGATATAATGGATATTCCTTTTGATGTACAAATCTGCATATAGTTGCTAGGGATGTGTTTAGGAAAAACATTTGCAGTTAGATAGAATGTCAAAATAAAAATTCAATACACTAAAAAAGAAAGGAAGATCAATGGTGAGTCAAAGAACTCTAATCTATATCCTATAAATATCCATACGTGAACAATGGCATTATATGGCTTCAGCGATTATTATCTATTTATAGAGGGAATTGCTAGATAGTTTGATTTGATTCGACAAACTTCTACTAAAATGCTGCAATGTAAACAAAAATGCATAAAAAGGGTCTAACTTAAAATTATCGTCTGGTCTCTAAATTAATCGAATAGACAAGCTAAGTAAATGAACTTATAAAGTACATATATCATGCCAAGGAAGAGAATGGCGTACATGTCCTCCTCTGCCTCAGACAATGATATCAGCGTAATCAGTTATAAGCTACCAACAAGCAGACATATACTAATCTTTTTTGGCCTACCAGAGAACGGCTAACTTGCTTTCCAAATCGCTGACGGCGAGATGCGGCCTTGCTGGTAAGCAGCACCACATCCGCTGCTCGAAAGTGCATCACTGCTTGAGAAAGACATGGCCTCTAAGGGACATCCATTCCAGCCTTTGGTGATGCATGTGTAGGCCACTTGATTTGGTACAGCCGATTTGCAAGATTAGCAGGAGACAAAGGAAATATGTTTTCCCTTTTCAGAATAAGAGATGCATAGATGGGTAGAACGTTGTTGACCAGTTACTTGAGATGTGAGGAGTGAGTGACAGAAAATAGACCATTTAAGTTTTACAACATTGGGCCTACTTCGTAGTACATAATTTGGTGTTAGACTGATTGATTAGGAATATGTACTGGAATGAGAGGCAAGAAAAGTAATCCCTGGGTAAATCATAGAAAATGAACGAAAAATGTAGATGTTAAAACCCAACAATATATCTGCCGGCGGAAGAAACTAAATCTTCTGTCTCTGACCTAATTGATTCAAGCAGGGTTCGGTGTGGATTTGGCATCTAGGTGTGCTCAGACAGCCTGGGTCGAGCAAAGCAGCACACCAAGCGTGAAGGAGAGGACGATGGGAGCATGTGTCTCCGCATGTACCAGCGCAGGTGTGCCCCTCATCCGGCGGCACGCCCAGACAGCCTAGATCGAGCAAAGCAGCATACCAAGCGTGAAGGAGAGGAAGATGGGTGCATGTGTGACAGCATGTACCAGCACAGGTTTGCCCCTCATCTCTACTACCTGAATCCGAGACCTAATTTTAGCAAACTGTGAGTCTGGTTAGTTCCAGAAATTTGACTAATAGACTAGATTGGTGCGACACTACTTCTTTGCATCTAGAGCCAACGGCAGTCCTTAAACAAGGTAGTATTTGAATAAGAAGTATTCTGTCATGGAAAATTATATGTGGCATTGTCAAGACTCACAAACTAAGAATGACCAAAGCTTCTAATCGATGACAATGAGTCTCCAAGTGAAGACAGCGCAAAGTATATTTATAAGGAGATATTCTAATTTACAAATGAGTACAAGAAATTTAACATAATGATTGATGGATTGGAGTCCTGGTTGATAAAATATAGAAAAAATGCAAAATTATGGGACAACAGACTGTAAGCAAGAGATACAATATTTCAATTCAGCACAGCATCTTCCTGCTAGCTTAACATGATTCACATGGACGTCATTATTTTTTGATAGGCACATACATGTATCTTTCATGTTTCTAGACAAACTTCACATTTCCAACTTTTATTCATGTACTTATAAAAATATTAACAGAGTAAACAGCCCACAACAAACAAATTAGACACCAAATCTATATGATGATACAGACCTCATGAAGCCAAAATCTAAACCTAACACGAGTACCCCACTCTTCTCCTCTCCTCTCATCTTTATCAAGATACAGACCTACAGAACCAAAAATCCACAATTTAACATCTCTCCGACAAATAATACAAAAATCCAAATTTCGCTTATATTTTCTATCTCAAAAAATGGCTATAGCATGGATATAAGAGGTTGCCGGGAGATTGCAACACATATTATTTCTCATCTGGGATAAAATTAGATTTGGGATTCGAGATAGGATGATGGATTTAGCTCTGGCTGCTTCTGCTCCAAGCTAAACAACACAAGCGCTGATTAAAATTGAGAAAGAATAGAAATGGGCAAGCGGCCGTGCACGGGGGGAACTGGAGCAGCGAGACACGCACCTTGGCTGATGAATGCGGGCCGCAGCTGCCGCCTTCGTCGTCGTCGACCACGTCCAGGTCCACGCCGGGTCGCGCACAGTGCAGTACGCACTGAACTTGCCGGCCACCGCACTCTGCCTTTCCAAAACAGGGAGGGCTAGATGCAGCCTCGCCGGCTGGGAGGGCCACGCAGCTCCAGCGTGCATCCACAAGAATCGCCTCCAAGAGCATGGCCTGGAATAGGAGAAAGGGGATTTCTGTTCCACTGGGAGAGAGAGAAAGGGGAGACAAGCAATGGATTCGGTACAGTCAAGTACTCAGTAGACTCACTGGGGAGAGAGAGAAAGGGGATTTCTGTTCCATGCTCTTCAGAAGAAAAATATAGAGTGGACTGTCATTTACGATCACGGAGCGTGTCCTCAAATATGTAGTGAGAAAGATAATAGTAGGATAAAAATACAACTAATATGTATAGAAATTTTTGGAAAGAGAATCAGCTAAATAATCTGGGTAGAAGAGATGTATTTAAATAAAGCCATAAGAAAAACCGCGGCTACACGATTATAGCATTTGATCCCTATTTATTTATATGTCCGACTTAAAAAAAATCAATTCTAAATTGTGATGTAAAGATGACGAGACTAAAGTAGAGAGGAGGAAGGAGATTAAAAATGATGCAGGAATGGGAACAATATTTTCTGGGACCCTTTGATGTTATAAATGTGAAACTAAGGCAAAATATAAGCGGCGCTAATTTACATGAACTTCGAAAAAAAATCTAAAAGCATATACAAACCTCGAATTTATATTATTTTTTAGCATACTTAATTATTCTTAAAGTACTAAATCTATAACGATCGGATAATATTTCTCCAAATTATAAAAAATGTGATAGCAAGATATAACATCAATAGGTAGTCTAGCCGCGCAAATGCGCGGGCCACCCTGCTAGTTTTGCTGAAAGTTTGCTGTTTCGCGTGTCAATGTATCAGGCACATTCTATGTATGGATGCTGTCGCAGCAGTGGAACACGGGTTCCCCTAGTGCTGCCAAAGTGGGTCCACCCCATGTGGTCCCAAGATGAAGATGGACAAGACCAAGACTCAAGTCAAGCTGGCGGGTGTTATAAACGATAGCAAATAATGTTATAAACGATAGCAAATAAACGACGAAAAGCGGAACGATCAAACCAAAGGGGACACGAGATTTTAACGTGGAAAACCTCTCCAAACAAAGGAGAGGAAAAAACACGGGCGCCAGCTAGCAATACTTCACTATATCGGGTGAGGTTACAAACGCCGTGGGTTTACAATGTATGGCTTACCCCATCCGGCGGCTTACAAGATGAATATATAGTGGCATAAAACCCTAGGTCGGCTGCAGTCCGACTCGGAAACGATCCGTACCGTACCGCGGGGGGCTGCCGCCCCCCGCACCCTTCGTCAGTACCAACAAATTCCAACTTGAGACAAATTCCATCTTGTAGCATGAACGAGAACTTCACCCTGAAACAACAAAGAAAACACCTTCGGCGCCAAATAGCCTCTTGGGCTAGACAGTGATACCAACTAAGCCCGAGCAAAGCTCGAACTTAGTAACAGGAACTGGCTTTGTCATCATATCAGCAGGATTATCATGAGTACTTATCTTGCATACCTTCAGCTTACCTTTTGCAACAACATCACGCACATAATGGTATTTGACGTCAATGTGCTTTGTTCTCTCATGGAACATCTGATCCTTAGTAAGGTAAATAGCACTCTGACTGTCACAAAACAGGTTAATGCAAGTATCATCTCCACAAAGCTCAGCAAACAAACCTTTCAGCCAAACCGATTCTTTACATGCTTCAGCAATAGCCATGTACTCTGCTTCAGTGGTAGACTGGGCAACAACAGATTGCAACGTTGCCCTCCAACTCACGGCACAACCACCAAGCGTGAACACATAACCTGTGAGGGATCTCCTCTTATCCAAATCGGCAGCAAAATCTGAATCCACATAGCCTGCGAGTCCCTCATCAGTCTTGCCGAACTTGAGGCAAGCATTGGATGTGCCACGAAGGTACCTGAAAATCCACTGAACAGCCTTCCAATGTTCTTTACCAGGATTAGCCATATATCTACTAACCAAACTCATAGCATATGATAAATCTGGACGTGAGCAAACCATGGCATACATTAAAGAACCAACAGCACTAGAATATGGAACTCTAGACATGTACTCAAAATCCTCATCCGTACTAGGACATTGTTCAGCTGACAATTTAAAGTGAGGAGCAATAGGAGTACTAACAGACTTTGCATCATGCATGTTAAAACGATGAAGAACTTTCTTAATGTAATTTTGCTGACTAAGAAACAACAAACCAGAATTTCTGTCACGGGTAATCTCCATACCTAGAATTTTCTTAGCAGCACCAAGATCCTTCATCTCAAACTCGCTACTCAACTGTGACTTGAGAGCAGCGATATCTTTCTTGCTCTTGGCAGCAATCAACATATCATCAACATATAATAACAGGTATATAGGTGATCCATTAACAAACTTAATGTACACACAGCTATCAAATTCAGACCTCTTAAAGCCATGTGACAACATAAAAGAATCAAACCTTTTATACCACTGACGAGGAGATTGTTTCAAACCGTATAAGGACCTTTTCAACTTACACACAAGATCCTCCTTACCCGGCACTATGAACCCTTCTGGCTGGTCCATCTCCTCCTTCAACTCTCCATGCAGAAACGCAGTCTTTACATCTAACTGCTCAAGCTCAAGATCACGCATAGCAACAATACCGAAAAATGTACGAATTGAACTATGCTTAACAACCGGAGAGAAAACATCATTATAATCCACACCTGGAATTTGACTGAAGCCTTTTGCAACTAACCTTGCCTTAAACCTCGGAGGCTCGCTAGGAGATAAACCCTCCTTTCTCTTGAAGATCCACTTACAGCGGACTGCCTTCTTTTTCTTAGGCAAGCGCACAACTTCCCATGTGCCATTCTTATCGAGTGACTGCATCTCTTCTTGCATAGCAGCAAGCCACTTCTCGCGGTCACCGGAACCAATAGCTTCAGTATAGGTGGACGGCTCATGTCCGTGCTCCACCTGTTCTGCACAACTCAGAGCATAATCAACAATGTTACACTCTTCAATTAAACGTGGTCGAGGACCACAATTCCTCTGTTCCTACGAGCAGCAATAGACTGTTGTGGCTGCAAAACAGGGGGTGAGTTCTGAACATTATTATTATCAGAATCAGAAGAATCAGAATCATCAGAACCAGCAGAATCAGGATCAGAATCATCTGAAGTAGCAGCACCATCATTGTCAACAGTGACATTTTCATTTTCAACAGAGTGCTCCACCTCGACACGAACCTGCTCCTCAGAAAAATCTGGCAAAACATCTGAGGACAACTTATCAAAGTACATAACAGATTCATTGAAAACAACACTCCTGCTCATAAATGCCTTGCTAGTTTCGGGATTCCATAACTTGTATCCTTTTACACCCGAACCATAACCAATGAACACACACTTAATAGCTCTCGGCTCTAACTTTCCATTATCAACATGAGCATAAGCAGTGCAACCGAAAACTTTAAGCTGTGAATAATCAGCAGGAGAATCTGACCATACCTCAATGGGAGTTTTCTTGTCGAGGGGAATAGATGGTGACCTGTTTATCAAGTAGCAGGCGGTGGCAGCCGCCTCAGCCCAAAAACGCTTACTCATGCGAGCGTTGGAGATCATGCAGCGAGCCTTGGAGATGATGGTCCTGTTCATCCGCTCCGCTACACCATTCTGCTGAGGCGTGTACGGGATGGTGAGGTGCCTGACAATGCCTTCTTTCCTGCAATAATCATTAAAGGCATTCGAACAAAATTCGCCACCATTGTCAGTACGAAGTAATTTCACCTTCCTTTCTGTTTGCCTTTCAATCATAGCTTTCCACTCTTTAAAAGCAGCAAACGTATCATCCTTATTTTTCATGAAATAAGGCCAAACTCTTCTAGAGTAATCATCAATAATGGTAAGCATATAACGAGCACCACCATAAGAGGGCTTACGAGATGGCCCCCAAACATCAGCATGTACATAATCAAGTGTACCTTTGGTGGTGTGGACAGAAGCATTAAACTTAACTCTTGTGTGCTTACCGAAAATGCAGTGTTCACAGAACTGCATCTTACCCAAACTGCATCCTTGCAGCAAGTCTCTCTTGATCAATTCTGCCATACCAAGTTCACTCATATGTCCAAGACGCTTATGCCAAAGGTTAGTTTTACTAGCGTCATCATGAGAAACAGCAGCAACAGTACCAGATAACGTGCTACCTCTAAGAACATATAACTTAGCAGAATTCATATCACCAACCATAACAATGAGAGAACCTTTTGATACCTTTAGGAGTTTATTTCCTCCTTTGTACTTGTACCCGTCACAGTCAAGGGTACTGAGCGAGATCAAATTTCTTGCCATGGTTGGTATGTGTTTCACTCCCGTCAACGTGCGTGTCATACCGTCATGTGTCTTGACCTGAACGGAACCAACGCCAACAATGTTGCATTGCTGGTCGTTCCCCACACGCACGAAATCTCCAGTCTGCACTAACTCATAAGAACTGAACCAATCTTTGTTACAGCAAATATGAAAAGAACATGCAGTATCTAGAATCCATTCATCCTGACGAGAAACACATGCAGCTAAAACAGCTAGGCATTCGCCATCAGAACTACCATCAACAACAGAAGCCTCACCGGTATCATTACCTTCATTATTTTTCGGTTGGTAAGTACCTTTTCTTTTCTCCTTGTTCTGCAACTTCCAACAATCATCAATGACATGATTAGATTTCTTACAATACCTGCAGAACTTGTCTCGTCCTTTGGACTTTGAGCGACCTCTGTCACCCTTGCTCTTATCTCTGTTGTTGTTGTGGTAGTGGTTATCTCGCTGCTCAGGCCTCCCTCGGACCTGCAAAGCATCGCCCTTGGAGGACGACGTCTCCTCTTTCTGTACCATACCTTTCATCTTTTCCCTGGCAAGCAGGGCCTCATATACTTCCGCGGTGGTTAGTTCATCACGGCTTAACAGTATGGTATCACGAAAATTGCAAAGGAATTTGGCAGCGAACATAGAAGTAAAAGTGCTAGATCTTCATCATCGTACTTTACCTCCATCGACACTAGGTCAGAAACGATCTCCTTAAAGATCGATAAGTGATTCATTACCGAACCACCTTCTTGCAACTTGTGCGTGAACAACTTCATCTTCACATGCATCTTGCTGGTGAGATCTTTGGACATGCAGATCGACTCCAGCTTAGCCCACAGTGCCGCTGCGGTTTTCTCCTGGAGTACTTCTTGCAGAATATCATTAGATAGATGAAGTTGAATAAGCGATAAAGCCTTACGGTCTTTCCGCTTCTCATCGGCGGTCCATGTCGCCGCATCCTTGTCGCCGAATTTCTCCAGCGCCTCGTCAAGATCATTGGACTGTGCGAGGATCGCACGCATCTTGACCTGCCACAGCGAAAATCTCGTCTTGTAGTCCAGCGCCGGTAGATCGAACTTCATCGATGCCATCCAAAACCCTAATCTGAAAACAGATCTGAAACAGGGCTCTGATACCACTTGTTATAAACGATAGCAAATAAACGACGAAGAGCGGAACGATCAAACCAAAGGGGACACGAGATTTTAACGTGGAAAACCTCTCCAAACAAAGGAGAGGAAAAAACCACGGGCGCCAGCCAGCAATACTTCACTATATCGGGTGAGGTTACAAACGCCGTGGGTTTACAATGTATGGCTTACCCCATCCGGCGGCTTACAAGATGAATATATAGTGGCATAAAACCCTAGGTCGGCTGCAGTCTGACCCATTCATCACAAGTTGGCCTTCATCAGTATAAACGAATTTGGATCACCACAAAATAACAGCGGGTTCACCGTCAGGACACGCAAGGCCTACGTCGACAAAGGGCTCCGGTCCTAGGGGCCTGCCGGGTCCCCGAATCAAGCAAGAAGGCAAGGAAGGACCCGAGAGCCCGAGTTCCCGACAGGAGGCCAGGCACCCTCTCGGGTACTTCCCCACGTCACTGTGGATAAGCTCTCCACCTCACGCTGGAAGACCTCAGAAGACTTGGGAAGCAAGGCGAAGGCAGCGCGGGCGGGAAGCACAGCCCGTGGTGGTGTCAGCTCCTGTCCACCCCAAGGCGGACGCTCCCACCTAACCCAAAGGAGACGCTAGGCTGAGGAGAGGCCACGTCTCCCCTAAACTAGATGAAGAGGGTCCTTCACCCCGAAGGTCCCTCGTGCCCCTCACGTGACCCTGTGGCAACCCCTTAGCCTATAAAAGGAGGACCAAGGCACGGAGGAAGGGGAGGTCGAACGAAGGCACAAGTCCTACCAGAGCAAGACTAGACTAGGGATGCGAGGGTAGAGGGGAAGGTGATCTCCTCCGGGTCAGGATCTGTCCTTCTTCTACCTCCAGTCAAAACCCTTCCGGGTACCCCATCCGGGAGGCTCCATTGTAAGCCACACTATGAAGAACCCATCAATCCAGACATGCAGGAGTAGGGCTTTTAGCCTCCGGGCGGCCTGAACCTGGGTAGCTCCTTGTGTCCCTTTGGTTGCATGCTTTGATCGTGGAGAGGAGAGCTTGATCTAGACTCCGCCCGAGAAGACGATTCTCAGCCTCCTTCGCGCCCCGTGCCGAACCTAAAAGGGGGTATCCTATACTCCCGGTGTCCATGCATCGAGACACGACATCTGGCGCGCCAGGTAGGGGGCGCAAGCGCTAGATTCGTCTTCTTCTTCATCGACCTCAAGTTCAGCGCCAAGTTCATCGTCAAGTTCATCGTCAAGTTCTGCGTCGAGCTTCTCGTCCGTGGCAAGATCTGCTCCAAGACCCCCAGCGCCTTCGGAGCAGCATTAGTTTCGGCTCTCACGAGTGAGGTGCCGAATCCGACGGCCAAGATGACAAAGAAGAGAAAGGGAAAGGCAGCCTTGGAGTTCCTGCGGTACCCTGGCCTCGGCTTCGTTCTTGACGAGTCCTCGCCAGCACCTGCAGCTGAAGATCGCGCCTTTGGAGTCCATTTCGTTCCTCCCGCCGCTTATGTCAGCTCTCTGGTCAGCAAGGGAAGACCTGAGGAAGGTGCCACGAACATTGATGTCCCTCTTTCCCCATGGACGCATGGAGTGAAGGAGGAACTCTGTTCCGACGCACCAACCACAGTGCCGCTTCCGGAGGAAGAAAACCTCGACCAAGACACAAAAGGCGAGCCTCGGCAAGAAGATCCTCTCATCTACGTGCCCCAAGAGCTCAAGATTCCTCTGCGCAAAGATGGCCAGCCCGGGGTGTGGTGCATGTACCACAGATCTGATAGACATAGTCTGGAAGATTGCCGACAGTTCAACGACATCCAGATACGCCAGAAGAACGGTGATTGCTATACCTGTGGAGAACCAGGACATATCAGCCGAGATTGCCCTCTCAACAAGAAGCCCAAGAAAGCCAAGGGAGCGCCACAGCTGGGGTTCCTCAAAAGGGAAGATCTTTCCGGACTTTTGCCAATGCGTCCACTCAGACTGAAGAGCCCCCGGAACCTTGCCCACTACCGGCGCCCCCACAGACACAAAGCAGTCAAGGGCAAACTGCAGCTAGCTGGGATCAAACCTTCATCTGCGGAGATTTGGCCAGGGAGAATGGGATCTCCCGGGTCACATCGTCACAATACAGCCAGGACCAAGTGGACCCCCTCAGAAGTACCGGATTGCTAAGTGGCTGGCATCAGGATCCCGCGGGTAAAGCAGCTTCAGGGTCTCCGGACCGGCACGAGCCAGCAAGATTGACGGGTCATCAAGCAAGGAACATCCGGGTCCAGAAAGCTAAGACAACCGTGGGGTCTCCGGACCGGCGTCTCTGATACGCCAGCAAGTCGCCGGATCACCAGTTGGGTGGTCTCCGGGTAACTCGAGCAAGTAACACAATGGTCTCCGGACCGGCGCAAGCCAGCCAGTCATGCCCCTAGTCGGCATTGGAGGCTATCTCGGTTGGAAACCTTGTCCCCGCCAAGAATTGCTGGGCAAGGCAGAATTATGTCTGAAATACGGCATAGAAGACCCGCCTTGGCGGCAGCGCGACAAACGATTACCGAGGTAGCCTGAAGGAATCAAAACGCGAGCTAAGTATAAACGTGCTTGCACGGGCTTGTTCCCGGGTACATCTGTTTTATGTGCTTTGGCTAAGGCGAAAGCGGGCGTTCTCCTGGGGCAGCGCCTTCGCGATGACACTGTCAGTTTCCCTCGGGCAGTGGAGTCGTGGGCTGAGGTCCGTGCGGTCAGGAAACGGTGGGTCCTTTGGGGGGTTGCGCCCTGTGTCAGCATTTCGGACCAGTCTGAGTGCCCACGGCTGGTTAGCGCTCACACCTTTGGATCCTTCCCGAGAGCGTTAAGCCCCCACGAGTACAATAAAACTTATATACTTTGGGAAGAAGTTATTTACATTCAAAAGCATGAGTTCATAAGCCAGTTGGCAATATCAGTACAAAAGCATGGTTCACGGCCCTTGGTATTGTCCTTTTCAGGACTTCACAGGTTCACGGGTCGTCTTCGCGGGAAAGGCGCTCCAAGATTTCCTCCACCTGGCGGGATACGTCTGGAGGAAGCGGCGTCTCGGGTTCAGGCGCCTCTAGCTCGGACAGCAAAGAAAGCTGCGGATGCCGCTGACGAAGCGCTGTGACAAACCGGGTCGTCACCTGCCTCACTGCCTGTTCCCCAGCAAGGCGAGTGGCTCTGCTAGCCTGCTCCTTGATACCCTTGATGAGCGAGGCCACGTACTTCAAGAACCCGGGATAGCGGACGAAGGAAGTGGAATGGTCGGCCATGAGAACAGGCGGAGAAGGCACTCCCAAGTTCGTGAACTCCCTCACGATATCCAAGGACCCGTGGTTCATCTGGAGCAAGATGTTGTTATCATCGCGGCGGTGGAGTGTGAATCGTCGCTGTTCTTTCTCAAGTGCGCCTTTTGCTTCCGCCAGCTCGACCTGCACTACCTTCAGCTGGTTGGACACCTGCTCGTGTTGATGCCACGCAATCTGAGCTTGAGATTTGGACGCTTCCATCGCCGTTCGCCCGTCAGCCAGCTCCTTTGCCTCCTTCTTGCGAAGGACGGTCATGCGCGCATCTTTGTCCTTCCAGAAATCATTCGCCTCGCCCAGTTCCCGGATCCTTCTTTCCATGGCGACGCGGCCAGCCGTGGCCTCTTGCTTGAACTTCTCAGCTGCATTGAGAGCCTGCTTTTGCGCCTCGATCGTGGCAGCCATCGACTCGACCGGGCGGAGCTGTCTCTTTCGCCCCTAGCTCTCTGGAAATCCTTGGCGGCCTGTTCTCGCCTCTCCCTCTCGCTCTTGAGCTCGCTCTGGAGCTTGGAGACCTGCTTGCCTAGTGACGAGACGGCTCTGCTTTTGGCTCGAAGGTCATGTTCGACCTCGCTGCGAGCCCAGCTAGCCACGTTCTCCAGGCCCTGCTCAAAGCGGTCCTCGTCCCGCTCCATTCTGATCTGGAGCTCCTCAATGGTGCCGAGGTAGCGGCGCTCTTCGTCTTCCAGCTCGGTCTTTCGTCGCTCCAGCTCCTTCTCGCGGCTGGCCACTCTCTGTTCCCAAGCGTAGAGCAGCTCTTCGTCCGCCGCCAGCTTCAGCTCTTGGCGCCAAGAGCCTCCTCCCCGAGGAAAGCCGCAGCTCGCGAGCTTGCGAATGCTCCCCGCCGCCGGAGGTCGGGGGCACCAACCGCGCCAGTTCGGCGCGGGCAAAGGACAAGAACTCCGAGACGCTGGAGAATGTCTTGGAGAACCCGGGGCCTTCCTCAACTCTCCCGGGTTCATGGCAGGGGTCAGCGTTCCCGAGGGCCGAGCCCCTGGGGATGAACCCGCCTGCTTCAAGTCTGCGCGGTCCAGAGGTCGCCTGGGGATCCACGTCGCGCCTCTCCCCAGGGCCTTCCGCGCAAGCAGCTTCAGCCTCGCCTGCAACGACTGGAGCCACCTCCCTGATCCTTGGGGCGGACCGGGGGCTCGGGGGCTCGGAGTCCCTCCGTCGGAGGTGTCGGTGGAGCTCGCTTCGGCATCTTCGCCTCCCCGGGGCCGTTTGCTTGGCCACTCCGGTGTCGGGCTCCTGTGCAAGAGACCAGAACAAGAAGTCAGGACGATGGCAAAAGGGAAGCAACTCCACATTCAAGGCCAGTTGCCAGCGAAGCTTACCGGCGGGCTCTCTTCGATCCGGAGAAGCTCCATCTCTTCTTCACCAAGTCGTCAAAGAGGTCAGGCAAGGACAGGCTCTCTTCCCCAACCTCCACGTCTGCAAGGGGAGGAGGGATAGCCTCCGACGCCTGGTCAGACTCCTGCATCGACGGCGAGCCGGCGGCACTGGCTGCTCCGGAGGTCCGTCTCCCGGCGGGTTTGTCGCCGCCCCGGAAGGAGCACCGGGGCCTCCGCGCCCGCAAGGCACTCCCGGAGGAGCCGCCTCGTCGCTTTCGTCATCCGAAGACCCAGGTTCTTCAGGGGAAACGTCCCCGCGGGCAAGGCTCTGCCCCCTTGGCCTCTCTCCTCGAAGGCTGCGTGCTTTGGGTGCCGGCGGGGGCTCAATCTTGGTAGTACCCGCCACCCCGTACTCATTGCACGCTGGCATTGAAGATCGGATGCCGTCGGCGGCTGGATCCTCGAACAGCGGCAAGACCTCATCCTGGAATTCGAAGGGTACCCATGGCAATACGTAGCCCATGGTCAGAGCCCAGGTAGTCTCTGTCAAGTGGAACCTGGACTGTGGAAGGCTGCTACCCACCTGAGCGAGTTCCCAGAGCGGGCGGCTCCGGAACTGCAAAGGGGCAATCCCTCTGCGAAGAAAGTCTGCCAGGATCATGGCGCCCGTCACTCCCCTTGCACGGAGCGCAGTCAGCCTGTTAATGGCCGAAGCCAGGGCTTCCCCTTGAGAGCTCCTTTCCTTGGAATGTGCCAATCGCTCCGCTGGATAAAATGGAGTCATCAGATGGGGGTTGGTCCCATCAGCTTCGACAAAGTACCAGTTGTGCCTCCATTCTCCAACCGAGGCCTTGGTGAATGTTTCCGGGTACTGGTGCGCCGCATCACTCCGGAGGCAGAAAGAGACACCGCCAGCGATCCACTTGGACTTCCCCAGGCGTGGAACGAAGAAGTGGCGGAATAAGGCCACCGAGGGCATGACGCCCGCGAATGCCTCGCAGGCATAGGCAAAGGTAGCAAGCATCATCACGGCATTGGGGTGCAAGTGCAGCATGTGCAATCCATAAGCCTCCAAGATTGCCGCAAGAACTCGGAGAACGGAGGAAGAAGGCCGACGACGGAGAAGTCGTGGAAAGTAATCACCTCTCCTTCTCGTTGGGGACCGCTCCCAGGACGCACCACCACTCCCTCAGCACCGCGGAAGCTCGCGGCCAGGGATTGGCGGACGCGTTGAATGGCTTCCTCTGACGCATACTCGCTGGGAGAAAAGAGGGCTTGAGTCACCTTGAAGGCGGCGCCTCGGCCAGAGAAGCTTCCATCGCCATCTTCTCAGCGGCAGATTGTGACATCTTCCTCACTCCTATCCTATCCCGCTTAGGCGGCATGGGCTGGGGGCAAGAACAAGGAGCAGCGGCGGCCAAGGCGGGGGGCGGCGATTGGCGAAGTCGGGAGAAGGAGTCTCCTGCGCGGCGATTTGGGGATTTCGGCGAATCTGGAGAGGTAACGGCTACAGTGGAAGCCAGTCGTGGCTTATAAGGCATCCCACACGTCGCGTCGCGGCCTCATTACTCCGACGGACGTGGGGATCGAGGGGGCGTGCCGATTTCTGCGCGTTTCGCCCGTTGGATTCCAAGATAAGCACAGAGTCCGTATGAATCGCAACGTTCGCCGCGATTCAGTCAACAGGACCCGGGGGCTCGTCTCTACCTCGCCTCGGCGGGTCCCCAACGGAGCAGAGCAAGGAAGACCAGGTGCCCGGGGACCCACTTTGACCTATCTTTAGGCCATGGCCCCGGCAGCTGGAGCAAGAGCCGCCGGGACCATGCCCGGGGGCTACTGTCGCAGCAGTGGAACACGGGGTTCCCCTAGTGCTGCCAAAGTGGGTCCACCCCATGTGGGCCCAAGATGAAGATGGACAAGACCAAGACTCAAGTCAAGCTGGCGGGTTCACCGTCAGGACACGCAAGGCCTACGTCGACAAAGGGCTCCGGTCCTGGGGCCTGCCGGGTCCCCGAATCAAGCAAGAAGGCAAGGAAGGACCCGAGAGCCCGAGTTCCCGGCAGGAGGCCAGGCTCCCTCTCGGGTACTTCCCACGTCACTGTGGATAAGCTCTCCACCTCACGCTGGAAGACCTCAGAAGACTTGGGAAGCAAGGCGAAGGAAGCGCGGGCGAGAAGCACAGCCCGTGGTGGTGTCAGCTCCTGTCCACCCCAAGGCGGACGCTCCCACCTAACCCAAAGGAGACGCTAGGCTGAGGAGAGGCCACGTCTCCCCCTAAACTAGATGAGGAGGGTCCTTCACCCCGAAGGTCCCTCGTGCCCCTCACGTGACCCTGTGGCAACCCCTTAGCCTATAAAAGGAGGACCAAGGCACGGAGGAAGGGGAGGTCAAACGAAGGCACAAGTCCTACCAGAGCAAGACTAGACTAGGGATGCGAGGGTAGAGGGGAAGGTGATCTCCTCCGGGTCAGGATCTATCCTTCTTCTACCTCCAGCCAAAACCCTTCCGGGTACCCCATCCGGGAGGCTCCATTGTAAGCCACACTATGAAGAACCCATCAATCCAGACATGCAGGAGTAGGGCTTTTAGCCTCCGGGCGGCCTGAACCTGGGTAGCTCCTTGTGTCCCTTTGGTTGCATGCTTTGATCGTGGAGAGGAGAACTTGATCTAGACTCCGCCCGAGAAGACGATTCTCAGCCTCCTTCGCGCCCCGTGCCGAACCTAAAAGGGGGTATCCTATACTCCCGGTGTCCGTGCATCGAGACACGATAGATGCTTTCTAATCCATAAAGTACAACTCGTTATTCTCCACCTCCCGAGTCCCTCACGCGGGGGGCTCCGGAGGCGCCCCAAAAAAACCCTAGAGTAGCCCCAAATCCCGGCCATCCAGGCCGCCACCGGCGGCGGTGGCGGCGCCCCGCCGTCAATGTTGGGAGGGAGCGTAGGCGGACCCCAGAGGCCCTATCTTCGCGCGGAGTTGAAGGTCGCCGTTGGTCGCGCAGGGCGAGCCGATGCGGGCGCCATGGCGGAGCGAAGGCGGCAGGGCGGGACGACAGAGCATGGGGAGGAGCGGGAGGACACGAGGAGGTCGCGCGAGGGAGGAGCGCAGTAGCTGTCGGCGGCCGCTGGCCCGATCGGGCCTGATCTGGGCCGATGGGCCGCTGCCGCTGCGTCTCTGGCGTGGTGACGACGCTGGCGGCGTTCTGTGCCGCTGGTGGTGCTGGCCGGTCGCCGATGCGCGGCTTGGGCAGCCCGTTGCTGCAGGATTCGAGGAGGCCGTGGCGTTCGGCAAAGGAGGCCGAGGCCCCCGGCCGTTGGTGGTTGTGTTTTTGCTGTTTGTCCAGGCCGTGTGGGAGATGAATGGTGCCATCGTTGCCGGCAGCATTGCATCCTCCTGAAGGTTGTTCAGCAAGCAAGACGTCGTTGCGGGCGTGTCGACGCCCGTTGTGCGGGAGTGATGGTGGAGGTCGGACGGAGAGGAATGGCGCCTAGTATTTGGTTGCATCCTTTCGATGGGAGAAGAATGGCGCCACAGCGGTGGTTGCATCCTCCGTTCAGTGGGCGACGCGGCTGTTAGGTGGAAGCACGTCGAGCTTGCCAGGATGTGAGGTTCGTCGTGGAGGCAGGGTTAGTGGTTTGGTGTTTAGTCTGTTTGGATCATGTGTTCGGGCTATGCAGGTGAGACTGCCGGCGAAAGTCGTCGATGGCGGCGCCTACGGGCGTCACTACCTCGTTGGAGGCATCGATGTAGCTGCTCAAACCTTGCTTTCCCGACGTGCTCCAGGGGAAACCCTTGATCTAGTCTTCTAGATCGGTCGATGGCGGCGCTATCCGGCGCCGTGTTCCATCTTGGGGGCATTGTGGGGACCCCGGACTAGCTGTCCGAAATACCCTTGTGCCTACAACATCAGCGATCCCATGATTAGTATGTCGCTGAGCACAATCAAACTTGTATCAAAAGAACATCCATAAATACCGAATAAATATACTTACTTGCTTGAAGTGATAATCTTCAATAGGTACTTGCAGCGGAATCACCAAACAACGTGGAGCCCAAGTCATTTGCCATAACCCTACAGGCAACTAACTGGGAGACGGCATAGTTTGCACAGACGTCGACAAACTCCTCATCTTTAGTAAACGCCTCCTCCTCGAAGTCTGGCTAAGATAATAGCCAGGGACGAAACCAATATGAGTACATTTTGAATTGTACTCGCAAGACACCCCAAAAGAAAGCTAATAAAATGCAGGTATGCATATATGGCAGTGGTAGGTAGGTTTTACGTAGGGTTCACTACCCATGATGGATGGAAGATTCATCATGGTTGCAAAGTTGATACGTCCAAAACCTATCTACTTTCCCGAATACTTTTGCTGTTGTTTTACCTCTAATTTGTGTGATTTGAATACAACTAACGCGGACTAACGTTGTTTTCAGCAGAATTGCCTTGGTGTCTTGTTTTTGTGCAGAAAGTCAACTTTCGGGAAAATCCGTGGAAATTATCGCGAAGCCCCTATTTCACCAAAAGACCCACGGAGCCAGAAGACGAGACGGAGGGGGGCAGCGAGCCGCCCTCACCACGTGGCGGCGCGTGGGCCCTGGGCCGCGCCACCACCTGGTGAGGCCGACTCGGCCACGCCCTCGGCCCCCCTCTGGACTACATAATCCCCTTGACCTAAAAACGCGAGGAGGTTCGACCATATTTCCAGAAACACTCCAGAGCTCCGCCGCCATCGAAAACCCTATTTCGGGGACCAGAAACTCCGTTCTGGCACTCCGCCGGGACGGGGAATTGGAGGAGATCATCGCCATCATCATCACCGACGCCTCTCCATCAACCATCCATGACTCCCCCATCCATGTGTGAGTAATTCCCGCTGTAGGCTGAAGGGGATGGAAGGGATTGGATGAGATCGTTCATGTAATAGCTATAAGATTGTTAGGGCATGGTGCCTAGTATCCGTTGTTAGTACTTTTATGTCATTGTTGCAACTTGTTATGCTTAATGCTTGTCACTTAGGGCCCGAGTGCCATGATTTCAGATCTGAACATGTTATTGTATCATGAGGATAATCATTGTTTTAGATCATATCTGCAAGTTGTATACACATATTATTGTCCGGAACCCGAGGCCCCAAAGTGACAGCAATTGGGACAACCGGAGGGGATGGCTGTGATGTGAGGATCACATGTGTTCACGGAGTGTTAATGCTTTGCTCCGGTACTTTATTAAAAGGAGTACCTTAATTACCAGTAGATTCCCTTGAGGCCCCGCTGCAAACGGGCTGGTAGGACAGAAGATGTTGTGCAAGTTTCTCATTGCGAGCACGTACGACTATATACGGAACACATGCCTATGGTTACTTAGTACTTGGATGCTTTATTATTATTTACCTGCAAATGCCTTGTCTTGATTATTACATGTTATCCTATCCATGCAGCGCCCGTTCATCCATCCCTATGCCTACAGTATTTTAATCCTGCTGTTTACTGCAATCACTACTGCTGTCTTTATTACACTGCTGCTATTATTTCACTACTGCTACTGCTATAAAACTGTTGCTACTGATAATCTGTGTCGAGCAAGTCTATTTCCAGGTGCAGCTGAACTGACAATTCATCTGTTAAGGCTTATAAATATTCTTTGGCTCCCCTTGTGTCGAATCAATAAATTTGGGTTTTACTTCCCTCGAAGACTGTTGCGATCCCCTATACTTGTGGGTCATCAAGACTATTTTCTGGCGCCGTTGCCGGGGAGCATAGCTTTATTTATAAGCTCACCTGAAAGTGATATTGTTCGCTGCAATTTATTCATCATGGGTAAAGCTCGTGATGAGAAGGTCCGTATATTGCCTTCCACTACAAGAAAAGGTACGACTCTGAGTACCTCTGCTGCTCTTGACTCACCTACTGTTATGAGTCAACTTATTACACCACCACAAGCTTCACGTGTTGGTACTTCTGCTGAATCTGAAAATACTTCTGATAATTTTGATGATGCTTCTACTGTGCTTGATGAGAGTGTTCAATTAGGTCCTCTTTTAGATGCTGCTATTGCTAAGTCTAAACAAATTGAAAATGCTGAAACACAAATTGAAAATCCTTTTACACCTGTTGGTTCACCTGAGTCTATAGAGCATTCTAGTGATGATCTTGATGAAACTTATGTGGAACTTGATGATGATTTTATTGATGCATGTCATGCTACTACTGGTGCAAGTGGCATTAAAAGTCTTCTTGCAAAACATGCTGTTAGATATAAACTGTCTCCTGATCCTAAGTTTGCCACATCTCCTATAAACATTAAAGATAAGGATTATGATTTCTCTCTTGATTTATCACATATATCCATTGTTGAGAAAGAACCTTTTCGTGGTACTGAAAATGAAAGTGCTGTAGAACACATGAATGAGCTCTCTACTTTGAGTAGTTTGTTTTCTGATGATATCAAGAAACGTGGCTACTTTGTTGCTAAATTTTTTCCTTTCTCATTAAAGGATGAAGCTAAAACTTGGTATAATAATCTGCCTCCTGATTCTATTGATAGTCCTACTGGTTTGCTTAATGTCTTCTTTCAGAAATATTTCCCTGCTAGTGCTCAACATGCTGCTTTACTTAGAATATATAACTTTGATCAAGATGAGGGAGAGAAACTGCCTGAAGCCTGGGCAAGGTTTTGTTCTTTAATTAGGGCTCGGCCTGGGCATGAATTGGAAAAAAATGAACTTCTTGATATATTTTATAGTGGACTAACCCCTGAATCTAGGGAATATTTGGATAGTTGTGCTGGTTGTGTTTTCAGGAAAAGAACCCCAGATGAAGCTGAGGAATTAATGGCTAAAATAAGCCAAAATCATGATGA
The DNA here is from genome assembly GCA_947311845.1 of Poa pratensis. Classification (NCBI taxonomy): domain Eukaryota; kingdom Viridiplantae; phylum Streptophyta; class Magnoliopsida; order Poales; family Poaceae; genus Poa; species Poa pratensis. The sequence continues at coordinate 41,705,452 of CAMZMU010000083.1, read as the reverse complement.
TTGGACTACACCTGAGCCGACCCCAACACCAATATCAAAGAAGAGGGGTATGATTGAATTGAATGATGAAACAATGAGGGAAGCCAAGAAATCTCTTATAGAGAAGGGTATTAAATCTGAAGATGTGAAGAATCTACCACCCATAGAAGAACTATGTAAGCCAATTCCCCATTCTTCTACAATTGAGGTACACTCTCTCCAACGCTTTAATGAAGGAGATATTCCCTATTCTAAACCTCCTGATCAATGCTTAGATGAGTTTGATAATTATATTGAAAAGCAAAGTAACTTTAATATGAGAGTGGAGAATCATCTAATGGAGAATTCTCGTGCTATTGATAGTTTGCATGATATTGTTGAAAGAACTTCTAATGATGTTAAAATGCTTATTAAACATTTTCATATGGTTCAAACTCAAATTGATCAACTCACTAAAGTGCAAAAAGACATGCTAATTAACTCTTCTAAAGAAAAAGAGAAGCATGCTTATGAAGTGACAACTAGAGGTGGTGTTTCCACTCAGGATCCTTTATATCCTGAGGGGCATCCCAAAAGAGTTGAACAAGATTCTCAACGAATTAAAGAAACTAGTGCTCCTTCTAAGAAAAAGAAGAAGAAACATAAAACTGTTGTAGAATCCTCTGAACCTGTTAATGATCCTAATAGTATATCTATTTCTGATGCTGAAACTGAAAGTGGTAATGAACATAACAATGATAATGATAAGAATGATGCTTCTGATAAAGAAGAAATTGAAGAGGAACCTGAAAAGCATGCTAAAAATAAAAAGTACACTAAGGAAGACTTCACTACTAAGAAACATGGTAATGAAAGAGAACCTTGGGTTCAAAAGCAAATGCCTTTTCCTGTTAAGAAATTGAAATCAAAGGAAGAAGAACACTATAATAAATTTTGTGATTGGATGAAACCTTTGTTCTTGCAAATTCCTTTGACTGATGCTATTAAATTGCCTCCTTATTCAAAGTATATGAAAGATATTGTTTCTAACAAAAGGAAAATTCCCAATGAGGAAATTTCTACTATGCTTGCTAATTATTCTTTCAATGGCAAGGTTCCAAAGAAGCTTGGAGATCCAGGTATACCAACCATTCCTTGTTCCATCAAAAATAATTATGTTAGAACTGCTCTATGTGATTTGGGAGCAGGAGTTAGTGTTATGCCTTTCTCTCTTTATAAGAGACTTTATTTGGATAAATTGATACCAACTGATATATCTTTGCAAATGGCTGATAAATCTACTGCTGTTCCTGTTGGCATTTGTGAGGATGTCCCTGTTCAAGTGACTAATAACTGTTTAATCTTGACTGATTTTGTTGTGCTTGAGATGCCTGAAGATGATAATATGTCTATTATTCTTGGGAGACCTTTTCTTAATACTGCAGGTGCTGTTATTGATTGCAACAAAGGAAAAGTGACTTTCAATGTGAATGACAAAGAGCACACTGTTTATTTTCCCAAAAAGGTGGACAAAATATTTGGAGTTAATACTATTTCTAATTTTAGAACTATCAAAGTGGGAAGTATTGATTGCCCCATATATGAACATCAAGAAGGATATCAAAATATTATGATTGGATCCATATCAATACAATTCAAGGTAACATAATTGGTTCATGAGGTTTGATTTCTTTTATGTCATATAAAATTTATTTGGTGGCAAGACTTGATCAACCTTGTTAACAAATACATTTTAAATGCATAGAGAAACTAAACAACATTTCTTTCTTCATCCTTGTTTTACCTACTGTAGTATTGTTTAGTTTGCAAAATTTTAGTTTTGTTTAATTTTTGAAAATCATTTTTCTGTCCTGAAATCATTACTTTTAACACCCAGAAAATGTGCATTTTAAAAGTTTTCAAAAATTCATAAAAATTATACCACTGGTCCTATTTTTGAAAGAGCATTGTGGGAGTGCCTGGGGCTGACCAGGGGGCCCCACCATGCCTGCTCACCACATGGTGGCGCGGCCAGCCTTGGGGCCGCGCCATGACATGGTGAGGGCCCCACCTGGCCCTCCACTCACTCAGCCACCTACCACCTCACTCACTCTCACGACAAAACACTCCACCATTGCTCAAACTCGAGTTCTTGCTGTTCTTGCTCGCGATTTTCGATCTCCTTGCTCAGCCCATCTTTGCTGCTGAGATTTGGGGCATTTGTTCTCCGGTATGTGACTCCTCCGAATATCCAAGTAGAATTTTGTTTAGTGAAGTATATCTTGAGTATTTTGCTGCTGTAGGTGACATGTTAAGTGAGTTCCCATGCTTGTTCTATGTTGGAATAATTAGTTTTGATGCATGTTTAGTCCTCTAGCAAGTTCCTATAGTAGTTCCCCTCATTTAGTTGTCTCAAAATCAATTTTTATAATGATTGTCAAAAATTTCAGAAAAGGAATATGCATAACCACACCTATGGAGAGATTTTTGAGAGGGATTCGCAAAGGGTGGCAAGGCCTTCAAGAGCAGCCACTCGAATTAGGCGATCCTACGATGAAGATCTCATTGCACCAAGCATTGGCGATGAGAGGGATGATGGAGTTCCAAATCCATCATCTTTCCCATGCACTGACTTTTTGCGTGATGCAGGGCTCCTTGATGATTTCTTGTTCCTTGTTCAGAGGGTTGGTTTGACTACATATATGCAGGATGAAAGTAACCAATATGTTATGCTCACCAAAACTTTTGTTGAGAGCTTTAAATTTGGCAACTCTTCTTTCACGCCATCCGTTAAATTTAAAATTTATAATAGGCCTGTTACCATGACTTTGAAGGATTTTTGTGCTGCCATAGATATTGCTCCTTCAGGTACAGCGAAGAGGATTCAAGGACGCCCCAACGATTTGCTGGAACTTTACCGAGAGGTGACCAATGATGATGACCGCACCGCCCAGCGTGGCAAGATAAGGAACATTCAGCTCCCTGCCATTAGATATTTTACTTACTATCTTGCCACTAGCATTCTTGGTAGGGAGAACACCAGCAACATTTCTAATTATCATCTTGCTTTTCTGGCTGCTGCACTTACTGGTAACACATCTTATAATCTTGGTGCTCTCATTGCTCGTCGTTTAGCTGCTAGTGGACCCATCTATGGAGGGATTGTTGCTTCACGAGTTATTGCATATCTAGGCCTTCCTGTTGATCCTAATGATGAGTTGTTACCCCCATTTAGACTCAACCTTGCTGCCATGAAAGATCATCAATTTGTTACTAAAGATTCTTGTGAAAGAAACCTAGTCTATAGGGTTTTATTTACTGATGGGGACGAAAGGACGGTTCCTTTGCCGCAGCCCGTTTTGTTTGGTCTTAACAGGAGATTGTGGTCGCGCTCAAAGGAGGAGTTGGATGAGCAGCTGAGGTTGCTTGGTTTCCATGACCAGCACGACTCTGAGCACCAGGAGGATGGGTCGGCCGCCGACCACTACACCGTGCACTACACCGGTGCGTCGTCGAGTTCATATCAGGACGAAGACCCTTCTTCGTCATACTACGGAGGCGCCACTTCGTGGCCACGTTGGGATTGATCTCCACTTAGGCCAAAAGCCTAAGCTTGGGGGGAGGTATACCGACATCTCACTCATTTACATATCATATCCTGTCGGTACTTTGTATATCCATGTTTCGATTTTCTTTCTTTCTTTTGTTGTGTCTTCTTTTATTCGCTTTCCAAAACACAAAAAGACCAAAAATATTTCTGTTGTTTCTCTCTATTTATTTCTTTAGTTCCTATTATTAGTTTGCTTGACTTTTAATTTCGGTTTGATATTCGAAAATCCAAAAAGATTTTGCTTTGTTTGCTTGTTTCCTTATGTTCTTGTTTTAAATTCGAAAACACCAAAAATATTTGTCGTTCTTCTTCGGTTTTGTAAAGTTTGCTGCAGAGTTTAGCGGTCTTCGATGACTCCATGGAGCTTGGTTATCATTTCATATTATTCGAGCCACACAAGTGAAAAGCAATTATGACGATCTACGACAATTCGAGTTGGGGTGAGAGGCTGGTATGAACTCTATTTGTTTTCATTTTTGTACATATACTCATCCATGTGAACATGCTTAGTTGGTTCATGTGAGGTATATGTCATTTAATGGATGCTTAGTAGTTTATGTTCTCTTATGATCAGTTCCAATTTATTAATAGTGGGTGGCATGTTATATAGATGTTGCTTGCATTGTTCTGTTCATAAAAGGGTATGACATTGTGGTATCCTCCTCTGAATAATTCATTTGAATTGACTTGGCACATGCTCACGCATGCATATGACTGAAAACAAAAAGTCAATAAGCCTCGATGATTTACTTTGCCTCAGAGTACTTGTATCATTTTTATGCCTCCGTTAATTTTATTTTGTCGCAAGCATGATTATGACGGTTATTGCTCTCTTGATTGTCGCTTCCCAGTCTATTGCTAGCCTCCACTTGTACTGAGCGGGAATGCTGCTCGTGCTTCCAAATCCCTGTAAACCAAGTTATTCCAAAGAGTCCACCATAAATACCTATGCATGGCATTTCAAACCATTCAAGTAAATTTTCATGTGCTACCTTTAAAACCTTCAAATTACTTCTCATTTTGTGACACTGTTTTTAGCTCATGAGGAAGTAGTAGTTGGGTTTGTTATCTTCCATACTAAATTAAGTACCCCGACTTGCATGCTTCATCTGCTTGTCACTAATTTTGCAAAGAGCTGGTTAGACCATTATAACATCAAAAAGCTAAACAAATAAAAATAGGCACTCCTCCATGGTATGTGATTGTTGGCAGGCACCCGAGGATTCGGTTAGCCATGGTTTGTGAAAAGCAAAGGTTGGGAGGAGTGTCATACTATATAAGTGCATGCTATAAATGCTTAATATCAACAATTCGGAACCGCTCTCAACTTGTTTAGTATGGAAGATAACAGAAACTCTATTGCCATTCGTTGACAGGAACAACCACCTCCCAAAACATTTTTACTTCTGTTTTAAAAATAAAAAGCTCTAGCACATGTTAATCCCTGCTTCCCTCTGCGAAGGGCCAATCTTTTACTTTTATGTTGAGTCACCATCCTTTCTTGAGCACCTTCTCGAGAGCATAATTGTCATTCTTAGTGTAATGTGCTTGTCCCAGAATGCGGTTAACTGCGGTATAACTTGATGCTTTTATCTTTGATAATCTTTACTTCTAGTCTTCCCTTGAACTTCAGAGGTGCCTGGGCATTTATGTTTTGCTGTACAAATACGGGCAAGCGAGATACCACCTTATCATATCTTATTATGAGCATTGCAATCCTGCTGATAGATATGTTTCATGTTGTTTATTATTAGTATGTTGGTATCTTTTCATGATTGACATAACTATTAGGTGACATTATTTGCATGTATCTTATTATGAATTGCCTATGTACTTGTCCACATAGTGAGAATATATACACCATATGAAGCAAATGTGTTCGTGAAAGTTCTTTTATCGCACTCAGTTGTTAACTGAATTGCTTGAGGACAAGCAATAAGCTAAGCTTGGGGGGAGTTGATACGTCCAAAACGTATCTACTTTCCCGAACACTTTTGCTGTTGTTTTACCTCTAATTTGTGTGATTTGAATACAACTAACGCGGACTAACGCTGTTTTCAGCAGAATTGCCCTGGTGTCTTGTTTTTGTGCAGAAAGTCAACTTTCGGGAAAATCCGTGGAAATTATCGCGAAGCCCCTATTTCACCAAAAGACCCACGGAGCCAGAAGACGAGACGGAGGGGGCAGCGAGCCGCCCTCACCACGTGGCGGCGCGGTGGGCCCTGGGCCGCGCCACCACCTGGTGAGGCCGACTCGGCCACGCCCTCGGCTCCCCCTCTGGACTACATAATCCCCTTGACCTAAAAACGGAGGGGTTCGACCATATTTCCAGAAACACTCCAGAGCTCCGCCGCCATCGAAAACCCTATTTCGGGGACCAGAAACTCCGTTCTGGCACTCCGCCGGGACGGGGAATTGGAGGAGATCATCGCCATCATCATCACCGACGCCTCTCCATCAACCATCCATGACTCCCCCATCCATGTGTGAGTAATTCCCGCTGTAGGCTGAAGGGGATGGAAGGGATTGGATGAGATCGTTCATGTAATAGCTATAAGATTGTTAGGGCATGGTGCCTAGTATCCGTTGTTAGTACTTTTATGTCATTGTTGCAACTTGTTATGCTTAATGCTTGTCACTTAGGGCCCGAGTGCCATGATTTCAGATCTGAACATGTTATTGTATCATGAGGATAATCATTGTTTTAGATCATATCTGCAAGTTGTATACACATATTATTGTCCGGAACCCGAGGCCCCAAAGTGACAGCAATTGGGACAACCGGAGGGGATGGCTGTGATGTGAGGATCACATGTGTTCACGGAGTGTTAATGCTTTGCTCCGGTACTTTATTAAAAGGAGTACCTTAATTACCAGTAGATTCCCTTGAGGCCCCGCTGCAAACGGGCTGGTAGGACAGAAGATGTTGTGCAAGTTTCTCATTGCGAGCACGTACGACTATATACGGAACACATGCCTATGGTTACTTAGTACTTGGATGCTTTATTATTATTTACCTGCAAATGCCTTGTCTTGATTATTACATGAGTTATCCTATCCATGCAGCGCCCGTTCATCCATCCCTATGCCTACAGTATTTTAATCCTGCTGTTTACTGCAATCACTACTGCTGTCTTTATTACACTGCTGCTATATTTCACTACTGCTACTGCTATAAAACTGTTGCTACTGATAATCTGTGTCGAGCAAGTCTATTTCCAGGTGTAGCTGAACTGACAATTCATCTGTTAAGGCTTATAAATATTCTTTGGCTCCCCTTGTGTCGAATCAATAAATTTGGGTTTTACTTCCCTCGAAGACTGTTGCGATCCCCTATACTTGTGGGTCATCAAAAGTCTATCTAAATCTTTGTTGAAAAAGATACTTCAAAAATAATATTGTTTTCTCTCGTAGATATCACATATCAACAAGGTTTTAGTAAAAAGCATTTAAAGAAAAGATTCTTCTTTGCAAAACTTCTTGGAGAAAACACTGTTAGGCTTATCATAACTCCGGTACGTCCAAGGTACATCATTTTCTTTCCAAGTACCTCCCAGGTACTACTTTTTTTTCCAACACTTTCCATCATCCATCATCCTTTTTGAAAACACCGACACAATACTAGCTACATGGCCTTTCAACTATCCATGACCGTGGATGCGGCTATTCGAATAGTTTTGACTCTGCAGAGTTTGTACACTTTCACCACAAGATTAGGTACATCCGTCGTGAATCAACCACGGACTGCCTGAGACAACATGCACACATCAGATGACCCGTCCTAACGTCCACTATGTATATGCTAGTATATGACTACCTCTGCGATTGGGTTTGTTCTCCACGGCACCGAGTGAGTTGGCCGTATCGATCCGGTTACCCCCAACAACACACCGCCATGGCAGGAGACCCAACTGTTGCAACCGGGGGGAAATTAATCCCACACTTTGTATGTCCCATCTCACTCTCTTGGCGACATTTCGGTTCAAGGGACTCTAACCCTTATAGCAAATTGAGGTATAATCTCATACTAACACAAACAAGTTTCACTTAAGCCCCGTGCCCATTTGGAGTAATGTGGTTGTACGGTAAGGCTGTCCAGCGAAGACTAGGTTATGTGTCGTTTTAAGAAAAACACCTTTGAAAAACATTTCTCTTCTGCAACCTTCCATGGACAAGGTCCCACCTTTCCAAGGGGTTTTTCACAAAGCCTTTGTTTTTTTCCAAAAAACAACATTTTAGAGTGTCCAAATAGGGACTTTGTAGGTGGCTAGTATAGGTGGTGGTGTATAAAGGATTTGGCTAGGGTTTGGCACTATCCCAAATTAGGGCTTTATGTAGTATATATATAGTAGTATTATAAGATAATACTATAACCACATCAAAAATAGGTTTTACTTTTCGAAAAGCATTAAAGTAAAAACATGCATGATAGGTAATGATAAGTATTATAAACAACAAGCTTTTAGAATGGCTTTCCTGGTTCAGCAATATGTCCCTGGACTTCTCCTCTTAGACCAATAAAAATAAATTCCCATCCTTCTTCAATAAATCCTCTTCAATGGCCACTTCGATAGCATTAAATTCTAGCGTCGCAAAAAGGAAAAAGAAGCAACACTCAATACACAAGACAAAGCCACAAATAATATATAAACAAGTAACAAACTACAACCATAGCACTAATCTATCAAGCAATCAAGTAAAACAAAATGTTTTCGCAAAACAAGGATACACTAGACACACGATCCTAGTTAAACTAACATCTAGCCAAACATAAACTTAACTAGCAGCAAGCTTAGAGATAACTAAGAAAACTTTTATTAACAGAAACACTACCAAAACAACAAGCTAAGGACAAGTTATTTAATAAGGATACAGCAACATAACACAAGTTTAATTTAATTCAAGCACTTAACAACAACTACCACAGGTTTAACTATATGCTAACAAGTAATTTACCAAACAAGCCAATTAAGCATGCCACAATCATAAGGGCACTAAACTAACAGAAGTATAACGTATGCGCCGTTTTGGTTCCCGGGAGCATATGCTCCCGGTATTTTCAAAAAAATTCAAAATTTGAAAACTTATCAAAAAAATCTGAAAACGATCATGCACGTACCTGACCATGGTACGCACCACCGTGTTTTTTTTCGCGCCGAAATGACATCGTACGCGCCCCGTACAAAAATGACAAATTTCCTGTCAGAATCTCATTTTCTGACAGGAAATTTGTCATTTTTGTACAGGGCGCGTACGATGTCATTTCGGCGCGAAAAAAAACACGGTGGTGCGTACCATGGTCAGGTACGTGCATGATTTTTTCCAGATTTTTTTGATAAGTTTTCAAATTTTGATTTTTTTTTTAAAATACCGGGAGCATATGCTCCCGGGTGCCAATGCGAATTTCCGAAGTACAACACTATACACATGCTAAAAACATAGACCACAAAGACATCCTCAATTGAAGGTAACTAACAAACATTTTTCCCTAAGCAGGAAATACTTCAGACAAAAGTTAAGTCACCAAATATTCTCTGCAAGTCAAAACCATTTTCCAGGCTAGGGTATGATAAAGTGCAACACTAGGAACCTAGCAAAAATGGATTGGCTCCAAAAATCCTCTCACAAAATCACCAAATTGCTCTCTGGTGCTTTTAGTAAAAAGAATAGAACTTAAGTTATAAGCTTCATTTGCATGCAAGACTAACACATCTAGGTAGGTACCATCTCAGGCTATCCATAGAATTTTAGTTTGCAATATTTGGATATATAAAACTCTAGATATTAAATATTTGTGGAAAAAGGAACTTTTTACAAGATTTAATCTAGACAGCACTTAAAAATATATTTTTGCAAGTAACCAGTTATGCACGTTTAAGAAAACACATAAGATCCCTACAAAATTTGAATCAGTCAAATTGCATGCACAGGAATTAAATGGTGAATTAAAACCTAGAACGGATCTAACAGGATTTACAAAACTGAAAACATATTTGACTGAAAAAACTCTAAACGGGCCAGATCTGCTCAGAACAGAGCCGACCAGAGATGGGCCAGCCCAGCGGCCTGCGCGGGAAGTGAACAGGTAAGTTGTCGTCGATCAGGAGATCGACGGCCGGGATTAGACGCTGAAGGATTCAAACATGGCCGTCGATCTGGAATCCGACGGCTCCTGCTCGTCTTCTACCTCTCGACTCGCAGAACAGGAGCAGAGGACAATACATGGTGTCGAGCTCGAGTTGCTCACCTAGGGGGTACGTACGGGGTCGCCGAGGGTCGTCAGGGGACGCGTAGAGCTTGGGGATGTCGGGGCTGGCTGCAGATCTTGCCGGCGCGCTCCTGGTTGACGGCAGCGTCGGGGTCATCCGCGATGGGCACGGGATGGCCACGGAGGCTCCGGTGGTTCCTAAAAATGAAGGAGAGAATGGTGAGGTAGATCTCGATGATAGGAACTCGAAGAATCATGAATGGTGGAAAGGCATGGGCTAAGGCGACGGCAATCTCCATTGCAACCTCGCTGAACCGAGATGGACATCTCGCGTTCCTGGCGGTCAGAGGGCGAGAGAGCTCGCTTCCTCGCTCGGGGTGGCAGAGAGGTGGTGTGGGTGCGAAATGGGCAAGGTTTGGATGCAGGAGGATGGCCAGGGGCTTAAGAGCGAGAGGTGGCCGGTCCACGGTGGACGCTGAGCACGGACTCGAGCGAGGAGGTGCACGGGCGTGGGATTGGGCGCGGGAGGCGGTGGAGGAGCGTCTGTCCGTGCAGCCTCGCGTGCTAGGAGGAGAGGGAGAGGCTAGGAGCCTATGGCTCGGCCGGGGTCGAGGCACGGTCATGTCTGCACGCCAGGTGCTCGAGTAAATGCCAGCGAACCGATTGGCGGTCTCCGCGGCGCTGGGGTGATATCGAGGGAGAGAGAGGTTGTCTGGGAGGCGGGCAGAGTCGTGGGTGTCGAGGCTGTCCACACGCTGGCCTCCCAGGGCAGGGAGAGAGAGGGGATCAAGCAAGATCCTAGGCTGCGAGTTCCCGAGGTGGACAAGGAGAGAGGAGGGGGCTAGGCTAGCCAGGGTCGATGACAAGTGGTCCAGGGAGATGGTGGGATCCATGAACACGACCCAGACATTGGTAGAGAGAGGGGAGGGTGCTGGGCATGCCCTTGCCATGCAGGGCAATGATGCCACGACCACGCTTGTCTCCTCCCTTTTTCTCAAGTCAACAACATCAAGCAAGGCTAAAAACAGTCTAGATGGTTACTAGGAGGTTTAGGGAGGGCTGTGAGGTGATGGAAAAAGAATAGGAGAGGTTTTGGGCAAGGTTTAGATGTTAACAGAAAAACCAGAAATCTGTTACCATGAGGGTAACAAAACCATTATGGTTAGGTGCTCAAATGGCCAAGATTAATAAGAAGAAAGATACAGAGGTGAAGTAATATCTATGTTTATCACAAGAGTCACCAATTCACGAATGAACAAGAAGGTTTGGATGGTTTTGCAAGGAGGTAAAAAGAGAATAAAATAACAGGTTCAGAAAAGCTGTTATTATGGTGGCATGAAAACCATCATGGAATAAGAATGTTTAAAGCATTAAAAGCTCAAACAAAACTTTAGGATGAGAGACAAGGTGTCAATTACGGATGGTGTGGTGGTGCATTGGCACATAGGCCAAGATTTCGAATAAACACAGAGGTGACAAAATGGTATTAGTTACAGGAGCAAATGGTCACTGTTTTGATTAGACCACAAAGTGAACATGGAAAGATAAGAAAATGAACTCAAAAGATTCAAACTTCAGCGTGGATAGAAAGATAAGATGGAGTAGAAGAGATCTATGATCGTGCATTTCTAAATTGACCAATGTTAAAGATTTGGTGAGGCTCAAGATATGGTATCTTTTAACAGAGAAGAAGATAGGTTCAGAGAAGGTTTTATCAAGGTTCTTCAATATTTTGAAATAAGCAAGGTGGTAGTGATGCTCACTTAGGTCACACATGACCATGAGCATGTCAGGGATTTTTCTCAAGATTTTTGGAAACACTTTTGTTCATAAAATAATTTAATAACCATTTCTAGTTTCTTTGAAAATAGTTAAAACAAATACCAAAGGTAATTATCCTATTGTTTTAAAAAGAGGTGGGAGAATATATAATATAGATCCCAAAAGTGGATTTTATAAAACCTTACCTTGAAAATATTTATCATTTCAAGTAAAACATTGGAAATAGGATTTTTGGTTCATAAATAAGAATGAAAAGGTTTTGAGCCAAAGATAAGAAAAAAAGAGTAGTTTTGGGTTTTACCCACACAACTAATTGCTAAGTAGTATGAGTTTGAAAGTGTGAGCTCTCATAGCCAAGGTTATGATAAAAATACACACAAGCATGTCACACAAGTCAAACCATTTAACAAGCCACAACAATCAAGCCAAATAACATCTCATCCAAAAACAAAACACTCAAAGAGTTGGTGAGATGGTGATCAACCACCAACAAATAGTAAACAACAATTTCCAAAACTCCTAATATGATTAAGTGATATAGTGATCACACATAGTCATGACAATATGATGCTAAGAGATGCTCAACTCATGACTTTATGATTTTCAAAGGTTTTGATATAGAGAATATATGTGGTAATATACTTCCCACTTGCATTAGTTCCAAAGGGTGTTGAAAATAGGAGTTTTAAAATCAGAGATGTTGATACTTGCAAAATAACAAAGTTGAAAATAGGCAGGAGATATTATATAGACCTCCATAGTTTATAAACATGTAATTTTTGGAAATACTTTACTTTCTTAAATCCTAGGCATTTGGGTAGTTGATAAAATCAAAGCATCATTGAAAAAGAGTTTGGCCAAAATAAGATTGGAGAAGATATATGGATTATTTTTCTTTTCATGACATGATCACCAAGATTAAAGATAACTTATCTAGGTTGGGTTCATAGGTTGGATATTTTCAGTGGTTGGTTAACACAAACTACAAACCCACAAGGTCAAACAGAGCAATGACAAGGGAAACACAAACATTAGTGAGACATTATAAAAAGTTTTTGTTGGCCAAAAATTTTGGGTCTCTTACAACTAGGTTTTTCTTAGTTCCAAAATATGGGGTGTTACATGCATCGTCTTGGAGATGGATCCGATCAGAGGGATATGTGGCTCGCTTGGTTGTGTGTGTTGTAAGCCGAAAGGCGACGCGCGTCGCGTGTATGGTTTTCGGGTCCGGTTTCCCTCATAAACTGGACCAACCTTCTATCTGTTCAATGAATTTGGCAGTGATCCTGCTAACGTTAAAAAAAAATCCATAAAGTGCAACGTTCTCTAAAAAAAACATTCGCGGGTCGTCAAATTTCGGATATTGAGCGCAGAGGCTAATTGTGCTATTTGAATGTAACACACGTTACAGAAGCCAGTGACTCGGGGAAACATGCTACACTACACATGGACTTAGAAGGTAACCACTGATTAAAGTACTACAGTAACCCCCCTCAGAAAAAATAGCACTACAGTAACCGTTACAGCAATGGCAGGAATCACAATGAACAACGGAACAAATTGTCAAGTCCGCCATGATTAAGGATCGTGAAGTAAGACCAAGATCTATCACACTCTACCAGATTAGGCTAAATTAATTGACATCACTCTAGCCTAGCTTCTCCCCAGACGTTGAACTGCTGACCTAGCTGATTAGGATAGAAATCATAATTTGTTACCATGGCAGGTTAAAGCCATGCCCTAAAAATGTGTCAGGGATGAGGAGACCAAAACAAAATGGCAGCCAATTCTACTCCTGGGGAGTCAAACAGAGGTTGATATCTGGGGATGGCCTGTGCCCCATCGGCTGCGCGCTGCTGATAGGCCAACCAACCATGGTGAAACCAGTGGAGCTTGAGTTCAGGTTCATGGTGCCCGTGGTTGCAGTGTGCTCCATGTTAGCATGGGCTTGCAGGGGTGCCACGGGTACCGGCGGTGCATGGCGACCATTGCCGGGAGCTGCCTGAGATATGGGCATTGCAGCTGTGAGCACCGGACGAGGGGCGACAGCCGCCGGTAGCACGGGAATGGCAGATGGCGGTTGTTGCAGGCCCATCCTCCTCTGATGCTGCTTCACACTGTTTGGTAGGAAACTCCCCACAATCACCTGAACAGACGGTTTGTGTTAGAGAACAAGGAAAATATGGCTTCAAAGTGTGATATACTATATGTGTGCCATTGAGCGTTTCGATGAACAAACAGAGTAACGATCTGTTCTGTTTCAGCGACTTGTATAAGTGTGAGCTAATTGGTAATTTGCAGCTGACGTGGGTTCTTTAGTCAGGTTTGTACCTGGATAGGAGTGGCAGCACGCAGTGTCCCAGCCACCACACCACCAACGACACGACCATCAGGACCAGCAAGTGAGACACTGATCCCACCGGTCCTCCTGCGGCCTTCCTCGGCCATTGTAAAGGAGCCAGTCAGCTGAAGAATCTCAAATAGACCCTGGAAATCAGATACAGAAGGTATCGTCATATGGTATAAGGGAGACACAAACGAAATACAGCAATGTATGCAAAGGAGCATTTAAATTCGCAAAGGAGCTTCTACAACCTATATGGCGCACAACTCCTATCTCTCCATATGTTCATATCCATTGGCGAAGTTGCATTGTAGATTTGTATCAGGCAAATAGACAATATACTGAACCTAAATAAGCAAAATAAGTGCAGACTCCATACTACTTGGCACAACTGAAATACTCAACAGCGATTCATCAATAGCTAAACAAGTGATAAGATGCAAACAGCACATTCTTAATGCAGTTTTTTTATACCTCGTAGTTGAAGGTGCTACCCGATGAGGCAGATGAGCCAGGCTGATTGAATGCCACATGAGAGATGGTCCCATTGGCAGCGAGGATGCAGACCGAGCGTGGACCCTTCTGGGAGAATGACATGATGCGCGCCGCCACATCCTACATAACAAATCGAATAGGAACGTCGAAGTGTTTCTCAAATTGCGACAGGCATTCACCACAAGATCACTAGGCCAAAACACTGAGCCAAGTACATTATGCAAAGGAACATTAAGGTTAGTAAATTACCTCTCCAGCAGGGACGACGATGACATGGGGTGTGAAGCTCCCTCCAGCAGACAGCGCATACCATTCCCCTTCACAAATCACAAGTGTTGAAGGACGGCAGTCAGGCAAGCAATTGCGCAAGATTTCTAGGTCACTGAACTAGTACTAGAGAGTAAGAAACAGGAATTAATATATATATATGATATTAACGAAATCATTTAAATTTCTAACGGATTAAGCAGACTAGTTAACCCTCCAAGAAAAATCTCGTACACAAGTAAAAGGTTGGTGAGAATAAATGGGGAGAAGAACATAAGGTAAAGGTTGGTGAGAATAAGTAGGAGATTAAACATAAGAATCATTTTAATAACATAGGAGATGGATGCGACAAGATGAGAAGTCAAGAACATCAGAACTGACCTAACGGATACCACCCTAACTGGACCCCATCCTAGCAATGGAACAGAAATGCACAAGGGGGAGCAAACATAGCAAGAACCTAAACAGCAAAAATGGAAGCTAATGGGTTGCTCGAGAAGAAGAGGAAGAAGTGGGTTCCAGAGGGAGCATACGGACCTAGTGTGGCTAGGATCTGGCGTCTTCCAGAGCCGCGTGGCCGGCCCCTGCGCCGCTCGGAGCTCAAACCGGCGGCGTGCTCGCCGTGCCCAGGCATCTGCATGCCGTTGCCGTTGTCCCCCGCGCCGGCCCCGCTCGGCTTCTCCTGCTCGCCATCGAAGCTCCACGCATGCGGCGTCGCCGCCGCGTACGCTCCTCCGTGGCCAGCCTCGGCCTGCGGCGGGGACGGCGTGAGGGAAGTGGACGGTGAGGAGGGAGAGGAGCGGTACTCCACTTTCGCTGCTCCATGCGGCTCCGCCTCCGCCATTGAAACATCTCTGAACAGACCGAGACCGGCTTCATGGCCACCTGCCACCGCAATGCCCACCCTCCCTTCCATGTGAGAAGGAGCTCGGCTCTTGCTTACTAGCTGGTCTTTGCTTCCGTTTCTTGGTTTGCTGGCTTGGCCTCGAAACGAGGAAGAAGACAGACAAGAGGAGACGCCTACTCTAGCTCTGCGAGTTTGCTTGCTTTCCCCGGTTACTGCTAGGACACTGTAGTGGAGTATATGCCAAAGTTCTATGGGGGAAAATATTTTAAAGATGGGGAGGGAAATGGTTGCAGAGAAATTTTAAAATGAGAGATTTTGGGGGCAGAAACTGCACAAGAATGGCGGGGTTCCTGCTCTCTCTCTCTCTCTCTCTGCACAAGAAACACCCACACACTCTCTTCTTTGACCAACCAGCTGATTGGTTGGACTGCAAAGGTGTACTGGAGTACAACTTCCATTATAATTGAACAGTAAAATACTGTAGGCAAGAAGACAAATTCCGGCTTGTTGAAACAAATAAGACACATTAAGTAAATATTCTAGAGGCATGTGAAACAACAGCTCACACCATTGAAAGCAGTTTAGTGCTGTGGTGTTTTAGTTTGAATTTAGCACAAAACATTTCAAAATACGCAACGATTTACTCGACCTCTGCACCATGCGACGCGTACATCAGTTCTTTTGACGCGAAAATTGTGTCCGAGGCATGTAGAGTTTGCAAAACAGCACCAAATGCATGATAACCCAAGTTTGATGATGTTTGTCCTTTATTGTATTTCCTTCTTTTTACATCTGATGTTTCATTGTAGAAGAAAAACAGAGCAGGTGATAGAAAGCAATCACATTGGAGGATGGAGCAGAAGCGCTACAGTAGGTGTATCACTGCTCCTAAAATAACCCAGTAGGAGTGACATCAATACTAAAAAACATTTCATGTTCATCTATGCAATGCAGCTTTCCCGATGTCCATCTTCTTTTGAATTTCCGGACACGCATAAAAGGCATCAAAGTTCAAAGTTAGTGTAGATTCCTGTTTTATCCTTACACATGCTTAATTTTCTAGAACAAAAATAAAACCTGCTTGTTTAGCCAAGCTGCCCAGCTGTCCCTCCCGGGGATAAGACCGGAAGGGGGTACCGTTTGGCCTTTTGGCAAATCAGTAGCGCGCATGAGGTTTATTCAAAGTGGAAAAATAAAAATAGGACAGTCAAATCCCTGACGTGCTGCAACTGTAAAAGCTCCAAACCCCTCGTAGTCATAAAACTAATAAATGGGTCTGAATAAACAACTCCAACGGTGCTATGCATGCTGCTCCATCCGTTTTAATCGCTCCAAACAATTTAATACCCACTGCACTGCGACAAGACAAGAAACTAGTACTCCGGGACATAAGGAGAGACTCCAAATATAGAGAAAAACAAGTAGGAACACCTGTGTAGCGTGTTTGGGAAATATTTTCCCATAATTTAGGGCGTGTTTGAATGTAGGTTTCTACTTTCTGCTAAACCTTTGATCGTCACCTTTTTTTAAGAGGTCATCAAAAGTACGAGTGATTGTCTGATTGATTTAACATGCCAAGCATTTGCTTTTACAGGACTAAAATGGAACCCGTCTCAAGAAAGAAAAATAAAGCTTAAAGTGTGGCTTTTATTTCATGCCAAGTTTTCCCTCAATTTGTCATACATAGAAGTGTAGGAAAAAAAATTGAGGGAAAGGTGTATGACAAATTGACCATAAGGCTATGTAAGAACATCTCCACTGGCACCCTCAATTGACCTTCCAAGAACCAATGGGTGTCCAAACGCAAAAAAAAAATCCCACTGGGGCACCCCAAGTGTTCGGGCCAAGCCCGAGCAGGCGTTATTTATCACGCCGTGCAAGAGGCCGGTCTGCCCGTGTTAATGGCGTAGTCGACGGCGGTTTCCAACGCGACGCGACGGGGCGGTGGTGTGCCTGCCACACACATGGCATTAACGCCGGCTAGGCGACGCGGCGGTTCCCCAGTCCACACGGTCGGTGTTGCGGCTTCCCACGCGTCGCATTTACACTGGTTGCACCGCCCATCGCCCTCTCGGCCATAAAAGCCAGTGGCGTCGCCCATCCACCCCGCTCTCCTCGCCTACACTCGCCCTCGTGCCCTTGCATCCATCGCGAACGCTGGCTCTATGTACCACGGCGGCGGGCGCACCATCAACAGCGACGACGCCTGGGAGCTGCACCGATATGAGCTCCTCGCCCCTCCCGACTGTCGCCTACCCAAGGGCTAGTCGGTGGCGCCAGGTGGCCTCTCCATGCCGCCACTGCCCGAGACGGTGGATCCGTCCGCTGCTCCATCAGCCGTCGCCACAGTTGGATGACGCGAGAGGAGCAGCGCCTCCCCGAGAACGACGACGGCCATGCGAACTGGGGCCGCTGGCTCGACCGTTTCGAGCGCGAGTGGGAGGGGGTCATCGCCACCGTCGACGGTCCCAACGCGCTCCTCTTGCGCCACAACACGCGCGGGCGGCACCGGTAGTGGGAGGGAACCAAGCACACGGTTGCCTCTGCGATCGAAGCCGCCCGTCGGCACGCCGCCACGGGAAGCGCGATCTCATTCCGCCTGCTACCACCGCCGCTGTTGGTGGAGGCGATCTCGGCAGGCTACGGCGACGCTCAAGCGGGACTCGCCCGGCCTCCAGTGGCACCTCCACCAGCCGTCTTCCTCGTCCAGATGGCGCGTCCACCAGCCGTGTCGGCTCCTCCTCCACCGTCGTGCTCCTCGACGACGACGACGAAGTCAACTGGGACGAGCTCGCCGACGTGGAGTAGCCTTAGGGTTAGGGCTAGGCGACGAAGAAGTCAAATTTCATTCAAACTCGTTTGTAATAATTAATCAAATATGAATGAAATTTGAATATTTCGGTTTGTTTGCATTCGTTTATTTAATTTTTTTTGTTCAGGGGGGCACCGCTGACCTCCCATTGTGGCGGACACATGTCCGGCACCCCAAAGAGGACCCAATTGGGGGGTGCTGGACAAAAATTTTGGCGACTCCCCGTGGAGATGCTCTAAGGGTGTCATGCTACAGTTTGTGAGAGTGAACAAAACACTAGCTTTGGTATTTGTTTAGCCGAATTGAGCAAAAATTTGTCAAAGTGATTCGTCCAACAAAACACCGCAGTACAAATATAACATTATATTTATTTATATATACAGCCACAACGACCCTTCGCCTTGGAAACAAGAAACTTACAGTGTGTACAGCTGTAGCTCTGAACCGGCACGGCAACTGCAGCAAATTTTCTGCAGCATCTACCACAAAGGATGAAAGTGTATGAGATGCGCATATACACACCGTAGCAGCACTATAGATATTGCATTCACTGCATCCCGGTCCTGAAAAAAGCACAGGCGAGTCAGAATTCAGAAAGCAGACCTAACACCCGTCACTTTAACAGAACCTACATAATGTAGGCTACATTTGCCTCTTCTTTTCACAGCAAAAGAACAAGAAAATAATTCTCTCTAAAAAAGTAACGGGAAATAATTCCATACATCTATTTCCTCCTTGGCAATATGGAAATAGTTCTACGAAATGATCTTGCAGAAGACCATGAACCTTGGCATACAAGATAATTTCAGACCAACTATAACAGTCTATATTATGAGAACTGTTGCTGATTTGACTAAAACATTCCAATTTAACCTGACTTTGGGTTAGGAAACGGCAGTGTCTGGTCTTAAAAGTAGTGCGGATTTTTGGACCCGACTTCCGAGCTTTCTGTTTAACTTTGCTAAACAATGGCATATTAATGAAATTTAAATTCATGTATGCCAAGCAAAAAGGACCCAGAGTTTATCAGATATACACTAGAAAGAAAATGTAAACCGAAAGAGATGGTTTTATTGCAGGAGGTGATTTAGTAATTAATTAGAACTATATTTGTTCCTTAAACACGCACCCAAATGCGTGTACCTTTCTTGTTAGAAAAGAGCCTGAACATGGAACAAGCACGACCCAACAAAAAACAAAGCAAACACCATCTCTGAAAATACCATAGCCAAACGAAAACAAAAACTGGAAGTACAAAGCCGAAACCGAAAGAAAACTGTAGAACTGGGGAACTGTTCGGCTAGTGAGGACTGAGGAGTAGCTTAGTTGTTTTTGAAACGAAGGCAAAAACTTTGCCTTTTATATTAATAAAGAAGGAGCAGACATAACACGGCCGAGGCCAAAGTAAAAACTAGAAAGCGGTAAAAAAAAATAAAAAAAAATAGGATGTTATGAGCTCAGTTGTTATGAGGGACTTAATTAAGGGACTTCTGAACAACTTTTCTACTACGTGAGCTCAACAGCAGGAGCTCACAATTCAGAACTTAATTAAGCCATACCGATTTTGACATGGTAAACAATAGGATGAGATGCCCTTTTTTTTCGAGAATCTCGAGATGCCCTTGTATCAACAACAACACAGGTTTTAGTATCAAGCAGATAAAGATAAAAACTGTGCCAAAAGTACCATGGGAGTAGGAATATCTGAGTGATCGCTCCAAATTATCTTTTGTCTGTGTTCTAAGCATAAATCTCTTGAAGACTCCACTATTCGATGATCTGAAAAAGGAAAGTAAACACTATTAGCTCATCGAAGATACCGAGTACCCACAGCTATGGAGTATGGATGAAAGGGTAGCTGTACTTGCATCAAGATTACTCACAAGGAGCCAAAACCCGTACGTCTCCCAAGGTTTATAATAGAGGCGATTACCGATAAGGCTTTGATTAAAGAGACGTGGTGGTAGTGTAGTGTAATTAACCACAGAAAGTGGGTATTCTTAATTCAAACGTTTTTGCCCGTTTTTGCAGGCTTCTTGTAAGTATAAAAGCAAACAGGAAAGGGAAAGCAAAATTATAAAGCTGCCAGGCTATAATTAAAGTGAAAACAAACAGAGAATTCAGACTAGAGGACCTTTTCCTATTGTAGGCTGCAAAACAGTATGTTATTCAATCTAACCTTGCACATGGCCTTCAAGCATCCTTTCATGGGAGCATAACTTAAACGAACTAGCACACCAGACAAGTAGGTGCACCATTTGGCTGAGGTCCGGCGTCCGGGAACAATGATAAGTATTTTACTGTTCGTGTTCCATGTTGTGTCAACATTGAGCTTTAGTGTGCAGCTTTCATTTGCATGTTCACTATACAAATGAGAAACCTTGTTGCTTAGAGATTGGGATATGCAACCCATAGCGGCTTACCGTGAGATTTCATAAAATCAAGTAGGAAGGACCGGTTGATTGACTCTGCATTCATCACCACTAATATAAAAAGAGAGAGAGGGGTAGATCCAAACAATCTTGACTGTACACAACCAAGATCTAACGACCAAAATCCACCCAATGTTGAGGTCAAACGCGTTGAGCCCTCCACATCCATCATCCACTAAGAGCTTGTTTGGCTGTCCGGGTTAAATATTCCCGGAAAAATAATACTGGTCGGAAATCTGAAGAACCAGGTGTAAAACCCCGGGATTCTATTCCCGACCTCCGGACTAGGAGAAAATTCTCCCCGAAAAAAGACCGAGATCCCCCGGGATTGCAGTTACCGAACAAGCCCTAAATCACGCCTCCACATCCACTAATCACGCTCGCCAATCCATCTGCCATTGAGTGCCCAAAATAAAGAAACAGGCAGAGACGGCCGCCCGAGAGATATAGACATCGCAACCGCCGCCGCCGCCGTCACGCACCTCCAAACCTTCTTCTCCTTGTGCCCAATCGCCTGCGCTGCAGGCCACGGCCCTCTCCTCCGCTGGAGACCTCTCCGCTGGCGTCGCCGCAGCCGTCTCCACCGTCTCTCTAATGCGTCTCTGCGCCAATCGTCTCGCCGCAGTTGAGGACGCAGGTGGCGCTGCCGATACGCCGTCGAGGACGCAGGTACAACAGCGGCCAAGGTTTTTCATTGTTTAAATGAACCGGAATTAGCAACATTGGGATTAATTTGCCCTGTCTCATGCAGCTAGAAGTACTGGTCTAGTTCAATCGCTACAGCCTAGGTCTGGTAATTGGATATAGTTGGAAGATAGACAAATAGACAGACGAATCGTCAATTTGTTTTCGTACACATCCATCAATCAAGGCAATGTTACTTTGCACTGAAACAGTCTTTTGAAGAATAGATTCTTGGGACTTGATCTAGATTAAAGGTAATACTGACTGCTGGACTACTTGTGGTTCTGAGGAAATGGCGATTTCACACGCTAGGTGAGAGCTAAAAAGTGGGTACATAATGCATCAGTTTCTCACAACCCATGGGCTGCCGGGAAATTGCACTTTTTGTGGATGTTCAATCACTCTTCCATGGATGAAGTTCGTACTTTGCTGCAATACTCGCCCCGGCATTTTTTTTTTAGCAAATATGCACCTTCATTCTTTCAACAAAAACTTCCCCGCATGTCAGTTTGTCCTGCACCGTTCTTGACACTGTTATTTTTCAATCACCTCAAGAATCTCATCAGGGTATACTTCTTTTTTATTTTCAGGTGCGAAGGCAAACAATGAGCGGACACTGCATTCTCACCATCTTTCTATTCTACCTCGAAAAATGTATTCATATCATCTGACAACATCAGTACTAATTTTGTATATTAGGCTAGATAGGAGGAAGATGCAGACTTTGTGCTTGACTGGTCTGCTACAGCTCTTTTACATGTTTTCTGCAGTAATAGTATACTTAACCTCCAGTACAAGTTTGTACAATAGATTGACTAAAGCTCTACTACAGATTTGCGAAAATATAGTACAACTCAAGAGGAAGAGTAAGCTTCAGAATCAATGTGGGATTATAAGTAGAGCCCAACAACAGTACGTGTGGAGAGAAAAAACAAGCTTCAGAGTTCAGTATTTTTCGAGTTTCAAATTTTGTGATTCATAAGAAAGATTAATATATATGACTAATGCACCAACTTCGCATGTACTTTATTTGAAAATAGTATTGAACAGGGAACACTTGATCTTAGTTCAAATTATAAAATGTTTGGTTCATGTTAGCCAAAACAAGAAATAACATCCAAGGACTGCCTCTCTCTTCATGTATTTATTTTTTTGTTCTTATGTTCTGAACTCTATAGAATGGTAAGCAGGTAGAACAAAAGCAAGTCAGCATATCGGTGTGAAATAATGGGCCATCTTAATTACTAAAACTCAAAAATCATTTTGCTTATGCTGTACAGGCCAAGGTCCCAAACAAGTTATCTTCTGTGTTATGTGGAACTCGGGAGAAGTGTTCTGCTTGTAAAAGGACTGTACCCATTGGGGGAAGGTAAACAATTCTCTTGAACGAGCAAGCAGTTGAAGACTACCTAGAAGCGCAAGTGTTTTTCATTTACTTGTTCATCTCTCAAGTTTTGACCAACAAAACTGAAGCAGCAATAGAATTCGCATGCATGTATGTATGCAGTATTCAGTCCTTGATGAGATAACCGAGTTTTCAGATTAATCTTTCGATGCAATGCATACATGTGTATTTTTTAGCCTTCTTTTCAAGAGGTATATACACTATTAGTCCCACAACTTGTCCGAGATGTATAAATTAGTCTCACAACTTGTGAAATGGACAACCGTGACCCCACAACTTGTATTGAACGAACAAACAGGTCCAAAATCGTTCTAAAACCGACACGTGGTGTTGTGAGTTTTGCGGAAATACCCCTATATATCATCTGTGGACTGGGACATGTCGTACATGTGGGTCCCACATGTCAATAGGTTACGGAATAATTAAAAGTTAGATGCGCAGGGATGGGGAATCGAACTCAAGACTTGCTTCCCACAAACGCATGCCATTGCCACAACACCGCCAGACCGTTAACGATTATATTCACCACGCCGAGGTATTGTTACCTCACGGTTGTGATTGCCACCACGTGTCTTCACGATCTTGTGCTCCGCGAGAGTGTCTTTTGCACACGTTATTGCCACCACGTGTGTGCACTCGGAAAAATCTGACTGTGGCGCAGGCCTTGACGGATCACAGCTGGACCAGGCACTTGAAGCGTGAGATCACACCGAAGGGGCTTGTGCATGTCGTCCAACTCTGGGAGAAAACACGCCTTATCACGCTACAGCGTGAGTGAATAATATATAATGGCGTGTTGTAGCAATCATGAAAGGTAATGTGGTTTGGTGGCAGTGGCATCCGCTGTTGGGCAGCAGGTCTTTAGATCGATTCACCGGCTCTGCACTTTCAAGTTTTAATTATTTTCTATTTTCTTCACCTACTGACATGTGGGACCCACGTGTAAGACATGCCCCAGTCCACAGATGTTAGAGAAAAATATATATGGGGTCTTTCCGCAAAAGTGACATTTTCTTCACCTACTGACATGTGGGACCCACGTGTACACTTTCAAGTTTTAATTATTTTCTATTTTCTTCACCTACTGACATGTGGGACCCACGTGTAAGACATGCCCCAGTCCACAGATGTTAGAGAAAAATATATATGGGGTCTTTCCGCAAAAGTGACATTTTCTTCACCTACTGACATGTGGGACCCACGTGTAAGACATGCCCCAGTCCACAGATGTTAGAGAAAAATATATATGGGGTCTTTCCGCAAAAGTGACAACGCCACGTGTCACCTTCCGAACGATTTTGGACCTATTTGTTTGTTCAATACAAGTTGTAGGGTCACGGTTGTCCATTTCACAAGTTGTGGGACTAATTTGTACATCTCAGACAAGTTGTGGGACTAATAGTGTATATACCTCTCTTTTCAATAGCGAAAGAATGAAATAACTGCAGTTGCTTTGCACATGACCTCGAAGAGCATGCCCTAACACAAGATCTGCTTCAAGTGCTTGGCTTCGAAATGTCCTAACATAATTGCAGTTACAATAACTTTCTCAAACCTGCCTCAGCGAAGAACAAGAATGAAAAAAGGCAACCAAGGAAGAGGTTGCACTAAAGGAGCAGGCACCAAAACCCGTAGAGAATCAGGAGCACTTACAAGAAATTGCACGTGAACATGTACAAGAACCTACATGTTGATGTTCCCAACGTTGAGACTTGGAAGACGCCCTGCCCTGGTTAGTTGAGGTTTCGAAACTAGAAGATAGGGATTATATCTTCGCAACTTTCATAAATGTAACTTCTAATAAATGATAAATCTGAGTGAAATTTCTCCATTTAGTTTTAGAGTTTAGACTGTATGATAATGATCATCGGGGATTTTACTGCCACTTGCCTTACGATCCACTTTGAAGTGGGGTTGAATCAATATTTCGAAATTATATTCTCAGTAACAAAGCATTATATGTTGGGTGCTTGCATTTCTGAATCATAGTAGAACTACCGTTGTGTTGTATTTTTTATTTATTTAGAAGAATGCATTTACAAAAATAAGGGTTTTACTAAATATAATGATGTCTTTGGCTTAATGAATGCAAACATTTTGATTTTTGAAATTACGGTTGATTGACTCTGCATTCATAGCCGTGGGTATTGACGAGCTTAAGTCCATTGGTCCTTTTCAGTTACAGTGTTTAATAAAGAGCATTTAAAGCAAACAGCTGCACGGTAATAACTTTCTGCAAAATGTTGAACAGTGACCTATCAAAAAATTGTACTGTACTAAAATCAAGTAAAGTACAGGTGTTACTAGCGAAACAAAACCCAGTAGCCATTTGTTATGACTTTCTTGACACTACTTTACTTTGTCTAAAATATACTCATGTAACTACAATACGATTGTTGCATGAATCTTTCTGAATAAACTTGAGTGTGTAAGATGGTAAGTGCTATCTCTTCAAAAAAGCTATTTTCCGATAAAAGACAGAAAAATGCATTCCTATGTATAAAAGTGAGACAGCAGAGCACTATCGTGCTTGAACTATGACTTTTTTCTGCACCAAATATAATTTGCTACAATATTTAGGCAGAAAAGAAGAGTCTGCAACACATAACCATCAAGAGCTATGCTGAAAAATCTACTAGTTTGTCCATGGTACACACAGGCAATGCAGATTATACACGATTTAAAACGTACAACTTGCTATCTCCTAGTACATTGCTAATACGCATCTGAGTGGCCTCAACGGCATATAGTCCTTACTTCAGACTAACTTCTAATTTGTACTCTCTCCGTTCGAAAATAGATGTCTTGCATTTGTCTAAATTAGGATGTATGTAGACATGTTTAGTGTGCACATGCATCCGAATTTGGACAAATGTAAGACATCTATTTCCAAACGGAGAGAGTAGTTACTAGAGTGTATAGTAACATGACAAGGACCACGATGCAGCTTTTATTGAGCATGATGCCCTGAAACCACAAATTACTACGGAGTAGATATTAAAGCAAGACAGAGTAAGGAATCCCCTGTGATGTTCTCCCTTCGATCAAACGCTGTATCAGCGTTGTCCAACAGATTGTAGTGTCGGAGAGAAATCGGTTGCAAAGTATCGCAAAGCAATTCCGCTCATTCAAACTGCCTAAAGCATGAGACTGATTTTCGGTCAAACTAAGTATTAATCAATGAATGTTTATTACCCTATTTCCATATTAAAACACTAACAACATTTTTCCTTTCTACTGTAACATAGAAGAGAGAGCACCCGAGATACATTAGAATTCTAGAGTTGCAATAGAAATCGTTTCTGTCTGAAGTGGCGGTAATACATAATGCAAGCGACTTGTGGGGTAAAATGTAAACAAAGGGGAGATATACTGGTCCAAGCTTATCACCTAGCTTACATTAATAAAACAAGCTTTATTGTGTCGACACATGTTATCATCAGTATAAGTGAAGTTTCCGTTACAATTTATAGGAAGTGCCTATCTGATCTCAAGGTTATCAAGGGGGGAAGGTAGAGCAAACACATGTTCTCGTCATGAAACAGTTGGCTCCCATTTGTTCTGTTAATAGTCCTAAAGTAGTTTCGAGCTACACAAATCAATAATACGATACAATGAACTAGTAGAAAGGGAGTTAAGGACAACATAAATCTCATCTAAATGCCGAAATTACGTAGGTAACCTAGGAGAAATTCAGAAATGCCACATTTGAACTTACATGGGTACAAAAAGTAATCCAAACCACAAAATTCAAAGCATGCAAGAAAGGGCTTGGTTCCTAACCAGATCAAACACAAAACTCCACCGGTGCATTGGACACGCCCTCCTCTGTTAAATTCGAAATTATGTGGCGCTGCGTTGGGGAGCTGGTTGATGGAAGCAAGAAGAAGACGAGAATAAATACGCGACGGGTCGTCGGCTCGTAGCCATGAGAGGAGATGCCAAAACCATCGTTGGGGCAGGCGACGGAGCCGATCTGCGGCCGGGTGCGTCGGAAAAGGTCGGCGACGGGAACGAGAAAGCCGAGATCGCCATCTCTTCGCGGCGGGGTGGCCTCGGCCTGCCGCAGTGCCGCCTGCGACATGATCGCAGTTGAGGTTGCGGTTGTTATGGGCTTGGGCCTTCATGGGCAGGAGAGAACGAAAGGTAAAGGAAAAAGTATAGATTTCACCCTAAAATCTCACATTTGGGATACATTTCACCCCAAATTCTAAAACCAGATAATTTATACCCTGAAATGTGACAAACCGGATAAATCACACCCTGGAGTGGTTTTGCTCGATTTGGGCGGTTTTGATGGATGACGTGGCGCTGACGTGGCATCGTACCGTCAGTTAAGTAGAAAAAGGCGTGTGGGCCCCACATGTAAGCCGGTGACCTTTTTCCCCAAATTTGCTCTCTTTCTCCTCTGCAGCTCACGATCCGATCTCGAATCATCTGCCTCTACACGCAGAATCACAAATTTGACGCCAAATCCGTTCAATCCCCGGCGAGATCTCTCAATTGATACCAAGTTTGCGAAAAATCTGTCGTGCCGCCAGCCCGCCACAACCATGCTGACGAGCGTCTGCCAACATCGACGACCGCGCGCCATGGCCACTTCCCGCGAGCTGGGTTGTTCGAACTTCGCGCATCTCGCCGGCGTAAAGAGTGCGAAGGTGGCTAAGCTGCGTAGGTCCTGCGCGTTCTTCATCCGTGCAGCCAAGCATGTTCGTGCTAGCAAGTTCAAAGCGTACCACAGCTAGCTCAATCGATTGCTGAAAGCGTACCACAGCTAGCTCAATCGATTTTACTAGCTAGTAGCTAGCTCAACTTGGGAGCGGCCAGCGAGCTCAACTTGGGAGCGACTTCACGGCGGCCAGCGAGCGCAACTTGGAGGCGCAAAATGCGACGGCATCCCGAGAGAGGGAGGAAGACGAAGATTGGGGAAATTCAACAGGTGGGGCCCGCCTGTCTGCTAACAGCGTTAAAAAAGTCACCACGTCACCGCCACGTCAACGAACTCTCAAATGTCCAAAACCACCCAAAATCAACCCAAACCCACCCAAAATCGAGCAAAACCAGTGCCAGGGTGTGATTTCTCCGGTATTGCAAAGTGCAGGGTTGAAATTATCCGGTTTTAGAATTTGGGGTGAAATGTATCCGGAAGGTGAGATTTCAGGGTGAAATCTATACTTTTTCCAAAGGTAAATATCCAGTGGGATAGACAGGGCCTTCATGGGCCTCGATTTGGATTGTTAATGCACCCAACATCCAACTGAATCTTAGTATCATGGGCTCGGCTGAAGACTCACACATAGAGAGCTGCCCGAAGAGGCGGAGATTGCTCGAGGCTAAGAGCATCTTAGCAAATAACGGATAAGCCCGGCCCGAAAAATAACTTTTTTTTCCGGATCCGGAGCTAAAAAAGGGCCACCCATATAACAGAAAAATATTCGCCCCAGAAAAATATTCGGGTGTGAGGGATATTCCCCACCCCCAGTTCGCCATATCTTCGGTTTCGGAGGGCTTTTTTCGTGTATACACGATTCATGGCGCGCGCTGACTTTTGTTGAGCCGTCGTTGCATCTCGCCGCCGCGCCCCACCGCCGGCCCCTGCTTCCCTGCACCGCGGAAAAGGTTCGCCGCCACCCGCCGCTATGTTTCCACCTCGTTTCGGCCCCGGAGGTGGCGTATACCGTCCGCGCGTCCCTAGCCGCCGTCATGGATCCGGCGCAGAGCTCGGGCGGAGCGCCAGTTGGGACCAGGAGAGGTTGCACCGGGTGGGTCTGAGCAGCGGAGTCTCCTCCCATACTCGTGGCCGTCGGAGGCGCCGATTTGAGGCCGGTCGTGGGTGGGGCGCTCGCGCGGCGCGGATCCGGCCGTCAATGGAGAATTCACCGAACTGGTCGTTGATTCGGCTGTTTTAGGTGGAGAAATTAGTCAATTTGTATTCAAATTTAGGAAATATTTATTTTGTTAGATAGATTGGGTTTCTTCGTCGTCCTCCTCCGACTCAAATGATTCTGAGATTGAGGAGATGCTCTTCGACGATGATGTAGAGCATATGGTCTTGGCGCATCTCGTCGAGCAATTTGAGAAAGGAAGCAAGAGGAAGAGGCGAGGCTCGAAGGTCGGGCATGTTTGCATTCCCCTGAACAGAGCTCTCTGCAATTCGATGCTAATGAAGGATTACTTCACCGAGGTACGGACCTATACAGCTCACCTCTTCCGTAGGCGCTGTCGAATGCGTAGATCACGACTTGTTCGCATTGTTGAAGCTTGCGAGCAAAACTCTCGTTACTTCGCTCAACGGAGAAATGCTGCCGGTTTGCTTGGGTTTAGTTCATACCAAAAGATATCGGCGGCAATGAGAGTGATAGCATATGGCGTTCCGGCTGACTATACCAATGAATATCTTCGCATTGGCGAAAACGCTCGGACACATGTTCGGCACTTCCCAAAGAGAGCCAATTGGGGGCTCCCGGTGGATATGCTCTAAGACCGCCATGCAAGAATTTATTTGGATGTCAATCTGTCGCAGAGTCCAACCCCCGCGAGATGGCAAAAGAAAGTGGTGCTCCTATAACTCGGCATTTTTTTGCCAAATCTGGCCCTTTAAAAGAACTATTGCTGCATCTGACCCCTTAGTGAAACAATGTCTAAATCTGACCCATGAGGTCGGCGCTACACGACTTTTTATCCGAACAAGGTCGGCTCCAAGTGATATGGCACCGAACTCTCTAGGCATGAAAATACCAAAATCATGCGGCGATGACCTGCACTAGTTCGGCTCTATTCTTGTTGGCGCCGACCTGAGGGCTAGATTTGAAAATAGTTTTACCAAGGGGCAGATATACCAATAGTTTTGGGAAAGGGCCAAATTTGGCAAAAATACATACCTAGCTCTTAGCAAGCGCGAGTGCACGGCTCGCACGCGTGGTTCGCTTGAGCTCCTGTTTTGGGTCAGCTTTTGTCCGACCCATGAATAAATTTGTATTTCTTATTTATTTTTCTATTTTCTTATTTGTTATTTATTTATTTATATTATTTTTATAGATAATGCCTAATTTTTGAAATCTGTTTTTAAAATCAATATTTTTGAAATCTGAACCAATAAAAATTGAACGGTTTTTCAAAAATGTTATTTTATAAAATTTGAACCGTTTTAAAAAACGACTTTTTTAAAAATCTGGACAATTTTTTAAAAATTTGAACGATTAAATCTGCATCATTTTCAAGAATGAACATTTTTTTAAATGTGAACCATTCCGAAAACTGAACAATTTTGAGATGTGAACCTAAAAAAAGTCGTAAATGGCCGGCCCGTCTGGGAGCTGGTGCGGGCGAGGCTGTACTCGAACTCCCAAGGGCGAGAAATAGTGGTTGCGAAAGAAAGGACCAATCTGGTCATTTGCGGTTTTACAACAGGCTACAAATATCCAAGTAATCAACCCGGAAACGACTGAAAGTGTATGTTTACCCATGTGTGGTTTTAGTAATTAATGACAATCCTTATGGACTAATGTTTGCATTGAGATATCCTTATAGATCTTGTCCATGGGAAAAGATTGGAGTTCATGTGTTGGACTCTAAAAGCTTATATGATGACCAAGGTTCTACTCAAAGGTTTATATGAAGAATGGTCATCTAGAGTTGAGCTTATTGCAAGCATGGCTTGGAAAAGAAGATTGAGTGAACATTCATGTTTATCTCCAAGCCATCATATATATCAAGAGAAGAAGATGAAGTGCAAGTGGATTCATGAAGACGGAGCTTAGCAAGGCTCTCCCATCATGGAGTATTTGGAGAAGTCTTCATCAAGCATGTGTTAGCAAGCACAATCAAGAAAGGTGTTCCAGCTTGAGGGAGTCAAGATCGTCATCATCTAGCTCAAGTGGAATGCTCAAGGCAAAGATATGATCTTGATAGGGTTTCTATTTTACCGGTCTCATGGTGTTATAGGATAAACGGCGTACTATCAAGAGGGGCTCTCAAGCGAGTAACTTGATCGCATATTTGTTGAGAGCTCAAACCTTTGCATACTTGGCATATCATCTTTCTTGGTTCTTATTTGGCTTTTATCCATATGAGAATTTAGAGTTTGTGTTCACCTCCATACCAAGCTCTAGTTCATCAAAAACGGATTTCACATGCATATCTTGTTGCGTTTTTTGTGTTGGAGGTTTTATTGGCTTGTCTTTTATAGAGAGGTAAAACTCTCTCTTGTGGCTTCCTATTCACATGATGGACTATGATGTTTCTCTGCATGAACTTATAGGGCTCTTCGTTGCGATTCCAATGAGCCCAAGATCATCAAAAACGGAGTCTGGATGAAAAAGTTATTATAGTTTTCGTTTTGCTGTTTCTGTCAGTTCTCTGTCAAAACGGGATTATCCAGGTTTGGAGGCCGGATAATCCGGCCCTAGAAATTTTTCTGAGTATTTTCGGAGCGAGAAGTGCAAGCCTCTGTATCAACCGGATATTTAGGCCGGATATTTTGAAAAGGGGCCGGATATTCCGATCCAAGTGGCTGCAACGGCTATTTTCGTGGGAGGGGCTATAAATACCCCTCCCCTTCTTCAACCTCCAGCCAAGCATGTTTTCCCCTCTCTCTCTTTCCATTGTTGACCTTGAAAAGCTTGCCTATCTCTCAATCCCTTCCATGATTCTTGCATATCTTTGAGGGAAAAGAAAGAGGAGATCGAGATCTACATTTCCACCTATCCATCTCTCATCTAAGTGAGGGGAACCCTTTGGATCTAGATCTTGGAGTTCCATTTGTTGAGTTCTTTTTTGTTCTTCCTCTCTTCTCCCCCCATAAGCATTAGTTGCTTTTGGTGAGATTTGAGAGTGAAGGATTTGAGCACTTGTGATCTTGCCATTGCATTTGGTGCATCGGTTTGTGCTCTCCACGAGAATTCGTGGAAGTTGAAAGTTTGTGAGCTTGTTACTCTTGGGTCTTTGGATACTAGACGCTATTGTGGTGGTTGAGACCTTTTGTGGTCACTTGGAACCTTTTGTGGTCATTTGGGAGCCTCCAATTAAGTTGTGGATGTGTGCCACAAACTTGTTGTAAAGGCTCCGGATTCTGCCTTGAAGGATTCCGATAGTTGAAGGTGAACAAATCCTTTGTGGTGCGGTTCATCGGAGAAGAAGGTGTGCCTGTTGTGCCGTTGAGACCAACCCGTTGTGGTGGTCTCACACCTCTCCAACGAGACGTACTCCCCTAAAAGGGAGGAACTCGGGAATGATTTTTAATGGAAACAAAGTCAGAGCCGGGAGGGGAGCTGCAGGGGGCCCACAGCCCCCAGACGACCCCCAACCGCGGCACTGGGCTTGGCCGTGGCTGGGCCCCACCTGGCACCCTCCGGTGCCTCCTCGAGTCGCCCTTTCGCCTATAAATCGCCTTCGTCCCGAAAACTCTCGATACCCGATCATATTTTCCAGAAAACATCCGAGCCCGCCGCCGTCGCCAACCCTAGATCGGGAGGGTTCTGAAGCTCTTCCTGGCACCCTGTCGGAGGGGGAGATCGTCACCGGAGGTATCTACACCACCATGTCTGCCTCCGGAGTGATGCGTGAGTAGTCCACCACGGGACTACGGGTCCATAGCAGTAGCTAGATGGTTGTCTCTCTCTCTCTTGTACTCCATTGTTTAGATCTTATGAGCTGCCTAACATGATCAAGGTCATGTATTTGTAATGCTACATGTTGTGTTTGCGGGGATCCGATGAATTATGGAGTCATGACATTATTGTGCAGTTTATTTATCATATGTTTTATTTATGGTCTTGCATGCTCTCCGATGCTTGTGGATGCTTTGGACGAACTAATTGCTAGTATCTTAGAGGGTATTTATACTAGATAGCGGGTTCATGTCTCTCTTATCTGTCGTCGTATCGGCATCGTAGATAGGAGATGGGGGTCCTCTAGCCGAGGGTGAACTGAGGGGGTGAAGGGGAGCGTCGTCGAGGTCGGGATCGAACAAGGCAGTTTACCCAGCTTCAGATCTCGCAGCGGTGGCGAGACCCTACGTGCTGCTATAACTCACTATAATGGCAATAGCCTTGGTCGGGTTACAATGAGTATGAGTCTGCGTATGAAAGTATATCCTAAAGGCGTCCCGAGGTCCGACTTATATAGGCGGCCGGACCTAGGGTTACAAGGTAGACAACGTGTCCGGCAAGAATAGAGAGACCTAAGCCTATCCGACTAAGTTACCGCCTTACTACTTGGGCTTGGTGGCTACGCGGGCTTCAGTCTTGGGCCTCCTTGCCGTCTTGCCGCCTTCCGCCTTGTACGTCAGCCGTCTGGGCCGCCCGGCAGGCTTAAGCCTTTACCACCCTTGGGCCACCCTGGACTAGCCGGATTGATCCATGTCAGAGATACCCCTAGTAGGTATATCCCCAACATTGTCTGAGCTCGAGTTGACAGAAACGATTAAGACTTGAGATGTGTTGTTGCTACTAGGGATAAAATAACGGTGTTTATTGCTATATGTTGTAACCATTGCTTACATTACGGACCATGCTTATTGCAATTATCTGTTGCTTGCAACTTAATACTTTCGTGTGACAGGCTGGATAGCGATCCCGGGTGGATTATTAGTCATAGATGCAGTTGGATAACAGTCTATGTATTTTGTCGCAATGCCCATATTAGATGAAACGGTGAACTTTGTGTCATGATAGTATTGTGTTGCGCCCATGTTTGTCAATTGTCTCGCTGTAATTTGTTTACCCAACATGTTTATCTTTTGGAGAGACGCCACTAGTTAACTATGGACCCCGGTCCTATTTTCCTATATTGTTTACAACCATTATAATAGCTTTTCCTAGTCATTTGCTCGCTGGTCATTTTTGCTCTCATATTATTTTACACACATACATTTAATTCTTTGTGTTCAGCAAGCTGGAGAGATTGACAAGCTCTCTGTTTCTTTGGGGCAAAATAGTTTATTCGTGTGTGCGCAGGTCCACGTCAATGATCGTAACCGACGCCGTTGACACCTTTCCGAAACCTTCTCCAAGTCCTACTGGATCGATAAACCTTGGTTTTGTATCAAGGGAAAATTGCCGCTACGCTACATCATACCTTCCTCTTGGGGTTTCCCAGCGAATGTGTGATTCACCCCATCAGTCTCCGCGTGCCTCGGTTATTTCTATACCCGAGCTTTTTACTTATGCACTTTACATTGTGATAGCCTTTGTGCTTGAAGTATTATATATTGCTATCACCTTGTTGTTTGTCTTGCTTAGCATAAGTTGTTTGTGCACATAGGTGAATCTAGTATATTTAGGTTGTTGGCTTGTTAATTTAAACACACCTAGTTTTATTCCGCAATTATCAAGCCTAAACCGGAAAAGTTTTAATCGCCTATTCACCCCCTCTAGGCGACATCCTTATCCTTTCAACGGCTCTCTATCGCCCGATCGATTCCTTCCATGAAATCGCTTGGGGCAGATAGGCCACTGAAATTAACAAGATAATCTCCTTTGGTCACCGTTGCCGCATAGCCGGAGGCCGGAGGAAATAAATGGAGCATCAACCGAACTGTGCTAGTGCAGCAAGCGCGGTCCGAGTGTACAAGGAAATGAACACACCAAACAAACGTTCCGTTCCATAAACATGTTGTCATGTTGAGCGTCAACGCAGTAAGCGGAATAGCTACCACTTTTGCCTTCCCTCCCAGGTCGCACGCGTGGGCGACCCTCGGGGGAACAAACCGTAGAGAGAGCAGCCCCCACCCCGTGCTCCCTGGCGAGGTGTTGCGGCAGCGGCGGCAGTGTGTGCCATCATGGATAGTGTTACCCCAAGCTGGTGGGCAGGGACAGAGATGTGGGACGACACGGACGAAAATCCTAGCGACGACGACGCCCGTGGGTGTTGTTCCCCTCCTTGGAGGCGTCGCCGAGGTGTGTCGGCGTTCTCCCCGCTCCCACTTGGTGTTTATAGTTGTCTCCGGGCAAAAGCCTAGGTATGGAGTCGGATCGGCGCGATAGCGGCGTCCTCAACGTCGTTCCTCTATTGTGAGCATCACGTTTTGAGACATGGCTTGGTGATTCTATATTGCGCTCTTCCGGTGATCTGGTTGTCCACCATTGATTTTCAGGGGCGCAATGTA
Organism: Poa pratensis; assembly: GCA_947311845.1. Classification (NCBI taxonomy): domain Eukaryota; kingdom Viridiplantae; phylum Streptophyta; class Magnoliopsida; order Poales; family Poaceae; genus Poa; species Poa pratensis. Next base: position 41,670,502 of record CAMZMU010000083.1, on the reverse strand, counting down.
CATCGGCACGGGTGAGTCTAAGACGGTATCTTTCTTGGGCCGATCGAGTCCTGCCATCTAGTTGTGACCTCCTTCTATGCATCAAGGGTGGATGGTGCCCGATAAAGGGAAGTTTATTGGAGCTGTCAGTCTTTGAAGGTGACCGACGTCGATCGAGACGTGGCGACGTTGCTTAGTTTAAGACAGGCTCTTTTACTTTGTAGGTGTAACGTTGGTGATGGCTGTTTTTTGGACTAGCCGGACGTAGAGTTCGTACTAAGGCTCCTTGCTCGCCGCGAGTTGTATTCGTCTTGTACTCCAAATTCAGACTTCTATAAGAGCAAGTTCAATAGTAGAGCTAGCTGCTGGCTATAAGGAATTGGCATGTCATATATAGCCAACATGTTCAATAGTTAGCTATAAAGATATGTTAATTTATTAAGACATGGCCCACCATTCATTCTAACAAAGTGCCTAGGAGCACGTGTTGTAGCTGGCTCTTGCATGAGAGTCCACCTCTTTTCTCTCTCATCTTCTCTCTCCTCCGTGTAAAAATAAATATATTATTTAATTCCTTAGAGCATCTCCACTCGCACCGCCCAAAGGACACAAAATTATGTCCGGATTTACATGATTTGGGATGTGTCGGACATAGAATTGAGGACAATATTTGTTTGGGCGGCCACAAAAAAGCACGTCTCCCAATCGCACACCCCAAACGCGCACCGGGACCCACCTCGGTGACCTCTCAGCCACCCAGACGACCGCACGGCCGCACCGTTCGTGCCTAGTGCTCGCCGTCCATCAGCCCTTCTCGCCGCCCTTCTCGACATACGCCGCGGTCCAGCACGAGGAACGGGACTACGGGAGGGCACCGCTGTCGGCAGTAGAGCGCGTGGTAGCCTGGTGGGGGAGGGGGCGGACGCGAGGTCGAGGACTCCCGGTGGCGCCGCCCTTCGCGAGCGGCAGGCCGGCGCACACGCGGTCCAGCACCGAGTTCCAGCGTCGGCGAAGCCGCGGTGCACTAGGACTGCGTTATGCACTAGCTCCCTCCCCGGCCGCCGCGTGCACCAGCTCCCTCCCCGACCGCCACGTGCACCCCCCCCTCCAACCGCGCGCATCCTTGCAACATTAGCGGCCGCATCTCCTCCGTGGCCGCATCCTGCAGCGTGGCGGCCGGCGCGCACCTGGCCTCTGCCCCGTCGCCGGCGGGAGGACGCTGGAGGCGGCCGGGAGGCCAGAACGAAGGAGCGACGGGGAGAGAGTACGAGGAGAGGGAGGATGTGGTAGGTGGAAAGATGAGGGATGAGGAGAGAGAGGGGCCTGGGTGACTGACGCGTTGACTTTGCACTCTGCGCGGATGGAAAAGTTGTGTCCGGCACCGCCCCATTGCTCCCTTCCAATGGGGCGTGGCTGGGGGTGTGCCGGACGTAATTTGCGGACCAATTTCGCTTTGGGCGGTCCGAGTGGGAGTCGTTTTTGTCCCAAAAGCCCCAAAACTACTATTTTGTGTCCTTTGGGCGGTACGAGTGGAGATGCTCTTAGGGCACCTCCAACGGGCTGGCACAAACGGACCAGCCCAGTCCGTTTTTATCCGAACGGACATGGAAGGTGCTCCAACGGGCTGGCGTATAGGGACACTTGTCCGCGCGGACACGCGGTTTCGCCCCAAACACGGCCCAATTTTGGTCCAACTTTGGGGGAGGCGCAGACACAACGCGTGTCCTCCCGAGTCCGCCCCTGGCCCACCTGGCAGCGAGTGTGGCCGCTTCGGCTACCTCGCTGGGACCTTTTTAATGGGGACCGACCAAATCTAGTCCCCATCCCCACTTCAGTCCCCCTTCCCCACTCTTTCAAACCCTAGCCACCGACCTCGGCCTTCCCGTCGCGGGCGACCATGAAGCGGCCGAGCTGGTTCAAGCCTGGCCGCAACGACAAGGAGGCCTCATGCTCCCGCGCGCCGACCTCCGACGCCGCCCGCCGTGCCGACGCCCGACGTGCGGAGCTTCGTGCAGCCCGCAATGCCCGCCGCCGTGCCCAGCGAGCCCGCGTCTCCACCAATGTGGCGCAGATCTACTGGGAGGTGGCGGCGCCCCTTCCGTGGGGTGACGTGCACCTACCGGGCGACTGGCATCTGAGCCGCCGCCGCATTCCGGTGCCGCGGATCCCTCGCGCCGGCAGGGCGCGTACGGAGGAGATCCTCCGCCGCCGGATCTTCCTCCTGGCCGACCTCGTTGATGCATGTAAAATGCATACATGAACTTTACATTTTATTACATGTTATTCCATGTTATTTGCATCATATAAGGGTTATATTCATGATTTATATTAAGTTTTGGGGATAATTAACAACTCCCCCATTTTTCTGGAATTAACCCAGCGCTGTCAGAAAACCCCTTTTTCTATATTTTGATGTTTCAGGAACCCAAACGACGTCCAAATGACCTGAAACTTTACGGGGATCATTTTTTTTGGAAGGAACGAAACGTAGGCGCAAAGGAATCGAAGAAACGGAGACCAGAAGGATAAAAGTGGTGGGCACACGCGGCCAGATTCCTTGGCCGCGTGGGGTCCCCCATCCTGGCCCTCGGGCCTCCGCTGCCGTCGATCTTTCTTCCCGAAGCTTCGTCCTGACCAAAAAAACGACTATATATAGACCCCCCAGGTCTTTCGCGAAAGGGAGCGCCGCAGAAACACAGAAACCACGAAATAGAGATCTGGAGCTGAAGATTGGAGGGGGAAAACTCCGGCGGGGCGCTGTCGGTGTGGTCTCCTTCTCCTCCAACAACATCTCCACCGACACCATGATGAAGAGGGAGTAGTCCACCCCTAGACTATGGGTTTGTGGAAGTAACTTATGTATCTCTCCTCTCTATGAGCTTCACTAATTAGTACCGTATGAGCTGCTGAACATGATTACGGTCATCTATGTAATTCCTTTGTGGTGGATCTTTATTATGAGTTAATACATGTTTGAGATTGCAATGGTTTTGTTTCAGTTATGAAAGTAGATGCATATTATGTACCCCGTTCTTATTTACTTGTCATGATCAAGCATGTTTATGAGAGCGTGTGAGGGGGAACGTGTGCATTAGTTGGAGTAACGGGGGGTGGCTAGTGCAGTGAACGTGACAGATAGTTCTGCGATCCACTTGGGTTTTCTACCTTACTTTGTTGCCTCACTAGGGATAAACAAAAATACCATGCTACCGGAGAGTGGATGTGACCTTGGCCACTATCTCCATGACTAGATCTAGCATGTTCTTATTTTAACTTCATGTCATTGAACTTATTGCTATGCTCTGATTTATCTTAATTATTAAGGTGTTATGATTTAGTTCGCATCTTGGTGGAGCATAAGAGAGAGAACAACTTATACTTGAGATCTCTATGTTAGGACGTGATGCCCATATTATTAATAACTTGTCAAACCATGTCTTGTCATCTTTCATGTTAATTTTAGTGTTCTATTGTCTACCACGTTATCAAGAGAGAGTGCATTTGTGAAACCATGAACCCCGGTCCATTTTTAATCATAAGAAACACGTTTCCAACACTTTTATCACCACTTTTGTTTGCTGCCATTATTAAATCTGAAAATACAAAAACACTTTTACATCTTGCATTCATCATAAAAAACCCAAAAATATCATTTATCATTACTACCATCATCCTTGCATATTTATTTTACCATCATTGCATATTTACTACTGTTTGCATATTTATTTTATTATCATTCTCACACCTTGTGCTTGACAACCACTTGGTGAGGTTGAGGGCACAAAACAATTTATTTTGTTGCAGGTTCTCAAGAGATGGATAAGGAGATAACACCTGAAATACTGCTTCCCCGAGAGTTCGATATTAAACCCTCGAGTCACCCCTCGTGGGGAAAACTGTCTTCCACTACGACATACACTCTGCACTTGGAGTCTCAACCTAACCCATTTACTTTTCACGCAGGTACCACGCGAAGGGGCTAGTAACTGTTTTCTGGCGCCAATGTGAGGAAACTACGTGAAGGGCCATCAAGACGTTTTCTGGCGCCGTTGCCGGGGAGCAAAGAAGCAACACCGCATCAAGGTTCCCTCGTCAACTACGCGCCCGTCATAGTAGCATCATTAGGTATCACTCGTCAACGACCCAGCGTACGCGATAAACTCGCCGTTGTGGGACCGTTGGTTCGAGGTCGAGCACGACGCTCGCCGACGGTCGTACTTCGCGGCATTCCCCCCAAACCCAGTAGCACTAGGGGCCCTGCTACCTATATATATTGTAAGTAATTTCTTTTTTTTTTATCTTGTTTTGCGCTATCCCGTTGGGGGCACCCCAACCCCAAATGGACAGAGGCCTGAAATGTGTCCGCGGTCCGTCCCAAACGGACCAAATCGGACACATTTCGGTGTCCGTTTTCGTCATCCCGTTAGAGGTACCCTTATAGCATGCTGACTGGACTCTATTAGAGCATCTCCACTCGCGGCGCCCAAATGGGCGCCCAAAGACCATCCGGACATGCCATTTGGGCGCTGTCCGGACAAGGTGCGCCATTTGGGCGCCCGCGTTCCCCACTCGCGGCGCCCCAAAAGGGTTTTTTACATTAATTTCAATATTTTGTGAAAGGAAAAATCAAACATACATAAATATGTAATAGTTCAAATACAATATTTAATAGTTCAAATATATAAAATAAAGTTCAAACGTCTTCCTCTTCCTCCTCTGCCGCTGCCATGCCCCGGCGTGCCCACAAATGCTCTGCTAGATCAACTTGGAGTGCATTATGAGTATTTTCATCACGAATTTCCAAATGCATTGAGATATAATCAGCGAAATCTGCCGGCACGTTGTGATCAACCTGTGCATGAGGACCATCATCTTCAAATATATTCTCATCTTCCTCCGCGGCGATGGCGTCCTCTTCTTCCAACAGCATCGCGGCCATCATCTCGTCGTCGCTATCCATCTGCAATACAACGCGGCCATTGATCAACGACCGGTCGCCGGCTAGCATCAATAATTAGTAAAAAACCAGGCGAACCTTCCGCCGAACACCTTGTAGGCAGGGCGGATCGCGGAGAGACCGCCGGGGACGGTCTATCGAATACAGCGGCGGAGAGATCGCCGGTGCCCGGAACCGAAGGCCGTCGAGGAGAGGAAGCAAACAGCGGCGCCGGCGTCCAGGCTTGGGTGGAGCCGGCGGGCGGGGGCGGCGGCGTCGAGCAAAGTGAGGCGACTGGGCGACGATGAAAGACGGGGGATAAAATCAGGCGAGAAAACGACGAGACATAGTCCGTGTCTCACTGCCAGGCGTGGCCCGCGCGTCGGGAGCCGACGTGGCGTCGTGTTTCCTTCCGTCCGGGGCCGCCTCAAGCCTCCCCAAGTTGAGGGCATGGGCTGGGCGTGCCGGACACAAAACTGGGCCGCGCCGGACCCAATTCGCATTTGGGCGCCGCGAGTGGGGGCGATTTTGTGTCCGGCACGCCCCAAACGCGTTTGGGCGGCCGTTTGGGCGCCGCGAGTGGAAATGCTCTTAGACCGACCCCGACCCCTCGCGTCGCTCCCCCGGCGGCGCAGGGGACAAAATTTTGCGCCGCCGAGCTCGTCCCCGTCAGGCGCCCTCCTGCCGCTGCCGCCGGCAGCCTCGTCCGCGGCGGTGGCGGCGCCCCCCGCTGCCAAAAAGGTGGTCGGGGGGGGGGGGGTTCCTCCTCGCGTGCTTGTCTGGGTGGAGGACCGGCCCGTGGGGGGCGGCGGCGGTCGGGGCTGGGGAACGCCGAGCCGGCGGGCTCGGGCAGAGATGGTGGCGGCGGAACCTGCTGGCGGCGGTGCGGCGCGCTGGGCGCCACCGTGCCGATGGATTCGTCGTCGAGGCGCCCAGGGTCGGGATCTTGGACCCGTTGGGCTCGCTCTGGGCCTGGCGGGCCGCGCGGGCGGCGGGCTCGCCGTGCGCGCTGGAGGGCGTGCAGGAGGTTGCTGGCGTGTGAGGAGGAGGCAGGGGAGCAGAGGCGGAGGAGCGGGACGTCAAGGCGGCGTGCGTGCTGGCGCGTCGTGGAGCTGCGGCGGGTGAAGACCGGGTCCGATCTGGAGGTCGGTGCTCTTCGGCGAGCTTGGAGGCCGGTGTAGAGGCGGAGGTGGAGGTTTCGGGGGCGGCGGGGAAGAGCAGGCCGGGGCCCGCGGCGACGGCAACGCGGGCGGCGAGGCAGGAGGGCATGGTGCAGGGTGGAGGTTCCAGCGCGGTAGGTGGCCTCCGGCTGCCGTGCTCCGGCACCTGGGCGGGCGGCGGCCCCGGATCGATGCGGGCATGCCGGCTGCCGTGGAGGGAGGTGTCGCGGCGGCAGCGGCATGCGGTGGAGCTCGGCGGTTGACGACACGACTAGGACGCCGTCCTGCGGCTCCCGAAGCTTTGCGGTCGGGTTGAACTCCGGGCGAAAGCTCGCACGGACTTCGGTCGGTGCCGACGACGGCGGCGCCCTCGGGCGTCGTACTCCTTCCTGTTGGCGTTGTTGTGGAGCTTTTCGACCTCGACTATCGCGTGTGGTTCCAAGAGTTCCGGGTGAAAATCTAGCTCCTCGGGAGCGGGCGGCGGTGACGATCTCGTCACTACCTTGTTGGAGGCGCCGCTTTGGAGCTCTTGGCCTGCGTGGTGCGACGGTTTCGCGGCGGATGTGCAAAACGGTGCGTGTGGTCGTGGGTGGTGGACGTCGGAGCGGCGGCCCCGGAGGGTGGTGGACGTCGAGGCGGCGGCCTCGGTCTCCCACGCTACGACGGTTCTATGAGGCAGAGCCGTTGTCTAGCGGGGGTCTGGGTGGCGACCTGGATGGAGACTGCGCGGGCAGAGGGTTCGTCGACCTGACTGGATCATCTTCGGGCAATGCGAAGGTCGATCTGGTTGCTTCTCCGGGGTGGCGGCCCCGGTGCATGGTGGTTTTGGTGGCAACCTGGATGAAGACTGCGTGGGCAGAGGGTTCGTCGACCATGACGGGATCGCTTTCGGCCAATGTGAAGGTCGATCTGGTTGTTACGCCGGGGCGGCGGCCCCGGAGCGGGTGGTGTGTGTTGTGCCGTTTGTCGACTTGGGTCGTGTGGGCGACGGGTCAGCTTCGTTTGTGTCATTCTTTTGTACAGATTGTATGGTTTTTGGACCCGGTTTCCCTTATAAACTGGGTCAACTCTTTCAATCTATTCGGGCGGTGGATCGACCACCTTGTCCTAAAAAAAATGTGGTACGCAAGGAAATAAAAAAAAACATGTATGCACCACGGGCAAAGGCAAACCGCCAAGACGCCACGCCACCACGCGACGGTGGCGAGTTCGTGAATCGTGACCCATGGTAGGCGACAGCAGAGGGTCCAAGAACGGCCTGCTGCTTGTCCATTTTCGCCAATCATTGGGAGTGCCGCGCCGGCGCGGCGAACATCCCGAGTCCCCTCCTTCATCCCTGACGCACCTCCTTCGTCCACACAGACCAGACGTCCCGGCACGCGCCGAATAATCCCGTCCCCGATGCCGCTCGCTCTCTTTTCCGTTTCGGTTTCAACTCCCACCACCACCTCCACCTCCACCTTTGCTGCCCACCCCCGTGACACTACCTATGCGGTTGCAGCTATGTCCGCACTTTCCCGCTTCCCTAAAAACCACTGCCGCGCAGTCGCTTTTGACGAACCCAACCACATCACGCGCGCCCCCGCCGCCTCGATCGCGCTGCCGCTGCCACCGCCACCAGCTCGGCGGTAGCAGCACTTTCTGCCAAGATGCGGAAGCTCAGCACGGGGCGCGGCGGAGGCGAGAAGCTGGGGATGCTCGCCTTCGAGGTGGCCTCGCTCATGTCGCGGGTGGCGAGCCTGTGGCGCGCGCTCACGGACGACCAGCTGGCGCGCCTCCGCGGTGAGTCCGTCCGGCTCGAGGGCGCGCGCAGGCTCGTGTCCGACGACGACACCGCGCTGCTGGCCCTCGCGCTCGCGGAGATGGCCGGCGCCTGCGGCGACCTCTCCCGCGCCGTCACGCGGCTCTCCGCCCGCTGCGCCGACCCGCTGCTCCGCCGCTTCGACGCGCTCTTCGCGGGCCTCCTCGCCGGCGGCCGAAGCGCCGACCCGCACGGGCTGCGCTACGCGGCCGCCAAGAAGATGGACCGCAAGGCGCGCAAGATGCAGCGCCTCGTCGCCGCCACGGGCCTCCTCTGCCAGGAGCTCGACGTGCTGGCCGAGCTCGAGCAGGCCGCGCGCCTCCGCCGCGCCGAGTTCGCGCCCGGCGAGGCCGCGCGCCGCGTCGCGCGCCAGAGGCGGGAGGTCGACCGCCTCCGCGAGGCCTCGCTCTGTAGCCGGAGCCTCGACTACGCTGTGCGGCTGCTCGGCAGGTCGGTCTTCACCATCGTCGCCAGGATCATCGAGGTGTTCGGCCTGCAGCCCAAGAACGTCGCCATCTCCATGGTCGAGTATCCCGTGGCGTCGCTCGGCGCGCGCCTCTCCTTCTCCTGGAGCAACTCCTTCGTAGGGACCACGAACTCGCTCGTGTATCCCTCGGATTTCCGCGTGGATACCCCTCAGAGTCAGAGGTCGACGACCGGTGCAAAACCTGGTAAGGCCGGCGACGTTCGCGGCTTCCTGCTGTCCAGGAGCCAGAGTCTGAGGCAGTTCAGGTGGCAGGTGCCCGGTAAGCACCTCGTCGGCTGCGTGGTCGGCGGGAGCAAGTCCCCGACCTCGGAGGGGTGGATCCATTGCGACCAGGATGATCTTCCGCTGAGCTTCAGCGACGTCTCATCATCCAACAACGAAGATTTCAGCGTCAGTTACCAGTTCCACGACAGTGGTGATCATCACCACGCCGCCAACACCAAGCTCTCCACCTCGCTGTTCGAGTCCTCGTCCCACGACGTGCTGGCGAGCGCGCCGGAGACGACCCTCGGCGCCGCGGCCCTGGCATGGCACTACGCCAACCTCGTCGTCTTCGCCGAGAAGCTCGCCATCTCGCCCCGGCACATCTGCACCGACGAGAGGGACGCGCTGTACGGCATGCTCACCGATAGGATCCGAGCGTCCCTCCGAGCACGCCTCAAGACGCGTTCGTTAGGCACCGGCAAGATGAACACGGCCTGCGATCGCGTCCTCGCCGCCGAGTGGGCTGACACGGTGCAAGGGATCCTCGGATGGCTAGCGCCCGTCGCCCACAACACCGTGCGGTGGCGGTCCGAGAGGAGCTTCGAGCAACGGAATGTCGGCTCCGGCACGAGCGTCCTGCTCATGCAGACGCTGCATTTCGCTGACCAGGACAAGACCGAAGCTGCCATCACCGACCTGCTGGTTGGCTTGAATTACCTGTGGAGATACGGGACTGAGCTTGGTGCAAAGGCGAAACTGGAGTCAGCGGGTGGTGATCATAACCATGATTGCGCGGATTACAGAGGCTGATGAAATTCACATGTCAATTTCTCAATTACTAGCATATTTGTGACCTCAAATGGCTGTCAAGTGTCTGCCGAATTGGGTGATCTGGGTTTGGCTGTTTGTATTAAGCAGAAGTGGAATCTTTCGGACGAGGAGATTAGATCCCTTGTGATCTTGCTACTTAATTCAGTTACTAGAAACAAACATCATCATCATGTTCATCTTGTAATCGATGTGTTGTTTTGTCCAGAAAAGAGTATTGTATTAGTTCGGCGTACAGCTAGGTGCTTTGATGTAAACAAATAAATGAGGACAAAATTTAAAATTAGTTCTGCAAAAGCGTTTGGCCAGTGTCATCAGAGGAGAGCTCAAGGCATCAATATCGTTGCCCACCAAATCACACGCAAAATCTGAAGATATTATATGAATCTTCCGAAATTCTGGCTCAGGCTTCTGACATTTTTCTCGCTAGCGGTTCTTTTCTTCCAAAACGAGGCAGCCCTCGGCCATTCCAATTGATGCACACAACCATATTAGTGTCATGTTTCATTCATGTTTAATACAAGCAAGCGCAAGGTGCACGCTTGCAATGTTACACGGAATTGATTACATGAGGCACCTATGTCACACAAATTATGTTGCTAAACGGCTCACCAAATTGGTTGAACAAAACTTGTGCGACCATCTTTAGTCGGTTGTACCCAAAGTCCATAAGCTCCTAACCTTTCCCATGCTGGAATAACGACCACATACGGATCCAATGCATAACTTTGTGGATACTCGGCAAATTTCATGTTGTTAAACACGACTTATTCCGCGTCCCCATGACTTTGAGCAAAAAAACAGAGGAAGTTCTGAAAGATAATTTAACAACTAAATTCTACCGTGTCCCTACTTATTCTACGTTACAATTGTACCCATAATTTTTCTAATACTACATTTAAGAATTAAAAACCTAGACGGTGCATTTCTTTTGCCTTTTAGGCAAAAAAACTGAAAGTACATCAAGATGTCGGATACTCGGATGATTGTTGACAAGGAAATTAGGGAGCCAATCATCTTGTTCATTTTTACCGGATTTCAGTTCACAATGATCATGCCATGATAAGTTAATCATGCTAGCATTTCATTGATCATGGAAATTGCAAAATGGACCATGCTTGGCAAGCCTTCAAAAAGTTAAAAAACGTATAGGATCATAGGCAATGTGATTGTCATTTCTTGAGTCATAGGCATGTCCTACTATCAAGAGAGGCACTTGGCAAAGCATTGGGAAAAAATAACTCCACAAATATCCCGGAGTGTTTTCCTTCAAAATCTCCAAACTCAGTCATTTTAGACATACCCGGTACTTTCACATGCTTTCATCCCGGTACCTCCGACCATGTGAGTTTGAGAGACTGTCAAAGGCCTAACTTTTTTTTGTCCCTATTTCTACCGGCACTACCAAGTAAGGTATGCGTTTGGAACCACAAAGCATTCATAAAAACTTTCTATAGAGGGCCATAACTTCCGAGGCTAAGCTGGGACATATGAGCAAATACCTTGTCGTTTTTTTCGTCGAAACAAAAATATGAGGATGCTCTATTCGGCCCGGTGCCTCCGAGGTGATTCTAGTATAGTACTCCTGGCTTTCACAATTTCCGGAACAAAAACTGGTCGTTATTTGGACTAGATCAACCTCCGAGCTTTTTTTTTTTACTTCCGAGCGAAAACAAACTTATGAGGTGTTATGTTCCATTAGGTACACCAGATATTTTTGACTCTGTATAGTTTTCCTACCTAGAAGTCCAAATTTATACACATGTCTAGTACTTTTGTGTTTGATCTTTCAATACTACCGGGAAAGTTGAAACAGAAGCGAGCTCGGACCGCTTCCCCTCTCCTGTCTACTGTAGAGGCGATTTTCTTGGAGACACCGCGCCAGCAGCTCGCGACCGGAGATCTCCCAGATCCCTCGTCTCCGGCGGCCGCTTCGGCGGCGGGAGGCGGGGGATCGACGGATCCAGGTATGTACATAGCTAGGTGTGCGTGGTGGTGTGCCTGCCGGCGGCGCTGGGGAGGATGCGGTGGCGCCGGTGCGGCTTTTGGTGGCGGTGGTCTTCTCCTCTGTCGGCGCGGCTCCGCGGAGCTCCGCCGCAGATCTGCTGCCCTGGCCTTGCTCGCGGCTCCCCGGAGTTCTCGAGAAGGCATCCCCTTCACCGGAGTTCGAGAGACGGCGGATCCGGTGGTTGACATCGAAGTTGCAGATGCGGAAGGCCGAGGTGGCGCAGCTGTTCTTCTTGCAGGGTGGAGGTGTCCAGTGGGCACCGAGGAGCGTCGACTTCCCAGTCGCTCGGGGAGGCCTCCCAGTCCAAGGTCATGGAGGTTCGGCGGCGGGTTTCGCCGGCGCAGCGGTCTACCTGAAGACGACGACGCCAGAGTTCAGAAGGACCTCGTTGTAATTTCCTTTGTTTTCTGGACTTTTCTGTAAGAATCTTGGCTGGGTGTATCTGTAATTTCCTCGCAAAAAAAAAAAATACTACCGGGAAAGTTCATTTTTCATGTAACGATCATATTTCTGCCTTTAACTATAAATATCCACCAACTTCAAGGTAGTAGTGGACTTTTGTAGGAATCCTAAGTGGCTTTCCTGAGAGAAGAGGGCCTTTGTCTAACCTTTGCTCTACCCCAAGCCTTAACTGGAGGCGTTCGCATCCGACGTCACAAGAGGTATCAATTAGTATTTTAGTTGCTGATTTATTTTTTTTGTAAAATCTCGGTCCAACTTAACATTATTTGACTTCTGAAAAAGCTTTCTTATAGAAAAGACACACGAAGGCATCTTTTTTATATGGTAATTATGAAGGAAAACAACCGGTACAAAGGAGATACAACTTGACGCAACACCGCTGGTACAAAATAGAAATACACTGAAACTCATATTGATCATCTTCTCCCTATGATTGTTCGACGCCGCTGGAGATTGAAACATGCACTGAACAAGCAGCAAAGACTAGGCCACCTACAAACACACTTGCGAGTGGAGGTTTTGAAGACCACAAAGCCATTCGCCGCGAATGATGAATAACCGTAGATGGAACATCAACTAGGGACACATCCCAAGCAGCACAAGCTTGCAGTTCTCCACCACCAATCTAGAGGGTTGGAGAAACCGTACCTTACTGAAAGATCGAAGAGGTCGACTATAAAGGGGGGGGGGGGGGGGTGAAAGGTGACTGCATATTTTTGTTTTCTTTTGTCAATTTAGGGACCAGTCAAATATAAGTTATCTGGATTATGTAACTATGTGAAAACAATCTATGTGATGAGCAAGATACAATATAGTAACAAGATAACTAAGCAAGTAATACTAGCAACAAGTAAGTAAAGGAAGTTAAGAGATAACCACACAATGACGTGGAAATTTATCCCGAGGTTCACTTCCCAATGTAAGCTACTCCCGTTTGAGCTATGGGAGTCACAAGTGATCCCCGAATAGCCTCAATGGCACACCGCGTCTCCTTCATGCCCCAACCAATGTGGAGTGCCACGAGCCACTACATGTTGCCATTGAGGTTGGCAAACAAACCATTACAAACAAGGTTGATACACACTCCACAACTCAATAGGAGGCTCCCAACAAGGTCTTCAAAAGCCTCAGAGACGACCACTTCCGTCTAAGGTTCGAATGAACCCAACAATAACAAGTTTCTCAATGGAACTGAGGGGGAAATCAAATTTCTTGGTGAAAGTGATTCTCCCAAGTCCTAAAAGGATAAGGTGTTTGAGTGGGTAGGGAGAGAGATATAGGAATTTGGAGCTTGCAAATGATGGGTGAAGATATTCTGGTTGTGGTACCCTCTCCAAGGTTGGAGAAGGGTATTTATAGGTGTCCCCAAAATTTATCCATTGCAGGTAATTAACCCCGTAGACTCTGGTCTAGAGAGGCCAGAGTTTCCGGCCCACGGGGACCAGAAATTCCGGATGGGTGACACGGCTTCAATCAGCCTGTTGGGAAACCCCAAGAGGAAGGTTTGATGCAGTGTAGCAGAAGTTTTCCTTGATACAAAACCAAGGTTATCGGACCAGTAGGACTTGGAGAAGGCTTCAACTTGGTGTCTTCCTCCCCTGGCGCTTAGGAGGTTAACGCGGACCTACACACAACACAAACAAACCATTTTGCCCCAACGGAACAGGAATGTTGTCAATCTCCCTGGCTTGCTGAACACAAAGAATTAAACGTGTGTGTGTAAAATAATATGAGAAAAAATTACAGCGAGCAAATGACTAGGAAAATCTATGAAAATAGGACCGGGGTCCACAGTTCACTAGAGGGTCTCTCCAAAAGAAGTACGTGATGTGTAAAAAATTACAGATGGGAAATTGACAAAACATGGGCGCATAACAATGCTATCATAACATAATAAAGTTCACTTTTATTTAATTGGGCATTACATCAAAATACATAGACCGTTATCCAACTGCATCTATGACTAATAATCCACCCCGGGATCGCTATCCAGCATGCCACCCGAAAGTATTAAGTTGCAAGCAACGATAATTGCAACAAGCATGGTACATAATGTAAGCAACGAATATAACACAAGGTAATAAACACCGCAGTTTTACCCCTAATAGCAACAACACAACTTGGGCCTAATGTTTCTGTCTACTCGAACTCGGACCAAAGAGACATGAACCTACTATCTAGTATAAATACTCCCTCTGAAGATACTAGCAATTACTTTGGCCACAATATACACTAACATCGGAGAGCATGCAAGATCATAAATAAAACATATCATAGATAACTGAACAAGAATGTCATGATTTCCACAATTCATCGGATCCCAGCAAACACAACATGTAGCATTGCATAAAGATGATCTTGATCATGTTAGGCAGCTCACAAGATCTAAACATGGAGGTACAAGGATAAGAGACAACCATCTAGCTACTGCCATGGACCCGTAGTCCTGTGGTGGACTACTCACGCATCACTCCGGAGGCAGGCATGGTGGTGTAGATGCCTCCGGTGATGATCTCCCCCTCTGTCAGGGTGCTGGGAAGAGCTTCAGAACCCTCCCGAACTAGGTTGGCGACGCGGCGGCCTCGGTGTTTTCTGGAAATATGATTGGGTGTTTTAGGGTTTTCGGGGACGAGGCAATTTATAGGCGAAAGGGCGGCGCTGAAGGGCCACCAAGGGGTGGGGATGACCTTGGGGCGCGGGTCCCTCCTGGCCGCGCCTGGGACCCGTCCCATCCACTGGTGGGTCCCCTGGTGCTCTCCTTCGGGCAGTGTCTTGGTTCCTTCGCAAAAATAAATCCCGTAATTTTTTAGGTCATTTGGAGAATATTTCTCGACTAGGATTTATGAAACAAAAAGACAAGAGAAAACAGGAACTAGCACTAGGCATCTTGTTAATAGGTTAGTTCCATAAAATGTACCAAAATGATATAAAAACATTATAAAAACATGTGGTACTGATATGTAAACAAGCATGGAATATCAAAAATTATAAATACGTTTGAGACGTATCAATGGGCAGGAAACTTCCAGAATTTTCCAGACATGTTGCGGAGAGGGCACTAGAGGCACACACCACTTGGCGCAGCTCTTGGCCAAGTCCTGAAAAATAGGGGTCGAAATCTCCGGATGCCCTTGTTGGGTTGCGTCTATGGAAAACAAAAAAATTCGGCACACTACGTAACACCCAAGATCAATCTATGAAGATGCAACTACGGGTTTGATCTAAAACTCACCAACACCTTTAGAAGAAGACGGTGTCGGTGAAGTTGTCGATGAAGCTTGTTGAAGATTCTCACGACCAAGCCTAGCGGTGAGAATGTCGTTGATTCCCGCTCCCACGTTAAAGATCAAAGAGCATCGTATCTCTACCATCGTCCACGCATCCATAACTTCAATCCGCCAGCACTCCGTCGTCCAGGACATGCTACCGGCGATGAGAGAACATCCTTATGGTGATCTATAGAGAGGTAGAAAGGTTTCTCATCATATGAGATCTATAGAGAGTGGAGAGAGCCAACGAGGGAAATTGTGTGTCTCCAAAAGAGGGGGATATGGTGGTATATGTAGTGGGAGGGGAAGGCCAACCGACTTTGAAGCCAAGTCGGCCGCCGCCCCAAAATGGGTTCGGGTGGGCTCCCTCCTCCTTGCCCTAGTCCAACTAGGAGTTGGACTCCTAATCCAACTGGACCCCATAGGGGGCCAATCCGGATTCTTCTCGGGGAGGAGAGTCCTCCCCCCACAAGGAAGGTGGAGGGGAGCCCTCCTCAGCTCTTGGGGAGATGCGCCGGCCAGGGGTGGGTTCCACCATGTGGAGCCACCCCAGGGCACCCAGTGTCCCTTCCGGCACTTCCCCCTTTCTCGGGTTTTCTCCGAAACCATCCGGATTAATATATAACCTCTATATAAAACCTCGAAATAAATCTGACAACTATAAAAACTATTTCTATGGCCCTGGGACATCCTATGTCCGCTTATAAAATTCTAACACTTCCGATATCTCTCCGACATCATATGTCTCTCTAGAATTGTCCGAAACACTTTTGGAGTTTCGCCGATAATATCGCCATGTTTCCGGTGTCTCACAAATCTACCCACCTACTAAAATAACTCTCAATAAAGACTAAAACATGTTAACCGCGTGACCCGGTAGGAACACTTCCCGACAATAACCAATAGCGGAACCGTGGACACCCATGATGGTTCCCATGTATACACGAATACTTCGAGCGAACCTTTTCGCTACTGATGTTGCTAATCCCTTTGCTTCACGATACTAGTGATATCCCGAGGTGAGATGTTGGTATCCTCGTGATTAAACTCTTTTATCACTATACCTGTTAACCTCGTACCAATATTATTCTCACTTTTCTTATTCCCGTATCCGATATCCTCGTGACAACTTTCACTATGTGTCTAGCCAGACGATAGGATGATATTGTAATACTGAGAGGGACCAGAGCGTATCTCTCCATCGTCAGGAGGAGCAAGATCCCAATCTTGAACAATCCAAGTTCCGTGCACAATTAAGGATACACCGGAGAACCACCGTTATTATCAACCTTATTCAGGATGACATTAGATGATAATCGTCCAAGCATACCGATCAAGCAGTGGTCACTAGATTGTAGGAAATATGCCCAAGAGGCAATCATAGAGATGATGATATTTTGACGTATTCATGATTTATAATAACGTGTCTTGAATAATATCTTTGTATTGATTGGCAAGTACGTGACTTGTTTGTGAAACTCATTACTTGTATGGTTATTCTAAATATGTCTCTAGTTGGAGTTCATGTGAGGACACACTTGAATATTAGACTAGCACATGTATTGGTTGATGACTATGTTTCACAAGTCATAGACATGGAGATGCCAAACTAATAATGTGGACTTATGTTATGAACATAGAGTTGGACTGACCCACCTTGAGACAATGCAACAACGTTCACATTCTCTCTCTACACAATGTGTATGCTTTGTCCCTAGACCTGAGATTGTCGCATGTACTCGAGATGTGAATCGACCTGCTTTGGGGCTATCAAACGTACGCCGTGAAAAGGTAGCTATAAAGGTAGCTTACGGGTTTGTCGTGAAGCATGATGCGAGACATGGTCAGTCAAGATGGGATTTGCCCCTCTCTACTTGAGAGAGATATTTCTCTGGTCCCCTCGAGTGATCGGATCCAGAAATGCATGGACGTGCTACATAAGGTTAATAGTTAACCTAGTAAGGGATTCCGAATCACGGGATCGAGAAAGAGTGGTGAGCTAGGAGCTTGACCAAATATCGTGAGGACAAAGGAATGGCATAAACATTCTGATGGTTCGTCCGATACGATCTTTATGTGTTTGGGAGTTGACATGTTTTGCTAGAAGCCGCTACCAACTATTGGCCGAGTAGGTGTATTCGTGTCATGTCTAAACGTGCGTGAACCTATAGGGTCACACACTTAAGGCAGTGGAAGCATAATTCGGATTGGATCCGAATTGGGCTGGGAATAGACTCCAGAATGGGCTTCTGTTGGGCAGCCCAATATGGGGAGGCTATATAAGGAGAGGAGGTGGATGTTTTAGGGTTGCTCATTTCCACACCAAATCCACCCAGCCACTGTCTCCCCACGCCCTACCGCCCGCGCGGACCTAGCAGTCCGGCGAGCGGTGCCTCCACGCCGTATGTGTGGATACCGATAGAGGTTCTACACTTGGAGCACTTGGATGAGCCACCGAGAGGAGCTATTCGTGGGAGCGACTGGATCAGAGAGGATTGTACATCTACCTGCCCCGACTCGCTTCACCAACTTCGGCATGGCACAACGCGTCTAGTGGTAATCCCGTGATCTAAACTGCAGCAGTTTTTGGTTGATGCAGTAGAAAAATTTGATTTTGCGCTAGCGTAGCCTACCTGATTTCCTACATAGATATTCTCATGGTCTAAGATTTATGCAATATGATAACTTCATAAAACATTGCTATTAACAATAACGAATAATATCTCACAACAATATCATATTATTGGCTCGATTCAGTACTATTGTTCTGCCAACAATATACTCTCATAGTTGCTAACTTAACTTAGTACATGATCAGGAAACGTGATCATCAAACAACATGCAAGCTAATCTTAGAGGCTGATTAGGAATACTTGTTTGTTTACTTCTCTACATATGTGTAAGAGTTTCCCTTTGAATCTCATATTCAAATGTCATAGCAATTAAGCATAGAGATATAAATCAATAATTAACCAGGAATAAACAATAACTTAAAATTATTACCTTTAGGGAATATCCTCAACAACCCTGAGTCCGGATTCTGTTGGATGTATGCCCAAAAGGCAATAAAGTTTAACATCCGATTCATAATTATGCTTCATGATTCTATGCTATAACTGGTGACTCCTGAATATGTGATTCAGAGGAAAACTCACTCGCACGTGTAGAGATATGAACAAATAAAGTATACCATAGGCTTGCCATTTAGACTAATTCATGATTGCTTGAGACCACGTAAATGTCAGCATCAATGAGTGGCATATTGTTGGTGGAAACAATATGACTGGGTAGACCCAAATCGTTGATATGCTAAGAAGATTCCAAAGTGTCTTTTGTCCTTAGTGCAATATCGCAGATGGTTATTATATGACATGTCCTTAGACCATGAGGTTATTGGGGTTATGCATACTGGAAGAATTACTTTTGTACTGTCAACGCCATGGCCGTAACTGGGTGGCAAAACGGCAGTCACTAGGTGATTACCAAGGTGTGCATATATCATGATGTTCCAAGATGGGAAATTACTCCTCTGTCAAAAGAGAGATACTTCCAGGGGCCACTCGGTATGTATGATATCTAATATGTTCTGCAGACAATGCATGACGAAGTTACATCATGTGAGATATCAGATTACGGGAACGAGAAAAGGAAACTTACCGGCAACGAGATAGACAGAGATATAATGAATCAGGGATTGATTCATGAAATATCGGGAATACTTTATCTCTGGTAATTTCAGTATCGTGAGTAATGGGAATGACGAATTAATAATCCACAAGTTCAACAGAGTGTTATTCGCATAACGGTAGCAGTTATTCAGGTAGCCCACGTATCTGACCCTGGCTGGTGATTAGATGGAAACATCTAATTATAGCTACACGTTATCGAACCTGTAGGGTAACACGCTTAAGTCAGTTCTAGTTTTGTGTATATGGTTGGCCTGGATACCGAGAGAGTATCACCGGAATGGTTTATGTGTGGTAATAATATCTTTATCAGAGAGATTGGATTATGTTGACACTAGGTGTCTCGGAGTAATAGAAATAGTTTCTATCACTAGTCGGATTTATTCCGAAGGTTATATAAGAGGGAAATATTTATTCGGAGTATTTTGTCTACGACACTGGGTGTCCCGGATCATGTAAAAGTGTTTTATATGATAAGTAATTAATTTGGGGAATATTCTATAAAAGGAATATTCAAATAAGAATTAATTAGACAAAATATTATTTAATTAAATATTTAATTTATTTAATTAATAAATAATTATTGGAAAAAATTAAATAAATTGGAGCCACCAAGAAGGGATGCCAAGTGGGCCCATGGGGCCACTGGACAGCCGCACCCCACATGGGGCAGGTGGGCCAAGGCGCCTGGGGAGGGGGGAAGTTCCCTCATGGCCGAAACCCTAGATGGGCCGAAAGGCCCATGGGGGAGGCGGTTTGGGGGGAGCCTTGTTGGACAAGGACTCCTCCCCCCAAACCGAATTGGGCAAGGGGAAGGCTTTCCCTTCCCCAAGCCGACTTGGACTAGGGGAAAGCTTTCCCCTTCCCCAAGTCCCTCTACCCCTTGGCCTCCTATATAAACCCCCACCCCCTCTCCTTTGGAGACACAATTTAGATCTCTTCTAGTTGGATTAGAGGGTTACTCTCTCCAATTAGATCTAGATCTAGATCTCTAATCTCTCTCTCCCTCCTTCTCATGTGTTGAGATCTCCACCTTCATATACACCAGCGGTGAGTGCTTCAAGTGTGGACGGTGAAGCCCTGCTGGAATAGATCAGATGTATGCGTGCGAAACTCAGAGGGTGATCCATTGAGAAACGGTTGACCTATCTCACTGTTGGATCAAGGCGGGACGCGAGGAGTCTACGATATTCTCTCGGCTAGGCTTAGCCGAGGGAGTTCTTCCACAAGCTTCATCAACGTCGTCATCGACATCTCTTCCGCTTCAACGGTGTCGGTAACGATTTACAGTTAGATCAAATATGCATGTCTTGTCACTTGTATCTTCATAGTAGATCTTGGCTGTTGCGTTGTTGGTGAATTTTTTTTTGTTTTCCATGCACGTAACCCAATAGATTCTCCGGTGCAAACACACCGGAGTCTCCGGCCAGACAACACGGAATCACTGGGCTGTATTGCAACAACCACAATATTTTGGGAACCTTCTCACCATTGTTTTTAGGAAGGTTTACTGGGTGCATATGGCTAGTGTAAGTAATTGATTTCCCCATACCTTGCATTAAGCAACCTTCTTGATAGTACGGTTGCCCTACGAGTCAATATAAACTACAAAATCTATGGGCACCTGATACGTCCATTTTGCATCACTATTTTGTATCATAATTTACTGTTATTCACTGATATATTTCATATTAGAATGCAATACTTATGTTATTTTGTCTTATTTTGCATGTTTGATGATTAGTGGGGAATAAACTGCCGGAGCCTGGAATCAGCTGGGAAAAGCACCGTCAAGATGCTATATTTCTGCAACTCCAAAAATTCCGAGAAAATCCAAGGGTTATTATTTTGCCAGAAGATGGACGAGCCAGAAGATGGGGCAAGGGAGCCACCAGGGCGCCAGACGCCACCTGGCCGTGGTCCACCCTTGGACCGCCTAGGGCCCACCTGGCGGCCCTGGGTCGGTCCGGCTCCCCCCTCTCGTATATCTTCCCTATGACCTAAAAATCGAGGGGGACGCTTCGAAGAAATATTCCGCCGCCGCTTCGGGGCAGAAACCACAGAGAGAGAAAAGCTCCCCGGCAGGGAGAAATCTGCCAGGGAAATTCCTTCCCGGAGGGGGGAATCGTCGCCATCGTCATCGTCATCGCCACGGGCTTCATCGGCAACATCATCCACACCATCTTCACCGCCAACACCATCATCACTGCCGCTCCACTTCGTTCCGCTGAGACATCTAGGGTTCCCCCTTGTGTAGTTTATTGGGATTACTTTTCCGGTGTTGATTACTTGTCATAGTTGATGCTATTGAGTTTTATCGGTGAATTACTTTTATGTCCAGATTGTTGTTCATCACTTTATCACCTCTGATCATGTTCCAAATGATGTCTCGTGAGTAGTTCGTTTAGTTCTTGAGGACATGGGAGAAGTCTTGGCCTTAGTAATGAATTATGTTGAGTAGTATTTAATGGTTTGATATTTAAGTTGTGGTGTTATTCTTCTAATGGTGTCGTGTGAACATCGACTACATGATACTTCACCTTTATGAGCCTAGGAGAATGCATTGTGTATTTAGTTTACTTATTGTGGGTTGTCGGAGTGACAGAAACCTAAACCCCCGTCGGTAAGCTAATGCGCAAGGGAGTGTAGGATCACAGAGTTTAAGGCTGTGGTTAGTTAATTCTTAAATAATTTCTTGCATTTGCGGATGCTTGTAGGAAGGTTTAATCACAAGTGTGTACTGGTCCAAGTAAGGGCGGTGTATTAGCATAGGTTCACCCACACAACACTTATCAAAACGTTGAAGACTAATCAGCGGTATGAAGCGAAAGTGAATAGACGAAATTCCCGTGTGTCCTCAGGAACGTTTTAGCCATCATATGTAAACAACCGGCTTGTCCTTTGTGCTAAAAAGGATTGGGCCACTTGCTGAATTATTATTGCTCTCTTTTATTTACTCGCACTTTATTTATTTGCTATTATAAAAATCCATAAAAACTTGTCTGTTAGTATTTGCAGTGAAACCTTGCGCGAAACTACTTGCCAACACCTTCTGCTCCTCGTTGTGTTCGACACTCTTATTTATCGAAATAGTACGATACACCCTATACTGTGGGTCATCAGCACCGTCTTCGATGTTTTACCTTCTCTTGAGGGTTCAATCACCGTCTTGTGCATTTCATCAACTATATTTATAATACTTTAGTACACTGTAAGATCTCACTAATGTTGTTAACAAACACCCAAAATCACTTAGGCGGTAAAATGCCATTTTCCTTACCTTACCATAGAACTAAACGAACGAAAAAATTGATATGTCCCCCATAGACCAGCGAACAACTTCCCTTGAACGACATACCAATTGTCAAGATCCAATGGAAACAAACAGACAACACTTACCCTCACGCCCCTTCGTCAAGGCCAAAACATTGACGAGGTAGAGATAGTCCGGAGAGAGCTTATTCCAATGCACCATCGTTGCCACCACCTGGTCTGTAATTAGGGAGACCAAAACCAAACTTTAACATTAGGGACCTTGCAACAGCACAAGTGCAGGTCTAAGGTCCCCACACTCTCCTACCGTGAGAGCGGCAAACAGAGGAGGGAAGACCCGTCGATTTTCGGTCGAATGAGACGGCATGCGGCGTGATGGCGGCTACGGTTAAACCCTAGAGCGCCGTGTCCCTTTCATTCGAGTGTTTTGATTCCAGATTATTGACTTTTGAAAAGTTATACACTTTTTTAGGAAGGGAGGGAGTACAAAGAAATTCTTTTGCTGAAACGTCTAAGAATAATGTTTTGTACTTTGTTCTCGCATTTGGTTCAGCATCTTCTTTCTCGTAAGGATGATTTGCTTCAGGTGTCGGTGGGTCCAATCGAATTGGATCGATGCAGCTAATGGCGAATTGGCGATAATCACGGGCAGAAGTCGGTGGCGAACTGGCGATCTGAAATGAGCGGCCGATACTAAGGAATCGACGAATCCAACGGCCACAAATAGAGCCCTAAACCAATACGTCGCCTCTTCCTCCTGGACCTCCACCACCAGCCGGCGGCGGTCAGGAGGTGTTCCCGTCCCGCTCCGCTGCTGCCGACGGCCGCCTCATCGGAGTACCCCCTCCCCCAAGGATCCGACGTCTCGGAGGAGCAGAAGCTAAGAGATCCAACCGCGCGCTCCTTGAACGGCCGCGGTCCAG
Organism: Poa pratensis; assembly: GCA_947311845.1. Classification (NCBI taxonomy): domain Eukaryota; kingdom Viridiplantae; phylum Streptophyta; class Magnoliopsida; order Poales; family Poaceae; genus Poa; species Poa pratensis. The sequence continues at coordinate 41,647,486 of CAMZMU010000083.1, read as the reverse complement.
CTGCAGGTACGCAACCCTAGCGACCTCTGGAAGCAACGGGTGGAGGGTGGAGGTTGGTGGGCGAAGCCGGTGAAAGCTGACCGAACCGCAAAGGCGCAAATGCAGCCCAAGTTCAAACGCAAGAACACACAGATCACCTATTTCGGCCTCGTATGGAAGAAACACAAGGGTGACATAAGTGTTCTCAGGGCAGATGATGTTATCCATAGAAGCAAGAATGGCGTAGGTTCGTCCATGAAGCCAACCTGCTGTCTCTGTCGCAAGCCATATTCCCCAGACTTGATGTACATCCGCTGTGAGAGATGCAGGAGTAAGTCGATTTCACCTATAGCATATTAGCATGCCATTGTTCAAGCAAGTAATTTTCGCTTTACGTTACCTTACTAACCTTTTCCACATATTGGTATTCTTCTGTATACAGATTGGTTCCATGGAGATGCCTTGAGACTTGAGGAGAAAAGGATTGTGGAAATCGTCTCGTACAGATGCTGCAGATGTCGGAGGAGGGCGATACCAGGATGTCCTCATTCAGATGATTATTATTATAAGAGCCCTGAACTAGCTAATAGTTCCTCAAGTGAGGAAGCTGTTGGCGCAGCAGATGAAGATCCATCATCTGCTTCATTTGGTAGATCCGAACAAACTGTAGAAGAGACAATTCATGCTGATTGCTCAGTGCACATGGAAAACTTTGTCCCAGGAAATAATCATGAGATGAACTTTGTGGCTGACTCTTCCCACCCTGCACATCCATTCGATAAGGTAGAAATTAAGCAGGTTATGAAGGACACACTTGTGATAATTACAATCTGAAATTGGCTTGTTCAGTTTACGAAAATGGATTTCCGTTTTTTTTTTCCAAAAACCAAACAGAGTTGTTTGTTATGAAATATTTACAGAAATGTTATATAGTTTTTGCCTATTGACAATTCTTTGTCTGCCTAACCTATGACTTTAAAGTGTGCCATGCTTTTAAGATATAAGTACAAAATTACTGAAAGTGCTTGCAGTTCTTTGTTACATATGCCCATAGGCCCTATATTATCATACATGTGGACGCGAAAAAGGTTCTTTAGCACATATGACTGAGATGTAGTACTCAAAGCATTTAGCCAAGTTGGAAATCACGATAGCATACAGTTATAATGTGTGTCTACTTTTATTGAAGTTTGAGTGCAATTTATTGTGGAAATGATCTTTTATAACAAAACACTTGAAATAGAGTTAAGTTGCAGTCCTTGGTCTGTTGATTTTATTTATTTTTGAAACATGTGGGTTTGTAAATTTTCCAGGAGCCTCGGCCCTATGATGCATGCTTTGCATGGTATACACCTGGTAGCGGTACCCGCCGACGATTGGATCCTGTGGGTAATGTCCGCCCGCCAGCTCCCACAGCGGCGACCAAGTTTGACAAAGACAAAACCACCACACTACGCCGAGCTGTATGTGCCAGAGTCTTGTCTGCATAATTCATTGATGCTGCTGTGTGTTGTTTTATCGTATTTGCACTTCTTGCAGTTTGGTGGTTTTCGGGAGATTGCTGCAGAGACTGGCTCATTATATGAGCGGGTAAGACAGGGAGACTATCACCAATGATGAGATCATGTCGACCTTGGACAAGCTTCAGCAAATTTCTCTACACCATATGAAAAATATTGCTTGCCATGACATAGTCTACCCCGAACCTGCGGCCCCGGCGCAACCAATGCACAACGCAAGCACCTCCACTACGCGACCATCTAATCACCGGAGTAGCTCTAGGACTCCAGCACCATATAGAAATGCTACACTGTCATAATGAACTATACTATCAAGTGAGTAAGCTTTTCCGGGGTTGCCGAGATGACATGTTTACTAATAATGAGTTATCTTAGCCGGATCATTATTGGAGGAGCTATAAACTGAACAGTTACCTATGTTGTTTCTCTACAGGTGATTAACCATGGGGCATGCATAAATTCATGAAGTCTGAGTATTGTGCTTTCGTAGCTTAAATGGCTATGTTTTACTTTTACAGCCAAAGGTAATTTCACCTTGTTAGTGGTTATACTCTTGGAAATAATTTCCTGTTATTTTCTGAAATTAAACAAGATTGTTTACTTTAGTGATTTATGACAACAATATATATAAGAAAATCACTCCACCAGCTTTTTTCTGTAAGCGCCCCTAGATCAAGGGAATACTCTGTTGCATACAAGTTGAGGCATTTGACTGAATGGGTTTCAATCATTTGAATGTGCAATTTACTGAAAAGAATGTCAGTTCTGCCATGTTCTTCGGCTTCTAAGATCAGTTAATCCTCGATTTGTTTTATTTCTGCCACTAAGGGTGACCCTGTACTTCATCATGCCACTGTATGTTTTGTTATTTTTGCGTTTGACCCTCTCCCTTGGTTCCTTTTGGTTTTTGCCATCCCGCCAGCTTTCTTGTGACATGTTACCACTTTGTACTCTTCATAAAAAGATCAAAACACCCTGCTGCATTGGCTGACACCAGGACCATCATATTTCGGCAATGAGATCACTCCATTCACTTCTGCTGGACTGGTCTTCTATAATCTGGGTCTTCATCTCCTTTGCCCGGAAACTATGCCCCGAGCTCTGTTTCCAGCCGTCTTACTAGTGAAGAGACACATGATTGGACAGAGATGATGAGGTGTATCACCCCTTCTAGAGACTGGCAACACCGTGACAACCGTGGGTGGTCATGGTCTCATGGAGGCAGGCTGCGGTGGCACCTTGACCGCAAGATTAGACAGTATCCCCAATAACACATGGGTGGTCTGTGTTCCCGTTTTTTGGGATTATGGTCAATTCAGGACGCCGAAGCAACGGGAGGCATGCACTTTTTTGTAGTGGGAGAATGGGCCACCGTCTGTCCGCCGACAGCCCTGTAGTCAGTTTCACATCTGTTGGATCCTACCATATCAAATTAATTTGAAGTTATCACCTTGCATCCACAAGTGAACCAAATGGTATAGTGCAAAACCATTAACAAATTGAGGCCAGCATGCAGCAGTTGGAGCCTACCATATCAAATCAAGTTGATGCCATCCACGAGCAAAGCAAATAGTCTAGTACTTCACCATGAACAAATTTGGGGCCAATCTGCAGCCTAGAGGAGGTTGCTGTGAGTAGACGGGGATTGGAGTCTATGGATTTGTGTTGGGATCTAGGGAGCATTGTTTGTTGTTTAGGCATATGCTGCAGTCTTTATGCCCTAGCGGTGCACATTGTCCGTGCCGGAAGACTCCCTCAACCTTTTTTGTTGAAGAAAAATTGGAAGAGAAGCCCCGACAGTATAACTAGGAACGCAAATTTATATCCTCGAGGATTGTACATCACCCCCCCCCCCCCCCCCAACCAAGTGAGCCGCTCACTTCTGCACTTTTTTGAGAGAAAAACACATCTGCACTCGGGAAAGGTGTGGGTAGAATGGTCCTTTTGTGCTTCTAACTTGCTATGCCTACAATCTCTAAAATAAAACGGGGCTCAGGGAGGAGTTGCAGTGCAAAATTACTGTTGGCATAGTGAAGAATGAGGTTGCAGTTAGTGGCGGAAATAAAGTTACCATTTCACGTTTTCCTAATTTTATATTCTGAGGAATTTAGTTATTACTAAATGGAAACAGTATTTTGTTCCAATCTCTTTGTACATTAGAATTATGCTGAGAAGCAATGCTTCTCCTGGTGTCAGTACATGGTTATCTAATATCGATGCCTATACAAAAGAAATGATATTTCAGAAAGGTTCATTGGCGATGTAGTAACAACCGAAATGTGGTCCATAGAACATCAACACACCCAATTTTTGCGGACTAGATCTAAGCCGCTTCAACTATAAATATGTTTCTTTTACCGTATCAACATGCCCCTTTTCTTTTTTATTCTGATTGTTACCAGATTGCTTGTGCCCGAAGCGTTTACATATAATTTGCTCTGCAGCAAGATTTACTGCAACATTATCATTTTTTAATTCCGAAACAGATCAATAGTGTTTTAAGCTATTTATCTGTCTTCTTTGCTAGGTGTGATCTCTCATCGACGCAGCTTGCTCCATGGGTTGTAATTGAAGCAAAAAAAAGCAGGGTTTTGCGATGCGGCTGCTAAGGAACCTTTTCTTGTACTGATGCGATTCATGACTTGATCAATTGAACGATTAATTGGCCGATTCGCCTATTAACCACCGCCAGCCGACGGAGCAGTCACTTAGCAACATTGAGTGACGCCATTTAACCCAGATTAGCCCATGCCATCTATATGGAAAAGACATCTTGATGCCCCATTTTTGTTTATTGATCTTGGAAGTTGTTGGTTGCACTGTGTTGTTGCTGCTGTGTGTGGCACTGTCAGTCATGCCTTGAGCCTTTATGACCATGATCGCTGAAAGCTGGCATACTGTGTGGACATTGATCGGTTGTTCAGACATATATTCTGGATCGTCTTGCCACCCATTCCGGGGAGATCCACAAAATGGAAACAGCCTGTTCACGTACGATTTAAAGCTACACCCACGACACATTTTGTGGATTGGAGGGAGTAACAAGCAATTATGAAGAAACGAAAGCCTCTTGTTATGGCAAGCAAAAGCCAAGCCTCTTGGTATGATCCCAATAGGCATGTCCGGAATAGGAAAAAGGGTTTACAGTACCTTGCACCAGCATTAGATCGAGGCCTAGATAGATATGTGAAGGAATTGATGATGGGTCGTACTCGTACAGTTTGCCCACTCCAGGATTCTAGCCGTGACATGGTCTCACTCCCTTTCACAAAACCATGCACCACAATTCCTCTCAAGAAGGATGAAAGAAATTGGGGCAACGTGTACACAGTACACATATACTACATCTCGACAAGGATGTACTCCTAGCAAAGCAACTTTTTTTTGCGAAACACAGTACAACGCAGACGCTCACATACACGCACACACTCACCCCTATGAACGCACGCACGCACACCCTACCTCTATGAGCACCTCCGAAAGATTGAGCCGGCGATCGGGTCTTGAGATTGACGAAGTCACAACAGGCGCCTCGCTGTCGACGGGAACGTCGCCTCCCACTGAAGAATATTCCGATTAAATGAGAAACACCAGTATCAAACCTGGGGTTTGAACTCTGGTGGGCTAGGATACAACCCACCCTCCCAACCATCTTGCACTCTCTCCTAGCAAAGCAGCTCGAGAGCACGGCACGATCGCAACGGCGTGTGTCGCAGTCGCCGGCACGCCACGACCAGTCTTGTAAAAACCGGGATCGAAAGAGTCACCACAAACAAAGTACAAAGTCAAGTTCGGTACTTGGCGCCAACCGTTGGTGCCCCAACCCCGAGCCGAGCTAGCGAGCAGTGCACCACCAGCACCCCTCCACCTCACACCTACTACGACTCTCCCTCCACCGTTTTGAATTTGAAAAACTGCAGCACTCTCCCTCCCCTTTCCCTCCACCTCCACCTCCATCTTCCCTCGCGTCGTCGATCACCTTGCGAGCAGGGCGGCCGTCGTACTACGTCGTGACCGGGTTTCGACCGAGCCAGGCGGACGGACACGACGAGGCCCCCCTGCGGGTTCGATCCAATCCCAACCCGGGTCGCGCCCGCACTATCCCGAAGGCCGAAGCACGTGTGCTGCTCCCACTCCCGCTGGCGCTGGGTCCCCACCACGCGTCGCGTGGGTCGGGCTCCGCTACTGCCTGCGCGGAAGAGTCCGACCCGTAGGGCGAGTCAGAGACGAACCGGGGGGTGACGCGAGCCCAAGTGCGGCGGCCTTCCCTTCCTGCACCTTTGTGCTCGCTCGTGCAGTTCGCTCTCCTTTTTCCTCGACCCCTTCCCTTCCCTTCCATTCCTCATCTGCTCTCCGCTCCTCACCATCTCCTCCCACCCGCCGCCGCCGCCGCCGCCGCACCGCGAACCCTCGCAAACCCCCGCCGCCGATCGAGCCCCCGCCGACCGATTCCCCACCGTTCCTCGCTTGCCCCCCTGGTCGTGACGCCGCCGCGGCCGCGCCCCGACTCTCCAGATTCGCATCTCGCCGCACCTCACTACTCCGCTCCTCCGCCCCTCACCGAATTCCCTCGGAACCTTACCCGACCTGCTCGCGATTCGCGGCCCAGATGCTCGCGTAGGCAGGCGCGCGCCGCTCGGTCCGCTAGGGTTTTCGCGGCGTCCGATGCTATGGACCCCTACGCGGCTGAGCCACGGGGAGTTGCTGATCCGACGCCTGAAGACGACCTCCCGCCGCGGCCCCACCGCCGGTAGCAGCTGATGACGAGGTGATGCAAGAGTTCGCGGAGCCCTGCGCCGCCGCAGTGGCAGACGAAGAAGAACCCCCTGCTCCGGCGCCCGTGGCCCCGCCGCCGGTGGTAGCTGATGACGAGGCGATGGGAGAAGAACAAGAACCCCCTGCTCCGGCGCCCGTGCCAGTGGTGAGCGAGGTGAAGCTGGAGGACGCCATGGCAGATCAGGAGGGCATCGTGTTGGCCTGGCGAGCGAGGCGACGAGGGATGTGGACGAGGGCCGCACGGAGGACACAGATCATGCCGCGCCCGCGCCCCAAGCGAAGATGGAGGTAGATGAGAGCAGTGTTCCGGAGCAAGAGCGTGCTGTGGCGAGTGAGGTGAAGATGGAGGAAGGCGATGTCAGGGTGGTGGATCAACAGCCCACCATACCAGCCGAAGCGAAGATTGAGGTGGATGACGGCAGTATTCGGAGCAGGAGCATGCTGTGGCGACTGAGGTGAAGAGGGAGGAAGGGGATGTCAAGGTGGTGGATCAAATCAGCCCGTCATCCTTCGGGTGAAGCAGGAGGAGGAGGAGGGGGATTGCTTGGTGGGCCGGTACGTCAGCCGGGGTGCTGACAGCAAAAGCATTCGTCTTGGCAAGGTTGCGTCGTACGATGGCGGCACTGGGGTCTACGGCGTCGTGTTTGAGGATGGGCAGGAGGAGGAGCTGGGGCTTGCTCAGCTCCGGGAGCTGCTCATGACGGAGGAGAATGGCGCGTCTGGCATGAAGGTCAGCTGCAGGAAGAGGAAGCTGGACCTGGTGGTTTCCTCGGGGAGTGCCACCGCGGTGAAAGGCCCGCCCAGTACGAGACAGAAGGTTGATGCATCATGCAAAATGCCTGACGCGTCGCAGCAGAGTGGATCTGGCTCGGATGTATCGGAGGATCTGGAATCGTCCAGCAATTCGTCGGATTCCACTAAAGAATTATTGCCGGTCGAGCCATGCCCTCCGGTTCAGGGTCCGGAGTTGCCTCCGTCGTCGGGCGACATCGATGTCCCGGAGGAGTCCATAAGTCATCTTTTATCTGTTTATAACTTCCTTCGGTCATTCAGTGTGCAGCTGTTCCTTAGTCCATTTGGGCTGGATGATTTTGTTGCGTCCATCAATTGCTCTGGGCAGACTACATTGTTGGATGCTGTACATGTCTCGCTGCTGCGTGCGCTCAGGCGGCATCTCGAGACTGAATCCTCTGAAGGATCGCAACTTGCTTCAAATTGCTTAAAGTACATAGCCTATCTGCCCTCCATTAAATAATTTTTTTTTCGTGAATGTCGTGTCTTATTACTGTAATTCTGATATTTTTTTCATTTCTGTGCAGGCATCTAGATTGGGCGTTACTAGATACATTGACTTGGCCAACTTTGTTACTGGAGTACCTCTATGTAATGGGTTGCCTCAAGAGCCTAGGGGGTAAGAGTTTTGGTAGAAGCCTTTTAGCCATCGAGTATTATAAGCTTCCTGTTACCATGAAGCTTAGGGTCCTGCAAATACTCTGTGACCATGCCATTGATTATGAAGAACTAAAAACTGAACTAGAGGCACGGGAAGCCTACAATGAGGAAGTGGACGAGATCGATTCTGGTATATTTTCAGACACTGGACCACGACAGTCCTGACTATAACCCCGAGGGCTTCTGCTTACAAAAAGATTGAAGGCGTCCAGAATTTGGAAACTGCTCCAAATGCAACAAACCCAGAAGCTGTTGTAGCAAATGCATCTCTGGATGGCAACAGTGATGATTGCCGAATATGTGGAATGGATGGGACTCTGGTATGCTGTGATGGCTGCCCATGGGCATATCACTCAAGATGCATTGGTCTCAACAAAGCGTTTCTGCCTCAGGGACAATGGTTCTGTCCAGAATGTGTAGTTAACAAGCTTGGGCCGACATCTTCAAGGATAGAGCGTGGGGCTAGAGGAGCTCAAATGTTCGGCATTGACATATGTGGGAGACTCTTCCTGGGATCCTGCAACTATTTGCTGGTGTAAGTTCTTGCATCTCAATCCTGTTTACTTGGTGTTTTACAAATGATTCATTCAGTCTGCATATCCAGTTTCCCATTGATAAATAATTGCTGAATTCCACAGTCGATGTTATAGATTTTTTTTTCTGAAACAAGGATAAAATATTAGCTGTAGAAGGTGGGTGAGCATTAAATAAACATACAAATCATATTCTGTTAGACCTGATAATCATGGTTAAGAATTTAAGACTAGTCACAATGGGGAGTATCATAGATCGGTATCATGCATATGATACTAGTGTATGATACTACCCCTACAATGCATAGTATCATATAGTAGTATCATAGCCACATCTCATTTATTTGTTTGTAGTATCTCAATACAAATGTGTGTACAAGATTAACTTGCTATTAAAATATCTTATTTTACGTGCTATGATACCGTAACATAGGTAGATACCACCATCCTCTCTTTCTTCATTAATTAATGTGCCACATCAGATTTTTGCCAACATGGCATGCATGATACTAGCTATGATATTCCCATTGTGGCTAGTCTAAGAAGCACAGCAAGTCCTCTAGTATCATATGCCCACCCTAATCTCATGTAGGTCAGCCTTCTGTTTCCTCTTTCGCAGATTTTCTTTTGCACCTTGTTCACGGCTGACTCCTGATGCACATTTTTAGTATTTATCTGAAATTCAAGTGCTACCCATAATTACCAGCCTTTTTCTCTGGCCTGTCCTGGAACTATTTTTTCTCCTATATTTTCTCTTATGGTAATTCTATCAAATAATGCAGGATTGGAGCATCTTCGGATGCAGACTCTTATGCAAGATATTACAATCAGTATGATGTTGTCAAGGTCATCCAAGTACTTGCCTTTTCAGACACATATACAGATATATGTAGGAAAATAACAGAGTACTGGCCGCACCTGCTTGATGTATTTCAGTACGAGTTATCAAAAGTAGGTAAAGATTCTGGTGCGAGCCATGCTCTACAATGCAATGCGTTGCTGAGTGTTACTCCAAGGAAAGCAGAAGATGGAAGAGTTTGTGCAACCTTAAAAGATTGTGGAGAGATTAACACAGCAGTACTTTCTCAAGTAAATGCGCAACACGAAGTTGTGGCTAATAAATTTACAGTGTGCTCTGCTGAACAACTGGAGGAACAGAAATACATGATGACTAGTGTAGATGCTGGCACTGAGAAGAACAACCTACAAACTCCTTTAGCTCAGAACGATGTACATACTACACCAATGAATGCAACTTTTGGGTCCTCCGCGGTATCCTCAGTTTCTCATCAGAATGGGTCCATGGAACCAGGTTTCTCTAACTTAACACATGCACAACCAACACATGGGTTAATTCGTCCAGACTCATCTGCATGCTGTTCAGGAATTGATAATGGCATGCCCAAAGAAGATGTTGGGGGCACCATTTCTGTGAAGGCGGACTCGTTTTTTCCATCTTATCAAATCAAACATTCCTTTGGAAATGTGACTGCTGGCAAGCCAGCTAAATTGTCATCATTTAAACCTCAGGCTTACATGAATTTGTACAATCATGGCAATATTGCAGCATCTGCCGCCGCTAATCTAGCTCTTCTTACATCAGAGGAAGGTAAAGTTTCAGCAACCCAAATCATCACAAATCCAAGGAAGAAAATGGCTGCCGACTGTGCTCTACAAGTGAAAGCATTTTCCTCAGCAGCTGCTCAATTTGTTTGGCCAAGTACGGAAAAGAAGGTTATGGAAGTCCCAAGAGATAGATGTGGTTGGTGCCTTGCCTGTAAAAGTTCGGCAATTGGAAATAAAAAGGCTTGTTTTCTTAATTTAGCCACTGGAAATGCTTCTAAAGGGTCTGCTAGAGTTTTTAGTGCCATGCATGTTATCAGAAGTTCTGAGAGCCATTTCCCCAGCATCATTGCTTATCTGACCAACATGGAGGAGAGTTTGCGTGGCCTTTTAGTTGGTTCCCTACAAGACATGCAGCAGAAAGAACGGTGGCATAAACAGCTACAAGAAGCTTCCAACTGCAGAGCTATAATACCCCTCTTGCTTGAAGTGAGTTTTAGGATTCAGTAATTTTTAAGTATATCCTTTGATACTTCTCAGTAGTGATTTGAAGAACAGAAATGTTCTTTAGCACTTTCTGGGTGCACACTTAGGGAACACTAGTTAGCGATCACATCATGACGTGGAACCTAGGTCGCAAAATCAGGAAACATGTGCAAGTTAATGCAGCAATTAGTCTCGAATATGTGTTCATTGCAGACGTGTTTTCTGGGGAAGGCTCCAACTCTGAGTTGCAGCCCTTGATCCAGTGATGGGTGGTCAAGACCAACCAAGCCAAACCAGAAGGTCACCGAGCCTTCAAATACCCCACCACCTTGCAGCGGCAATGATCCCACGCATAGCGTCACGAGGCACACAACTTACTCTCTCGACCATAATAGCAGCCTGGCAGAGCATTACACCATGCCACATACACCTGTCACCTGTAAAAAACCCATGCGGACTAATCTCGTATTCCTTTTCTCGGGTATTGTTGGCCGAGATCTACCAGAGCTTGAATTTGAAGTCGTACCTTATACTATTATGGATATAGATTCCCTTTGATTGATTTGTGATTGCAGAATTTGCATACATGGATAACCAGATAATGTGATTAGACAAAGTTTGCTTCTATTCTGGGGTTTCTAGTTTGGGGTCAAGGGTAGCAGGTCAGAGTCTATTGGACTCGGCTGCAATTCAGCTAACATGTATGTTGTGCTAGGTTGGGTAGTAATACGTTTTGATTCATCGTAAAGAAACTACATGTGGTTATGAGATCCAGTCCAAAAGCAGACTGAGCAACATTATTGAACAGACCATGAACAAGTGAAGTTCTATCATTGTAGCAAATAGAGGATATATACAGGGGGGGGGGGCATTAATAGGCATATTTTAAGAAACAAACCAACATAATCTTAAAAGGGAACTTTCCAAATATAAGAGCAATATAAATATGTTAATATAAGGTAAGTAAAAACAGAGAAGTGTTGGGTGACAAATTTGTCAAGCGCTTTACGGCTCAGCTCTTTGATAACCGAAAGTGCTAGATGAAGAGTCTTTATTAGGCGAAGTAAAAGAATATGGAAAATATTGTGTCATATTTGGTGCTGTTATATTTGTGCTGGTTGCACTTGCTTCTGGAGAATCAAGTTGGATATGCAGTAAAATCCGTAACATAATGTTCAAATTCCTCCGCAGAAAACTATTACATATGGCAGTAGAATACAAAATAATTTGTAGTCTTGCTTAAGTTGCTACATTTTATGTGCAGTTGGAGAGTAATATTCGTGGCATGCATTTTCTGCAAGCTGGTTGAAGCTAATGGATGACTGGCCTGTGAAATCTCCTGGTGTATCCGCTGGACCATCTCGTTCTGCAGCATACCAAAAACGTGGAACTGGTGGAAGGCGGGGCAGAAAACGTTCGTTGGCATTTGAATCTGCTACTGTTACCGATGATGACAAAAGTTGGAAAGAGGTGAATTGGTGGAATGGAGGAACTCTGTCTAAACGTATTTTGCAGAGGGGGGCTCTTCCGAGTTCAGCCATAAGAAAAGCTGCTCGTCAAGGTATTGCTATTGTTATTGTTACTCTTATTTGATCCTCTGTTTGTGGAGGACAAAAATAAATTGACATCTTATGTTGGTCGATAGGTGGTAAAATAAAGATAGCAGGTCTATCTTATCACGAAACTTCCAATTTCCAAGACGAACTGAGCAATTTGCTTGGAGAGCATGTGTTGGATTAAGCTATAGTTCATCTCAACTTGCTCTGCAGGTTAGCATTTAAAATTATTCATAATGTTTAAAAGAGTTACTCCAATAGTAACAATGATCCTAATATCTGTATCTCTCAGGTCAGATACCTTGATGCCCATATAAAATGGAAGGAATTCATCCCTCCAGATCAAACTTCTTCAGATGGAAAAAGTTCAGATACTGACTATTCTGCTCTCAGAAATGCAGTAGTTTGTGATAAAAAAATAGTGACGGTAACATAAGATATGCACTTAAGTTTCCAAACCAGAAGCATCTTCCTGTGCGTATAACAAAGAATATTTTGGAAGCAGAAGATAATGAGGATGAGAATGGCAAATTGTGGTTTTCTGAAAACCATGTCCCACTGTACTTGGTACGAGATTTTGAGCAGGTAGCTGGGCTTAGCCCCTCGCCTAGTCCAGGAACGATATTCTCTAACAGTTTCACCTATTTCTACAAAGGCGAGTAAAATCATCATTGGGATATCTTTACTTATCTCTTTCACAAGGGAGATGTATATCCCTGCATCTCATGCAGAAGGATGTTGCCTTCAGGTGCCTCTTCTTACCTCTTTGTTGCACTCATTCAAATATTCCCTTTTTTCACTTCTTCATTCTCATATGTGTTCTGTTGGATGATTCACATGCAGGGACGTCGTAAAGTGTAACTCTTGTCAAGGTATGTATTATAGTCTATTGAGATGCCATTTAAGTTGTTTTTTTTGTTTTTTAACTCCTGTAGTTTAAAAGATAGTTAATTAATTTCTGCAACACAAATATTTTGCAGGCAATTGCCATAAAGAGTGCACATCAGGTCTGTTGGCAGCAAAGGAGGCGAGACAACTTACAGTTTGATATGCAAATTATGCTTTCAGAAGCGTAATCTCATCCTTGCAAAGAACAAGAAAAATGCAAATTATGTGCTGCCTCAACAAAAGAGCAATGGCCAACTGCCAGTGCTGCTCCCAAAATAGTCTTCAAGGTTGGTTCTACCCATTCTTCTGCACCAGCCATGACTGCAAAACCCAGCTAGACACCAAGGTTGAAGCTCAGCCAGTTGCAAAGGTGGGAACCCAGCCAATCATGAAGGCAGGAACCCAGACAATAGGGAGGGTGGAACCCCCCAATACCGAAGACGGAAGCCTGGCCTGTTGCAACTCAAAATATTGCAGAGATGCAGGTTCAGCCGAAGACTAAAACTAAAACTAAAAAACCCAAGCCAGAGAACCGAGAAAACCTAAAAAAGTTCAAGTGATCACATACTTTGGTCTTGTTTGGAAGAAAAATAGAATGATATTGGTGGAGAAGATTTCAGGGCAAATGATGTAATCCTAAAAGGAAAGATGGCATAGGTTCTTCAGTAAAACCAGATTGCTGTCTCTGTAACAAACCTTATTGTCCAGATTTCCTGTATGTCCGCTGTGAGAGGTGCCAAAGTAAGTCGTTTATCGTTATTCTTGCTTATATATTATGTGTTCTCTTCTTGGCTGTTTTAACACTTGGTATCCTCCTACATATAGAGTGGTTTCATGGTGATGCTTTGCAACTTGAGGAAGAAAAATAACTGAAGTGATTCAGTACCGATGCTGTAGATGCCGAAGGAGAGCCATACCACAATGTCCTCATTCAGATGATTATAGGGAGCCCGACCAGAACCCAGTGAACAGACAGCTGCTATGTTGTCACAGTCAACTATGCTCTCTGGTGAGGAGACTTTTGCTGTTGCAGATCAAGACCCACTCCTTGCTTCATATGGAATAGTTGAACCAATTGGGGATGAACGATGAATGATGATTTATCAATGAACATGTCAAGTCTTACCCAGAAATAATCAGAAGTTGTCCATAAGAAGAGCACAAGTTAGAAATTCTGAGTATCTTGATCAAGCTGGCACACCTGTGAATGGGTATTATGTTCAGAACCAACCTCCAGGAAATGCAAACATTGATTTCAGTCATATGAATGAATTTTCTTTGTCAGAGGGTGATGGTGTGGATGCTTCGGAGCTGTTGGGGTGGGATTTTCCCAAGGAAATGGATATGCTGCTGCTCCTGATTACGACACTAATTCCCAGTGGAATGAAAATAGCTGTGGCAGCTTTGTGGCTGACGAATATGAACCACAAACGTACTTCTCATTCACTGAGTTGCTCGAAGCGGATGATACTCAGCTTGACAACACATTTGGGATGTCTACTGGTCTGCAAAATGATGGTAACTTACAGGAAGCTTTGATCAGCAAGGGACCATTTTGATGAATTGTCTTTTATGGTAGAAGATGAGTCTTCAAATATGCACTTCCCAGCAAATGATCCATCATTCGACGAGTTAGCGTGCCACAAGTGCAAGACCCCTCAGCCGCCACCCGATCTCCAATGTTCGTCCTGTGGCTGCGTGTACACCGTCACTGTTCACCTTGGCAGGAAAGTGAACAGCTTGCTGATGGTGCCAATTGGAGGTGTGGTACTTGTCGGGAGTTGCAAGGATGAGCTTTCAACTTCAGTGCATTTGTTACCCTAGTACCAGAGTGATTGCTGCTGATTGTTATGGCAGGTAAACTCAGTTATATTCCATCTGATGACTGCCTTATTGCTGCAAACAAGAGTTATATTTGCTGGGCTGATCATTCTTTCTATTTATGTGAAGGTGTACCATGAACGGTGATGGGGAATATAGATGGAAATTTTTCCTTCCAAGCTGTTGGTATGCGGTGATAGTGATCATGTGGAACTGAAGCTGGCGTTGGTTATTGGACATACTTTTAACCATCAGAAAGTTAGACTTAGTTATACCCGTCTCAGCGAAGTTGACATTGTACATACTAAAGGATGGGTCACCGGTGACCGTTTTCCATTCTTTAGGTGGTTTATTTCGGGGAAGAGTTATAGAACTAGGATGCTGTTAGCAGCAGGTTATATGGAACTAGAAAGCCTATTCCTGTGGTGTATCCTCGTGCATTCTTTCTTTTCTTCTTTTTTAACAGATAGAAGTGCCTTTTTCACTCTTTGTTAGAGTGGTGGTTGTTATCCTTGATGTTACTCAGCCATGTTAAAATGCTTACTCATATCTGTCCCTATTGGCGCTTGCTGGTGCGAACATGCGGCAGAAGTGAAATGTTGGGAAGAGGGGCATTAAATTGCTACATGGTGAGTTTGCTTTATCGACACACCCTGTTTGTTTACGCTTCCAAAAATATCATTATGAAAGCTCTACAATATCACTCTAGGGGGCTAAACTATCTGAAAGGAAAAACACAAGAATTTTACTTGCATGGATAAGGAAACGCAGGAAAAGTGCCTTTTTCTTCTTGGACGAGGAGAAAAGAAAGGTGATTGGATGTTAAACATACCTGTTTAAGGCCACAGGAAAGCGTCCGGCGAAAATTGGAATTCGTTTGTCTCCAAAGGCGATAGGCAGAGTCGCTTTGTATCGCTTTCCCCAACAATGGTTGAGACAACTCCAAACTCCTAAGATCACATGCACATCAAGTCTTCCAAATGGAATTCTCTGATTTTGCGCCCAACTTTGGGGTTGGCAAAGTAGGCCAATCCTTGCCCCAAGTCTTTCACTTGATTTCCTATCTCCCTCCTTATTGGGAAACGAATGCCTTTTGCTTGTGATCTTCTCTCTTTACCACACTCATCTATATGTCTCCACATTTCTGACAACACCGCATTATCCATAGACAGAGCATAAAAGAAGACCCATTTTAAACAATCTAAATTTCTACTTCTACCTCATAAGTAAATCATCAACAATTGTAATACCACCTTTCAACTTATGTATCACCCTTATCTACTTTTAACCAAATGAACCAGAACTCCCCTTTCACATTAATAAAATTTCAAATGTTTTAGGCCCATAGTTCAGTAATCGACACAAAGTACTAACTTTTGTCCAAAGGATAAAAAATAACATACATCTAATCAAAGTATGTCATCGAAATCACAACTATCAACACAGATTTATTTTAACTTTGCTAAAAAAACATTTTTCATCAGCAAAATAATAAAAACATGGCTACAAAAATCATAGATATGGAAGGAATCGTAATTACTTTAATTGCACCGGGAAAAGGGTGATGATGGTTGGGGATGGGCCCGACAGAGCTGACTCTTGCATCGAAGAAAATTGGAAACCAAAATCTACACACGCCTTACCATATATGTAAAGGCGTAAGAAATTAGTCACCTGATGTGGGGACACCGATGACATGGATGATGAGGGACATAAATTGGCGGCGCCCATGTCTAGAGTGGTGGAAGGCGACGAGATCTAGAAGAGGGTGGTGGACTTCTCATAGGAATGATAGTGGTTGTTGGAAGGGAGACGCAAGGGAGAAAGATTAAAATAAGGAGAAACTCATAGATCCGGAAGAAACATATTTCCTTTGCATCGCCAAAAGGGTGACGATGGTTGGGGATGGGTCTAGCAGAGCTGGCACACACGTCGAAGAAAATTTGAAACCTAGATCTGTACACCCGACCTTACCATATATGTAATGTAAGCAATCAGAGTCACCAGATGTGGGGAAACCAATGTCAAGGCCAAGACGGGGCACGAATTGGCGGCGCCGCACATCTAGAGTGGTGGAAGGTATGAATCTAGAGGAAGGTGGTTGTCTTCTCATAGGAACCATGGTGGTTGTTGGAAGGGAGATGTAAGGGAGAAAGATTAAAAACTGGAGGAACTTATAGATCTGGAAGAAACATACTTCCTTTGCGGTAAATGGGTGTCGGTGGTTGGGGATGGGCCTGGAAGAGCCCATACCTGCATCAAAGAAACATAAAAGCCTAGATCCATACACACCCTCCACATCTGTTAAATCATAAGCTATTGGAGTCACCAGATGTGGGACATCGATGACAGCGCTTAGAAGGGACACAAATTGGTGGCGCATATGACTAGATTGGTGGAAGGCAACAAAGTATATAGGACGGCGATGCTCCTTTAGTAGGAATGATAGTGGTTGTGAGAAGGAAGACGTAGTGAGAAAGATAAAGAAAAAGGAGAAACGACATGGTGGGACATCCTTCTATATAAGAAGAAGGACTTGAACCGAATGTTTTGTTTAAGGTGTTGGAAAATGTATGTGGGATAACGACTTCATTCTTGTTTCTTCTCGGGGAACAAAGGAGTGGATTGATTTCACTCATGTAGTAATATTGTTTCTCAATGTTCACATATTGATTTCTTGAATTCCATGTGTTTACATTTGCTAAGGATGATGTCACATCATTTATTCCTTAATTATTTTATCTATGTATGGAAAAAGACCTTTTTCTTTGGAAAAATCTCTCATTGATATTTTATATATCTATTTTACAACAATTGAGGTATTAACGTTTTTAGTTTGTAACTCGTTCAATCTAAGAAATTCAGCTGATGCGTTATTGTACTTACGACCTACCATTTGGAACATTTATACCGTCATACCCTAATTGACCTTAAAGAGTCATCTATTGAGTGACGACCTTGTGCGGAATCGCCGCTGGCCAGCCTAGGTAAGCATTTTTTGTTTGTTATTTATTTCTTTTTCTTCCTTTCTTTGTTCACACTTTCCTTTATTCTGTTTATTTTTTGTTTTTGAATATCATATGAACTTTTTAAATTGTAAAATAAGAGAACCATTTTTCAATCTGATGAACAATTATTCCATATTGCACATGAAAAAGAAAATAGCACACAAAATATTGGGGAGATTGATTTGCTGAAACAATGCATCGCTTGCTGCAGTCCACCGTGTCCGCTTCGTCCGTGGATTAGGACACATGGCCCACTTGCCGTAGAGCTGTTGTTGCACCATCCCAATGAAGCTTTGTGAGCCAACATAGCACCGGCCACAAACAACTAAGCTCATATCATGTGGCGCGTCGGTCGGGCGATGCAACTCGAGCCTCAGTCATGCCTATCACCACAAACCCTGCATTGGAACTTCGGCAGCCATATGCATGTCGTAGTCGTCCCCATAGGACTAACTCTTGCACAAGACGATGTAAAACACATGCCTCACAACGGCATTGAAGCACACGTCACCTCGATGGGAGGCGGCCGAAGGACAAAATTCAACAGCTTGATCGCCACCAGCGCCTCGACGACCAAACATGAAAACACGAGCCTCACTGGACAGAAGATCCGACGAGTAGCACAAATTCTGTGCTCCTCGACGCCTCCAGAAGGAGGACCATCAAGTTGGGATCCCCTTGAGCATTGGGCCCTAATCCTCTGTTTTTTCTCTTCTCTGTCTTTCTTTTCGGTTAATCTTTGGCCCTAGGGCTGTCTGTAATTATTCTACCTGCTATATTAATGAAAAGCCAGCAATTGCTGGATCTTTCAAAAAAAAAAAGGACGGCCATCACACTGGGGCGGAGCCAAGAACAAATTATTCAAAACGACAACGTTGCCGCCATCATCACGTTGCACTGCAGGGAGAGCCTAACCCTAACCTTTCTACGAGCTGGACATGAGGCACCGGGTTTCGCGCTCCTCCGGCCACCGGAGCGGCAGATAGAGGTAGCTAGGCGGGAACCCGCGAGCTCGCTGGCTGGGGAGGAGTGTGGGACGCCAAATCCTAGTTGCCGCGTACCGCGGAGCGCATTCGCTCCCGCGTACCCCCGGCGGTTCATTGGCCTGGCCCAGTTATTTGCGCTAGAGCGTTATCTTTTCCTTGGCGTTCGTATGTGGCACCTTTACTCTTTTTTTCTTCTTCATCGTCATTCCCCTCCACCCCCACCCCCCCCCCCCCCCCCCCGCCGCTCCACTTCTTCTGTCGCTGCTCTTCTGGCAACTCTTCGTCGCCGTCCATGGCGGATCAAGGTTCGTTGTGCTATCTGTTTCTTTCGGAGAGCTACGAATCTCCGTTCAGGCATCGTCCCCAGTTCCGTACCCTTGGATTCTGTGTTGTTTTCGTCAAATCGCAAGAAATCCGATGGTAGGGTTTCCTGAATCGGGGATACTGTTTTTTTGTTGAGCAAATTGCAGGCAATCGATGTTAGGGTTTCCTGTTTCGGGGGGGGGGGGGGGGTTCCGCTTTGTTGACCAAATCCCACACAATCGTTGCTTAGGGTTTCCTGGTTCTAGGATTCGGGGTTTCTAGTTTTTGAGTTCTATGCCACAGTTAGGATGTCGATTTGTGTAGTACTCATCGGGTTTTTTGAACATAGATTACTTTGTCGGCATATCTGTGAGGTATATTGTTAGCCAACGTATTTTTTTTGCTAGGTCAGATACGTGAGGTGTTTTTTCGTAGCAATTTGATTCATAAATGGAAATGAGGACGAATTGCATGGTACTTTGCTGGCATATTGGGGGGGGGGGGGGTATGTAGTTTGTTGTTTCTTACTTGCTTACACATGGACTAGCACTAGCAATCCATCCGTTTTTTGTGCTGGGATCCCCCATAGTGGGGGGGTAACTAATCAGATGCTTTGTTTTAATATTGTTCAGAGTTATTCTTCTGTCACTACCATTTTTTTCAATTAATGTTTGTGATGTATGAATCCATCTCAGGAGTGTGGGGGTTTACACACTGCCATATGCTTTGTTTATTTTTTTGCTGCTTACTCGTGTGTGAATCATTCATTACACAGGCATCTAGTTAGTTAATTTTACTCTCTTTTTTTCCTTTTTGTGTAGGAGTTAATTTGCTGGATGAAGTTCCTCAATGCAAACCTACCATAAAAAATCGCTTCTCATCTATTAGGTTGCGGAAAGCTGTGAAGCAATTAAATCCAATTTAGATTGGTCATATCATCAATCATAATTTGACATGCATGTTCAATGTCCCTGACCACTTGATGATTCCTATGAATATTCTGTAAGTTATCTTCACTTTTCTTCTCTATTTTGTTCTTCAGATCAAAAGTATTTTTAAGCCGTCTTCACTGATTCTTTCAAGATATATTAATCATTGACTTTCTTTTTTGTACCAGGAAAAGTTAATGGAAGATCCTAGCTTGTTTGATAAGAGTTATGTAGTTGAAGAGTTTTCCAGGGTTAGTAATGATGTTGACATCGCCAGCCTCGATCTTGTACGTATTTCTGTTTATTACAAGTCCGTTTTTTCTTTTTCCTACACACATGATGTCCTATGTTCTATGGATATATAGGAAAGTCAGTATTTATCGTTTGTTTTGTTTTTGCTCCCATAGCTTCATTTTCCAAGCGTGATGTCAAATCATTGGGTGTTGGTATGTGCAAATCCACTGTTTGGTACCATGAATTTCTTCGACCCTGCATGCATGACAAGCGGAAGTGAACAAGAAGAATGTGAACAACTTGGTAATTCTCTCTTTTTTTGTGTGGCATGATGTTTTTCTAAAACCATTGTTAGATATATGTCTTGGCCCAGATTTCTTATCCCCGCATTTTTTTAAATGTTTTCTACAGACTACCAATTTGAACACTGTCTTTAAGGAGCTCAACATACAGTGTAAAGATGTGGAAAATTTCAAAATTTCAACGCCACCCAACTATCCAGGGGACTCTACTGTATGTTCAAATACTTTTTTCTTTTTCTCAACCATATAATGTGTTTTTCGTTTTGTTCATTCATTTTTTTTGTTGATCTTGTACACCTATTTCTCCATTTTTTTTCATTTTTGTAGTCATGACTGCGGTCTCTATGTCATGCTGTATGCGGAAAACTTTAATGGCAAGATTGTGAAGCATTTCTCAAATGTATGTTCCTGTTTTTCATTTGTTATACTGATTTTTCTATTCCGCATATCTTTCTAGGGGGGGGGGGGGGGGTTCAGAATTCTAAATTTTGTTGTGCTCTACCGGATATCATACCAAAATACAGGATGAAAGGCATACAACATGGCATTATGATCCAAGAACGAGGTTCAAGTTGAAATGGTTGAGAAGTCCAACAAACGAAGGAAGTTGTAGTAGATAGGCGGGATGCTTTTCACCTTTACGTGTAGACCGAATGTTTTTGCGACCTTTTGTGTGTTTGTGATCCTGCAGACTAAATCTGAAGAAGAAGAGTGATTTTTAGCTGCCGATTTTTCATGTAGCATGCCTGGTACTTGCTATATGTAAGGACACCTAGTGAGATGTTTTTGTCTGACTGAAACTTTCACATGTTTTTTTTAAAAGAAAGTTTTGAAAGTGCATGTGTTGCCCCATGCGTGGTTTTGGTAATTAATGACAATCCTTATGGACTAATGTTTGCATTGAGATATTCTTGTAGATCTTGTCCATGAAGAAGTTTGGAGTTCATGTGTTGGACTCTAGAAGATTACATGATGACCAAGGTTCCATCCAAGGGTTTATATGAAGAATGGTCATGTGAAGAGTTGAGCTTATTGCAAGCATGGCTTGGAAAAGAAGAGTGAATGAACTTCATGTTTATCTCCAAGCCATCATCTATATCAAGAGAAGAATATGAAGCGCAAGTGGATATATGAAGACGGAACTAAGCGAGGCTCTCCCATAATGGAGTATGGGGGAGCATTTGGAGAAGTCTTCATCAAGCATGTGCTAGCAAGCGCAATCAAGAAAGGTGGTCCACTTGAAGAGATCAAGATCGTCATCATCTAGCTCAAGTGGAATGCGCAAGGCAAAGGTATGATCTTGATAGGGTTTCTATTTTACCGGTCTCATGTTGTTAGTTTGGAGACCGGGTTATAGGATAGACGGCGTACTATCAAGAGGGGCTCTCAAGTGAGTAACTTGATCGCATCTTTGTGGAGAGCTCAAACCTTTGCATATTTGGCATATCATCTTTCTTGGTTCTTATTTGGCTTTTATCCATGTGAGAATTTAGAGCTTGTGTTCATCTCCATACCAAGCTCTAGTTCATCAAAAACGGATTTCATTTGGATATCTTGTGGTGTTTTTGATGTTGGAGGTTTTACCGGTTCGTCTTTTGTAGAGAGGTCAAACTCTCCTCTAGTGTTATCCTCCTCACATGATGGACTATGATGTGTATATGCATGATCTTGTTGTGCTTGTGATTATCTTCGGAGCAAGCCCATGATCATTGAAAACGGAGTCCGGATGGAAAACTTGTTGCGTTCTCGGTGTTGGAAATATTACCGGTCCTCCTCGTGATAAGGTTCACACCTCCCATTTGTAGGAAAGCTCTTGTCGCTACCTTTCCAACCTCGTTGGTTTCATCTCGTTTGGAGCTTCCTTGCAAAAGTTATTGCATTTCAGAATTTGCTGTTCTGCTGTTGTTTTTCCTGTCCGGAGTCTCCGGCCTCAGGGCCGGAGTCTCCGGCCTCCCTGGTTTTGGAGCGAAGTGCCCCGCGGACGGCACTTGCGGTATAGCGTCCGGAGTTGGTCCGGAGTATCCTCGGAGTCTCCGCCCGGCCGGAGTCTCCGGTCTTCGTGGTCCGGAGTCTCCGGTATGAGTTTTTCTGCTTCGGTTTTTCCCGACTTTCTGCGTCCGGAGTCTCTGCCCTTTTGGTCCGGAGTCTCCGCCCGGGCCGGAGTCTCCGGCCTCCCAGACCGGAAACTCCGGACTAAGTTGGCTGCAACGGCTCCTTTTCTGGGAGGGGTATTTATACCCCTCCACCTACCTCCAGCCAGCTAGCTCTTCCAAGCACGTTTTCCCCCTCTCTCACCTCCATTGTTGACCTTGGAAAGCTTGCCCCTCTCCCAATTCCTCTCATGATTCTTGCATATCTTTGAGGGATTTGAGAGAGGAGATCTAGATCTACATTTCCACCAATCCATCTCCCCTCTAAGTGAGGGGAACCTAGTAGATCTTGATCTTGGAGTTCTTGGTGTCTCTCCTACTTTGTTCTTCCTCTCTTCTCCCCCCATAACCATTAGTTGCTTGTGGTGGGATTTGAGAGTGAAGGATTTGAGCACTTGTGCTCTTGCCTTTTGCATTTGGTGCATCGGTGTGCTCTCCACGAAGATTCGTGGAAGTTGAAAGCTTGTGAACTTGTTACTCTTGGGTCTTTGGACCCTAGACGCCCGTGTGGTGGTTGAGCCCCCAATCCCGTTGTGGGTTGTGCCCCGGATCGTTGTTGAAAGGCTCCGGATTTCCGCCTCGAAGGATTCCGATAGTGAAGGTGAACCAAACCTTTGTGGTGCGGTTCATCGGAGAAGAAGGTGAAACCTTTGTGGTTGTTGAACCATTGTGTTGGTTCACACCTCTCCAACGAGACGTACTCCCTTAACAAGGAGGAACTCGGGAATACATCCTCGTCTCCGCGTGCCTCGGTTATTTCTATACCCGAGCTTTTTACTTATGCACTTTACATTGTGATAGCCTTCGTGCTTGAAGTATTCTATATTGCTATCACCTTGTTGCTTGTCTTGCTTAGCATA
This sequence comes from Poa pratensis, assembly GCA_947311845.1. NCBI lineage: Eukaryota > Viridiplantae > Streptophyta > Magnoliopsida > Poales > Poaceae > Poa > Poa pratensis. The sequence continues at coordinate 41,624,140 of CAMZMU010000083.1, read as the reverse complement.
AGTTGTTGGTGCACATATGTGAGCCTAGTTTATTTAGGTTGTTGGCTTGTTAATTTAAACACATAGTTTTATTCCGCAATTATCAAGCCTAAACCGAAAAAGTTTTAATCGCCTATTCACCCCCCCCCCCCTCTAGGCGACATCCTTGTCCTTTCAAGTTTCCAGGGCGAAATTGTGTCTACAGCGACTACATCTTTTATAACATCCATATCTTTATTTCAAAAACTGGGGCACTTCCTTTAAAAGAAAGTTTTCCTTTTTTTGCAAAATCAGAGAATAAATCGTACCATTTTATTATATCTGGATTTTCTTCCTCCTCACACTTATGTACTTCAAAATGGGTTCTAAGAAAAAGTTCAAGACCACAATTTTTTTCAAAAGGTTCAAGACCAGATTATGTTCAAAAGGGTTTTCAAAACTCGTTCGTCTCACTACAACACAATAAGCACGTAGAGATGCTAAATAGGAAGGCTTGGGACGGGATATTTCATCTCTAGAGAGTTGTAGAGCCGCTTCTCTAAAGCATGTCTAGAGCGTCTTCTTATCCACCGTCTCAATTATCGTATAGACGCTTCCTAAGCGTGTGTACATGGTATAAAGACGCTGTGTTGAGACGTTGGGAAAGCATGTCTACATATTGTAAAGACGATTTACAAGGCGTGTCAACAGATCTTAGAGACGTTTCCTTAATACACATTTTGATGTATGTATACAAATTTATACCCATAATTTATATTCCTCATATACAGCTCTCAGTACATATGCACATCATATACGTGTCTTTTTTTTAACAAAGCGTCTCAAATTGGATACTCATCCATACAATCCATTGTATTTGTATATTTGTGTAAAACGTGCTATTTTTCATATCTCGTTCAGGCAGCGTACAAGCCAAATAATATACCAAGAACACCAGAAATTATAGGGCAACCAGCAAGAATTTGTATTAATAGCAAATGGAGTTCACACCTGAATCAAATGTCGACATAAAAAATGCAATACATCGGGAAAGATCGTGAACAAGAAATTTCATAATATATCCTATATTTGACCCACTAATGCCGTCCTAAATTAATAGTATATCAATTTCTAGCTTTGTCGAGGCAGAAACTAATGCTTTAGGCCCTCCATCTGCAGTCAGTTCAACCTTCTTTAGCTCTCGGTCAATCTGCAAATTAAGTTAAGCGAAAGTGAGAAGTTGCCTAGAATAAGATAGAAATTGCAGTAGGAAGTTTATGAGAAATTGCCTACAATAAGCTAGAATTTTGAATACGACAAGTTCATTTGAACAACAATGTATCCGTCCTGGAGACCATCAAGATGCTGGATTGCTAAACAACATGGCATAAACAAAATAGAGATTGAAGTGGATTGTACAGCAGTTGCTCAAACACCGAAGAACAAACAACATAAATCTACCAACGCTATCCTAGTAAAGAAAATGGAAGCATGCTCACTAGTTCCCAGGTTTGGAATGAGACACGAGTTGGCAAACGGAGATCTAATTAAGTATTCACATTATTTCAAAATACTGTGAAATATCAAAACTGAAGTACCTACTGACTACACGATAAAATACTTCAGTTTTAAATTTACTGTGCTACCAAACACAGCCTAACCTACATGTTATTCACACTGATATTTTGAGGCATATAGAGTTAAACATTGATCATTCTGCCTTGACGACCATCACAAATTATACCAAAGAAAAAAGATACGTACATTAGTTCTGCCACAAAGATCTGTTTGTTGTCTCTCAGCTGGAGTCATCCCATGATTTTCATCCTTGCTCCTTGGGGTGTAAATCTCCAAGCTCAGTGTTCTATATGTAATACAATAATTTGAAGATATTAGCATATAGAGGTACAAGCCAAGAAAGTTGTACAATTTACTAATCATTAATTACTTGATAATTATCAAAACTGACCTAGCTCAACAAAAGTAACTTCTATGATAGAAAGTACCTGCTCCATGTAACAGTTTAACACAAAGAAATGATTTTAGCGCATCCAAAAAAATACATTAACATGAATATAACATAGAATGCATCAACATCAAGGTATAATCATCAGATTGTCCAAAAAAATACATCCGAAGTACAATCATCAGGTTTTTACCTTGAATCCTTGATCCAAACAAGGCAATCTGGCTGTAGCCTGTAGGTGAGGAATTGAGGTAGGAGTGCCTTAAGGATACACATCTAGTCGAGTTGCTGTACCTCACAGAATCGCATCAGAGCTCAATCCACCACCTAATCGTGAAACCTTCAATACCCAAAGAATAACATACAGATGTATCTGAAAGTAAGAGAGAAGAGCGAAATTATTTGCAAAAAATTACAGCGTTCAACTTGAAAATTTTGCCATCTTCCCTTGACTCAAGTAGTAGCCGCAGTGGTGCCCATCGCTGGTTCTGGAGAATAAGGGAAAGTAGTGCAGGCGGAGTATGGCGCTGTCATAGGCTTGGGGAGGAGAAGCACGACGATGGTGCTGGAGCAGAAGATCAAGTCGCAGCTGAGCACTGCCGGGGATGAGGGCGACGCCGGATGCAGCGGATGCCATTGATTCCGATGCAGATCGTGGAGGAAAGGGAATAGGGCGGCTCTGCTGTGGGGACGACGCCGGGCTGTTGTTGGAGGCGATACGACGTTGGGGTGGCGGGAAGACGGCGAGGAGCGGTGCGCCGCTCGGGATGGGGAAGGCGTCGGCGGCGCTGAGAGGACCATGCGGATCAGATCTAGCCGAAAAAGTGCGGTGGCGGCCAAAACATGGAGGCGATGGGCAAACGGAGCTTGGCTCTGATGGTTGGGTTCCCTGTGGTGGAACCAGCCCACCCAGGTTCAAGTCCTAGACTTGGCATGGGCGTTTGCATTTACCTGGATTTATTCCAGGATTATCCGGCGCTATTCTTTCAGTGGTAGGTGACGTGCCCGTCAACAGCGAGGCGCCTGTGGTGACTTCGTCAACCTCAAGATCTGCCGGCTCAGTCCTTCAGAGGTGCTCATAGGGGTAGGGTGTGCGTGCGTGCGTTCATAGGGGTGAGTGTATGTGCGTATTTGTGAGCGTCTGTGTTGTACTGTGTTCTAAAAAAAACATGGAGGCGATGGGAAAGTTTAGTGAATTATATATCAGGCAAATATTTTCGTGAAACAGAAAGCAGGAATGTTTTATTTTCTTGAGCGGTAAAACTAAAAATAGTCAGCGCCAACACCGAGTTCGTATTTCAGCCGCGTATATTGCTTTTTACTCAATAAAAAGGAACTTTGCTTACTTGGAGGAAAGGCATAAATTTCCTATACATCTAAAGACGTGTTAAAAACGTCTCAAAATTCGTCTTAAATTTTCTATAAATTAGCAAAGGCTATTTATTTTGTTCTCTCTTAGATAAAGGATTTGTGACGCAATGTGGAGCGTCTCAAAAAGCATCCCTACATAGAGGTGTTTTACTCATCCAGAGACGAAAACAAATGCGTCACATGCAAAACGTCTCTACGTGCTGATTTTGTTGTAGTGAGACCATATTCTGTTCAACAGGGTTCTCCAAAAATCGTTCAAGACCAAATAAAGTTCAACGGTTTTTTCAGAAATCGTTCAATACCAGATGATTTTCAAGAATCGTTCAAAGACTAAATTCCGTTTAAACCTCGTTTCTGTTCAACGGAGTTTTCAAATATCGTTCAAAATCAAATTCTGTTCAACGGGATTTCCAAAAATCGTTCAATACCAATTTTTGTTCAAAATGGGTTTTCAAAAATGTTCAAGACCAGATGATTTTCAAGAATCGTTCAAAGACTAAATTCCATTTAAACCTCGTTTCTGTTCAACGGAGTTTTCAAAATTGTTCAAGACCAAATTCTGTTCAACGGGTTTTCAAAATATGTTCAAGACCATTTTTTGTTCAAAATGGGGCTTAAAGAATCATTCAAGACCAGATTCTGTTCAACGGGTACTCCAAAATTGCTGAAGACCAAACTATGTTCAACGGGTTTTCCAGAAATCGTTCAAGACCAAATTCTGTTCAACGAGGCTTTTCAGAAATCGTTCAATACCAGATGGTTCTTGAACAATTCATTTAAGACCAGTTTCTGTTCAAAGACTAAATTTTGTTCAACGGGGTTTCCAGAAATCGTTCAAGACCAAATTCTGTTCAACGAGGTTTTTTCAGAAATTGTTCAATCCCAGATGATTTTCAAGAATCGTTCAAAGGCTACTGTTCACTGGGGTTTTCAAAAAATCGTTCATGACCACAATCTGTTCATATGGTTTAAGACCAGTTTCTGTTCAAAGACTAAATTTTGTTCACCTGGGTTTCAAGAAATCGTTCAATCCCAGATGATTTTCAAGAATCGTTCAAAGGCTAAATTCTGTTCATTGGGGTTTTCAAAAATCGTTCAAGACCACAATCTGTTCATATGGTTTAAGACAAGTTTTTTGTTCACGGGGTTTCCAAAACTGTTCAAGACCACAATGTTCAAATGGGTTTTAAAAAATCGTTCAATACTAGTTTTTGTTCAAAATGGGGTTTCCAAAATTGTTCAAGACTAAATTTTGTTCAAAATGGGTTTTTTCAAAATCGTTCAATACCAGATGATTTTCAAGAATCGTTCAAAAGACTAATTTCTGTTCACTGGAAAATCGTTCAAGACCACAATTTTTTCAACGGTTTTTCAGGAATCGTTCAAGATCAGTTTCTATTCATGGTTTCCAAATACCGTTCAAGACCACGAATCTGTTCAACGGTTTTTCAGGAATCGTCAATACCAGATGATTCTCAAGAATCGTTCAAAGACTAAATTCTGTTTACTGGGGTTTTCAAAAATCGTTCAAGACCACAATCTATTCATATGGTTTAAGACCAGTTTTTGTTCAAAGATTGAATACTGTTCAACGGGGTTTCCAGAAATCATTCAAGACAAAATTATGTTCAACGAGGTATCCAAATCGTTCAATACCAGATTATTTTCAATAATCGTTCAAAGGCTAAAATTTGTTCACTGGGGTTAAGACAAGTTTTTTGTTCATGGGTTTCCAAAACTGTTCAAGACCACAAATATGTTCAAATGGTTTTTCCAAAAATCGTTCAATACTAGTTTTTGTTCAAAATGGGGTTTCCAAAGATCGTTCAAGACTAGATTTTGTTCAAAATGGGGTTTTTTCCAAAATCGTTCAATACCAGATGATTTTCAAGAATTGTTCAAAACTCTAAATTTTGTTCACTGGGATACTCAAAAATCGTTCAAGACCACAATTTGTTCAACGGTTTTTCAGGAATCGTTCAAGATCAGTTTCTGTTCATGGGTTTCCAAAAACCGTTCAAGACCACGAATCTGTTCAACGGAGTTTGCAAAAATCGTTCAAGACCAAATTCTGTTCAACGGGGATTCCAGAAATCGTTCAGTACCAGTTTTTTTTTTCAAAATGGGTTTTCAAAAATCGTTCAAGACTAGTTTTTGTTCAAAATGGGTTTTTTCAAAATTGTTCAAGACCAGATGATTTTCAAGAATCGTTCAAAGACTAAATTTTGTTCACTAGGGTTTTCAAAAATTGTTCAACACCCAAATATGTTCATATGATTTAGGACCAGTTTTATGTTAATGGGTTCCAAAAACCGTTCAAGACTACAAATTTGTTCCCTGGAGATTCTGAAATTTGGAATGTTAAACAGAAGTACAACAGAAGTCAAATAGTTTTCTGGACAAGAAAACCACAAAAACTTTGTGAACAAACAATTATCTGATTCATTTCCTATATGTGTAACGAGTACATTTTAGTTTTGTTCTATTGTTGCAATTCTTAAGAGATAACGTGAATTTTTGGTAATGACAAAAGATGTAGCACATTTCTTTTCCCAGTATTTAAAATAAACAAAGTTGTTCGTATTTGTATGCTTCCCCGTATTGTTCGTATTTTTTTGTTCATATTATTTCGAATGGTCATTTCTTCCCAGGAGTGCGAAACAGTTTTAAAAAACAAGAGGCGAAACAGTAAAAAAAAAAGGGAAACATTCAACAAACAAAGCGCGAGAAACAGTCAAAAAACAAAACGCGAGAACCAGGAGTCGAACCCACGAGAACCAAAGGTGATGGTTCTCTTCAGCGCAAGAAAATGGGCCCGGCCCATTACAGTCAAGGGGGTGCGCGGAGCGCTCTTTAACTCCGCGTAACGCGGCAACAAGGAGCTCCCGTGTGGAACTGGGTCGACTCTCGCACAAGCGTTAAATAGGAACGGCCCATTTATACCAGGCTATTACTTCTTACGTGGGCCGGTCTGGATGTGTTGGAAAAGGAGCCCGTGAGTATGAGACCCAACACCTGGTGGAGGGCTTCCGATCCTAAAAAACAGAAAGGACAGCCACAACCACGGCGAATCGGCGATCCGTCACGCGGCGGCAGCAATGGCGCTCTCCTCTTCCCGTCCGCACCTCATCATGCGTCCCTTCCTCCGCAGATTCCACGCTCCGCGCAGGCTCTGGCGAGGGTGGAGCCACACGATTTCTCGAAGCCGAGCGAGTATCTCGGGAGCTGGGAGCCCTCGGCGGCCGGCGACCCCCGGGAGTCGTGGGCGCGACTGGAGCGGCTGCGAAAAGGCTACGCGAGCGACGTGCGGGATCTGCGGCGGCAGTACGCGTACGAGGTGCAGCTGCTGGAAGCCGAGCGGCAGCGCAAGGCGGAGGCCCGCGCCGAGGCCGCCCGCTCGCCAACCAGGAGCGCAAGGCTGCTAAGGCCACCGCTGCGCAGACGCGGGCAGCCGAGCGACGCGCGTTCGAGCTCGATTTTCGCCAGGCCCTTGTAATGATCCTTCACCCTTTCCTGCTCACCCTTGTGCATAACTGGTTTGTGGAATTTCCTCGTCCGTTTGGTCTTGTTGGAGCATGTTGTATGCCCTATTCGAAGCTGTAGGTGGATATCATGTTTGTATAACTGTCGACTCGCCTAACTTTGTTCAAGTTCAAGATCATGCGTACAAACGTTCACCGAAAATATGTTTGTGCTGGAATGTGTAAGAAATGTGTGTAACTTATATGAGATGGTGTACAGATGAAAGAAAGAGCTCAGAAGCTAGAGAGCTGGAGGGAGAAGGAGAAGCTAAAAGCACAGAAGAAAGAGGAACGCAGGGAGCTCTTGCGCAAGCAGATATGTGGGTTGCTGAGGATAAACTGGAAAACAAAGTTCTTCAGGCTATCTTGCATACCACACCTTTCTGAGGTAGATCCATGAGGTCAGTTGAAACTCTATTGCTCTCTTTTCTTACAGTAGTTCATTCTAAAATTAATGACCATTAATTTATTTTAGATACCTGAAATGTTCATACTAAAATTGCTACTTATTCTCACTGCGTTAATCAAGGCATGTTATCGATAGCAAATGTTACAGCATTATTTTACTGTTTATGAACTTATAATGGAAAAGTGCTTGGTCCTGATGTAAAAAAAACCTCAACCAACAGGCACATCGGCCACTAGCCAACAGGCTGACAATCCGTACTCTTGTCTAGATGTAATTCCAGATGTCTTTGCCACAAAAAGGTTAGACAGTTGTTCTCATTGAGCTTATGGAGGAACGGGAACTTGCAGATAAAAGGTCTACAATATTGCTCCAAGTGTTGTAGAATTCTGCGTTGTGTGTATCATAATCAAGGGAACGAGCTCCTCAAATTAAAGGCATATAAATATTTAGCTAGCCCAGCAGTATGTAGTGTTGCAGTCAAGTCCAAGAGTTCCAGGTAGTTGTAATGTAACTGAACCGTGTTTACCATAGCAATAATGCATAAATTATGGGTTCAGAAGACCCAAAATTCAAGTAATGCATTTTTGGATGGCACTACTTAGTACAAGGATGATGCACTTCTGTATGGATGCTTAACTCATTCTATTGATCTTACGCAAGGATGTTATAAACCATAGCAACAAAACCATGAAGAGCCTAAAGATCAAACCAACGGGGAAATGAGATTTAACTTGGAAAACCCCTCCAACAACAACAATGGAGGAGAAAAACCACAGGCCCTCCAATACTTGCGGCCAATCCAACAAACCACGTGTGTAATAATCCATATGAAAACTCCGATTGATCCACTCATGGGATTGGATGTGACCGCTCCTTGTGTGGCCCTAGGTGTGGCCATGTTCCCGGAAACATCCCCGATCGATCCACTTTCGGGATCTGATGAGGCATCTCCTGTGTGGCCCTTTGTGTGGCCTCTTTCCTCCCGGTAACAACATCGGGAACATAAGAATTTGGAGCACATCAAAATAACAAAGGACCTGCCACCCGATTTTAGAAGTAAATGCCTTAGCTATGGGCGGACTAATAGACACACCTATTGGGTAGAGCATGAGCGTTGCGGAATATTCACTCTAGAATCTTATTTCATCCTAAGTCAGAAGTCACTGACAGTTCAAACGCAAGCTGGGCGCTATTTACTGCTGGTAGCTAAGGCACTTCATGTTTTGACGAAACAACTTTAAATCATGGTAAAGTAGCACAATCAATAGTCCAGTATGTGTAATATACTAATATGGTCAAGCTTTGTGAAAGAAGTCTGCAAGATCAGCAAAATTCAGTAAATGGATCATAGTACGTAGCATGAGATTACAAGACAGTGGAGATGCTCTTTGTTCCAAGGATTTAGCAATTTCTTATTTAATCGTTTTGAAGCACATCTGAATGTATTTATGAGCTTCATGTACTTAGATAGTCACAGCTCTGAGAGTTGCAAAGCCACACTGAACTACTATAATGTATTTTGGTACAGAATATGTAACATAAGAAAACTACAGCCACACTCTGTTGAATATGTTTCACGTGCTTGCATTCCCTGGGCATGGCGTCATTTCTTGTTTGTTTTAATCGCCCTATGAATATGCTTCAAGTTGAGTAAACGCCATGATCATTGGGATAATGCTACAATTAATTTCCTTTATACAGCTATGATAAGTTCTCTTAACTTGCTTTTAGTTGAGCCTTGAGCAAGACGAATGCCAAAAATCATGTAATCAGCTCTAATGTTTTGCAGCGGTAGGTACAGCCTCACAGGGATTAAGTACAAGTAGGTTTCTCCTCGTGACTGTCTCTTTTGCGGTCTTTAGCTGCTCAAGATGCTTTCGTACATTTGCTTTGAGATCAACTATGGTCAAGTTCTTCCAGACACTAATGAGCATCAATATATTCCCTGCTGCAGGAAACTTAATACCATACCTCGAAAAGGCAGAATGGAGCATGAACAGATGGAAACTTCTCTGCAAAATTCACTCCTAGAATTATATTGCAGCTGTCTAAACAATAATGGCCAAGTTTGAAAATTCAGCGGTGAAGTCTCGTGTTGATTTGTTAGACTGGGTGAAGATCAAGCTGAAAGCTGTGTTTTCAGACTTGTTTCCTTCAGTTTCTCCCCTCAATTTTTCGTTTTGCGTCTATTTTTCCCTTCTTGCTCCCCTCTAGAACATGATTACAAAATGCAGTTTTCGTTGCACTGACCATTTCCAAGGATTTGGATGACAGAGTACGGATAGTACTCTGCTGGACAAAATGGTCTCGTATGTGTGACATCTGTTCGGATCTTAAGCACTGGTTTGTGCAATTTGCGCTACTGCAGCTAACTCCGGCAGGAGGGGAATCGTGATGAGGGATTGCCTGGAAAGAAGAGGGCATGCAAAGCAAAGAGGACCAAAAGCGCGGCATGATGCCTCCAAACCTTTTTCTGTCACGCGAGCCAAAGAGGACAATGATTTTAGCCATGCTCTATTTTCGTAAGGTATGATCTCACCACTACCATCAGTCCATCATTTCCAATCCCACTGGATCGGAGACCGGGAAAATCTCTTTCGAACGACTGAAACACAGTCCCTGGAACCAGAACGTTCAGTCCCTCTTCGGGACACGAGACTTGTTCACTGTTCCGAACGCACTGGAACATTATTCTTCGTCCGAGATTTTGTTATGTTGCACGCCATGAAAGTCTTATGTTGCAACAAAAACATGTGCGTACAGGTGCTCATAGTTTCTAAACTACACGTAGGACTCCAAATTATAGGATAGGAAAAATGTAGGAATAGAAAACCTATAAAATTGAGGTGGTATGAGGGAAGAGAGATTTTTTTTATTGTGACAGAGAAATTTTCCATGAGGTTGGACCTCCTTTTTCTTATAAGATTTACACTACAAGATTCTTATGGGATTAATTGCAATAGGGTGTGATCCTTTGAATCAAGCAAGTTACATAGGAAAATTTTCTATAGGAACCAATCCTTCAAAAATCTTTTGCCGTTCCTTTAAATCAAAGGGGCCCTATTGTATTGGGAAAACATCAACAATTTTTTCCGCTTAGAAATAGTAAGACAAAGTCAGTTTTTTTTAGTATGTCCGAAGGTATGCATTATTTGTATTGATAATAGTAACGATACATATTTGGTACGAATACAAGAAACATAAAACTAAGAGGATAAAAGCGGTTGTACTTGTATACCGCCCTCGCTGCACACAAACCCCTAGCCATGAGCGTTAACGTGCCGCAGTAGCCAATAGCCTCATACAACTGTATCTAGCCTGGTACAGAACATCGGCAGGAGGAGCCCTCCGAGCCTTTTCAACACCGGATTCGGGACCAAAGCCACCCTGCCCTTCATGGAGCACCGCCTCGTTACAGTCAGTTTGTCTTAATACCTAAATAAGTGAGTCAAAACAGTTTTCCCAATCATAGACATGGTGTTTTGACTCGTAGATGTAGATACACCCGTGATGAAAATGAATTAAAAATGTACCAAAATTTCAAACAAAAAATTTGGATGTGCATTTAAACTTTCTATTCGCACAAAAAGTTTCACGAAAAAAACATTTTTTCTGGGCTGTGTAAAAAAGAGAAAATAAATGTCTTGCCTATGGTCACCTTGGAGTACCACAATTTGTCTTTTTTACAAGCAACTAAGAAATGTCTTTTTTTCGAGAAACCTTGTGTAGAGTAATATAAAATGTCCAGACATATATATCCAATTTTTTGACATTTTAAATTACGAATTTTGGGTGGTGACGCGTACGAGTCAAAACAAATTTCCCAATAGTTTACAACAATTTACAACCGTGACTATAAAAATATCGTACAAACAACTGTTCCCGAGGAAGAAATCAATGTGTTTCAGACGGCTTTCAGCTTTTCCAGTTCAAAAAAAAAAGACGGCTTTCAGCTTTTGACTTTGCCTGTACGACGAAGGCCCAGGGACATGCCCGGCCTGTATGCTAGGGCATAGGGGCCAACGGGCAGACAAGAACAGAGTGAAAGCGAAAAGCGGAAGCATCCAGTACTGACACTGCCTCACGGCTCATGTCCCATCGACATCAATACCCCTCCTCCCTCGGTTCAAAGTTCAAACACCATTCCAGTTCACAGAGAGAGAAAAAAAAACACCAGTCCAGTTCAAAAATCAAAAGCCGCACCGGTAAAAGCACGGCATGGCGCTTCTCCCAATGCAGATTGATGGAGCAGCAGAGATCATGGCTTTGGACCTTTGGTTCGTTGTGTGAGTGATGATTCCCCCCCCCGTTCCAGTATCCTAGCTGAGGTAAAAGAATCATCGTCGCATCGTCACCGCAAGCTCCGGGACAATGGCTCTGCGGTTCTTGGTGGTCATGGGGTTCTTGTCTGCGGCGGCGGCGGCGGCATCTGCGGTGCCGCGGCCGGAACCGGAGGTGAAGCCGAGCGACACCGACGCGCTGGCCATGTTCCGCCACGCCGCCGACGCGCACGGCATCCTGGCCGGCAACTGGAGCACGTCCGATGCCTGTGCCGGCGCCTGGATCGGCGTGGGTGCTCGTCCGACGGCCGCCGCGTCACCTCGCTCTCCCTCGTGTCGCTCGACCTGCGGGGCTCCCTCGACCCGCTCTCCCACCTCGGCGAGCTCCGCGCGCTTGATCTAAGCCGGAACCGCCTCAACGGCACCCTCGACGCGCTCCTCCTCGGCGTCCCCAACCTCAAGCTGCTCTACCTCTCCCGCAACGACCTCTCCGGCGCTGTCCCAGACGCCCTCGCGCGGCTCCCCCGCCTCGTACGCCTCGACCTCGCCGACAATAGCCTGCGTGGGCCCATCCCGGCCGCCGCGCTCGCCAACCTCACCGGCCTCCTCACGCTCAGGCTCCAAGACAACCTCATCACGGTCTGCTCCCGGACGTCGCCACCGTCCTGCCCCGCCTCGCGGACTTCAACGCCTCCAACAACCAGCTCTCCGGCAGGGTGCCCGACGCCGTGCGCGCTAAGTTCGGCCTCGCCTCGTTCGCCGGCAATGCCGGCCTCTGCGGGCTGGCCCCGCCGCTCCCGTCCTGTTCTTTCATGCCGCGCGAGCCTGCCCCGACCTCGCCTTCCGCCCCTGCCTCGTCGTCGCAGTCTGTGGTGCCGTCCAACCCGGCTGCCTCCTCCTCGTCGTCTTCCGTTGCTTCGTCCTCACCGGCACTGGCCACACCGGAGGGAGGAGCTGGCAAGGGCGGTCTGAGCACCGGCGCCATTGCCGGCATAGCCGTCGGCAATGGCCTCTTCTTGTTCGCACTACTTTCGCTTCTAGTCGCGTATTGCTGCTGCAGCACCGGTGGTGGCAGCGAGACAGCCAAGAAGAGGAAAAGAGGCGGCCGCGTCGGCCTGGAGGATGGAGACGGCGGGATGTTCGGCCACGGCAAGGGGATGCAACCAGCTCGCCCAGGCAGCGCGGGCAGATGCAGCGACGGCGGCGACAGCGACGGGGCACGCAGCAAGCTGGTGTTTTTCGGCGTGGACGGCGAAGGCGGCGGCAACGAAGACGCTGACGATGACGGGGGTAGTGACAGCAGTGCCGGCCGGAGGGCAAGTGGTGGCTGGACATCGCACCAGCAGGGGAGGAGGAGCAAGTTCGAGCTGGAGGAGCTGCTTCGCGCGTCGGCGGAGATGGTCGGCCGTGGCAGCCTCGGGACCGTGTACCGTGCGGCACTGGGCGACGGCCGCATGGTCGCCGTGAAGCGGCTGCGCGACGCCAACCCCTGCGCCCGCGACGAGTTCCACCGGTACATGGACCTCATCGGCCGCCTCCGCCACCCGAATCTTGTTCCCCTCAGGGCCTTCTACTACGCCAAGCAGGAGAAGCTCCTCATCTACGACTACCTCCCGAACGGCAACCTCCATGATCGCCTCCACGGTATCCTTTGTCGCTCAATAGCAACGTTTTCTTGCTCTGTTTTCCCGCAAATTAATCTGGCGCACGATGCTCTTGCCATGATGTGGTAAACGATGCAATGCAGGACACCAGATGTCGGGAGAGACGCCGCTGGACTGGACGACGAGGGTGAGCCTGCTGCTTGGCGCGGCGCGCGGACTGGCCTGCATCCACCGGGAGTACCGCGACTCTGCCATACCCCACGGCAACGTCAAGTCCACCAATGTCCTGCTCGACAAGAACGGCGGCGCCTGCGTCGCGGACTTCGGCCTGGCACTGCTGCTCAGCCCGGCGCACGCCATCGCCCGCCTCGGCGGGTACATCGCGCCGGAGCAGGCGGGCGACCACAAGCGACTATCGCAGGAGGCGGACGTGTACAGCTTCGGCGTGCTCGTCCTGGAGGCGCTTACCGGGAAGGTGCCGGCGCAGCACCTCCAGCCGCTGCCGGACGCCTCCGGCGGCCACGCGCAGAGGAAAGACAAGCAGGCGGCCGTGAGCCTCCCCGAGTGGGTGCGGTCAGTGGTGCGGGAAGAGTGGACGGCAGAGGTGTTCGACGTGGAGCTGCTCCGGTACAAGAACATCGAGGAGGAGATGGTGGCGGTGCTGCACATCGCGCTGGCGTGCGTGGCCCAGCTGCCGGAGCAGAGGCCCTCCATGGCCGATGTGGTGAGGATGATCGAGAGCGTGCCCGTGGATCAGTCGCCGCTCCCGGAGGAGGACGTCTCGATGTCGCCGTCCATCGGCATCACCACGGACGATGGTCTCAGCTACTAGTTCTAGTTCAGTTCAGCATTTGCTTTCCTCTTTCGTTGCTACTACAGTAGTATTGATTCAGCCAAGTACCTGTGCTTAACGATACGCATTCCCCTGAATGGCCAACATATATTACTTCTATAAAGGTCCGTGGACACTCAGTCGGCGAGCCCCCATCCACGTCACCCCAATTGTTTGGTTCGTCCGATCCGGTAAAAACGCCTCGCTGTTTCGCCTCTAGCCGTTAGATGCTCGTTTTACGCTGTTCACGCGCCCCTCCGCGCCCCTCCGCGCCCGCAGGCCGCAGCAGACAAAACCGGAGTTCGGGGTCAAACCCTAGCCTCCAATCGCGCTCGCTCGCGTCTCCCACCAATCCCCTCCCGTGTGTGCTCTCCTCCTCCTGCTCAGCCGCCGCCGCCCCTCCTCCTCCATCTCGTCCACCGCCGCCGCGGGCCTGGTGCTGCTTCTCCTCCGCCTCCTCTCCCCTGCTGGCAAGGACGAGCGGCGGGGAGCAGCTGGGTAGGCGGCGCATCGACGAGCTCGGCTCCCTGCGAGGCGATGGTGACGAGTCGCCGGAGGTGCTGCAGGGGTGCATCATGGAGGCAGCGGCAGGACGGGCTGAGCAGAAAGAGGACGGAGCCGGACGGGGCGGCCGCATCCTGGAGCACAAGACCTTCTCGTGCCGGCGGCGGGATTGGAACCGGCCACGGCTGGGCTGCAACGGGCGACCTGCAGCGGCGGCCCTCCTCCTCCCGCTGCTCCCACCCCAGCTGCTCTTGCCCTCGAGCTAGGATTCAACGGCTGGTTCGGAGACGTGATGCTACTGCGCTCTGCCTGGCGGCGCTGGGAGTTGAGGAGCAGGACGGCGGCGCAGCGTCGATGAGGAGGATGGCGGCGCATGGGAGTCAGAGAGGAGGCGGCTGCGTGGTGGAATCACTCGGGGAAGGGAGCTCGACGAGGTGAAGAAGCGGATGGGGCAACGACGGCGCAACGACGACCACTTCCTCGACCTCCCTGTCAGGTTCGTCGTGGAGATTTTCATGCATCCTTCTTCACGCAGCTCCACCATCCAAGGTTCATCTCTCTCTAATGTCAAGGTCGATTACCTCCTATTATCCAGATTGGAAGTGGCATACGCACAAGAATTGCTGCACCACATCCAGAGATACGAGCTCTGTCCTTTTCTTTGACTTGTACGTGCAGCTTTGCTATGGAGGATGTGGTATTTTCAAAGTTCTGAATAAAAAACTTTTGGAGAATAGACAGATCTAATAAAAGTTTCTCAATTTTGTAGGTACTCCCGTATCTGAAAAGTCCTTGTTTGAGTGTTTCAGGTATTTTATTCCTTTCAGCTATCCAATTATGTGATGTATTTTTTTGGTGCTCATTTTGCATATTAAATACACTACCCACTGTTTTGACATGTGTAATCAGTCATCATATACCTTGCAAAAGAAGACTTGGATATATTCATCTCCTGGTTTGGTTATAGCTGAGACTAGATTTGGATAGGCAGAACAAGCAGCGTATGTTTATGCAAACCGTCTGCTGTTGCAAGAAATCAGATGGTCCACACCATTAAGTCCAACTGAGAATGAGAATAGTATATAGCAGTGCAGTCCATAGTATCCTTTTCAGTTTTGTTCCATTTGCACTGCCGTCGCAGTAAACCTGAAATTGTAGTTCTATTGCATTTTGTTCACTTTAACATGTACATTACAGTTGATTTTTTTAGCTACAGGCCTACAGCAACGGCGCAACGGCAGCTCAAAGAAGATCGTGTGCTTGGTGCGACCGATAGTTGGTCTGATATGGTCAATGTTCTGCTTTATATGGTACTTCCAACATATAGGCTTTTGGCCCTTAAATACCATCAGATATTATGAGGCATTTGTTTCATAGATATGCAGATTGTTTGGGTTCTTAGTTGCCCGCCTCACACTTTGAGATAGTTTTTAGATACCTGCATTCAATTCCATATGTTCCTTGACTTCTCTGTTTGTTTGCGGCAGCGCTGCCAGAAATTAAGGCCGGTTGAGACCTGTTCTACTGCCTCCTTCATGCTCCAGGCCAAGAACTCCATCAGGGTTGGAGAAATATCGTTGTGGAGCAGATTGTGGTGAGATTAGGATTTGCATCTATGTTAGTAATGTATTATGAAATTTGTAACTATTTATATTGTTAACTCAGATTGGGCTTAGAATTAATTGCTTTTACTTACTGGATTTTGTTTCTTGGGACAATTCGTTCATGGTTGATATTTTGTTAATCAATTCTACCCCTCTAAAATAAACAAGATTATGTTTGATTTATCCAAGCAATACATTTGCAGTGGTGAGCTACAGCTGACCATTGATATTTAGCCACTTTTGTAGGCTCTGGATAATTTTGTTGTTCATTGTGCTATTGGCAGTATAACCCATAGTACACTAACTGGTCGATATCATTACACTTTCTAAATTTATTGGTGCCATTGACTTATAGTTATGTTTTTGTTTGATATATGAACTTATTAGTTCTTGGGCACCCCTTTGTTGGGATTATTTAGCTGATTGTTTGCCTGTAGGCACCCCTGTTACTTAGATCAGTTGATTGAAGTATGTGAATTGATGTTTTAAAACATCGTGTGTGCAGGTTTGAGGAAGAAAAGAAGAAAGAAGAATCTGAGGAGTTTCTGAAGAAGAAAGAAGATCAAGCTTGTTGTAGTTCAACTTGCTTTGCTTGGTGGCTCATAGTAGACCCGTGCCTCTCTTTCCAATAGCTTTTTATTTATTATTAGACCGAGCTATGACATATAATTTATACTCAGCTTTTTGTGGGCAGTGCTTCAGTTTAAGACAGTCAATACTCTTTTCTATATAGCATTTCTGCTTATCTCTTTTGCCTCTTTTTCAGACATACATGATTTTGATGGGTTGGACTGCATGATGCTTGTCCATCCAGTGTCACAGTAGACTAAGGTTTTAATGCAAGCAATTAATTTTCAGTTTGACTAACTGATGGTTTTGATTGCCAAATTTCATTCCTCTTACTAGGTGCGAGCCAGTGATATTTAAGTTTTGTGTGTGCGCCCCTTCGCTATCAGAGAAATCATTAGTCCTTCTATTTCAGACCCTGTGACCCGATGAGACCCCTTCTACACCCTCAAATAATAAAATCTGTAATGAGCAAGTGGGATTGCAAGCCTCACATTCTGGTAAGATTTTATTTCTCTGGCATCTTCTTTTAATTATGAGTGAGGTATCATTGATTTCTTTTGATTATCGATCGTCTTCTCTGCAGAATCTGGCAATCATGATATAGGAATGGTGCCCCAGCTGGTCATGTTTTCTCACCCATGATCAGACACCATTTGAACTTGCAGGTATTTTAGGCTGGGAAGCACATGCTCATCACCCAGTGTTTAACCAATTTATTGTTTGCAATGTGGAGCCTCCGTTCTGCAGGAACACCTGTTGCTTATTTCCTAATTAGTCTTGCTAGAAAGAACATACAATAGAAGATCAAATGTAGGCCCAGTAATCAAGATTTGCTATAATCAGCGCCTTGATGTTTCTTAATATATGTACGGACATGCTAAAATAGATGCATGCATAATTCTACTGTTGAAGTAATTATTAGTCCAGTTCCTGAATTGTGCAGCTTGGTATTTATTAGTCCAGTTCCATTAAGAATCATATAGGCCGGCCTCTTTGATCTCAGTTTGACGTGTGGCATGGTCATGTTCTTCCTTGCAGGTGATGAAACCTTGCAGTGGACTTCCTCTCGATTCAGGTTTGCTACTTTCCTCTGCTCCATCAACTTGATGTTACGTGACATTCTTAAATCTGCTTATTCTGTAGCTGGATGTGCTGTTTTGTTATACGGGAGGTGTTGCAGGCTAATGGGGGTATGTCTCAAGATTTCTTCTGTGGGCGTATGTGCCAGTCAGCTCTATATGTTGTTCTATTCTGTTGGACTAGATAGACAGATAATTGTCTCTGTCTGATGATGCTTCTTTCAAGGAAGCCTCCTGGTTTTTTTTTCCGGTGCACATCGCGTCTCTCCGTTTGTATATTTTTGTTTTTATCTACATGTACACATGCTCATGCTTGGTTGCCTCTTGACTATTTTATTTGAGCGATTGTTACATGTTTGCTGCATACACATGATTAGTGGTACATGTTGTGTAGTGATGCTTGTATTTTCATGTTTTATATTGATGTTTGTAATGGTAGTTTTTTGTGGTTTGCAAGCCTTGGATGCTATTTTAAATAACTCATGTTATGCTATGAAGATAGCTCCTGGTAGTCAGTATTGGTTATTTAGAACACGCGTTTGTTGTCATGTCGTATTGTTTTGTTTAGTTATCCTGGAACGTGAAATAATGACCATATAGAATCGACTAAATTTGTATGGTCGCCCATGCATTTCTTATCTTTGGTCCAAATATTCATTTATATATACCAATTACTCTGATCTTGTTCTATTAGGATAGAATGATTTTTGTCTGAGGAATATAACAAATTTTTGTCCACGAAACTGCAAAATTTAGTGAAAAGTGTTGTTCGTAGCTCAATATATTCAGTGCATATTATGCAGAGATAACTACATCTATGTAATCTTGCTTGCTGGATACTTATGGCAGAAAATAGTTCAAACTTGATATACCTTGTTTTAGATGGGTAATCTATCTATTTAATGAATGAATCATATTTTTCCTCTTTTGTAGTGGCTAATGGTATCTTCTGATAACTAAATACTACCTCCGATCCATAATAAGTGTCGCAGTTTGGAACTAACCCCAGTTCAAAACTGCGACACTTATTTTGGATCAGAGGGAGTATATATCTTAGTTCACTAATGAGACCTGCCAAATTTCCAAGATTTTATATCTTTGTCGATGAAAACTTTCGTATCCTAGAAACAACAAAGATTTCACTCATTGTGTTTTTGATATACATGTTCTCTCATACATGGAGTTACGTGGTGGGCTATTTTCCATTTAGTAGTACACCCAATTGAGAAGCCGAGACCATTTGAATGTTGGCATTCGCACTAGGACAACCTGTTACTTGGTTTACATTTTATTGATATAATTTTGTTTCTTTCTTATGTAGGATTTGCCAATGAGACGAGGTTTGGAACAGGCACTGCAATGAGGTGGTTTTGTAAAATAGTATAGTCTGCTGGAGCTCTCTCCCCGTTTGCTTTTTATTCTCGGCCTCCTCTGCTTGCTTTGGCTCTTGTTGATTCGTCCTCAATCAAGGTCATTTACCTCTCCCCCTTTACATAGCATGGAAATATGTGGTGGTTTCTTGCTATTGCTGAAATGAGGACTGCAATCTCCCCTCGTCCTGCGCAGCTTGAAGATTTGAGACAGGCACAGCTCGTCGCCATGGGGAAGCAGCAGCAGGGGGGCCAGCTACAGGTGTACCTGGTGGCGCTTCCGCCGGTGGTGGTCGCTGTCGTGCTCTGGCACTTGAGGTGGTGCGCTGCGGCCGTCGAGGACTGCTGGTTCGTCGACCAGCAGCACGTCTGCCACGCCATTGGCCTTCCACCCAGGAGTTTCCTCCACTTCTGGCGTTCCATGGACAGATCGAAGGTCACATGACCTAGGTGAGCTTCTGATTTCCAGCAGCATATTCTTGCATTGAATGAATATGGATTTGACCGTCACAGATGCAAGCTGTCTCCTTTTGATCTAAGAAAGGGACGGATGCAAGCTCTGATATGCGTGAATGAAATTAGACAGGTCATGGTGCAACACTGCTGGGAGGGGAGGATGTTGCAGATCGTTTCTTCATATTTTATTGCTAAGCTGGTACGGATGCCCAAAACCATGCACTTGGGCCTTTTCTTCAGCTTTCCTTCTATTCTTATCTAGCTGTTTAATAAATTCCTGTGTATGTATAATTGCACGATCTGTTTCTTTTTTTTACTTTCTGAAAACCTGAAAATGTTTGAATATTCTCTTACGATATGGTTTAATTAGTTATGGAAACCACAGTCTATATTTGCATTTCTCTCATAGCTTTTGACTTTGCACTTTCCAGCTTACTTTTTATTAATTCCACCTGTGCCGTGCCATACTATTCTTTCCTCTATTTATTGTTAGTAATTGCTCTGATCTTGCAAGGAAATACTTTGTGTTGAAAAGTTGCGGTTAGACATACTTTAGCTCACCTGCGGGAAATTGTTTCAAGCAATTAGTGTATTGGAATTTTCGAGTTATTTTATTTTCTGAAGTATATTGGATTCTCCCACTGCTTGTTTTTTTGTTTATTTCGGTTCAGATTAGAGTCATCAAACCAATTGTATTTTCTCTTTCAATGGATGGTTAAAGCACATCTAGAGTGAAATGTTAGATATGCTGCCAACCTGATATTTGTTTTTGGAATTGTGTGTGGAAAAGCCGGCTTTACAATTTTCTTGTGTTTAGTAGTCATTCACATGGCCTACATTATAGTAGAATACATACTTTGCTTTGTATTTTGTTCTGTGTCCCTAGAATATACATGGATGTCTTGCCCCAGTAGGCTTGATCTGTGGCATCAGTTACTTGCATTTATTCGGTTTTATTTTGGTGAAAATTTCTGCTGTTTGAAATTAAGTTTCGCTCAATCCATTGCCCCCTTCTATTAATTTTGTACGAGCTGTTTGTGGTACTACAAAGATAGCAGTGCCTTGATTGACAATGATGTTCTCCTTGACAGGTGCAGCAAGGTGTGCTCTATGTGACTGCTTCCCACCTCTTTGCCTCAGATTTATTGAAGTAATAAGGAGATGCTGCTAGCTGTTGATGAGGGGATATGAAGGCTCGACCAGCTTGTCCGTTGAAGCATTGGATTTAAGGTATAGTTTGAGCGATTCTTTGGAAGTCTCTACTGGTTACTGCATCTGAAAAAAACTGGTAATGGTAGGTGTTCTATGCTGACTGCATCTGCAGCTAGCAAACATTTGAATAGTTAGCTGAAAGTATTGGTAGGACTGTAATTTCTTGGCTGCATATTGCTCAACCAAAGGGCACGGATCTGGGATTTTCCGAATATTGATGATGTTGCAGTATTTTGTTTTGTAAAACTTTAAGAGATCAATCGAAGAGGATTTGTTCATGGGTCGTTGTTTGCTCTGATTTTACGTCAGATTGAAGAGGGCCAACAGTACATTGGATAGCAGCAGCCACCATAGTTTTCTTGGTTAAATTGCTCTACATTTTTAGTGTAGATATTATAGGTTATATTGCTTATACCTTTGGTTCAGTTGTAAGATGGAGCATCAAAACTGCAGTATAAGCTGGTCCAAAAGCTATCCTAACCCAGCCTCTACCTCTACGAGCAGAGCAGGGAACTGATTGGCGATTGAGGCAGTGAGTACTAGCGACACTGGAGGCCACCGAAGCCAGCCTGGTCTAACACTATGCAACTGTATGGTTCTTCAGTTTCCCCTTGAGGTATGGCAACCGTTCTCAAACCTTACATTAGTTTAATTTTTTTGTTTCTCCATTCCATCCGTCCCTGCCCAGATTTGTGGTTCAGAAAGTAGTCTATTTGGGGATTTTGTAGATGGAGAATTTGCTTAGCTTATGTGATTGCTATGTTTTGGAGATTGTCCAATTCTGCATGGTCTAAAGTTTGTGATTCTATATTGTTTTTGGTTTGACATGTTGCTCTCATGTTTCTGTAATTCATCATCTACAATTCCTGTAGCCAATCTAACATTATGCAAGAACCTATAAATGAAGTATTCAATCCATGAACCTTGCATGTTCAGATATGGAATTGGACAAGAAATATGAAACAAGATAATTTTCTTCGGTTCTCATGTTGCAGGATTCGGCACATTTTTATGAAGTGAAATATCTCACGTGAGAAGCCAGAGAAGCTCTCTAGGTATCTGTTTTTATTTGGGCTCATGGAACTATAACAATTCCCTGGATTCAATTGACATGTCCCCAAAGGTTTGCCACCTTTATTGGCTATTTCTTATTATGTTTTATCTTTTTTGTCTATGATGTTAAATATTTATGCCTCTGGTTTTACTTGTTACAGCTGAACAATTGTATTTCAAAATATGTGGATCAACGGAGCAGCTATTGGTTGCACTCCATCATGCTCTCGGCTACTGCTGCCAAACTTGCTCTTTGCTTTTACTGCAGGAGTTCAGGGAATAGCATTGTCCGGGCATATACAAAGGTATATATATTTGCCTAGACAAAACATGAGCTAAGTTTGAAACCATGGTACCAAAATGATTAGGCATTGCAATTGTCTAAGAAATTTCAGCTAAATGACAGGGAAAGTGGAGCAGCGGGTGCTGGTGGCGACCTCATGCATGAGCAGGACGACTCTGCTGGGTTGGCCAACTTAGTGTTCGCCGATGACGGCGAGCGAGGTAAGGTCATCTCCTCTCTCATTCCCTCCCTCACTCCCTCTGTTCTCTTTCATAGTTTTACTCATGTGGGTGAACATATAGTACACCTTGTTAATGTAAATATGTTCAGTTCTAATATTCAAGAAATGTTCTTATTCTATATATACCAAAATATGTAGTTGCTAATTAACTAAAAAAGGGTATTATTTGTGGTGGGACTAGAAAGAACGTGCCATTTTACTCCTTGGTGCTTGCACATCCATGAAACCTGGAAGTACCGGAATCCAAACGTTGCCTTCAAAAATTTGTTCTCTCTTATCAAGATTGAGAAATTATTAGAAAATAAAATTGCATGGTTTGGTAGCATGCTAGGCTGGATTAACCTATGTCAGTTCATTTTCGCTCACATCTGGTTCACCGAAAAAGAAATTGTATATAAAACAGAAATTCCGTAATTGCCCATTCTTACAAATACACATATCCAATGCAGTTATCTATGTGTGTGAAATGAAGACATGTATTGGATGCAGAATTAAACTACTAATGAATGGCACATGTTATAATTATTGTGATTCTATGGTATACAATCCTCTCTATCTTTAGTTTGCAAGTTCTTTGTCAGTTTCCGTTTAATGTGAGGGGTTTGCCCTGCCCCGGTTTAGTTGCTCCGTGGTGAGGTAATAAAAATAATAAGCATATATGTATGCTAACCACGATAACAGCCATTTCCTGCTACACGGAGGGCCAACTTTCTCTGAATTTAATCCTGGAACCTACTCTGGATGGAATATTTCATTCGTCAACTTAGGTACATAGGAAGTGATGGGAAAGGGTCTATTGATATCATGTTTTATGCATTCATGCCTATATAACGATCTACTAAGTAAACGATGTACTGAGGGCATTAAAACTGCTGTGTTTAGTTGATATCATGTTTCATGCATTCCTGCAAAAATGAATGAGCTGATTATCATTATGCTTGACAAACCTGCATATGACTTCATTTCTAGAATGGTAGCTAATATTCAATCATTTATCCAGTACAAGGAATTTGACAACGATGCGTTTGTGCAGATCAGCCGCTGGGTTGAGCAAAAGATGGATACATCATTTAACCGCATTTCCCTACCTTTAAAAAAAACGAATGATCTTCTTCATGGTGCTCATTTATTTGTGTTTTCAAAGAACGTGTAATTCAAGTTCCGCTGCTCTAAGATGGATACATCATTTAACACGTGTAATTCTTGTGGGTAGATAAGAGCCAAACCTTAATGGCAATCATGTATTCTTCTTTTTTGGCTGTAGGTTCCTTGGATTTTTTCTATATGTTTGGTGCAGGATGTTTGTTAGCTGCTCTAAGGTGAGGCATCAATTCCTCACTGTTGTTGTGTTAGGAGGATCATAGTTACAATGGTATAATAGTTTCCTTATGTGTTGCCTAATATTTTTGCTTCACCATGCTAGGACTCTAGAAATAGTTCAGGTTACATGGTATGTATAAGGCAGTGTTCTCAGACAGAGTGAGGTTATGTTCTCGCTCTTCATGAATCTGATGGTAATTTAATCGCTTTCATGAATCTTAACTTTCTGATATTATGAATATCATTCTTACATGCATTAATTTCCGTTTATGTCTTCCACCGGCTCAGAAGCAAGCTTTCAAGTGGATTGTCTATTAGGAATACTTATGTTAAATAAGTATTGGACTATGGTTAGTGTTTTGCAGACACAAGTTCAGAATTTCGAAGTTAATATGCATACATATTTGCACTAATGAAGTGTGCATTAAGACTGAGTTACTCATTTTCTTCAGCAGCATGGTCAGAGCTATTGAAGCAAGAGAGAGAGAGAGAGAGAGAGAGAGAGAGAGAGAGAGGAGCAAACCGGTCAGTAATCGATTGAGAGAGGACCTCTCCTCCCAGGCGGAGGCAGCTTTCTCCTCCGCCTCTGCCAGCTTCCTCCTCTCAGGGCAGCCTCTCCTCCTCTCCGGGAAGCTTCTCCCAGCAGGGCTGCAAGGTACGACTCCTCTTTCTTCCCCATCATTCTATCTTCTCTCTGCCTCCCATGTTCTTGTTTTTGCTTCAGCTTGCAATGTTTCTGTATACCCGTGGTTTGCTCTGTTTCTGCATGCCTGTGTGTTGTTGCTGATGTGCCTATGTTATATAGTACGTAGTAGCTAGCTGCTGGCCTTGGAGGTTAGTTGATTCAACAGTTTGGACGTTAGCTTCCTGCTGGCAATTGGATGCTAGCTGCTGGCATTTGGAGGTTAGCTCAGCTGATTAAAATAGTTGACGATGGTCCCCTTTTGGATGATTAGATCATATAATAGTTGGTTAGTATATGGCTGCTACCGTTTCCACCTTTTTTGTCTCTG
This sequence comes from Poa pratensis, assembly GCA_947311845.1. NCBI lineage: Eukaryota > Viridiplantae > Streptophyta > Magnoliopsida > Poales > Poaceae > Poa > Poa pratensis. Next base: position 41,599,494 of record CAMZMU010000083.1, on the reverse strand, counting down.
CTAAAGGTGTCTCGGGGATATGATGCGAGTACTATGTAAAGAAATGCCAGATACTACAACCCTTGAGCAGTTTCTCTAGAAATGTATGATGGTTATTTCTGCCACTGCAGGTTTTATTATGATTCTAATTGTGTATATGGCATATTGGCCTTATGTGTATGCATCAGTACCCTGTATCAAGCTGCCAGCATCATTTAATTAGATGTACCATGTATCATTTGTCATAGTACCCTGTATCAAATGTATGTTGTATACCATAATCATTTATGCAAATGCAATAATGAGGGTCATGTGGATGTGCTACTGCTCTGTTCTAATTAGATGCTGAAATTTGTTTATTGTGGTTGCATGTGGATGTGCTACTGCTCTTTTCTTTTTTGAATTTGATATCTGCCTATGTCTGAACTTTGTCAACGTATGGCTGCTTATTTTCAAATTTTCACTGTTTCTGAAACTGTCAATTCAGACTTGGAAACAAAACGATTCTTTCTGTTTAGGTACATAACTTTCGGTATCAAGTGATAACAGTGCTTCATACAAATTAGTATGGGTTTCTATATGGTATAAGTTAAATGAATGTAAATACAATTAATTAGTTTTCACCGACGAATAAAGCATGTGGCAACAATGTGGTAGTTTTTTTGAGTTTAAAACAATGTGGTAGTTGCATCCGGCTGTTGCGCAGTCGCGCAACGGGTCATCTAGTTGCGATAATGCCTCGATAACCATGATTTTCCTACGTCAGTATGCTCCACACACCTGAAGGCAAAACAAAGTCTGAAAATTTTGTGGAAAAAAGACACGGCTAAAGAAAATGTTCTGTGCTGTCGCTGTTGAATAGAATGCTAGCAAAATATTTTCTTCGCTTGTGCCGATTCTAATTATCTGATTTTTTGGTAAATCTCAGCGTCATAAAACACATCAGAGCATCTCAACCTGCACTGCCAAACGACCCCCAAAGATCCAGTCGGGTCGGGATGAAAAAAAGGCCACAGCGGCTGTCTGGGTCGAGCCGATTTTTGTCCAACAGCCTCGACCCACCCTCCAAACTTCGCTCCAAACTTCGCGTCCTGCTCGGGGCGCCGAACGTCGCCCGGACAAGCCCTCCGACAGGCGGGGCCTCTTTGTCATTGACACGGCGCGGGGAGTCCGGGCGCCAAAATCTTCCTTTTCCTCAACATTATTGTCCCGGCCGCCAAAACCCCCAATCTTCCCTCCATTTTCACCATGACGCCGCCGCAACCCTCTCCTTCCCTGATCCTCCCCGGTACTTAATGGCTCCCCTCTCGCGTCCTTGGAAGCCGACAACGTGGGTCGACGACCCGCGGAAGAAGACGATGAAGCGGGAGCCGGAGGAGGCGCCAGAGGGGTTGACAGCGGCACATATTCGCGTGGTGCAGTCGGTCAGTCGAAAAGACCGGCGATACCGAGCGAAGGAAAGGACGGAGCAACAAGGCGTTCACATCGATCCCTCCGTCGCCGGCGGCGCGCTGCTCGAATAGGATTCAAAAGGACTTCAAAGAAAGGAAGTCATATTTGCCACACGACCCAAATCAACATTTAACGCAATGATAAGGCAATTGAAAACTGGTTGGGTTTCATGGGTGCCATGATCAAATGATGATGAGAAATGAGAGTGGCAAGACACAAGCCTTGAAAGTAATGTCTACAAACTAGTAACTAGTTAGCATGCATATATGAATATACTATAATTTTCACGCCTATTTGACTTGTGCGCTTTTATCTAATTGCGAGATGTTGTACTCCCTCCGTCCAAAAATAAGTGTCTCAAGTTTGCTCAAAAGTGAATGTATCTAGACATGTGTTTCATGTATAGATACATCCACTTTTTACCAAACTTGAGACACTTATTTTTGGACGGAGGGAGTAACAATGTTCAAGGAAATCGGAGAAGAAGGCCTTTAATTTGATGCGTTGTTTCTCCAAAATTCAAGAATGTCCAAAGTGGAAAAAGCTTTGAGTCTCTATGCCGGCCGAGGGGAGAATGGGGCCAAGATGTCAGTGGAAAGCTTGGAACGGCCAATTGGGAACAAGAAAGCAAAGACGGCATAAGCTTTCTCCATCCAAGATTCGATTGGCGAGTACATGAAGGAGGTCTCACGAGGTCGGCTACAAAACTGAAGATGCATGCCTATAACCAAGAAAGGTGGGACACCTACTTTGTCGTGCAAGGCCACAAACTCAAGGGGTTGGAGAAAATCAAGGAGTGCAAGATCATGTCCATAGGCACGAGCAACACGAGCCCCAGTCAGAAGGCTTACTTTGCCGAGAAAATAAGTCGCATCACAGAGGAGAGAAAAGCAAGGGCCAAAGGGGCCGAAGAAGAGGCGGCGGGGGAGTCGGTCGTAGAATTATTTTTATGCATTCATTCTTGTGATGGTGGTGACATTTTGGTGACTGGACTTGTGTAGGCCGAGACTTTTATTTGGCGCATATTGTAGTAGTGCCGGACTATGTTATCTACAATGTGTTCGCCGGATTTGTTGTCGTCATAGACTATTTTGTTGCAAATTGTGAAAAATGATCCAAAATGGATCGGGTGGGTGTTTGGGGGATGTCGCTATGGGAAGCGCCCCGCATTTGCCCGGACATGTGTCCGACAGCCCCCAAAGCGACACAATTTGTAGGGTGTCAGTGGAGACTGTCTCACTTGCCTAAAATTGCAGTACCTACAAGCCATAAGGTGCAATCTATCTATTTCTATTATATTATTAAGACAACAAACAATAAGCGGTGGAGATTGATTAATCTAAACTTAGCAGATACCAACGATTAGGATCTATTGACTCAAAGACACGGCCCAGCAAGGGACGCGATGGAGTCCTATTAGAAGTCCAACGATCATGTAAAAAATGTAGTCGACGGTTTCACGGCAGTTTACGTCCTAGACTAGATATATAGGAAACCAGAAATTACTTCCAATTGACGACTACTAGGGTTCGTGTCGGAGCAGCAACGGCGGCAGAAATCGGGAGGCGACGGATCATCCAGCGAGATTGATCTGAAGCGGCCATCAGCGAAGCCGACGCGAGATTGATCTGAAGGGGCCATCAGCGAAGCCGACGCGACGTCGCCGGTCACTAAGCAGTCATCGATGCCACACCCAGCCAGCGTGAAGCTTGCATGTCAATCGCCATATGCTGCATGCGCCAATGAAGAGAGATTGTGGGTCATACAAGCATCCCTGCTAATTTGCGCGGTTATATTTCCTCACGACGATGTCAACTTGCGGCCGGCCGGCTAGCCAGGGCGTATGTATCTATCCATGACAGTATTTTATACAGGTGTATTCATGACTGATTTGATACACGGTTACACCATTGATCGAAGCATACAGCTGCACAACACAACAAGCGCAGATGCCAGTCGGATGGTTCGTACCAGGTTGATGCACGCGGTTCTCCGCGTTCCCGACCGCTGATTATAGGAGATAATTGCTTAATCCACTTATATGGTTGCCTTCTTTACCTGATGTAGGCTCGGAAATAAATTCATTACGTGTGCTATCTCTGACAGGTATGGATGAAGCTCTAGATCATGTTTGCAGAAATACGTGGAGTGGTCACGAGTATATATCAGTTTATGATTTTTGTTGAGCTTACCAAGTGAAAACACTATTGTTCCACCTGTGCATTAGATTGGATTTTGAAGAAAAGGATAGCAGTATGCTTTTCCTAATTTTCGTCTTTTTTAACTGAACATAAAACATTGAAGGATCGGCCATGAAAACACTATTGTTCCACCTGTGCATTAGATTTTGCTCCAAGTATATATCAGTTTATGATTTTTGTTGAGCTTACCAAGTGATTTTACTCAGTGCAGTAAAAAAAAATCCTGTATTCGTCATGCTAATGAACAGCGCTGACTGAATTTTGTTTTCTAGGATGTGTTTAAACAAACAATACATCTTTATTTGATTTCACTACTTTGATAGGAAGCCCAAGAAATGCATGAGTAATTCAAAGTGAAGGATGCGGCGGATGGCAGGGCGCCATATGAGGTGCGAGGCAGAGCTATTCCATATTGTAATCAAGGTGAACTCTACGCAGTTTTGTTACAAGGAGCAGATCCAGCGACTGTCTATTTGGACTGGACAGTCGGCTGATATTTCAACAGAGACTATAAAAATCTTCATTTTCCGGTAATGTTTAGAGGTTGATGAATTGTTTCAAAGAATTCATTATTATCATAATTGCTACTAAATCAGTGTACATATCCAGTTTGGTTCTCCGTACAGCATAAGTCTGTATGGCAGGCAGAATGTATTTATTCAAGAACATCTAATTAACCTTTTGTAGTTTCTATTCCATGTGCAGATAATTTAGTCTCTCTTCCGGTTAGACATGAATGAACGAATTTTAATGAAATTCTTCAGGTTTTGTTGGTGATCAAATAGACTGGAATTACGGAGCAAATACGGACTCTTCTTTGTTTTCAGTTCAGATGGGACAAGGACATTTCGCATGGGATTGACACATCGTGAAAGAAAAAAGATTGGCCCCGCATGTACGTATGTGTCATCCAGTCGATATCCACGGAATTCATATCCACCGCGAAATCTAATCGAGAGCAAACCAAGCGTTTATCGATATTCATGTCTCGCGTGAAGGTGTGTTTGATGGCTTGACGCTGGCGGCGATGACAAGCAAAGTAGCAGCGATCCACCAGTATTTTATTTGTGTTCACATCCAAGGCAGACATATGCATTCAGATCAGCTGGTGCCAATTCTCCGGGCCACTCCACATATGCATCTCAGATGGAAGAAACACAACGCTGATCTCAGTGTCCGTCTGGAGCATCGTCGAGGTATGAGTGTTCTGGAGTACTATACTGCGCCGCAGGAGGCTGGAGCAGATCACCCTGACATATTTCCGATGCTAAACCTTTTTATTTCTTTTTTTTTTTAGGAAAAGGATCCGATACATATAAAAGGTAGCTCGAACACTTTACAGAAAGGCCCAAAAGAAACAGAAAAACAGAAAAAGGACCCCGAAAAGTGCAGAAACCACCCCAAGCCACCAGGAACGATCACAATCGGATCCACCGCCGACGTACCCCAAACTCCTAGACGCTGCCGGCGACGCCGTACCGCCGTCCGCCGGGAAGAAGACGCCACCACCTTGTAGAAGGCCGCAGGAGCCATCCGCCGCAAGCAACGGAATCTAACCTCGCTGAAGGAGCACGGCCAAAGCATCGTCTTCCCGCCTCCGCCCTTCTTCCAGCCGCCACCGCAGCGCCCAGGACCACCAACACCAGCACCCACCTCCGCACGGTCGCTCCCCTCGCCACCACGGCCGGCCGGAGCAGAACCACCGAAGAAGAAGCCCACCTGCAACACCACCACCAAAAACGGATCGCCCACGACCACCTCCTTCTCCCCTCACCACCACGGTCGGCCGGAGAAGCGTAAGAGGAAGCGAGCACCCGACCAAGAACCTTCACAACCTCCCCAGCACGAAGGCCAGAACGGAGAGCAGAGGGGAAGGACCACACCCACGCCGACGCCATCGCCTCCGTCTTCAACGACGCCGGGGGAACTCACACCTAGTAGAACCTAACTACAGCCTATCTACACGCACGAGCAAGTACCAGGGCTCCCCCCCACCTCGCGGTGCCGAGCCGGCGACCGGAGGCGGAGGGGAGCAGCGGACTCGCCGGCGAGAAGCAGGAACACTCGAGTCGCCCCCTTCCGCCTCTCTCTACTGAAGCAAGGGAGAGGATAAGGGAACTGTAGGCTGTAGTTAGGTTCTACTAGGTGTGAGTTCCCCCGGCGTCGTTGAAGACGGAGGCGATGGCGTCGGCGTGGGTGTGGTCCTTCCCCTGCTCTCCGTTCTGGCCTTCGTGCTGGGGAGGTTGTGAAGGTTCTTGGTCGGGTGCTCGCTTCCTCTTACGCTTCTCCGGCCGACCGTGGTGGTGAGGGGAGAAGGAGGTGGTCGTGGGCGATCCGTTTTTGGTGGTGGTGGTGATTTTGTTGTATTCTATACACATTTAATTCTGGCCTACTTTGTATAACCGCAAATAAATAATTTCACAACTGTATCTTTTTCTTTTGTAGTACAACAACACAATTTAGATGGAGGAATTTGAACCATTTTAGAAACTAAACTATGGCTCAAAAGAATATTTGAGACGGAGTGTGGCTTAGGATAAGGTTGTGGCTGTCGCAGCAGTGGAACATGGGGTTCCCCTAGTGCTGCCAAAGTGGGTTCACCCCATGTGGGCCCAAGATGAAGATGGACAAGACCAAGACTCAAGTCAAGCTGGCGGGTTCACCGTCAGACACGCAAGGCCTACGTCGACAAAGGGCTCCGGTCCTGGGGACCTGCCGGGTCCCCGAACCAAGCAAGAAGGCCAGAAGGACCCGAGAGCCCGAGTTCCCGGCAGGAGGCCAGGCTCCCTCTCGGGTACTTCCCCACGTCCCTGTGGATAAGCTCTCCACCTCACTGGAAGACCGCAGAAGACTTGGGAAGCAAGGCGAAGGCAGCGCGGGCGGGAAGCACAGCCCGTGGTGGTGTCAGCTCCTGTCCACCCCAAGGCGGACGCTCCCACCTAACCCAAAGGAGACGCTAGGCTGAGGAGAGGCCACGTCTCCTCCTAAACTAGATGAGGAGGGTCCTTCACCCCGAAGGTCCCTCATGCCCCTCACGTGACCCTGTGGCAACCCCTTAGCCTATAAAAGGAGGACCAAGGCACGAGGAGAGAGGGGAGGAACACAAGGTCGAACCAAGGGTCCAACCAGAGCAAGACTAGACTAGGGCTGCGAAGGTAGAGGGAAGGTGATCTCCTCCGGGTCAGGATCTGTCCTTCTTCTACCTCCAGCCAAAACCCTTCCGGGTACCCCATCCGGGAGGTTCCATTGTAAGCCACACTATGAAGAACCCATCAATCCAGACATGCAGGAGTAGGGCTTTTAGCCTCCGGGCGGCCTGAACCTGGGTAGCTCCTTGTGTCCCTTTGGTTGCATGCTTTGATCGTGGAGAGGAGAGCTTGATCTAGACTCCGCCCAAGAAGACGATTCTCAGCCTCCTTCGCGCCCCGTGCCGAACCTAAAAGGGGGTATCCTATACTCCCGGTGTCCGTGCATCGAGACACGACATCTGGCGCGCCAGGTAGGGGGCGCAAGCCTGGTTTCATCTTCATCAAGTTCATCGGCAAGTTCTTCGTCAAGCATGCCGCCAAGAAGAAGGGAGACCCTGCGGCGTCCAAGCCGGTTTCTCCCTCACGCACTCAAGCTTCAGCTGAACGTCGTGCTGCTGGCGCACGGCGGAGCGTCTCTCCGTCCCCGCCTCCCATGGAGAGGGTGGCGCCGGACGAAGTGGACGGTCGCGACAAGGACAACGGCCCTGGCGGAGCGGCGGCTCCAAAGGGCACCACCATGCCTCCTCCTCGCTCGGGGAGAAGAGCGTCTGCAACGGCGCTGGCAAGGAGCCCACCGCTGGAGGAGGGAACCACGGCGTTCGCCCCAGCGGGGATCCACGAGCATCCAAGAGCAAGACCTCCGCGCACTCGCCTTCGGACGTGCAAGCTCGCCATGATGCTCTAGTCGCTGCCAAGGCCCTGATGCAGTTCCCTCCAAGCAGCGGCGATCCCAAGGTCTACCAAGAATGGAGGACTCGCGTCGAGAGGCTCCTCGACTTCGCCGATGGTGGTCCATGGGTCGAACCCACTCAAGCTCCCACCGTCGACGATCCCGGAGCAGCACAAGACAAGACACGTGATCCGCGAGGCCAGCCTCGTGGTGAACGTCAAGCCAAGACGGCGCCTCCTCGCACCGCGCCACCGATGGCTGATCGGCTAAACCGCGATCACGGCGAGGCCATCTCCATCGGGTCGTCTACCTCGCGCAACCCAGATCTTCGTGACGAGCTCAACAGCCGTCAGAACGAGGATATGCGCACCCGCATCGAGCGTCGCCGAGAACGTCACCGCCGGGAAGATCGGGGCATCGACCTCGCCGAAGGCTGCCTCGCCCTCGCCCCGAGTTCCGCCACTTCAACTGGCCCAAGAAATTCAAGATCGACGTTCTCCGCTACGACGGCACCACGAACCCCCGGGACTTTCTGCAGATCTACTCTCTTGCTGCGATGGTTGCCGGGGCCGACGAGGTCATGATGGCCAACTGGTTCCCGTTGGCCCTGAAGGGAGATGCCCAGACTTGGCTTCTCAACCTTCCCAAGTGCTCCATCCGTTCCTGGCGGGCACTGAAGGAGCAGTTTCTGGGGGCTTTCCAAGGCGGGTACGAGCGCCCGGGGGCTCCCAGTGATCTCCACGACTTCAAGCAGCTGCCGGGTGAAACTCTCCGCAAGTTCATCCAGCGCTTCACCCAGAAGATGAACACCATCCCGTGCATCAAGGAGGAGTTGGTGATCCAGTCCTTCCACGCCAACGTCCGCAACCCCAAGATGCGCGAGAAGCTGAGCATCCATCGCGTCGAGTCTGCTCGTAAGCTCTGGGAGCTTGCAGATCGGTGCGCTCGAGCTGAAGAAGGAGCCAAGTTCCCCGGGGAGGATGAACCCGAGGACAAGGTCGCTCCAGCCAAGAACAAGAAGCGGGACCCTGGACCCGACAAGCGGATCTTCGTCACCGAGCCTCTTCCGAAGAAGACCAAGCCCGCGCCGACTTCCGAGGAAGAAGGTGAAGGTGATCCCTGGTGCCACATCCATCCAGAAGGCAACCACTTGCTCAAGGACTGCCGCATGCTCAAGAACCTCGCCATCCGGGAGCAACGCCGAGCTGATGGGGTCAGTCAAGACGGTTGCTACAACTGCGGCACTGCCGGGCACATCGCTCGTGACTGTCCCACGGGTCGCCAAGGCGGAGGCGGCCGTGGATGGAACCGAGGCGGTGGCCGCGGGGGCCGTGGAGGAGGACGCGGCGGTCAAGGTGGTCGCGGGTACAACACTCCGGAGGCCGCCCACGGCGGCAACGGGGAAGCTCCGGCTCCCCAAGGAGGCAACGGCGGCAAGTATCAAGAAGTCACTGGAGTTGTCGGGTGCATCCACGGAGGGTCTTCTCTGCCTCCCTCCAACGGCGCCTGCAAGAGACTTGTCCGGGAGCTGAACGCGGTTGCTTCTGCTCCGTCCAAGCCCCTGGACTGGTCCAGTCAAGTCATCACCTTCGACCCAGAAGACCACCCTGCAACACTGCCGGGGTCGGGACCCTGCCGCTGATCGTGTCGCCCGTCATCCACAACTACAAGGTCACCAAGATGCTGGTCGACGGAGGCTCCAGCCTCAACTTGCTGACGGCGAAGGTCCTGGCTATCCTTCAAATTCCCCTGTCTCGCCTGCAAGACACCGGGTGTTCCAAGGCGTGAACGGAAGTGTTACTCGACCCCTCGGGAAGATCACCCTTCCGGTCACCTTCGGCGACTCCAAGAACTTCCGCACCGAGGAAATCGTCTTCGACATCGCCGACACTCCGCTACCGTACAACGGCATACTTGGCAGACCTGCTCTGGCCAAGTTCATGGCCGTCTCCCACTTCGCCTACAACATGCTGAAGATTCCGGCGCCGTGGGGCGTGATCAAGGTCAAGGCCGACATCGACGATGCTATCTACTGCGTTCACCAGCTGAACCAGACGGTGGCAATCATGGCGGATGTCCCTCAAGGTGTACAGGAGGATGATGATGGGGCTCTCCCCGGGGGCGAAGGGCACCCTGGGGGCTCCACATCTACTCCCCCAAGAAGGCGCCATTCCATGGCGATCCGCAGCTGACCAAGAAGGTGGCGCTAACCAGCGACGGAGTTCGCTCCATCACCATCGGCGCCCGCCTCACCGACAAATAGGAAAGCGCGCTCGTCGCCTTCCTTCGGGAAAACTCTGACGTCTTCGCGTGGGAGGCGTCAGGTTTACCCGGCGTTCCAAGGGAGGTGATCGAGCACAAACTGGCGGTCAATCCGGGGGCTCGCCCCGTGAAGCAGGTTCTCCGGAACCAAAGCAAGGAAAAGCTGGAATTCATCATCGCCGAGGTGGACAAGTTGATAGAAGCTGGTGTCATCCGGTCGGTTCCCCACCAAGCTGGGTGGCCAACCCCGTGGTGGTACCGAAGCCCATGACCTTCAAGTGGAGACTCTGCATCGACTTCACAGACCTGAATAAGGCCTGTCCCAAGGACCCTTTCCCCCTGCCGCGGATCGACATGATCGTGGACTCCACGGCCGGGTGCGAGCTGCTGTGTTTCTTGGACGCCTTCTCCGGGTACCACCAGATCATGATGTCGCTCGAGGACCAAGAGAAGACGGCCTTCATCACTCCCAAGGGCTGCTACTGCTACACCCGGATGCCTTTTGGCCTCCGGAACGCCGGCGCTACCTTCCAGCGCGCAATGCAAGCATGCCTTGGGCGCAGCTGGGCCGCAACGTTGAAGCGTACATCGACGACATCGTGGTCAAGACCCGGTACAAGGACTCCCTCATCCAAGACCTGCACGAGACCTTCGAGAACCTCCGCCGGGTCAACTTCAAGCTCAACCCCGACAAGTGCGTGTTCGGGGTCCCCTCCGGCAAGCTGCTGGGTTTCCTGGTCTCTCACCGAGGGATCGAGGCGAATCCGGACAAAATCAAGGCAATCGAGCGCATGGAGGCGCCCCGGCGGGTCAAGGACGTACAGCGCCTCAACGGGTGCATCACTGCACTCGGGCGCTTCATCTCAAGGCTTGGGGAGCGGGCCTTACCGTTCTTCAGGCTGCTCAAGAAGTCAGGCCCCGTGGAGTGGACCTCCGAGGCCGAGGAAGCCCTGCAGTCCCTTAAGCGCTACCTCGCCTCGCCACCAATCCTCGTGGCACCAGAAGAAAGGAGCCCCTACTACTGTACATTGCTGCCACCAACCAGGTGATCAGCGCTGTGCTTGTGGTAGAGCGTGACGCTCCTCCGAAGAAGTCAAGCAAGATCAAGGGCAAGCGACCCGGGAACTCTCTCCCGGGACAACCGTGCAAGAAAAGGCTGCCGGGTGACCAGGGGTCTCATGATCCTGACGTCACTGCAACCTTACCAGACGGTGCGGAGCCCGTCGGGAATGGAGAATCTCCCTCCGACGAGACTTCGCCGGGGGCTACCTCGTCCCCACCCCAAGACGTCGACGTGGAGGAAGCCGAGCCCTCTCAGGACTCGGCGACCCGCAAGGTGCAGCACCCGGTCTACTTCGTCAGCGCAGTGCTGCGCGACGCCCGGGAGCGGTACCCCATGATGCAGAAGCTGCTGCTGGCAATCCTCATTGCCTCCCGCAAGATGAGGCCGTACTTCCAAAGCCATCCCATCACGGTGGTGTCCAAGTACAACCTAAGAAGCCCCCTGGAGAACCCACTTGCCACTGGTCGCATATCATGGTGGGCCATGGAGCTTCAAGGTTTCGGTCTCAAGTTCGAGCACACGGACAACATCAAGAGTCAGGCGCTGGCGGACTTCACGGCCGAGTGGACCGAGACGGCGTTCGACGACCCGGAAGAGGAAACCTGCCTCCCCGGGAAGGAAGATCCTAGCGCCTGGACCATGCACTTCGACGGCTCCTACACCAAGGGGAAAGGAGGTGCTGGGGTTGTCCTAACCTCACCAACCGGGGACCGGCTGAAGTACGTCGTCCAGATGCACTACCAAGGGAACATCTCCAACAACACGGCGGAGTACGAGGGCCTGCTCGCAGGACTTCGTGCTGCCATCGGCCTCGGCATCAACAAGATCGTCGTCAAGGGTGACTCTCAGTTAGTCATCAAACAAGTGAACAAGGAGTACGCGTGCCCTCAGATGGCACCATACGTTGAAGAGGTCTGGAAGCTGCAGCGGCGCTTCGACAACTTCCGGGCTGTGTACGTCCCACGGGGAGAAAACACGGCCGCGGATGAGCTATCGCAGGTGGCGTCCAAGCAAGAACCAGTGCCTCCCGGGATCTACATCGAGGTCCTCAGGCGACCTTCGATCCACCCGAGAGGCTCGCGACAAGATCTGCGCCGGGGGCTGGCGACCCTTCTACCTCGACAACACGGGTAGCCAGCCCAGAAGCTCAAGACCCGGCAGCCCCTCTGGCGGAGGAAGCTATGCTTTCTTTCCGTCGGATGGTGCTACCGGTGGAAGGAACCCACCCACCCTGGGCCCGGGACATCGTCAAGTACATCATGGAGCACGCCCTCCCGGAGGATGATCACGACGCCGAGCGGGTGGCTCGTCAAGCCAAGCTCTACGTCATGATCGACGGCGAGCTCTACCGGCGACGGGACAACGGAGTCAAGCTCCGCTGCATCCTCAAGAACAAGGCCAAGTACTGCTACGGGACATCCACGAGGGCACATGTTCAAGTCATGTGGCATCAAGATCACTGGCGGGTAAAGTTTTCGTCACGGGTTCTACTGGCCAACAGTCCTCAGTGATGCGAGCAGCTAGTCAAGACCTGTGAAGCCTGCCAGTACTATGCGAAGAACATACATCAGCCGGCGCAAGCTCTGCAGCCAATTCCAATCTCCTGGCCGTTCGCGGTCTGGGGGCTGGACATCGTGGGAAGATACCGAAGTCTGTCGGGGGCCATGAATACCTTTTCGTGGCCATCGACAAGTTCACAAAGTGGGTGGAAGTGATGCCAGTACCAAGACAGACAGCTCAAGCAGCCATCAAGTTCATTGAAGGGATCGTGTACCGCTTCGGAGTACCCAACAGAATCATAACGGACAATGGCTCTCAGTTCACAAGCCGATCCTTCCTCAACTTCTGTGAAGAGCTGGGAATCAAGGTGTGTTTTGCCTCGGTGTCCTACCCAAGGTGCAATGGGCAAGTGGAGCGAGCCAATGCGGAGGTCCTAAAGGGTTTGAAGACCAAGGCCTTTGACAAGTTAGAAGACAAGGGCAAGAACTGGATTGAGCATCTACCAAGTGTCTTGTGGTCCCTCAGAACCACACCAAGCAGAGCCACTCAAGAAACACCATTCTTCCTTGTCTATGGAGCAGAAGCCGTCTTGCCAACAGAGCTCAGGCATGGATCCCCCCGGGTACTTGCCTATGATGAAGACGCACAAGCTGAGAGGAGGATTGATGACATCAACTTCCTGGAAGAGGTGCGGTGTCGAGCTTCTTTACGATCTGCTCGATACCAGCAAGGGCTCCGCCGCTATCATGATCGCCATATCCGTTCACGGGTACTGGAACCCGGAGACCTGGTTCTCCGCAAGAAGCAGAAGCTTGATAACATGAACAAGCTGTCGTCCAAGTGGGAAGGACCTTATCGGGTGACGCATACCCTGAGACCCGGAGCTGTTTATCTGGAGGACGAGAAAGGCAGGCCGGAGGGCAACGCCTGGAACATCGAGAATCTCCGGAAATTCTACCCCTGAATACGAACATGAATCGCAGATAGTTCGAGTCAACTAAGCACGCCCAAGGGGCTAGTGTTCTGTATAAGGGTGTAAGAATCGTCGCCAAGGAATAAAAGATAAGTTTTTCAATTCCGTGAGCCTCTCTTGTTGTCGTGAAGTGTGTTATCCGTAACAACCCCCAAGCAGGGGGCTGACATGGTGCCGGTGGCTGACAGGTCGAGCGCGAGTAGCCTATCAGTAGGCGCTGCCACCTGATCGTGCCGTACTGCCGCGGTAAGAAGTGGAACGGGCAGTGCTGTGTTTTAAAGAACTAAACACAGAAATGCACATTCAACTTTGCTTGCGGGTTGCTCCGGATGAAACACTTTCACGACATGTAAGGGAGGGTCCATTCTTTTCCTACTGAAAGTGTGTTATGTGTAGCGCCTCTCCCGGGACAGGAATGGATGCTGAAGAGCGGCTCAGGAGCTGGGTACCCGGGAAGGACAGAGCAGATCAAGAGCACGGCAAAAACCAGCTAAGTCTTTGCATGTGCATCTTGCATTCTAGGCATAATATCTCGCTCGGAGTCAATATACCACCAACCTGCGCATGCTTGACAGTTGATGAGAACCTTTGCGGGGGTAATGCGTCCTCCCCGGCGAACGGTCAGATTTCCCTTCTGGCCTAGTACCCGTGGCTGTGGAGTGGACTCCCGGAAGGCATAGTGCTCTTAGGGGTGCTGCTACCGGTACAGGCGGTTAGAGTACTTGTCACCTAAGAGATCTCCTCAGAAAACTTGACGGCGCGTTAGTGCAAGGGAGGTTTGGGAAATGACCCCGGGAGTTGAGCCCTAGGATTGCATTCATCTGAACTTACATTCTGAATTTACAATTCTGATTACATTCAGTCGAAGCTTTCCTGGATACATATCTAGCCTATGCTACTAAGGCCAGCTCAGAGCTCCTGGCTGCGCAGATCTGTCTTCTGTTTTATTGCCTGCCGGGTGCACTCTTTTCTTCCGGGGACGCCTGGATGAAAGATAACACGCGTGCAGGATCTTGTCAGGCGCGTCGAAGAGCTCGACCCCCTTCTGCCGACCAGGGCGCTCCAGGGCCAAAGAGACGGAAGATTCCGTCCGCCAGTTCGCCTACGGACTGACTCTCGGCCTACGAAAAGCAGTCCAGGTCAAGATCGAGGTCATCCAAGAAAAAGGCGGAAAAAAGAGAAGAGCAAACAGTGAACCTGTTCGATGGCCTCGAGCTCAGCCACAACCAAGGACAGCTCCGGAATACCGGCAGTCCTTTCCTTCAGGATGGACCACAGGTGTGCCCTCCTCACTGCCCTAATCCTTGCCTCTTCTTGGGCAACAGGACCGAGACAGCCGCCAGGCGAGCGACATTCTGGGCAGCAGAAGAACGGGACGCAACCTCGCCATCAGTGGCTCGGGCTCCAGCTTCGCTGGGTGCCTCCGCCGCCTCGGAAGACGGACTCCGCCGTCGACACGTCGGACAAGGCCTCTCTGCTTCGCCAGACATTGTTCTGCGGGGCGTGGAGAGGCAAAGGAAGAAGAGGAGCGGAGCAAGGCGAGAAGATGTGTCAAGGGAGTTGGAGTCTGGAGGGTCTTTTATAGGCCTCCCACGCTCCACCTACCCCTTGGCGCTACGGCTGCTGCAGTAATGGGAGCGCGTTTTGCAAAAAACTCGTTCTCATTCACACGGCGCGACACGAGACAAGGAGGAAACAAGATCTTCTTCATTTACAAGGACTACAAGGGGACGATCTTTTTTACAACAAAAAGGTTGGCTCCCATCGAGCAAGGAGCACCGCCGTACAATGGAAGACGCTACTTCCAGAAGTACGTCGTCAAGGCCGCCGGGAGGAGGTCAACGAGATCTCCATGGCGCCCGTCCGAAGCTCCTCGCCTTCAGGAAGACGAGCTCCCCTCGACCTTGATGTCAGATGAGTTTTCCTCATCTTCATCCTCGTCGTAGGAGCTCGAACTGCCGCTGCTCTCCATGCAGCACTCCACACGTCCGCCATCGACACCGAAGATCTTCACGGAGAGCGTCGCATCTCCGTCGTACCGGAACGCCAAGCATTGCCCCCGGACAGGCGGCGGGCACGGGAGAACGACTTCCACCCCGGACCCAGAAGCATGGCGCCTTCAGTGGTGCGCTCCGCCATGGCCCAGGAGGGGCCATTGGGGCAGCCTTCCACTTGCAGCCAGAAGCCGGAGGGTCCGATGTCCTCCGTCGCCATCGCGAAGGAATCCGGCAGGAGAAGCCGGCTGCGAGCCTGTGGTTCAGATCCACGATGAACTCGAACGGCGCGAAGCTGGTATGAACCATGCTCCTAGGAGGGGGAGCAGCGGTGCCGCGGCCTCCACGGCCGCCGCGACCGCGAATCCCACGACCTCGCGGAACAGCTCGACCACGAGTGGAGGGGCCACTCTCCGCAGCAGCTGAAGAAGAACGAGGGCGCCCAACTCCTCTCCTCTCTCGCCATTGGCGCTGGCAGCTTGTGGGGAGGCCTGGAGTTGGACTGAGGAAGAAGATGAACAAAAGAGCCAGGGGTGCGCCTCGCTTTTATAGCCGCGGCGGCACCTCTGTCAGCGTCTCCTCGGTTCTTCCGTATTGGGAATCGAGGGGCCATCGCAGTTACTCCCCCAAGCGGAGTAACTCCAAGACCTTCAAGGCCATCAACGAAGCAGAGCAAGGAAGACCAGGTGCCCGGGGACCCACTTTGACCTATCTTTAGGCCATGGCCCCGGCAGCTGGAGCAAGAGCCGCCGGGACCATGCCCGGGGGCTACTGTCGCAGCAGTGGAACATGGGGTTCCCCTAGTGCTGCCAAAGTGGGTCCACCCCATGTGGGCCCAAGATGAAGATGGACAAGACCAAGACTCAAGACAAACTGGCGGGTACACCGTCGGACATGCAAGGCCTACGTCGACAAAGGGCTCCGGTCCTGGGGACCTGCCGGGTCCCCGAACCAAGCAAGAAGGCCAGGAAGGACCCGAGAGCCCGAGTTCCCTGCAGGAGGCCAGGCTCCCTCTCGGGTACTTCCTCATGTCCCTGTGGATAAGCTCTCCACCTCACGCTGGAAGACCGCAGAAGACTTGGGAAGCAAGGCGAAGGCAGCGCGGGCGGGAAGCACAGCCCGTGGTGGTGTCAGCTCCTGTCCACCCCAAGGCGACGCTCCCACCTAACCCAAAGGAGACGCTAGGCTGAGGAGAGGCCACGTCTCCTCCTAAACTAGATGAGAGGTCCTTCACCCCGAAGGTCCCTCATGCCCCTCACGTGACCCTGTGGCAACCCCTTAGCCTATAAAAGGAGGACCAAGACACGGAGGAGAGAGGTGGGAGGAACACAAGGTCGAACCAAGGCACCAGTCCGACTAGAGCAAGACTAGACTAGGGCTGCGAAGGTAGAGGGGAAGGTGATCTCCTCCGGGTCAGGATCTGTCCTTCTTCTACCTCCAGCCAAAACCCTTCCGGGTACCCCATCCGGGAGGTTCCATTGTAAGCTACACTATGAAGAAACCATCAATCCAGACATGCAGGAGTAGGGCTTTTAGCCTCCGGGAGGCCTGAACCTGGGTAGCTCCTTGTGTCCCTTTGGTTGCATGCTTTGATCTTGGAGAGGAGAGCTTGATCTAGACTCCGCCCGAGAAGACGATTCTCAGCCTCCTTCGCGCCCCGTGCCGAACCTAAAAGGGGGTATCCTATACTCCCGGTGTCCGTGCATCGAGACACGACAGTGGCTTAGGATAGAACTCGAAACTGGAGAGAGAGTTTGCCCAAAAATGCAAGAATCGACACAAAAGGCCAAATTTCAGCACTCTCCCAAAAACGAAAGGTCTAAAACACCCAAATAAGCGCCAAATAAGATCAACTCCTCATAAGGAGGAGGGCGGTGGCCTAGGCCACCATGTAAGAGTGTATGTGGCGTGACACCGCGAAGATGTATCTTGGGTTCACAACCACTACTCATCATTTAAGCTCACAATTCATAGCACGAATATAGAGAGGCAAATGAATTCTTAATGTCGGCATAATGGGGGGAGGATGGTCCAATGTATTAGGGCCGCACTCCCCCTATATCCATGCCTACACCTAAACCAAATAATAGTCAAAATATAGGTGTGTATGCAAGATGGTCAAGTCAAGCTCCTAGAATCCACGATATTTAGCTCATGCCTCAAAAGGTGAATCTTGCTTCATCAAGTGGCTTCGTGAAAATGTCGGCAAGTTGATCTTTGGTTGGAATATAGCCAAGCTCAATATCACCACGAGCAATATGATCCCGAATAAAATGATGACGAATCTCAATATGCTTCGTTCTTGAGTGTTGCACCGGATTGTGGCCAATCTTGATAGCACTTTCATTGTCACACAAAAGAGGCACTTTGTCACAATTGACACCGTATTCCTTTAAAGTTTGCCTCATCCATAACAATTGAGTGCATGCACTAGCGGCCGCCACATACTCGGCTTCGGCGGAGGAGAGAGATATGCAATTTTGCTTCTTAGAAGACCAACTCACCAAGGACCTACCAAGAAATTGGCATGCCCCGGAAGTTGATTTCCTATCATCCTTGCAACCGGCCCAATCCGAATCCGTGTACCCGGCAAGAGAGAAATTAGTGCCCTTTGGGTACCACAAACCAAACCTTGGGGTATCAACCAAATATCGAAGGATTCTATTGACCGCCACCATGTGGCTTTCTTTAGGAGCGGCTTGATACCTTGCACACACCCCTACACTCAACACAATATCGGGTCTAGATGCACAAAGATAAAGCAAAGAACCAATCATAGAGCGATAAAGTTTTTGATCAACATCGATACCGTCGTGGTTAAGTTCAAGATGGCATTTGGTGTCCATGGGAAACCGCTTGCCCTTAGCATTGTGCATATTGAACCTCTTGAGCATGTCTTGGGTATATTTGGTTTGAGAGATGAAAGTCCCTTCATTCAATTGCTTGATCTCAAAACCGAGAAAGAACTTCAATTCGCCCATCATAGACATCTCGAACCTATCGGTCATAAGCTTTGAAAATTCATCATTGAAAGCTTTGTTAGATGAGCCAAATATAATATCATCAACATAAAGTTGGCATATGAAAAGCTCCCCTTTGACCCTCTTGGTAAAGAGAGTGGGATCGATTTGCCCCAATTCAAATCCACGGTCTAGCAATAGCTCTCTTAGGTGCTCATACCAAGCACGAGGTGCTTGTTTGAGACCATAGAGCGCCTTATCAAGCTTGTAGACATGGTTAGGGAATTTAGGGTCCTCGAAACCCGGTGGTTGCTTAACATATACCAACTCCTTTAAAGGACCATTAAGAAAGGCACTTTTCACATCCATTTGTTGCAATTTAAAGTTATGATGTGATGCATATGCAAGAAGGATACGGATGGACTCAAGGCGAGCCACGGGTGCATAAGTCTCTCCAAAATCAATGCCTTCAACTTGAGAGTACCCTTGTGCAACCAATCTTGCCTTGTTCTCACAACCATTCCACTCATCTTGCTTGTTCTTGAATATCCACTTTGTGCCTATAACATTGCGGCAATCTTTTGGCTTCTCAACTAGATTCCACACTTTGTTGCGCTTGAAGTTATTGAGTTCATCATGCATAGCTTCTAACCAATCCGGATCTTCAAGAGCTTCAAACACTTTCTTTGGTTCCACCATGGAAATATGAGCTTGATGTTCACTAAAGCTTGCCAATTGCCTTCTTGTGGTAACACCTCTCTTGTGGTCACCAAGGATGTTTTCTAGACGGTGACTCTTTATTTAAAGTCTTTTCAACTCTTGCTTTACGACGGGCTTCGATATCTCTATTGCATCTTGGAGGTATCTCTTGATCATCTTGATCATTTGAGTCCCCGTCTTGACCGGAATGTTGACCTTGATCATCTTGAAGCACATCTTCAACAATGAAGGAGAGGGTTGATCTTGGTCATGACCTTGGCTAGCATCAACAATAGGAGAACTTGGTTCTTGCATAGCAACTTGGTCAACATGAGGAGGGTCTTGAACTTGTTCTTGGGGTGGTGCATCATTTGCTTCCATGATAGGCGCCGTTTCAACTTGTGATGAAGAGGCCTCCACTTGAATGGAGCTTGGACTTGCTTGAGGAGACTCGTAATGAATCTCAACGGGACGATGGAAACCAATGCCCATTCTTCTTATAGCATCTTGAGGCTCTTCATTATCTACATCACAAACATGAAATTGCGCCACTTGGGAGCCGTCATTCTCATCGAACCTCACATCACAAGATTCTATGACTTTCCCAACGGTTTTGTCATAGACTCTATAGGTGTGAGATTCGGCACCGTACCCAACAAAAACACCCTCTAAAGCTTTAGATTCAAATTTAGACAAACGAACACTTTTGTTCTTATAGAAACACTTACAACCAAATACTCGGTAGTAGGAGACATTGGGCTTGTTGCCGGTGAGCATCTCATAAGATGTAAACTTCTTGCCAACGCGAAAGAATAGCCGGTTAGATGAATGACACGCCGTGGAGATAGCCTCGGCCCATAAGAATAGCGGAGACTTAAACTCCGCCAACATAGACCTTGCCATATCCATGAGAGTCCGGTTCTTCCTTTCGGCTACACCATTTTGTTGAGGGGTATATGCAGCGGAATATTGATGACGAATCCCCTCTTCACTAAGAAACTCATTTAAGGTGTAGTTCTTGAACTCGGAGCCATTATCACTCCTAATGACCAATATAGGGACATTGTGTTGGCGTTGAACTTCATTGGAAAAGTCGATGACGGCTTGTTGGGTCTCATCCTTCGTCTTGAAGAAATAAACCCAAGTAAATCTTGAATAGTCATCAACAATCACCAAACAATATTTCTTCCCACCAAGACTAGGTTGAGGCACGGCACCAAAGAGATCAACATGAAGAAGTTCCAATATCCTCTTTGATGAAATGATGGTCTTGCTTGGATGGGGAGAATCATGCATCTTTCCTTCAACACAAGCCCTACAAAGACGATCTCTAGAAAAAGAAACATTGTCTTTTAGTCCAAGAATGTGGCCACCCTTGTGAAGACTTTGCAAAGTTCTCATGTTGACATGGGACAAGCGGCGATGCCACAACCATCCCACGTCGGCCTTTCCGAATAGGCATATTGCTTGAGTGTTGGTAGACCCCGAAAAGTCCACCACGAACAACTCATTTTCAACATACCCAACGAACATGACCTTTAGAGTCTTGCTCCTCAAGAGTACCACCATATCAATAGTAAAATGGACATCAAAATTCATCTTATTAAGTGCACGAACGGACATAAGATTGTAACCGAGGGACTCGACAAGCATGACATTTACAAGGGTGATATCCTTTGCAACTACCACCTTGCCGAGACCCGTTACCTCCGCTTTTGATTTATCACCATAGGAGACGGATGCTTGATTTATATTTGGTCCCAACTCCGTCATGATCTCCTTGCTTCCGGTCATATGACTAGTGCATCCACTATCAACCACCCATTTAGACCCACCGGAAGCATAGTCCTACAAGAAATCATTGCTTGGTTTTAGGTACCCATTTCTCAATGGGTCCTCTTTTGTTAGCAACAAGGGTCTTAGGAACCCAAATAGAATAAGCAATGTAACCATCATAAGGACCAACATATTTTGCATAAACATCCCCATAATAATCAACATAAAGAATGTAGTTGGGATTGTTATGCCCCGCAAAGTCACTACGAGTGGTCTTGCCCCTAGTGGCATTACCACCCGCAATGGAAGTCTTGGCTTGTGCGGGCTTGGCATTGGTGTTGCTCTTCTTCTTCTTTGCCTTGGCCACATAACCAAGGCCCTCCTTCCCTTTGTGTGGCTTTTGCTCAAAAATTTGAGCAACAACCTTTTCTTTACCTTTAGGAATAGAGGTCTTGGCACTAGTGGCCTTGGCAAGCTCAACCTTCAACCTAGCATTTTCCTCAATAACATTTGCATGATCACAAGAGGGAGTAGAGGTGCTAGGTGAGTTAGATTTGGAAAGTTGAGTTTGAAGTTGCTCATGAGACTTGACTAGAAGAGAGTGGGTACTTTCCAAGGCCTTGTGAGCCTTGTTAAGTTTCTCCACATCCTCAAGGAGTCTAGCATTAGCAACCACAAACTCGGCTTTCTCCTTTTTAATCACTTTATATTTAGCAAAGACATGGTCTCTATCCTTAATGATTTTAGCAATTATTTCATCATTTTTATCATCAAGAGACTCAATTCTTTCCTCAAGAGAGTTCTATATTCACTCTCTTCTTCAAGAGAAGCATTCAAGGATTCTATGGAAGCATTCAAGGATGCTATGGTGAGAGAATCCTCTCTCTCAATTTTTCCCTTGTCATCAAGGATTTCTTCGGCCGCATCAAGTTGTCTCAAGAGAGACTCAACATATGCCTTAGTTTCACCTTGCAAGTTAGCCACAATAGTATCGGAAGCAACAAGTTCTTTCTTAATCACAAGACTAGTTTTATCATCTATTTCATGCATAGTCTTGGGAGTAGAAGATGATACCTCGGTGACGTGAGCCATGAGGCAACGAGCGGTGTTGATGGAGAGGTTCTCATTGGGGGATTCGAAGAGAGAAGGAGGTGGAGTTGATACAATGGCCAAAGCGGCCACCTCACGAGTGGGTTCTTCTTCTTCTTCGGAATCCTCGGAAGGATACTCTTCTTGAGTCATCAACACAATTCTTGGTGCTTTCTTGAAGAATGGCTTCCTCTTGACAAAAGGCTTCTTTTGTATCATGTTTGATTGGCCCTTGAGGACAAGCCTTCCACCGTTTTGCTCTCTATTCTCATATGGACAATCTTTGATGAAGTGATGCTTGTTATGACAATTGTAGCAAGTCTTTATCCTATTAGCAAACTCCTTCCCGCTTGGATTGTTTGCATGATCAACTTGAGCCTTTGCCTTGGCCGGGTCACGCCAAAAAGTCCTTGTTGCAAGAGCTATGTGACCATGGAGGGCTTGTTCAAGATCATCGGGAGGAAGGTTGTTCGGGCATGCTTCAACTTCATCATGTTCATCAAGGCACACAACCTTGGCCTTCAAAGCAAGAGAGGGACCTTGCTTCATTCCCATGGCCCTAGCACGGTTGTCTAGAGCATTCTTGGTGGCAACCTTGGAGGCTTGTATCTCTTGCATAACTTCATTGGATGTCATCTCAAGGTAGTTGAATTTTCCTTGAAGGGCCTTCAAGTCAACGGGCTCGAAGGGCATGAGTGCATTCACATACTTCCTCTTGATCCAAGCATCATCCACATAGGTTGCCCCAACATTGAAAAAGGCTTGGCAAGAATCTTGAGTCTTGCATACATCTCTTCATGAGTTTCACTATCAAGCATGTAGAAGCCTTCGACTTCATTGTTCAAAGCATCAAATCTATTCCTCTTCATGCTTTCATTTCCAAGAAATGCCACCTCAAGGCACTCCCAAGCTTCTTTGGCGGTGGAGACGTTTTGAATGTGATGAAGACCACTTTCTCCAACGGCAAGTTCAATCATGTGGAGAGCGGAAGCATTGAGTTGTTTCTCGGCCACCTCTCTTCTTGTCAAGTTGTTAGGATTCACGGCCTTGTATCCCTCTTGAATGATCCTCCAAAGCTCGATAGAGGAACTGTTGATATGAGATTTCATTAAGTGTTGCCAAGTAGCAAAAGCCAATGCATTAAGTTTAGGAGGTGGACCCAAAGGGTTTATGCGAGTATGATGGATAGGTGGGTCGGGAGAGTACACAAAGGGAACCCCATGGTACTCCGGCTTCCCACCTTCGGGAGTGGTGGTAGATGTGGAAGATTTCTTAGGGTCGGTTTCTTTATCTTCAACCCCTTTCTTTTCCTCTTTTCCTCCTCGGTATCACCGTCATGGGAGGTAGCGGAGTCATCTAGTGGGGTGGTCTCCTTAGGAACCTTGCCACTTGCGAGTTGTGTGATCAACTCACGCATCTCGGCAAATTTGGTATCCATGGACGATATCAAAGATGTCTCCATCAATTTGAGATCGGCCATGGATGCCGTAGTGGCTTGGTCATCCACGGGATCACCATCACTTCGTGTCATACTTCTCTTAGGCGGTTAAGCCCAACAAGAGAGCCGAGGCTCTGATACCAATTGAAAGGATCGTATGACACCTAGAGGGGGGGGGGGTGAATAGGTGCTACTTCAATTTTAGTACTTTTTAAATTAGGCTTGACACAAAAGGTAAATTCTCTAGATATGCAACTATGGTGAATTTACCTATATGACAAGCTAGCAACTAAGCAAGTACACTAAGTAAGATGGTAAACAAGGATAGAAGTAACCGAAGTGAAAGCACGCGGAGACACGGATGTAATCCCGAGTTCCTCCTTTTTAGGGAGTACGTCTCGTTGGAGAGGTGTGAGCTACCACGAAGGTCAAAACTCAACCGCCACAAAGGCGGACACACCTTCTTCTCCGATGAACCGCACCACAAAGGTTTGGTTCACCTTCCACTATCGGAATCCTTCAAGGCGGAATCCGGAGCCCTTACAACAACGATCCGGGGCACAACCCACAAGAGGATTGGGGGCTCCCGAACAGCTACAAATCTGTCACAAAGACAACAAGTGAGTACAATAAGAAGCTAGGTTTTCCTAATGGAAATCCTAGCCAAGGGGCCCTCAAGTAAATGAGGGGGAAATGAAGAACGGCTTGGTGAAGATGTAGATCCGGGCCTTCTCCTTCAATCCTCCAAAGATCAACAAGTTTGGGTGGAAAGACTGGGAGATCTAGTGATTCTTGAGCTTGCAACAATGGAGACTTCAAGTTTGGGCGAGCTGCCAAGCTGGAGGTAGGTGGAGGGCATTAAATAGGCCTCACAAAAATCTGGCCGTTGAGACCTTTTTCCCGAGCCAGCGGTAGTACCGCTGCGCCGGGCGGTACTACCGCTGGCGCCTTCTGCGCCACGGTCAAAACAGCGCGCTGACTGCGCTTCGAAACCTCATGAGCGGTACTACCGCCCGAAATGCCGGTAGTACCGCACATGGCCTTTCTGAACCTCCTTTCAGCGGTACCGCGAGCGGTACTGCCGCTGAGCTGGTCAACCACCAGCGCTGACCAACCTGGGCCAGCGGTACTACCGCCCGTAGTACCGCTGGTACTGCCGCACATGGTCGCCAGAACCCCCTTTGGGCGGTACCGTGAGAGGTACTGCCGCCCGCCTTTTGGCAAAGAGTACCCAGCGGTACTACCGCCCGAAGGGGCGGTACTACCGCCCGAAGCCAAAGACAACTCCTTCGCTTCATTTTCTCGATGCGATATCAACGGAGATGATTGCAAAAACCTGATCACACTTAAACAAGGAGTTAGGGCACATGTTGTATTGTCAACATCACCAAAATATGAGTAAGAGCAAATTATGCTCTTTCAGTTGTCGCCTCAAAATACCCATAGGTGGACGTCCAATGTATGTTGGTTGAATGTGAAGAGTCATTGATGGCATCTATGCAAGAAAAATTGATAAGGCCGTGGTAGCCGAACTTGAAAAGAGATTGTCCATAAACTCACCTCCAAACACTAACGGGAGTGTGGAGGCTTCGATGTGAATGATGGGTTTATCAAGTACAAGATGGTTGAGATCCTTTCCCCCCGACAACAAGCAATTTGCTCGATATGCAATTCATGGAATCTCTCAACACCATGACTCTGAATGATCTAATCTCCTATTTGATTGCAAATGAGAGTATGGT
Source organism: Poa pratensis (assembly GCA_947311845.1). Taxonomy (NCBI): domain Eukaryota; kingdom Viridiplantae; phylum Streptophyta; class Magnoliopsida; order Poales; family Poaceae; genus Poa; species Poa pratensis. The sequence goes on along the minus strand of CAMZMU010000083.1, from coordinate 41,574,448 downwards.
CGAGCAAGCAAATAAAGCAAGAGATTTGGTTAGTGTCATGAAGTGTCCTAATCTTAGTTTGAGCGCCAAGAAAGTTTGTGAGCATGAAGAACAAGAGAAAGAAGATGACCAATAAGAAGAGATGACATCTACGAGCAAACTACATGTGGATCTAGATTTCTTCGCCAAGATGTAAATTAGGAGGCTGAACTATATCATCGGAAGAGGTCCTCTTGGTTCTAACCTCCTCGTCGACTTCGATGCAACGATCGAGGCACTTTCTGAAGTCTTAGACGATCTATGGCCACCAGTGCTCCAATAGAATCGCGACTTGAAAACCTTGTCACCAAAATAAATGACACTGTTGAATTAGTGTCGGTTGATACGTCCGAAATATTTATACTTTACCGACCACTTTCTTTAGGGGTTGACGCCGAACTTTTGCTGTACTGGATTAAAAGTGTCACATATATAAGAACATACATGTAAGGACTAAAGTGCAAAGTTGGATGGCACAATTTTGAAATAAAGCCTTCTCGAACCCCGCATATACAATACCTTTGTTACCTGAGTGTTCCGGCCAGTGTTGTTAGCTCGCCTGGACTCCTTTTGACCTATGGTGTATCACTCATGCAATATGTTATACTAAACATAAAGGTTTCTAAGTTGATGTACCTAAAATAACCCCATTTACAAATTTCATGTCTACTCGTGCATTTTACCCTAAAGAAGTACCCACTCCGTCTCATAATCTTTACAACATCTAATCTCCCTGGTTTTTCTGGGCTGTGGTGCATCCACGTTTTTCAGGTCCCACTGTCAGTGTCAAGATGGTACAGTAAGACGGTTCCTTGCCATTGACCGACGCACAGCGCACTCGTGTCATCGCTCGTTTGGATATGCGGCTCTGCACTCTCCCGAAACCCACCCGTTCTCTGCCTCTCCATCCCTCTTCCCAAATCGCAGCCCGCCCTTTGATTCTGGTCGCATAAGCTCCGGCCGCCGCCTGCGCTCCCTTTTCCCGACCGCACCACTATCAGCACCGGCGCGGCCCGACGCCCTCGCCGTCATCTTCATCCACGTCCACCACCGCGGCGCCTCGGTGCCGGCCGGCAAGGGCAGCGCTGGTTGCCGGTTACGGCGACACGCGGGAGGCGGCGAGCTGGCCACCACGCGGTCGGGCGGCGCTGGGCTGCCGCCGCCGCCATGGGCCTCCAGGAGGAGGGCGCGAAGCCGGTGAAGAAGCCCACGACGAAGCAGAGGGAGAAGTGGAGCAACGCCCTCTTCCACAGGTGCGGGCGCTCCTCCTTCGCCTCCGCTCAATAAGAGCGCATCGTCCTTGCTCCTGCCTGCCCTAAATCCTTCCATCCAGCGACCCAGCGGTCGGCGACCGAGGCATGGCTTCATCTCCCCTGGCCTCCTGCTCTCAGCATCTCCTCTTCCCCACAGGCGGGGCACCATTGACCCTGCTGCGATCCAATCTCCCATACCGGTAACGGCCCCTATCCCACCTTATTTTCCTCTTATGCATGGCGGAACTTGTTACTGTAGGGAAAGAAGCAGATAGCAGCGACCAGATGGTAGAGGCGCATGAGGGGCGCTGAGGGGCCGTGGTGTAGCTTGGCCGCTTGGGAACGTGGGATGGTAAAGACCTAGCTTGTTTGGATTATTTTGCTCCGTTCTTTTGTTTGCCACCAGTGATGGAAGTAGACCAGATTTATTGAAAATCGATATCAGTTGGTCCATCCTATTTAGCACACCAAATAGAAATAACCCCCCATGTCCATGTATCTCCATGTATTCTCCATGAACTAATACGGCTACTAATATTTTCAATGAAGATTAAGGCTTTGGATGAACGAAGCAGGTACTGCCTACCCTGCTTTGTTTGTATGAAACTTGGGACTACAGGATTGGGCAATTTGAATGCAGTTGTTTCCTAATTTTAGAAGGTTTCTGTCTTAGACATGCGCAGAATATGGAAGACAGTCTAACGCCATGCTTGCGCTCAAGGCTCTATTTAAAATAGCTGGCTATTGTGTTTAGCGCCGACGATTTCAGAGGCTATGAAAGGCTACAGCCGGGCTATAGCGTAGCTATGGCCTTATAGCCGTTTGCTAAATAATGAAAAAAAAACAATATTTGGGCAACATATGTTTTTATATATATCAACAATTCACAGATGCATAACATAGTCACTAATAGATACAAATAATCAACAGTTATGGACATGGTTATGTCCAAATATTACGTAACACCAAATATTAGCATATTACATAACCGGGTGTAGCAAAATGAAGTTCAGGACATGATACATGATTCTGTCCACATATTACATAACACCACGAACAACAAGTTAACAACAAGCAACAACAAGGCACGCATGCGATCAATCCGAGTCTGAGTCAGCCGAAGCATCAGAGAGTATGACATCATGATGTTGATTACCTTCTGTTTCCGAAGCTGAAGAATCAAAAAGTACAGCGTCTTCTGGGCGCAATTAAGCAAAGAATGAATACTCTTCTTCCTTTTCTTCCTAATGTGTGCATGTCTCTTTCGTTGGGCTTGGGATGTTGATGCTTCTGGTTGTTCATCAGGTTGTTCTTGTTGAACTTGAGCATTGGCTTCAGGAACAATTCCAGTAATGAATTCATTTTCATCATCTTCAACAACATCATCAATTATCTTCTCTATAGGGTCTCTTTCCTTGTTCTCTTTCTTATCAATCAACCGTGAGTTTACTTTGACAAAGACAAGGTCCCTAAGCCTGTCACTAAGTAACCTATTGCGCTTCTTTGCATGGACCTGTGTAGTATATAAATTTGGACAGAACCATAAATACAATGTTTGGTCTAAAAATTTTGGATCCACTGAGCGGGAAAATAGCGGCTATGGGGCTAAATAGAGGCTAAATTCGCATAGCCGGGCTATTAGCCGCTAAATCCCTTTTAGCCTTCGAAGACATTATTTATAACCCCGACCCTCTCGCAAGGCTACAGCCGGGCTATAGCCGGGTGATAGCCGGCTATTTAAAACAGAGGCTCAAGGAGGAGAGGATCAGATCGGAGTTCACCCCACCGGTGTCCACAAGGAGAAAACCGATGTACTATTTGGTAAAGTACACTCTGTCTCATGTTTCTTGGTACAAATCAGAATATTTAGAATACGTAGATGCATCTCTGAGTAAAATTCGCCTGTTTACTGTCAGATTAGAGAAGAGCACCTAAAAAAGTTCTTACAGGAATACTGCTGATATAAAACACAATCTTATCTTAACATACGAGGTTCAAGACATCCGAGTAGGCTGGATGTCACACGGATTTGAGGATATGCAAGATCTCTAATTATCTAAAGTTTTGTTTCCCAGATGTTTATTTTGATTGAACTATCCCTTTCCTTCAGAAAAAATCGTTTTTTCTGTCGTCAACTCACATCACATGGATCAAATTTCTGCTGGAGCTACTACGTATACCCCCAGATCTAAGATGGGGCAGATACCTTTTTTGTTTGTCATTAGTAGTCGGCATGAAATTTTCAGTTTTCTCGTGTAATTAACTTAGTATGAGTAAGTCAGATATCCTATTTCTTGGCTGTTAAGTTCTTGCAAATCAGATGTGTGGATATTTGTCAGATTTTTAGAGGGAGAAATCATGCACTGAGTGTTGTTGAGAAATTAATCTCATATATCATCTCATCATCTAATCAAAACCTTTCAAGTCTCCCTAATCCTCTTTCATCTAACTTTTGATTCTACTCCGCTTATAAATTCTGATCATGCTGCAGCCCAGTAGATGAATCGCTCCCATGATTGGTTATTGCCGTGGAGGATCAGGTCTATACTGAGACAAATGACAGTTTAATGCATATTCAACAGACGCCGCTGTCGGTGAGGTTGCCGAGCGAAGAAACTAAGGTGGACTGGTGGCTTAGCTGTTCACTGCATAGACACACCACTCAGCGAGCAAGTAACTCTGTCCTTAACTTCCCCGTTCCTTATAATTTCTACATCTAGAAATTTATCTCCAATACCAGTTTATAACGTTGAGGTTACTTGCACCATAGAATTTTTAGGTGGTGCATTGCATGTGGAAGTAAATTGATCTGTACTAATCTTGATTTTTTTTTGAACATGAACAGCAGGAGCTCTGCTTTTATTGACTTATAAGGAGAGGGAACAAAAACCTCAACGAGGTGTATATAACTCACACAACACTTTGTGCACACACAGCCTACGCAGAAATAGCGGGCGTTCCTGTTGCAAGGCTCAATAACTCTAAATCAGCCTTTACTAGTATAATATGTTATCTATATCTAAATACGGAAACTGTCTTTTTGTTATCAGGCACCAGTGCTCCTGTCAATTTTTTTTTTGAAAATCATATTTGTCGCGTTTCAGAAAATTCTGAAAAAGAATACGGATGTAGCCAATGATATATCCCACGAACGTGTTAATTTGCAATGTGAGATACCTTATATTTTGAGCTACACAAAAATAACAAAAGTAATCCACACTTTTGTTATTTTTGTGTAGCTCAAAATAAAACGTATTTGAAGTTGATATCTTGCACGTTCATGGGATATATCATTGACTCTCTCCACAATTATTTTCAGAACTTTTTTGAAACTTATAAATATGGTTTTAAATTTTATATATAGGAGGGAGCACTGGAGCCTGGGAGCCAAAAATCTTCACTCCTATACTGACCACTATATAGCACAACAGTTTTTGAATCTAGATTTATGCTCCTTGACAATTATAGCACCACACCAAATATTTGTATAAGATTTTTTTTTTGCGAAAGACAGAACAAACGCAGACGCTCACATACACGTGCACACTCACACCCCTATGAACGCACGCACATATAACCTACCCCTATGAGCACCTCCGAAAGACTGAGCCGGCGGTTGCGCCTTGAGATTGACGAAGTCACAACAGGCGTCTCGCTGTCGAGGTGCAAAGTATACGTGGTGGTGTGAGTATAACATTAGTGACGTAGAGCGGCCTTTTCCACACGTATCACATATGATTTTTTGTTGAGGCTGAGAGAGATAATAAATAAACAAAAAGAAGATTGCCGCTCTATGGCTTAGTCTTCTCCTTACGCATACGAGATCAGTGGCGTAGCCAGAAATACAAACATGTGATGTCAATTTAAACTTGTATGTCAAATACATGTATCTGTAATAATTTATATTTTTTGCATGATTTTTTTCTATATATGAAGTTTTGCTCAAAATGTTGTGTAGTCAAGTGACTACACAGCCAAAGGGTGGCTCCGCCACTGTACGAGATGTATTATTTTCCGTGCACTTTGTTCTTAATAATTACTCCCGTAACTTAATAATGCTAGAGAAGATGTAAAATGTCAAGAGGTAATCGATCCCGTAACAAATTATTCTGTTCTCTAGAAAATACATCACAAGAAAATCATACCCCTTGACAAGTATTTTAATTAGGTATAAAAGACAACAGATATCCACCACGAGTTGAGCGCATTCATAGTTTTTTTTGTTTTGAAAATGACGCGTGCATAGTTAATTTTGGGAAGAAAATTCGGAAACAATCCAAGACGATCCCAAACCCGCTACTACCATTCTGGCAAACATTCATAGCCGCAATAAACGTCGCTCTCCCGGTCATAAACAATGTTCTAGAAGAGAAAAACAACTTGTCAACCAAGACAGGAAGGAGAAAAAAAAGTAGAGACAGCAATGGTCCATGTCTAAAGCAGGAGAAACGAGTCAAAACTTGCACCAAAAGTCAAAGACCGCCCGGTTCACGGGTTCGGTCGGGCCTGGCCGGCCCATCGCAGCAGAAAAACCAGGCAGCGGCCGTCAAAATCCGCGTGTCGCCATACCACCGCTTCGGCCCACCGGAAGGCTATAATAAAAGAGAAGAAAGGAGCGGAGGAGGAGCATCGCACTAGGTCTCGAACAATCCCTTTCAGCTTGGGGAAGAAGAAGAAGGGGAGCGCTCCGCCGCCGTCGCCACCTCGCCGCCGATCCGATCTGAGCGATCCAAGATGCATTCCACCAACCTGCTCCTCGAGGAGCCCATCCGGATGGTCTCCATCCTCGAGCCATCCAAGCCCGTAAGTGTTCTTCATCTATCCTTCAGATTTGTTCCTCTACGTGTAGATCACCGGACCTAACCGCTTGCTTGCTCAAACCCCCACAGAATTTCTTCCCGGCGATGACGAAGATCGTGGGGACGCTGGGTCCCAAGTCCCGCTCCGTCGAGGCCATCTCCGCCTGCCTCAAGGCCGGCATGTCTGGTTCGTATCACCATCCATCCAACCAATTCGCTCCGCCCGTGAATGGTCGGTTTTGTACTAATATTCTGTTGCGATTGTGGGGATTTCGCAGTTGCCCGTTTCGATTTCTCATGGGGCGACGCCGCGTACCACCAGGAGACGCTCGAGAACCTCAAGCTCGCCATCAAGGCCACCAAGAAGCTATGCGCCGTAAGTACCCTCACCACTGACAATGATCCGTGCGATGAAATCAAATTTGAATACATGTGGGCAAGCACACATCTGAACATGTAGTGTAGAGTTTGCTGGCAGTTAACTATTAATAGAATGGATCTGATACTAGCTTGGTGAAATTTGTTTCGAGTTGACCTGACATTTGTGTCATTTGCAGGTTATGCTTGACACGGTCGGCCCCGAGCTGCAAGTGGTGAACAAGAGCGAAGTCACTATCTCGCTTGAAGAGAATGAGTCTGTTGTTCTTACCCCTCATCAGGGCCAGGAGGCCTCCTCCAAGCTGCTGCCCATCAACTTCGCTGGACTCGCCAAGGTAAAGCCTCTTATATTATCTCCATGAATCTTGCACCGTCTGCATTTACTTGTGTGGCGGTAGATCCCAGTTGCTACTCATATTTAAGCACTCGTTTTAGTAAGAGCTATCATCTCGTTCTTTGCAGGCTCTGAAGCCAGGGGACACAATATTTGTCGGGCAATATCTGTTCACAGGCAGTGAGACTACTTCAGTTTGGCTAGAGGTAAAAACTCTGACATGCTGCAATTTGGTGTTTTACATAATTGATATTTTGAATGTCTGTCACAGGATTTTGCTTGTTATTCATCTTTTCTAATACCAAAACTCTCATATTCCTGATGTAGGTTTCTGAAGTTCAAGGGGATGACGTGGTTTGTGTGATCAAGAACTCAGCTACTCTTGCTGGGTCACTGTTCACATTGCACTGCTCCCAGATCCATATCGACTTACCTACACTTTCTGATGAGGATAAGGATGTAAGGAACTCTTCTCAGAATAATGATTTATACCTCCTGGCGTATCGTTAGCTCCTTTATCTTTTAACATGTCTCAGAACTTCATTTTGTTCAATATAAGAGTTTCAGTTAAAAAGCAATTAATATTGATGAAACCGGAGCACCTTGCTATAACTCATCATAGGACTTATGAGCATGCATCCCTTTCAGGTTATGAAAAAATGGGGTGCTCCAAACAAGATTGACTTCCTCTCACTTTCGTACACAAGGCATGCGGAAGATGTGCGGCAAGTAAGTAACTCAGGGTTTACATGGATACTTGTAGAGTGTACTTCAAAGTGACATATTTCCTTGATAGATGCAATCTTCATTTAAGTTAATTGTATCTCTACAGTTTGTTTGCATTTTGTACTTCAGAATGTTCCTAATGGCGCTAGTATTTTTTCTACAGGCACAGGAGTATCTCTCAAAGTTAGGTGATCTTAGCCAAACTCTGATTTTTGCCAAAATAGAGAATGTGGAGGTAACTTCGAGATACTCCTTCAGCAATTCTGAACTAATTTGATTTCTTTACCACCTATTCACTCCTTGTTCCTTTGCAGGGCTTAAACCATTTTGATGAAATCCTGGAAGAAGCAGACGGTATAATTCTGTCAAGGGGGAACCTCGGAATTGACCTTCCACCCGAAAAGGTTGGCCATCTCAACCTTCTTTAGCAGTTCTGAAGGCATTGCGATTAAAACGTGTTTTATCCCTCCACATGAAGCTTAGTGCCATTGTTATGTCTTGTAGTTAGTTTTCTTTTCAAATTAAGGGTCCTCCACTGGAACTGCTTTTATTTGGAATTTGATCCTTACTTACCCATTCTGTAGGTGTTTTTATTTCAAAAATCTGCTCTCCACAAGTGCAACATGGCTGGAAAGCCTGCTGTCGTTACTCGTGTTGTGGACAGTATGACTGACAACCTCAGGCCAACTCGTGCGGAGGCAACTGATGTGGCAAACGCAGTTCTGGACGGTGAGTTGTTGATGATGTTTCTTGCCTCTTGCTGATTTTAATATACTTTAGCTCTTATATATAGCTGCTCCTTGTGCACTCAATAAAACTATAATCGAAAAAGTTTTAACAGGAATTCCAATTGTTTTCTTCAGGTAGTGATGCCATTCTCCTTGGTGCTGAGACTCTCCGTGGGTTATACCCAGTTGAGACTATTTCAACAGTAGGCAGAATTTGTGCCGAGGTGAAATTTCTTCCTTGGTCTATGTTTTCTTGATAGACACTCAGGGCCTGTTTGGAAGTGTAGTATTTGCTGGTAGTTCCTTACTAAATTAGCAAAACGTCGCCGAGAAATATCATTCTTCCAAACAGTGCCTCGATGTCCTCAACAAGTGTATATCTTTAGTACTCAAATGGAAGTTCACTCCTTCCAGCCTTTTCCCTCTGCATCTAGTATCATACCATCAGATTTGGTGATATATGTTCGTGATTTGTTTTACAGGCAGAGAAGGTCTTCAATCAAGATTTGTACTTCAAGCGGACCGTGAAATACGTGGGAGAACCCATGACTCACTTGGAGTCTATTGCGTCCTCTGCAGTGCGTATTTTGTTTCTTGTCATTTCCCAACCTTTTGTTACTGTTTACATGGGGACATTTTCTGTCTTCAATTCCAGAGTATATGAAACTTAGTGTTATAAGCCTGAAATAGTTCCTACCTATTTGCTAGGTGCGGGCTGCTATCAAAGTGAAGGCTTCTGTCATCATTTGCTTCACCTCATCTGGAAGGGCTGCAAGGTAGAAATAAAAGAATATTGCTTCTATAGACTGTAGTTTAATTTAATGGAAATTAATATCGTATGTTGTTTGTCCTATCTGCAGGCTAATTGCCAAGTACAGGCCTACGATGCCTGTTCTGTCTGTTGTCATTCCTCGTCTGAAAACAAACCAACTGAAGTGGAGCTTCACGGGCGCATTTGAAGTACGTAAACATCATGTTTCTTTGTTTGCAGCCTGCTTTAGTACTTCCCTAAATGTGCTATCTGGGTAATGCTGAAACTAGAAGTATGTGTGATCTGATGGTAGAAAATGTATTTTACTTGGCAATTAACATTATGGTTGACCTTGATATAACATCCTTCCTGTCTCTTGGCAATTTTCTTGCTCATATGTAGTGGTTCTTTATTTTTCCAAGTGCATAGTTTCTAAGCTGTTCAAGGGAACTCTTGCTAATCAACCTCTGCTGTAGATTTTTTTCCTATGTGAAACAGTATAGCTTCTCTTGGCGTTTGATGCAGTTGTCACTCATATTTGTTGCATTATTTTCCTGCAGGCAAGACAATCACTCATAGTTAGAGGCCTCTTTCCCATGCTTGCAGACCCACGTCACCCAGTAAGTTTACTTTCCTTACCTTTGTTGGCTACAATAATTTAAACATATGTATTCGGAACGTGCTTGGTTGTTCTGTTCAATTGCAAAAAACAAATGGCCCTTACAGTGTTGTGGAGGAATGACTTCTTAGTTTCTTGTAGCTTCAGATACCTGCCAAGTTAAGGTTATGGGCATAAAATATAATGTTTCATGTATAGATACATCCACTTTTTGTCAAACTTGAGACACTTATTTTTGGACGGAGGGAGTATGAAAAGTCGTACTATTATTTACCTTGCTGATTTCAACATCCTTGTTCTGATCATAAAGATGATATAGGTAGTTTGTCATAAGTGTATATCCCCAGGTTTATGTGGAAACTGAATGCTTTGCAGATAGTAGTACTAGGCTTGTGGATGACAGATACCACATATATTAATGCAGTTCAGATTAGAAAAGTTTGCATCATAAAATGGTTAATCAAGCATTGTCCTTGAACTTGTTTGTTAGGCTGGTTTATGGGTGGCCTTCATCTTGAATGATTTTGATATATTTATTGGGTAGCTAGAATTGCTTGATTTGCTTTTGACCCAACTAGTTTACTCTGCCTGGCTAATACCTGTATTGATCCTTTTTCTTTCGTCCTGCAGGCTGAATCTACTAGCACTACAAATGAGTCTGTTTTGAAGGTTGCTCTTGACCACGGCAAAGCGTCCGGTGTGATCAAATCGCACGACCGCGTTGTCGTCTGCCAGAAAGTGGGAGATTCTTCGGTTGTGAAGATCATTGAGCTGGACGACTAGGCTTACTAGCCTTGCTCATGGTTTGCCAGATTTTTGACTAGGCCAAAACGTTCCTTGGTGGCTATGTATAATCCTATAGTTTTGCTAAACGAGCTCCTTTCCCTATGGTGTATCATAGGATCCGCCCTCCATTTCTGAAACCTACGTTTAGTTATGGAAATTTGCTCAGGTTATACTGCAGTGTATCACTTAAATTATCAGGTGGAATAATGAAATGGAGACTCCTTTGCTATGGTTGATCCTACATTAATTACCTGTTCTTTGTCAACTTTTTTTTTTGGATTAGTTCTTTGTCAACTTGGCTGTTCCATTTACCCGCATATACTCTGATCATCTCGTGATTCTGTTTGAGTTGGGAGCATTCCAGGCTTATAGGTGAGCGGTTTTTCTTGTACCATTGGTTTTATTCACGATGATGCCACATGTAAGTTAGGAATTTGGCTTTGTATAGAGCACCGTTTCATCGGAGTAATAGTTTAGCAACGTTGGGCAACAATATGCAACGCATATTAGGCCTGAATGAGCACCTACGATCGTGTCCTCAAAGCTCTCAGTCCTCTACTGTTCTCCTCCACACAACACCGCCATCCACCCCGATGGAGCTGTCGGCTGCGGCCGAGGTCACGTACGTCACGTTAAGCCTAGAGCAAGCAGAGCTGAGATCTGAACTTAGGGTTAGAGGGGAGGGGGATGCGTGCTGAAGACGAATGGGTTGGCAGCGGACCGGTGCAGGTGGTGAGGTCATGGTGGTCTGGGGATGCGGCGGCAGATCTCTCCTTCCTCCTCTCTGGTATCCCTCTCCCCGACAGCAAAACCGCAAGGGGGCTGGTCGGAAAATCGACTATCGGCGCGGGGCCAATTAGCCCTGAGCATTTGATATCATTAACTATAAACTTGTTACTTCGACGATACTAGCAACATGTGTACTGAACCAAACAGTATCTACTGCAGATGTACAGATAACACAAACAGATTAATACAACTTGCCCTCACTTTCAGACCAATTTGGAGTTGACAATTCACGAGTTTGTGCCGTCGCAGAGGCTTCTGCTGCTTTTGACAACTTAGTTGCTACAGTGTTCTCAAGCTTGAATGTATGGTATACATGTGCTTTACTGTAGAAAAAAAATCCGTTTTGGCTCACTATACCAGTGCCGCTACCAGGCACTACACAAAGAATCGTGAAAAATACTTGTACAAAAGAATGGCCTTTGACCAATATTGGAACCTAGCCTCCACCAACTGACCTTCAAGAAGCAGTCGCCGTGCCGCACAGGTCAACAGGTTCTAGAAATGTTTTACTTTACTCTATAGCTGTACTGCAAGGCAACCTGATGAAAAGTTTTGGTGGAGAAAGCTTCTTCTGACGCTTCCATTGTACTGACACATGTTTCATCCTCTAAATAGAACATCTAGAGTTTGTTGACAAGTTACTCAACAAGGCGCGCAAATGCTGTTGTGCCGTTCATTGAAGATACATGAGCGATCGAAAACCGAGGAGGGTCAGAAGATACCCGATTCGCCCACAAATTCGCAACTTTTACAAAATAGTGATTACCATTCCACACGATCACTTTCGCTCCTGCATTAAACGAAGAAAATAACTAGTTAGACGGTAGAAAGAGGCATCTTACACTTTAGCTTAAATTTTCCTTTCTGGTGAGAATATGCATTACCTGGTATAAGACCAATTGGCAGGAGTGTTAGTTGACATGTTGACTCATTGGTGGCAATGCAATTCGGAAGATTGGTCACCTCAAGTTCATTAATACTAATGATGGTCTCCAGAAGAGCTTTAACAACAGATGCCTCCAAGTCATTGCTGTCAATAACTATTCTAAGAGCTGTTTCTAAACCACTAGCCCATGCATTTGTGCAGCTGTCCCAACAAGCCAACATTTTATTAAACATTCCGGGATCTGCAAGAACCCAAGGCTTAAAATATTGCAAGGATAAATGCAAGATCTGTGCAACTCTGTAGATCTCTCCAAGAGCAATAAAGCAATGAACACCTGTACAACGAACACAATACCAGGTTTATAGTTGATCATCTATAACACAAATAATGCAGTACCGTTCATTGTTCAAAATATATGTACCTTCAGAAATTACTTGGTCACAGACTTTTGCATGACAAGATTCTTGCCAAAGTACAGCACCATGCTGCAATTCCTGAGCACAGGACAGAAGCATACTGTACCATGCGGCGACATAATCACATTGCTCCTCTTTGGATGCTAGTTCCAGGGTACGTAGGGTTGACACACTGTGCTTGTAAAGTTCAACTGCCAAACTCATGTCATGCTGTGCCTGTATTTAAGTATCAGATAACAAACCAAACAATATCAAATCATGAATCACTGAGAACAATAAGTGGAAGGTAAAATGGTAAACTCCAAGATCCATTGCATGTATTCGATACTGAAGACAAATAATCTCTTTTAATCAACAAAAAAACTTAGAGGGCAAGTGACGCCAAATGCAGAACTGTGAAAGGAATGCCCTGACCAAATCATTTTTCACATTCAGTTAGGCTTTCATCTAGAGCTCAGGCAACTAGAGAACAAATTGCAATATTCCCCAATCAATGAAACAAGACAAAAGAAATGGTCTGTGCATTTTTTATGCTGATAATAGTAGAAACGAGTCCTTACTAAGATGTATCGATAATGAGGATGATACATACCAGTGCTAGTTTTTCTGCCAAATGATATTGTTGCTCAAAATCCTTCACTTGTTCCTCTTTGGTACTTTTAAGCAGTTCAGAAATACATACATCCCTCAAAGACTGTTCCTCTATACGAAAGCCTTCTCCGAGTGAAGAATCTTGTAGTTTCTCCCAAATTTCCTAGAAATTATAAAAAAAGGATTGAGAGAAGTACTATTATAATCCAACAATTCACACGAAATAATGTTTTTGTTTGCAGCAAAAAAAAATCTTGTTTTGCAGCAGATAAGCCAACCATTAGTAAATTCACAAGATAAAGTTAACATAGAAAAACATAAGCAGAGCCCACCTGAATCTCCCCTTGTATTCCTGCAACCTTGCTGTTTCTTTCTGAATGTGCAGAACTCTTCTGGGCCTCCTGAATCCATATTAATTACTGAATTACAAAGGGAAAATACCAAAGATGTATCCGCTAAATGTAATGAACAGTGACCGACCTTTATATCCTTATTATACCGGAATATCATCGCCACAGATTCTTCTCTCAGCTTATGGTAGAAATCAATCAAAATGCTATCACTTGCTGATTTAATGGAATGGTTTTCATCTGTTCCATATGAAGGGTTCTGATCACTGATCATTAGCGTATATTGAAATAAAATAATGGTATCCACATATAACTAAGAAACCCATGAAATACTTACCATTTCATTGCTGGAAAACAAATCAGAAGAGCTCAGCACACTTTCTGAATAATTTTGAGGAACATGAACATCATTGACCAGGTTATGTTCTTTGTACAAGTTGAGTATGGAAGAACTATTATCTGGATGAGAACTGAAGGTCTTCATACTTTGTCCCGTGGATTCTTGATTTCCAACATGATCTGTAGTCTGAACATGGTTCAGTGTATTATTCACACTAGTAAATACTGACCAGTCTTCCTGGTCACTGTCCAATGATTTCGGCATATCCTGAAAATATGAAATCAGATTAGGAGAAAGAAAACTAAGGGCTAGAAACAACTAAGAAGGTTGCTAATGAGGTAGAGCATATTCTTATACAAAAATATGCAACAGCTAATCGCGACACATGAAATCGGCCCATTCTTGGTAGAAATTGTTGAAGTGTATATGTGGATTGTACTAGCCCTTTCCATCAGTTCCGACTTTTGGGATAGTCGGCCAGTGCATGAAACAAAAATTGCTGTTGCCCCCTCCACGTATTGGCCTCTTGAGCCATACCGCGCGCCGTCACTCTCTTCCGGTTGTGAGAGGGGGTGTTGAAGTGTATATGTGGACTGTGCTAGCCCTTTCCATCAGTTCGGACTTTTGGTATAGTTGGTTAGTGCATTAAACATGACAGAAATTATAATGAAAACAGAAATACTGCCCAAGGATGGAATCAATTCGATATATTTTACTGTCAACTACGCCAAATAGAAAAATGCCATTGCAAAAAAAAAATCTCAAGAAAAATGCCAATGCAAACAGTTAAATACTTGCTATTGTGGCAGCCGCATATATCGAATTAACCCTTTTTCACAGTGTATTTCGCCTTAGTCGTTTTTTTGGGTGGCACCAGAATTTTGGAGAAAAATTAGAACCCCCCATATACCATGGGCCATTCTGTGCTGTGGCTGAGAAAAATAAAGTGCATGGGACAGGTTTTGAACCTGGAACCTCAGGCATCGCGCAGAGGATGCACAAATTGGATAGCCATCAGGTGTTGAAAATGTTTATGTCTTGGTGGTAAACGTGTTGATTAAATACGTTCGCCTTTTCTTATAGTTTATTAATATTCCTTCACTATGTTTATGTTTTTAAATATTTGTATTGGAATCATGCACATATGAAACATACATATTGATTATAATTACGTAAATCAATCGCCTATTTATACTATTCATTTGGCAAAAAAATCCGCGGTGCGGCATTTTTTTGCAGTGTGCCCACCCTCCAATTTTTTCCTGGATACGCCACTGCTTGACCATGACAATCATGCTATTTACTGTTTCAGTTATTTGAGAGGTCACGGCTTCAATTCCCACAGCCAGAACTTTTTCTAAATTGAGCTAGCTCTAGTCGACTAGCAGCAAATTAGTAAGAAATAAAACATTCCTTGCTTCATAAGCTAGCAAACTCTTTCCTTAGCAAGCACCTGTGTGTATTTGGTGAAGTGTCAAGTTTCTAAACTTCGAAACACCATGATACACTGCCATAACGCAATTGGAAGGACCGGAAGGTCAGAAACGGTTACACTTATCATGTCAGCTGTGAGCGTGACACTGTACTAGCGCAATCGACGCGTTCTTTACAGATCGCGTTGGTGTTACAGAACAGTCGGCTCAACATTTCATGAAATGTTGACAAAGACATCAATGAAGGAATCACGATTCACTTAGGGAAGAAATTACAAGCTCACCTCAATTCCTTCCCCATGCGCTGGTCCGCCTCCTTCCTGTCCAGCAACCGAGGAAGGGGCGCCCTTGAATTCCCAGCCTTCATCCCCGAATCCGTCATCATCCTCCGCCACCTCCGGCGCGCTCGCCTCTGGTGCGTCGGTGGCGGGCGCATACTGAGATCCATAGAGGCCGACGATGAGGTCCTTCAGATCCGCGGCCCTCGACCCTTTGGATTCGAGCGACGGGGTCCGCTGGTGCGCCGTGGCCGTGCTCGTGGGCGGCCCTTCGTCGTCCTCGTCCTTGTCATCCCCAAACAGGGACAGTGGCAGAGGACCGCGGGGCTTCTCCCAGGCTCCGGCGGCCGAGTTTCCCGTCGGAGGGGTGGTGGGGGCGGACCCGCCGTCCGGGTTGGATCCGAGGGAGCCCGCCACGAAGTCGCCCCAGTCATCGTCGAAGGCCGCAAAAGCAGCCGGTGGCGCAGGCTGGGGCGCGGCGGACGCGAAGGTGAAGTCGCCGAAATCGAAGTCGTCGTCGAGGAAGGGTGCCGGAGGCGGCGGGAACGCGACGGCGTCCATCGGGAAGGTTGGTTGGTTGGGGTGGGCGCCGGGAATGGAAGCGTGGGAAGGGGAAGGGAAGCGAGTTCCTTCCCGGAAGCAGTTATGCTACCACCATGTGCATGGAGATCCGTGAGATCACTGGTTGACGGCCGGTGATGACCCTGGCAATGTAAAGTTTTCCCGGCAGCCACGGCTCGGGCGAAGAATCCGTTGATTGGAAAACTCTATGCATCAGCGAACAGGACTTGATCCGATTGTTTCGACCATCGATCTCACTTTTACCCGACTAGACCAATTCTCCATTGTTGCATCTTAATCCTCGAGAATGCTTAATCATGTTTCTTCATCACAAATTTACCGGTGTATGACGATAAATTTAGACAGTCAGATCGTCCTAATGTGGCTCGGCAAGAGGGGTTGATACTCAAAATGTTGATCAAATACCATACCACTATACCAGTACCGTGCTCACTCTACGGAATCATGTTATGCATGATAACATAACTATTCACCACCTTCCGCATCCTCTAGTGACCACGGTAAAGAAGGGTACCGGACAATACAAAGTAGTCTTGGAGCACACCAAATGGACGTTCCACACCTTTCGTAACATTCTCTTGTTTCGTGGTAAGTGAGATTTTCTCTGACCAACAGGTCGTAAATTGTCTTCACAAATTTCGATCAACGAGGATACATGCCATGTCCTAGGAAGTACCCGGTTATATTGGTGCCCATTTCTCCATGCCCTCTATGGTCTCCGCCGCCTGAAGGTATGGTGCATATGAATGTTGATGCAACCGTTTTCTCTCCTACTCGTCGAATGGGTTAGGCGTCATGATCTGGAACCACCATGGACACTGCTTTGGCTGCCTGCAGCGAGCTGTTAGAGGAGGTTATGGCGTCGAAAATGGCTGAAGCGTTGACTCTTCGCCCCACACCCACAGTCTCCCTAGCTGGCGAGGAGGGCTCTGACAAGGTGGCGATCGTCTCAACTCTCAACACATGTAATCTTCAAAGTTGGATTTGAAGTTCAGTTGGTGTAGTGGTGCAGGACATTAAATTGCTATGCACCGGCTTTGTCGAGGTCTCCCTCAATCGTGTTCGTAGGTTGTTTAAATAAGTTGACACGCATATTTTAGCTCGCTCTGCGGAGCAGTCTGTTTCCACTGTTTTTGGAAAATTTGTTCCGGATATTCTGAAGACTCTTTGTAATGATTTACTTTAATCAATAAAGTGCTTTTCTTCCTCTCTGTAAATTGTACTCCACCGACGACGGTTTAATGCAGCTTTGGGGTCCTTCGGACCCCTAACCCGTTCAAAAAAAAAGTGCTTTTCTCAGGCCTAGAAAGACCGTGACACTCGTGCAACGGGATCGTGGCGCAGTGGGAGCTATTTGACGACCATGCTGAATATTGGGCATAAAGCGCAAGTGTGAAGTTACATGAGCCACGGATAAGTTCTCGCGTGCCAACTTCTTAACCACGAGGGGATATATCATCAGGCTTTTTGGTGTCCCCGTCACCAAAAGAACGTGCACGCACTAGGACGATCGTGCTAGATTGCTAGTCGTTCTTGCCTGTGAACATCTTAGCAAGATAACTAATTAGTGACACCAGCCACTGCCAGAAGACACGAAGGGGATTCGTGGTCTTGGGTTTGGGCTGAGGCCTCGGCCCGAAGAGACCTTTGTATAGCTCCTTCTGCTTCTGGTACATGGCTTTATCTTGCTCGGCCAGCGAACGGAGCTCCCGCAGGATCTCCTTGTCTTCCGGGGAGTGCTTCTTGGCTTTCAGGAAGTCCTCCCTTGCTGATTCTGTCTGCCCGAGCTCGGCTTTAGCTTTCCCGCGTCTGAATAACGCTTTCACATTGGTTTCATCCTCGGACAACACCTGGAGAATAGGATTATCGATCATCAAAACAGTAATAGCTCAATGATTCTCAGAAAAGAAAAGGGGGCAACATTGCAGTATTCAGTTGACCAATCATCAAGCCACTGGTCATACTTTTTTTATAAAAGGGTTGAGGTATAAAAACAAAAGCAGGTAAAGTAAACTATCTGAATATAAGCACAGACTGATACTTCTCGTGCAAGCAGAGCAGTTCACTGTCAAAAAATTTAGACTCATTCTACTGTCAACTCGATCATCTACTTTATGCAAATCTATACACAATCCAAACTAGTCATGATAGAGCAAGTGAAAAACTTACAATGCTGCATTGTGCAATAGCTTCGTCAAATCTCTTTTGTTTGATCAGGCATGCAGCCGTGTTGAGATGGCAGGGGTTTTTCACAGCCAAAGCCATATCCCTGTACTTCCCAAACAACTGAAACATGAAGTCGTCTCCCATATATGCGACAGCCTGGAAAAGAGGAAACAGTAGAACACCATCATCTGGAGTACCTCAACAAACAGAAAATGAAGCACATCTACAAGTAGAGCAGGGCACTAACCATCTCATATTGCTGCATGGCCTCCTCAAATTTCTTCTCTTTGAAGTAATCGTTACCCTCAAGCTTCCTCCTATCTGCTGCTTCAATCCTCTCTTCTACCGTCATGTCACTACGGGCTTTCCCCTGATTTTTCAGACATGTCACCATGATTGTAAGATTCGCTTAGAAAATCCAGTGTTGGGGAAAAGGTAAACAAATTTATTAATCTTGTGGGTATAAAATGACAAACAATTACCAAGCATCTCAGTGTACTATCAAAAGTATTCAAGACAAACTGACAACACGTTGATTAGTTTTTACATCAAAAAATTGACTCTATTTTATTTATTAAGCCTTTCTTTAGTTGAGTGGTGATGAGGCAGGTGCGGGTGTTCTCCATTACCTCTTTAGCATCATCAAAGCCAATGAGTTCAACTTCATATATAAGATCTGTCATTGGAGGGACATTCGGGAATGAAAAGCTTCCTTCTTTCCCATAGCCTAGCTCCCAGCCAACATGCAACAACGCACGTTCACCTCTTCTCATGTTACCAACACCAATGCCCAAACCAACCATTTGCTTTTTCTCTGTAGATGAGAACAAATGTTTTTTAAAAGTTATTGTACAGGCAATTGCCATGATAGTTATTTCATACGCTCAGGTAGAAAGTGATTTTTCTGAGTAATTCCAATGCCGCACATTGTAAGTGTGAACATACCAGTTACTCATGGACTGACGAATTATTTTCACAACATACCACTAGAAAACCAGAATATTATAGTCTGAATCTGAGAACCTTTCACCCTAAGGGAATGATAGATGACATTTATGCAAGAGTGAAAAACTGACATAAAACATGCAAAATAATTGTACTTGTACCTTTCCCAATGACAATTTCAACTGGCTGCTGTTCTTGCCAACTATCCTCAAATTTATGACCAGAGCTTTGAACCCATGCTCTATAATGCACTGTAAAACCAAAGGTTAGACATAACCCCACTAATTCACAGTTCTTCAAACCACAGCACAGATAACTAAATATATACATCCTCTGAAACCTAAGACTGGACGGTGTAACATGCAAATATATTGATTTTTCTCTACGGAAGCAAAGATTCCTATGCATAACAATGAGCAAAGCTAAAATATCAGCCAACAAAGTAAATGGATATCATTACCCATTGAAATGAAGAAAAGAAAAATATAAACAGGAAGGTTCAGTCCATTTTAATATCAAATGCAAGTAAGAAGGCAGGAAAAGGAGCAGGTGGGTAAAACATGATACATACAGTCAAAGTTAACGGCATTACACCACATAACTAGTAATCTGTATTGAGGCTGTAAGGAGATGAGTATCTTCTCATGATCATGAATCGGGATTATGAATGGTTTCCACACAACAAGCAATTAACATGTAAAGTTACAAATGTTTTCCTTTCCAAACACGTGGAATGGTTTCCCAGTATGTGTAAACTGACTTTTCAGCATGGTACTAACACTTACATGAAATATTTTTCAAAAAAACACTTACATGAAATATAATTACATGTTAAATACTAGAGCAGGCATAGACTAGTGGCATCATTATAGAAATCAACAAAAAAATTGAGAGATAGAAATCAACAATTAAGCAAGGCATGGAATGGTTTCCCAGTATGTGTAAACTGACTTTTCAGCATGGTACTAACACTTACATGAAATATTTTTCAAAAAAACACTTACATGAAATATAATTACATGTTAAATACTAGAGCAGGCATAGACTAGTGGCATCATTATAGAAATCAACAAAAAAATTGAGAGATAGAAATCAACAATTAAGCAAGGCAGACAAATCACATGCGTCATACTTACCAAAGCATGTAGAAAATTTTAAGGGTATCTTCCCCTGTCCTTCTTTAATGACTTGTTTCTTAACTTTATCGTGGAGAACTTCCATATCAGTGGTAACCACAGGTGGGCACTGCCATCTTGTAGAGGTTCAGTATGCACAAAAGAAGTTTCCTCCACTGTTATCTCATTATCACTAGAACCTAAAAAACAGAAAATAGGTCAAGCATGAAAGAGCAAAAGACGGCGAATTTTTAAGAAATTATTCTCCACCTTGATAGAAATTTGCATATTTTGTAGCAACTCTCTACTGACACTTCGTACAATACTACCACGTGATCCTCAAGTGTGAAGCATGAGATCCAGAAATGGAAATACACAATCTTAGCATTATGTTGTGCTACAAACCCATAGAGCAATTAATTCTGTTGCCTTTGCATAGGGCAACCAAATTTAAAAAAGAAAAACGTGTGCTATTTCCTTTCAACTACTAATTCACTTCGTTACTTAACATTTTATACACGTCTTCAATCATCGGGGGTCGACTCCAGCAGTGGTATTTGCTCGGCCGGTGGTGGAAGAGCAAGATTGGAACAAATCCAGTCGAATGCAGCTGTCAGCGCTGGCGTATCAGCCGCATACGCCAGATTGACCCCCTACCCCAATTTTGTCCGATGTATGTTTGTACGCAGTACAGATTAGTTCTCCTGTCCCAGCTCTGTCTGGTTGCGGTGAACTCTTCTCATTTCACATACTTTTGTCAAAGAATAACAGTTATGAAGCATATCATTTGATTTGAGTGTCTGTGGTTCTTTCAGCCACAAACGGGGCGATTTGGATCATGTATCCTCACACTGCCCTTAGATCGAATATAGTACAAACTGGAAAAGAGCCTGTGTCAAAGAGCCTAATTGTTTCTTCTTAAAATTCCGCACCAAATTTGCAACGAAAAAAAGTGCTCCCGGTGGATTGAAGACTTGACTTGTCATGATGGAGATTCAGACTTCAGAAGTTCAGAGTCCCCAGTACGAACAAAAGGAAGTGAAAAAATAGCTAAGCGGCACCCCCCGGCAGAGCGAGGGATGAGGAAGGGAGAGGGGCGGGGAGCTGGAAGAGGCTCACTCACCAGCAGTAGGACCAGAAGGGCTGGCCGGGGCGGCATCTTCTGGCACGGCGGCCATCGGCTCCAGGCGGCCGCGTGGGTCGTGGTTGGTTGGGACTTGGGAGGCGGAGGGGTCGAGGAGAGCAGCAGAAGCAGATCGCCGCTTCGTGGACTTGCAGTCTGATGAGGAGATTTGTTGAAATCTCAGATTTCAACGTCCAGGTAGGCAGGTAGGCTTGAAATTCGAGCCGAGCCAAACTTGGTAAACTGACGAGCTACTCGAACTCGCTCGTTCAACAAAACGAGTCCAAAAATTAAGCTCGGCTTGACTCGGTGAACTCGTGAGCTACTCGTGAGAAGCTCGGTAAAACAGACAACAAGCGAACTGGAGTTGTGACGGACGCCGGTGATGCCGCTTAGAGGCGGACTTCTTCCCCTTGGTGCGGTGGTCGGAGGGACGGCGGCGGGCTATGGCCGGCGGGGACCTAGTGGCCGGAGGAGATGGCGGCGGGCTATTGCCGACGGGGACAGTGGGCTCTAGCCGGTCGGAGGACACTCGGTAAAACAGACCTAGTGGCTAGAGGGGATGGCGGTGGGCTATGGCCGGCAAGGACTGCGGGTGGTGGCCAGCGGGACGGGGGCGGTGGCCGGCTGTGAGGAGAGGTCGTGCGCCGGCGTCGCCACTCCTCAGTGACATGAGACAGAGGAGAGGAATTGCTTGGTGCGGTGGTCGCCTAGGGTAAGCTCGATACCTGAGTGGGCTTGGGAGCAGGATTTGCTAGCTGGGCCGCTTGGGCAATTGGGCTAGACAGGAACATACACAGTATTTTGATTTAAAGCGAGCTAAACGAGCTTAACGAGTTACTCGGTAACTCAGCTTAAAAAGGTCAAACTCGTTTAGTCACAAAATTGAAAACTCGGCTCGGTTCGTTTAATTACGAGTTCAAGTCGAGTCGTGAGTTACTTGTTTAACCCGCGAGTTCCAACGCTACGTCTCATCCCGAAGGGCTGTCAGCCAGCCAGGTCGAGCGGAGACCAGAATCAATTTCGAGCTTGGAGCCGAGCCGAGCCCAGGAGGAGATTGGAGATTTGCGATGCGGGACGCGAAGTTGTAGGGCTCTCCTAGGATCGTCCCACTACCTTTGAGGTACTAGCAAAGGTTTTTTTTAAGAAATCTCAACAGCTAAGGGCATCTCCAGCCGTTCGGCCCCCCAGGCCGAAAAACGGCACCTTTTTGGCTTTGCGCCGGCGCTAACTTTGGCCTGGGGGGTTGGATTTTCCACTCGTTCGGCCACCCAAGGCGAACACAAATCAACATAATTTAAAAGTTCATATTCCCGCCCCAAAATCAGCCCGAGTTCGGCGATCCAAAGAAAGCCACAGTTTGGCGATCATACATATAGGCGATCATACAAAAAGAAGCCACGAATGGGCGATCGAATCATGCTACTGTCCGGCGACGTAGTGCCACATTCGGCATGCTGATGGCGCAGATCAGATGGTCACCGGCGACACCTCGGCGTCGTCGTCCAGGTCGATGTGTGCAGTCGTTGGAGTAGGGGCGGAGCTCGGAGTGGCGATCGGCGCAGTGCTCGGCGGCGGCGTGGCTGTGCCGGCGGTACCCGAGGCCGAGCTCGTGTCGGCTGCAGTGGCGGGACTCGGATCGACCGAAGCGTCTGTGGTGCTCGGCGGAGGTGTCGGCGTCGTCGGGGTGAAGAGGATGGCCTCGCGATGCGCCATGAACCACTCCCGAACCTAGGGGTCCATCGCCGCAGGGTCGCCGCCCATGAGGGAGGCGAGGTCATTGTTTCTCTTCTTCGCCGCGGTGGTGGTCTTGAGCAGGTCCAGCTTGGTGCCCTGGTTGGCCATGAGCGTCGTCCACCTCGCCTCCGTCTTCTCGTCTCTCTTGGCGGCCTTGGTAGCGATATCGGCGATGCACGTCTCGATCGACGCCTGGAGCTTCGCCGCTGCTGGTGCCCCATCCCTCGCCGCCTTGGCTTTCTTGTGGCCGTCCGGGCGCCCTTCAGACGCTCCAGCTGCCGCCGCATCGGGGACGTACTCCTTGGCCTTGCAAAGTTGGTCACGGAGCTGCTT
This sequence comes from Poa pratensis, assembly GCA_947311845.1. Lineage (NCBI taxonomy): Eukaryota > Viridiplantae > Streptophyta > Magnoliopsida > Poales > Poaceae > Poa > Poa pratensis. The sequence goes on along the minus strand of CAMZMU010000083.1, from coordinate 41,550,972 downwards.
CCATTTCTCGCACCCCTCGATCCTTGTGAAGACGTGGAGGAACTTGAATTCGACCTTCTCGTCGGCGCGGTACATGTCGAAGATGCGGACATACTACAAGGCCGAACAAGCCGCGAATGAGCAAACACGGCATAGCTGGGGGAACCATGGCGAAAAGAAGCTCACCTCCGTCTCGGCGTTGCCGCCGCTCTTCGGGCGATGCAGACATTCCTCTTATATGCCGTGCCATTTGTTGCAAGCATGCTGGATCACCGCCCAGTGGTTCGCCATGGCCTTCTCGCCGCGATCAAGGCAGCAGGCGTACTCGGGATCGACGATCCGGCGCTCATCGTACGAAGTCTTGACCCGCTTCCAGTAGTTATCCATGTTCTGGTTTGCGCCGATGATCGGGTCCTGGCTCACATTCATCCATGCTTGGGCGAGGAGCACATCTTCCTTGTAGCTCCACTTGACCCGAGGCTCGGTCGGCTTCGGCACCTTGGGGACCTTCTTCTTCGCCTTGCCTTTGGCAGCGGCTGGGGCTGCTTCTTCTTCGCCGGGGACCTCGTCCACCGGCTCGCCATCTTCTTCGGCGGTCTCTTGCGTCTCCGGCTCGACGAAGGCCTGCGATGACTCCACGGCCTGCGACAAGAACCCAGGGGCTGCGGCCGCAACATTGGAGCCGGCGGTGATGAGGTCGCCCATGAAGGTGTCCCCTTGCATTCTGCCGAACAGGATGGGGTTGAGGCTGCGGCGAAGCGACGGCGAGCTCGAGTATCCAGGCGATCCTGCATAGGGGGGAGGAGGGGGCGGAGGTTGAGGCGCACCGTGCGGGAAGGCGATGTTGGGGTTGAATCCGCCGAGTGGGTCGCCATCGGCATACACGGGGACGTAGTGGGGGGACACGCTCCAGCGAGGCGACGGGGACGGCGAGTAGCCCGACGGCGAGAACCCTGTCGGCGAGGCGACGCTGGATTGGCTGGCCCATCCGGCGAACTGAGGATGAGGTGGGAGGCCGATCCTCACCTTGGGCGGTGGAATCGGCGCATCCACCTCCCTCACCTCCTCCTCCTCCTCTTCTCCTTCTTCATCTTCTTCCTCCTCTTCTTGGGCAGTGGAATCACCGCCGCCTTTGGCCAGCTGCCTAGCGCGCTGTGCCTGCTCCCTCTTCCGGCGGCTGGTGGTCTCGACCTTGCAGCGCGCCAATTCCGCGATCCACTCGGCGTTGGTCATGCCGTCCGGCTTCTTTCTCGGCTGGCTGGGCTTCCTCTTCTTCATGGCGACGGAGGTGGAGGAGGATGCGGCGACGGCGGTGGCGGAGGTGCGTGGCCCGTTGAACTTCCTGGGCGGCATGGCGGCGAGATCTGGGGCGAATGGGGAAAAATGGCGGGAGCGCGGGATGGGAGGGGATATGTGGAAGAAGATGGCGGGAGAATTGGCGCGCAAAGGGAAAAAGGAGAGGGGAAAACGCCTCATCTCGCCGACAAGGCCGGCCCACGTCGCCTTTTTCCCCCCAGGCCGAACCCGGCCAGTTGGGTTTGGCCTGGGAACGCCGGCGCTAAAAACGGCGCTAAACGGCGGAAATCGGCCTCCTGGGGACGCGACTGGAAAGATTTTCCTTCCGCCGGCGCTAAAAAAGCCGCCTGGGGGGGCGCGGGGGCAGCGGAGATGCCCTAACCACTCATAAATTCTGGATACTACCACCAATACACGTGTGCACAAATTCCACAACACAAGAAAAACTATTTCGTATGGCTGCATATACACATGTTCACAGTCATTTTACTGCAGGCCAAGCATTCAAAAAGGGTGCTTGTACGTGTGCTTGGAAGCAGATTTGCAGCTCCCCAGCACCAGTGAATCTGGTATTTTAAAATTTAGAAATTTTTAAATTTATGTTTCAAAAAAATCCGAAATTTTTTCCTAAGATACATATGCGTGTTTCTTACGTGCGTGGCAATTTTCGGTGCAAAAAACGTCGTATTCCGAGTTTTATAAAAATAACAAAATTCTAGTCGGTAAAAAATGTATAAAGTGTGTTGAATCTGTCAGAAATTTCTCTTTTTTGGCTAGCCCAAAATATAATGAATTTCTTTACGAAATTTTTGGCGTAACTGCGGGATATGTATGTCTGTTGGTGTAATTTTTTTAAGAATTTTTGGAAGCAAAAAAGTGCGATTTTCAAAAAATTCAAAAAACGGGAGCACTGGTGCTCGGGTGCTGCTACGGATTTCCGTGCTTGTACTCATTTCTTCCTAGTACATGTCAGGGTGCAAGCGGTACGCACCGCGGGGCCGCGCACGCGCCGTGTATGTCCGCTATGATTACGTGGTATGCCGCGTATGAGCTGCGTATGAGACGCGTATTTTCGCGGCGCCGCGCGCGCCGCATACGCGCTCGCTAGGCAGCTTGCTAGCGCCGTGTAAGCAGAGCACGTTCCTGGCTTGGAGATCACGACGGCCTGGCTGGGAGCGGCCGGGATGACTTACATCTCGCCGGAGGCCATGGCGGCGCTCTGGCGGCGGCGCTCCGGCGGCGACGTCGGCACCTCACCTCGCGCTCCCCTCCGCTCCGTCCTGTTAGTCTGTGTGCGTATCACTAGCATCTCTCTAGCTTTTCTCCAAGCCGGCACTCTCCTCAGCACCTGGCGCCGAAGCTCGAGCGCGAGACCGGGAGATCGCCGCCGCGGCAAGGACCTCCTCGTCGCCGTCGACTTCAGGTACCGATCCGTGGGGCTCGTCCCCGCAGCACCTCCGCCTGCCCTGACAGCGCCGCCACCGTGCCGTTGGTCAGGTCCGCCTCCGTCTCTCCTCCCATGCCGCCGCCGATCTGGAGGATTGTGGAGGTTGATTCGGGAGAGGAAAAGGAGAAGAATCGAGACTCTCTTTGGTCGCTGCGATATGCGGCGCGACGCGGCAACCGCGGGCCGGCCCGCATACGCCGCTTATTTTCTTCCATATCCGTGGATGCTCGCAAGTGTAGTTAAGTGGGCCGAAATTTGCGGCGCCGCGGACGGCCCACTCCCGTTTGCACCCTGAAGTACATGCCCATAGGCCATATATATAGGCCATACCCAAATTTATTGTGCAGGACGGACAATGAGAACTAGCTTGTGTGGAGAATTTGCAAATAACTGGCTTAGTTCTGACAAAAGAAACCTGAAGTTCATGCGATGATGCCTAGATCTCAAGAAGCTCACGGAAAAATAAACAGAGAAGACGATCACTCATATTTGCGCCGCGGTCAAGAACTTGATCATAAAGTTCTTGGGTCGGTTTGGGCAACTCTGGGACGATGAGGAAAAAACATTGAGCTTCTGGCATACAGTCTGGCTTGGTGCCAGCACCCGAAGTATATTGCCCCGAGAATCTATGATATCTCACAGAACAAAAACAGAAACACCGAGTCCTAGGCATTCCATGTAACAAACTGCTGGAGCAACTGAGAATATACACATCAGGTTCCTGAATTACATACAATTGCCACGGTAACACCCCCAATATTACAGCACCCAATTTACTACCACTGACTGCAACCCCTAAGCTATGATCACGTCGGCTAGCACTTTGCTGCCTTTGTGACATACACATCACAATAAGCTATATGCATTTCTTTAATTTTGCTCTTATACTCTCTAACCTCTCATCACACAACATAGCAGAGTGGTGCAGCTTCCTGCAACCCACAACTCCTATCTTACAAAAATGTGTTCCCCCATTGGGCTACCGAATAGGGAAGCAGATCGACAGCGTTGTCGTGCAGAATCACGAACCTTGCTTTTTCATGATGACCTAACTGCAGGTCATAGATTCCAAGCTTCACCGGGCAAGCATCAGGTAGCCTACTCCATCTATTTAGTCAGCCGGTGTTCAGTGTTCTTGCGCCGGCAAGGGAAACATTTTGGTCCATCATTGTTTGCCTTTTCATGAAGACGGTGTAGAGAAGCTCGTTCCAAGTATCAGGTACTCCAGGCAAGCACCAATGGCTGCAATCCTGTTTGTGGAGAGGGACAGGTCCTGAAGGGCTTATGTATACTGAGAGATGACCGTCTTTCCGTTGCGCTGTCATCTGTGTCACGTTCAGTATAGCTAACCCAGGCAACTTGGGTCTGATGCTGCTCCCAAAAACATCATTCACAGGTTGAAGCTGGTCTGCCCATGCCTCCAGCGATTTAAACGGTGTCGTAACTGGAAGAGTTTCCAAGTGGCAACTCCCTCCACTCCTCCAGTCGCCACCTCTGCAGAAAGCATTAACTCCAGTTAAAGAGCAGTCAATATATCCATGAATTTAAAGATTTAAATAAATAGAAATGTCAACAATACAAGATATTCAAGAAGCAACGCATCCCAACCCATAATGCCATGCATTGGTAAAAATGGTGAAACAGCTGCTGAAAGGTGGATTATATATTGAACAAAAATGTTTCAGTGAAGTGTAGTTCATAGAGTTTCAAATCAAGAACACGATGAGTAAATCCTGACTCCAAAACTTATCGTGTCAAGTCAGCAGCATGTGATGATATTGTTTGGGGCCTTCAAACATAAGCATCCTCAAGGTAATGCTCTAGCAAGAAAACTTATAAGAAGTAGTAAGTGGTTCATCATACAGACCTGAAGTGCACAGGAGCATATGTACGGAAAATGACCTGGGTCTTGCTTGTGTTAACTTCTTTGTGAAGCCAATTGAATAATGTTTGTATTGATCTTTGGTACGCATCATGAACAGTCATCTTCATCTTTACCTCATTTCCTTCTTGGAAATAGGCACCCCTGGTATGGATAGAGTAAGCTTAGTTCAAGTCGACTACGGAACATGCAATTATGCTGGTCTGAAATAATTGATTGCAAAGGAAACAAACAACATATAATTATTTATCCATCATCACATATATCAGTTTGGGAACCAGAAATACCATAGTAAGTTGTCTGTACGAATTAATTAAAAAAAGGAGTTCCGAGGTTTCTGTTTTTTGTGCATTTAGCTCTTGCCACATCTTAACATTCCATATTTCTCAATAGTGGCATGAACTGTGATATCATAATCCTGTTAAATAACTAACAGAAAAGTATATGCATGACCAAATTACAAGAGCGTGTATATTAATCAAATACTAACTCCTGGTGTGTATACTAACTAGATGTTCACTTGGAATTTGAAAGGTGAATTCATGAATGTTAAGAAGGTAGGGTTGGCCATAAGATGATAACATCTACAAGAAACATTTGACCATAAAACACGACAAGTTATTAAGTCAACACAATATTTATCTTAGCTGCTTACCCTCTGATTGTTTTCTCGTAGTTCCACCAATGCCCAGTGTTAAAGATCAAAATATCAGCCTCCCTCCACCTACCCCGGCCAGACATCCAATCCATTGCATCCACCCTAATTGTGTACTTAACAACCTTAGGGGCTCGAGCTGGTGCACGGCCTTGAAGGACTATGAAAGGAGATCTGTAATACTCCACAGTGCAATTATAGTCCCTAAACTTGAAAATCAAGAAACCCATGTGTTTTGTGATGGGACTCCCATTAATTTCATAGATGGAGCTCTTGTCAGGAACAGCACTAGAGAGCAGACAAAGTAGAGACTCCCATTGGTTCCTTCCAATTGAATCACCAACGAATACTACTCTTCTGTTTCGTAGCTTCTCGAGCATAATTTTTGCATCGAATCTAAGAAATGGGAGAAAAATATATGATCAGGTCAGAAGTTGACATCAATTATGGTAGAGGAGAAGTGCAGGTTATTAAGGTTGTTCCACTAACACAGACATGATCAGAAGTAAAAAAAATCATGAACTTGCATAATAGAAAGGAGCAGTTATTATTTTTAGGCCTCTGAGAAGTTGCTCAACACGGTGATATTCTCAGTAAGATTAGTACCACGGCTATTCTAAGTAAAGGTTGACTGTATCACAATTCACAAGTGCCAAATGTACAAGTTCCAACTTCATTACAAGTCACTGTTCTTGTTTCTCCATAAGGGCTCGTGATTTCTTTGCCCATCGGTAATGTGCTAATCCCAGTAAGCCATTCGCTGCAGTCACAGCTATACATTACATAAGATCCAACACCTGCACCTGCCCCCTTACATACTGTAAACATGTGGATTTCCTAAATGCCACCATCAGCGGCACAAATCAAATGGCAGCAACAGTGGCACACTGTGTTGTTATTTCTCTGCTTTTGTGATGATAATAATTCCACAGTACTGCATGGCTATAGTTAGCGCTAGCCCCATGTAACTAGTAACTAACACCATCAATCTCTATCTGTTTGGTAGTGAAATATAGAACGTAACGTTGTGATTGCATCATACTTTCATTTTAAAATTATCTTGGGTGAGACTTGTATAGCCTATCGATACACCATTTTTTAGAAAAAAAATAACTTTACTGAAATTGGATTGGGGTTAACCAAGTAAAAAGAAATCGGCAAAGTATTGAACATTCAAGAGTTGCATGATGCTTCCATCAAATTAACCGTTTATTACATACATAGCACATCCCTAACATAGCAGTATTCAAGAATAGTTCTGTAAGATAACCTATACTTGTGGTTATGAAGGGAAACGAAATTACCGCAGGTAAAAGTTGTTCACATGCCCGAAAACAACAATCAATACTTGGTTTGTTTTTGCTAACAAGGCAGAAAACAAATCCTGGAAAGTCAGGCTAGACTCACTGCAGTTTTTCAGATTTAAATAACGAAGCTAACCAACAACCTATCCCACATTCCATGATGCAGCTGTACAAAAACCATTTAACAACGTAGAAATAGCAGAGGGCTCAGCAAATTACAGGAAGAGACCACCTCTCATCGCATGTGGCCACATCATGCCAGACCGAGTAATCAAACAATAACATTTAGTTAACTAATATATTTACCCACGGGCTAACTCTGTGCATAACATTGTTTTATAATACAATCAGAGCAAAGGGTGAAAGGGCCTCGAGTTCCCAATCGTACTGTATAATACCAACACCCAAGGTGAGACGGTGGTCTACTGCACCGTGTTCCAATAATCTAATGATAAGTAGGGCTCAGATTATAAAATTCACACCCATGACCCATGTATCCACATCTGAGAAGTCACAACTCAGAACTGGTCCTGCAATTTTTAATCAGCATCATATGGACGGTGTAAATGTTGATTGCTACTAGATTGCGTAATTTTTGTCTAATTAAAGCCATCGCCATCCTATCTGCTTTGACAAGGTCACCAGAGGAAGTGCTAGAAAATCCCAACTCGACATCCGAAACTTGCACGGTCACCTATACACCAAGACACGTATTGGATTGGAACTTGTGAATGCAAATGTGGAGTGTTCATTCATCCCATTCCCACCACAGAGCGTATGTTATTTCAGATGTTTGACGAAAGGTTCTATTATTAGTAACAGGAAATTTCTCCTTGACAGAGGTTGCTGAAACTACAAATTCGCGTGGATTGGTACCTAAGCCCTGAACCCCCGCCCCAAATCCAAGGACCAAATGTAGTGGGGTTCGATTCGTATCTGGTATCAACGAACGAGGCGAGCAATAATTACTACGGAGTAGTGGACTCGAACAAAACCTCGGGAGATCGCAGCGCGACGGCTGCCAGCGCCATTTGGCGTAGGAGGCGTCGGGGCGGCCGTTCTCGGAGCAGCGGAACCCGGGTCGAGGAAGGTGCAGTCCCTGGAGCGGTAGAGCGGGTAGGTGTCGTCCCAGACCCACTTCCCGTCGAACAGGTCGCACTCCTCCTCTCCCGGCCCGCTGACGCGAGAAGCCTTCTCTGACGGCGCCGCCGCCGCCACGGCCGCGATGGAGACCCCGCCGCTCCAGAGCTTCCTGGGCGCCGCGAGCGCGTAGCCGACGGCGGACGAGCAGCGGAGCGAGGAGGCGGCGCAGAGGAGCAGCACGAGCGCCGTGGCGCCCGCGGCCGCCGCGGCGAGCCCGGTCTTCTCCAGCGGCCTCCTCATCACCCGCCGCGCCAGCCGCTTCGCCGGCTCCCCCACCATCCTTCGCTCGGAAAGATCTCCTTCGCCGGCCGAGCGGAGCCCGGGAGGCATGCTGCTAGTCACGAGCGAGGCCGCCGCCGTTTGGGCGTGCCTGACATAAAGGACTAGGAAGTTGGAGGAAGTGCGGAAGTGGGGAAGGGAGCAAAGGCGTCCGAAGTTATGAGTCGTGGGCGATGGGAGGGAAGCCAAAGCGTATCTGTGTTTTCTCTGGAAGTTTTGATTTGGTTTGGGGGAAGGAAAGCGATGCGCGTCTGTCTTTGGCAAGTACCAGTGCTGGTTCTCCATGATGAGCCATTACGGCCTTCCAGGTGAGGTGAGGCGCGTGGGCCGTGGGAAGAGGGGAAGGTACAGGGACGGAGCTAGGAATTTTGTACAAGGGGGGCCAAGTAGACATTATGCAACTTGAGGGGGGCCAAATGGGTTAATTTGGACTAATTTGAGGATTAAGTATACATAATACGTGGAGGGTATCGCAGCCATTTTCCCCCTCTTCCCACCGACAGCTGCTTTGAGAGTCGTGCGAGAGCGACCGGGTCGCTCCCGCACCCTTCTCGCCGGAGTAGCCGGTGGGTGGTGGTGGCGGAGAGACGCCGGGGTAGAACTAGTTAGGAGTAGCTTTAGCGTCTGCCTTTGTGCAGTAGTTCGGCCTTGTGCCGTGGTTTGGCGTTTTGCCAGGAGGATCTCACCGGATCTCCGGGGCCAGATCTGGTGGCTGGTGGTGATGTTGGTGCTCGGCATGGTGCTCCGGCGGATGGAGCCGCAAGTGACGAGCTGCGGTGTCGCCATCTACTCCGCGAATAAGGTCCGTGGCTTCCCTTTGTTCTGCCGAGGTGCTGTGCTTCTTCTTCCCCGACTGGCCGGCCGTGGAGGCGAGGGGGACGGGAGGAGTGGTGCGGGTATCGGCGGATCTGGTGGGTGGTCGGGTGCTCTCTGTCGGATCTTCTCCTCTGTCCTTGCTTTCCCGGCCGGCCGTGGAGGCGAGGGGGAAGGCTGCTGGAGGTTGAGGATTCGTGTTTGGTGCCAGGGGTTCTGGTTCTGGCTCTGGTGGTTGTCTCTGTTGCTCCTGCTCCGGCCGGCCTCGGTGGCGAGGGGAGCAGTGGCTGGAGGTGGGTGGTCGCAGGTGGAGGTGGGCCTAGGCGGTGTGGAGGTGGCTGGAAGAAGGGTGGTTGCGGGGAGCTCGTGCCGTGGCCGAATGCGTTCAACGTGTCTCAGTTCCGGCGCTTGGCGTCGGACGGCTTCTGCGGTCGACATCAAGGTGTGGCGGCGCCCGTTCCCTGGCGGCAGGAGGTTCGGCATCTCCGGCGGCGGCTAGGCGTCTTGGGGGCTCGACGTGGATCCGTTCGTGATCTTTCCAGGCAACTCAGGGGGCTCTGTGCAAATTTCTGGGTCTCGTTGTAATTTTCTTTTCCTTGTGGCCCTGTTTGTAATTTGTGCTGGGTTTTCTGAATATAGTGTCGGATCCTTCCTCAAAAAAAAATACGTGGAGGGTATCACAATTTTTTTCACCATGGAAGGGGCCATGGCCCCAGCTAGCCCCCTGCTGGCTCCGTCCCTGGGAAGGTAGAAGTGGAGGGGAGGGGGAACGCCTGTAAATCTGGACGTGCCGGCCAGGACAGGCTAGGTAGCAGTCATCCTGGAGTAATGAGTTGGTAATCTTCATCAGGTGGTACTACAAATTATGATATGATCAGCAATTTTGCTCGTGAGGTTATAACATGCGACTTTAATCATTGTCATTATATGTTACTAGGAGATTCTTCATGATATATTGTAGTTGACTATAGAAATATGTAAACAAAAAAGTTCCCTTGATTGGCAAAACTAATTCCGGTGTTCCCTAACACATGATTTAATTTTCTTATTACATAGCGGGACGGTGTGATCTTATCATCCGAAAGGCAAAAAAAGAATGACGTAGACAATTTAATGACTAAAGAAAAAGATGGTGTGGATAATTGCATATACTCGTGAGGTGACGTGGACAATTGACTGGCTAAAATAGTAAGTGATGTGGATAACTTGCATGACAAAAACATTAATGATAACTAGTGGAGTTTTGATTTAGGGCATGTACAGTGGGATGACGTCAGCCTTCTCTTAGCGTTGACACGTAGGATATTTGTCTAGTTGGCAGAGAGAGAATGGAGAAAAGGGAGCCTGCCTTCCCTTAGCTAAGAGATGATCTCTTATGAAATAAGACAAGGCTAATTTCACCATTGTACCATTTGTCTTCTCTTAAAAATATAATTTCTTACTAAAATATAATTGATTCTCATTAATTGCTAGAGATGACAATAAGAGATCATGCATTGTACAACTTATAATCTTACCTTCTCTAAATGATGTGGATGGCTAAGAGAAGGCGTGCCTTCTCTATCATTGTACATGCCGGCATGTACAATGCTAGAGAAGGCAAGCCTTCCACATCATTTAGGGAAGGCAAAAAATATAAGTTATACAATGCATTACCTCTTATTGCCATTCCTAACAAAAAATGAGAATTAATTATGTTTGAATGAAAAATTGTGTTGTTAAGGGAAGACATATAGTACAATGGAGAAAATAGTATTCTCTTATTTCAGAAGAGATCATCTCTTAGCTAAGAGAAGGTAGCCTCCTTTTTCTTCATTCTCTCTCCTCCAATTAGACAAATATCCTACATGGCAACGCTAAGAGAAGGTTGACGTCATCCCATTGTACATGCACTAAGAAGTATAGATAGATACGCGAGAGAAGTATGTAGTAAAAAAAATCAAACAAATAGGAATACGTACATGTAATCTATACTATATATAAAAGCTCACCGTTTCACCGATCCCTGGAGCTGCCCACGTCACCCCCACTGTAGAAGTCTATAGTGCCTACTTCTACATTGCGCTGCGCTCCGTTTCATCGCTCGCTGTCCATGTCTCCGCTGCACTGTAGACTACAGTGCCTATTTCTACATCTATACTATATATATACTATTTCTACAGTGCGCCACCTCCGCGCCGTCCGATCTAGATCCAACGGCCCTCCTTTTGATAATAACATATACATGAAATATACGCGCGTCGACGAGTAGGTTTCATTCCCGTGATCGGTTTCGACTTTGGTCGACTCTAACTCCTTAATTTTGGATCCAAATTCGCAAAAATATTTGGCGCATTCTGCCAAATTCGTCGCACTCAGTCGTCCGTTCGAATTTCCCTCTCACGAGTAGATGTATATCGCCCTACCAAACAATTTCCATGTTCTAACCTTTTTATTTCGACGGACAAATAGATGTACCGCTTTTTCGCAGTTAAGTCCTCACGTTTTCCAAAAATTGTTAATCGGTCCTCTGGAATAAAACATTTTTGCAGAAAAGTCCCCGTGTCCCTTTTTTTGCAGAAAAGTCCTCACGCTTTCCAAAAAATGTGAGCTGGCCTCCCGGAATAAAACATTTTCTCAGCAAAGTCCCCGCGTTTTCCCCAAATTGCAAATCGTTCCTCCGGTACAATCGAGCAATTTTTTCCCCTCCTAATATATTTGTCCCCTTATAGTTTAAACCTATTTTCTTCCCCGCACTTCTTTTCACGAACATTATCTATTTTTCCGGTCATGCGTGACCAGTCCCTCACCCTTATGAACAGGTTTTTTTCTTTTTTACTTCTAATAGATTTCTCTCCGTCTTAATTTTCCTCTATTGTTTAATTTTCCACGTTTCTTCTTACGAACATTGCGCACAAATAGCGGCTTCAAAATTACTTATTTATTTCTACTCCCTAATTATCCCCTACTATATCTTTTTTTCTACTTTTACCTCCCTTACATATTTATTTTACTCCCTAATTATCCCTTTATTTATTTCTTTCGGTCAACATTGGATAAAACTAAGTAAATCTCTTTTCCCGCAATACGCAAAAGGCAGGATAGATAGACTTTGTATATAGATAGACAATTGGCATTTATGATTTAGAGCACTTTCAACTTTCTGCCATATACCTCCACTATATGTTTTGTTTGGTTATAACACCACATAATTTCATGTGTGCTTAGTGCAATGGTTGTTCTTTAAATGTATAGATGTATTTTTTTTGACCTCAGCCTTGCCACGTCTATCATTGTGTGTGATTGTCCGTATATTTTCTGACGATATTCTTATGTGGAGAGGACCTACTAATGAGCATGTGAATTTCAACTTTGGGCATATTTTTACAATTATTGCAGCAGTTCTATTCAGAAAGTGCAGTTGTTCTCACAATACATTCATGTTGGTTCTTTTGCATAAGAAAAGCAGAGTGTATCTAGCTGATTTAGAGATTCAGCCATAAGATTCTTCAATTTTTGATCTCCTCTGGGTGAGGTCACGTTCATTTGAATTTTTATCTTCCACCGCCACCAAATACATCAACGGAGCAACATTAGAAGAACATCACGGATGTAGACATTAAGCTGCAGTACTCCTGCCACTTGATGTTGCCCTTTTAGTATTTGGTTCTCCTTTTATAATAAGGAAGTTATCTGTAGCAGTTTTACCATCTAAAGCTATATTTTATATTTTAACTTCCTGTAATGTGCCACTATATATGAGGTACTTCTACATGTATCATTTTTAATAATGCAACCACATTTATCTATGTAATCCTATGTATACATTCCATCCCTGCATGTATTACTACCCAAGCATAGAAACACTCCATACTAAGGAAACCAATTGCAAGAAAAAAATTACATCGATGCATCTAATACCACTACACAAAGCAATGCAACGGGCGCGGCGGTGTCGCCGCGCGAAATTTTCCTAGTAATATTCCAAGGGAAAAGTGGTACCAACACCCCGCAAAGAACTACATTTTGTTTTGATAGTATTTGCAAAGAAAAACATCGGAGACCTTCATTTCGTTTTGATTTCTCCTAATTACGACGGTTGGTAATGATGTTGTTGTGTGTCATGCACTGTTTTTTTGTTGTTGAGGGAATCATTTTCTTTTCTTTTTTGAAGGGAACAGGCACTGATCTTTATTCGGGGAACGAAAAGATTGGGGCATACGAAGTTGACGTGTACTACAAATTCCAGGGTAAGAAAAAAAAAAAGACGCAGACAGCGCTGGTGCGTGCAGTCGACAACAATGAGACAATGAGAGGTTACAAGAGACACACGATGCCGCGCTGTCACTTGGTACGTCGTTTTTCACCGGAGTGACAGCCGTAGTGGGATACGCCACGCCAACACAGCAGCATCACCGCTCCGTACGTAGTACCTTCTCATGAAGCAAGGTGGTATGAAGACGGAGAACTTGACAGCCTGACAGTGACAGGTAAGCTATTCCAAATTGGCAAGACTTGACGAGATATCGACTCTCTCGCGTGACACGTTGTATTTACGACGTGGCTCCAAAATTGCAAAGACTGGACAAGATAATATCGGGTATGTTTGGATTTTGGAGAATACTATAACCAAAACATACCCATCATTCTCTTGTGTGAGGTGTGACAGTGAAAAGTATTTGCAAGTTGGTCAAAATGTTAAGGCTTCTTGGGATTAAGAGATTACAAAACACACGAATTGGAGAAACGCAGGAATTTTACAGGATCGTAGGTGCAAAACAGAAAATTAGAAAACGTAGAAAAATTGTGTGAATAGTCATTTGGATGGAAGACGGGAAAACCGCCTCGATGCTACGCGGATGAGTGTAAAAAAAGAGGCCAGATTAGATGTTAAAATTCCTACGAGATTGGGGTGTAGGAATACAATTGTCGTCGTATTGAACAACAGATGCCTAGGGGTAGGCTTAAGTTTGGGGCCGATGGACGCTATATGATTCGGGGAGGGATAGCACGTTGAGAAACGCACACGGAAGACAAAACTATGAACACGAGGATTTACCCTGCTTCGGGGCTCTCGCGAGAGATAACACCCCTACTGCAGCATCTAGCCTATTCTGTGTATCTTTCCCTCTGCATATGATTTTTACAAGCGCTCCTGGAGCTGTGCGCGAACTGCCTGTAAGAGGCTCTGTAGGTAGAGAAAGAATGCTCCCGTGAGCAATGGGGAGAAAATGAGCCCCAGCGGCCTACTGGAGCATTCCCCCTGGTGCTCCTTATATAGAGGGAGACCAGGGGACAAGGGATGGCCCGCAGGTCACTATGCACACACTGTTTATGATTTGACTACTGGGGTCTTGTCCGCACTGTTGCCTATGTCATGACTTGTACTCTAGTCATGTCTGCGCCACTGTAGCCATGCTGACTATACCATCATCTTTGTCTTGTTCTTGTTTGGTCAACTGGTAGCTGTACCAGGTATGAGCTGGGGGCGTCCCAGTACCTGGTTGTGCTGGATGCCGGGAGCTGGATGTCGGATGCTGGACGTGGCGTGGTGCTTGAGGCAGCGATGCTGGCTTGATGCGGCGTTGGAGATCTCGGAAGGGTGCTGCGCTGGGGACGTCGGTCGGTGGAGTGTGGCGGTCGAGGTAGAGGAGTGATCGGAGGGGCAGCAGGGGTGACTCGGCTGGGGCAGTGAACCGGTCTGGCACCCGGTCGATGTGGCCCAGCCCAAGCAGGAAGGCGGCGGCCTGCTCCGAGGCGCAGAACTCGGCCCACTCGAGGCTGGAGCAGCCGACCCGACCGAGGTAAGAAGGCCTCGGCCCACCGATACTAGGAGATGCCGGTCCATCCGGGGAGTGGCCATCTCGGCCCAGCCGAGATGAGCCGTCTCGGTCCGTCCGAGACTGAGCAGATGCCGGCCCACTCCGGGGCTGAGGATATGCCGGCCCGACCGAGGCGCGGCGAACTCGGCCCAGCCGAGGCGAGCGGTGACGCGAGGCCCAACCGAGGCTGGCGGCCTCGGCCCAGCCGAAGCTGGGAGTCGGCGTTGGAGATCTCAGGCCAGCCGAGGCTGGCGGGCAACCCGGCCCAGCCGGGGCTGGAGGGCGCATCTCGGCCCAGCCGAGACTGGGGAGCACACACCGGCCTGATCCGAGGCTGGAGGGCGCATCTTGGCCTGCTCCGAGGCTGTGGCCTTGACTCGGCCCAGCCGAGGCTGGCGGCCTGGGCAGCACCAAATCGGCCCGTGCTGCCTTTTTGGCCTTTTTCTTTATCCTCTATTCATTTATTTCCTGTATCTCTCTTTTAGTGACCCGACCAGACCATCGTCTATGGGATACCCGGGGTTACATCCCCGACATTAGTCCCCGAGGCTGTGGGGGACTCGCAGAGTCGCGCACAGACTTTCAAAACCAAATAGCAATGTCAGAATCTCCATATAAACAGTATCTTGCCTACATGGGCATCATCATCATTTTTTACGTTGCCGACATGTGAGCACATTCGACATATGGCCTACATGGACATGGGCATTGTCATATATTGATGTCTTTGCCGACATTGGCAAGTTTGACATATTGCCTGCTTGGGCGCTGTCATATGTCGGTTTTTAGCCACTTTGGGCGTTTATCGTAAAGATATGCTGGCAGCCTTAGCTGAACCAGCATATAGCCGTTATTGGCTGATCTGGCATTTTGCCATCATGGGCACTTGCCTTATGCCGGTTTTTACCGTAAAGATATGTTGGCAGCCTTAACTGAACTAGCATATAGCCTTTATTGGCGGAACTGGCATTTTGCCATCATGGGCATTTGCCTTATGCCGGTTTTTACCGTAAAGATATGCTGGCAGCCTTAGCTGAACCAGCATATAGCCTTTATTGGCGAAACTGGCATTTTGCCATCATGAGCATTTGCCTTATGCCGGTTTGAGATATCTCTCAACACATCATGCTTAGTGAGTGATGGCCCTTCACGTAGTTACCCCACAATGGCGCCAGAAAATACTTGCTAGCCCTTCGCGTGGTTACGTGCGTGAAAAGTAAATGGGTTAGGTTGAGACTCCAAGTGCAGAGTGTGTAGTAAGTGGAAGACGTGTTTTCCCCACGAGGGTGACTCGAGGGTTTAATATCGAACTCTCGGGGAATCAGTAGTGAAGATTTATCTTCCTATCCTTCTTTTGGTTACCTACAAAACAAAGTAAATGTTTTGGTCCTCAACCTCACCTAGTGGTTGTCAAGCACAAGGTGTAGAATGATATCAAGATAATATGCAATGCAAACAAGAAATAAATATGCAATGGTGGTAAATAAATATGCAAGGATGGTGGTAGCAATGATAAATGATATTTTTGGGTTTTTATAATGAATGCAAGATGTAAAAGTGTTTTTGTATTTTCGGATTTAATAATGGCAGAAAATGGAAAAGTGGTAAAAGTTGTTGGAAAGGTGTTTCTTATGATTAAAAATGGACCGGGGTTCATGGTTTCACAAATGCACTCTCTCTTTAATAAAGTGGTAGACAATGGAACACTAGAGTTGACATATGAGATTGCAACACAACAGTTTAATGACAAGTTATAATTATATGGGCATCACGTCCTAACATAGAGACCTTTTGGTTATTAGTCTCTCTTATACTCCACCAAGATGCGAACTAAATCATAACACCTCAGTAATTAAGATAACTCAGAGTATAGCAATAAGTATCATGACATGAAGTTAAAATAAGAACATGCTAGATCTAGTCATGGAGTAGTGGCAATGGTCACACCCACATCTCCGGTAGCATGGTATTTCTTTTTATCCCTAGTGAGGCAACAAAGTAAGGTAAAACACCCAAGTGGATCGCAGAACTTTCTCTCACGTTCACTGCACTAGCCACCCCCCGTTACTCCAACTAATGCACACGTTCCCCCTCACACGCTCTCATAAACATGCTTGATCATAACAAGTAAATAAGAACGGGGTACATAATATGCATCTACTTTCATAACTGAAACAAAACCATTGCAATCTCAAACATATATTAACTCATAAAAAGATCCACCACAAAGGTATTACATAGATGACCGTAATCATGTTCAGCAGCTCATACGGTACTAATTAGTGAAGCTCGAGAGAGAGAGATACATAAGTTACTTCCACAAACCCATAGTCCAGAGGTGGACTACTCCCTCTTCATCATGGAGACGGTGGAGAAGTCGTTGGAGAAGATGGAGACCACGCCGGCAGCGCCCCGCCGGAGTTTTCCCCCTCCAATCTGCAACTCCAGGTCTCTGTTTCGGTGTTTCTGTGTTTCTGCGGCGCTCCTTCCAGAGAACGTCGGGGGATATTTTTATAGGCGTTTTTAGGTCAAAACGGAGTCGGTGGAGGAAAGATCGACGGCAACGGAGCTCGAGGCCAAAGTGGGGGTCCCACGCGGCCAGGTACTGGGCCGCGTGGGCCCACTCATCTGGCCCTCGGGCCTCCTCTTGTTTGCTTCCTTCGCTCCCAGTCTTGTTCCTTCCAAAAATGATGCTCGTAAATTTCCAGGTCATTTGGACGTCGTTTGGGTCCCTGAAACATTAAAAAAGAAATAGGGTTTTCTGCCTGCGCAGGGTTAATTCCATAAAAAATAGGAAACATATCAAATATTCCCAAAATCATTATAAAACAGTGATATAACCCTTATATGATGCAAATATGACTGGAATATAAGTAAAATAATGCAAAGTTCATGTATGCATTTTACATGCATCAACATCCCCAAGCTTAACCTATACTCGTCCTCGAGTATGAAGGTGATAAAACTAACATGGACTTTGCAATTTAATACTATCAATGGATATCAAAGATGATTACTATTGCTACATAGAGTAAATGATTCATTCTTAAAAGGAGTAGCAATATGCAAGATAGTTTATGAAGTGATATCAAGTATTCAATGCAAGGATGTTCAATGATAATTCACAAAGTGTAACATAGAGAAGAAGTACTATGGACCACATGTATGCATAATAATAAGTAAGAACATCCTACAATGGTCATAGAGTATTGATGAAAATCTGAATATAAAAGGTGGACACTTTGGAAAGATATATATATGAGTAGAGGTAAAGCATGAATAAATTTCATCTAACTTCTGAACTTCTCTACTTAAGTCAATGATTGTAATATGGTAATCCTTGGTGTCAAGCTCTCATTCCCCTATCATAGCATCTTGAATGATTAAGTTTAAAGTGAAAGCAATATGAGTAGTGTGCTTGACAAAGTACAGGTTGAAAGTCTCATGCCCCTTGAATACAAGTACCTACTCCATGTGTTACTCAACTTGGAAAACAAAGCAAGTTCAAGTTAAATATCATTGTAAGTAATAATAGTATCATTAAGAGCGTCAACTGGGGTACCTCTTGTCCCAGGATATGGAACAAGCCCATATCAAAATGACAAGACAAACAAACATAATGAACAATCTCAACACCCTTTTTATTTACCATTGGATAGCTTTTTATTGTAAGGTGTATCACAGAAGGTTCACCATAGCATGTAAGTAAATTTCCACCATGAATGATGCATGGCTTAGATTAGCGGCCCAGGCGTCTCTCTAACCATTTATACAAACTCATTTAAACTCACTTCATTTCCCATTTATTTCACCCATGGTAAGCATCCATAAACAAAAGTACATGATATCAACTAAATGAGATGATGTGCAATGTTGAAAGCTTGCCATGTGACAGCACATATGGCTAACTCTCAACCAAAGACATTTGTCAAGTCCACAACTCATAATTTTAATCACAATGGGTCATATTTATTTATGCAATGAAAGTAAAGTGTGCATCAAGTTCGCGAGAGCTATATAACCAACTTTTCCCACAACAATTAACAACATAAGCATTTTCATTCAGAGGTATAGATAACACAAATATCATGATAAACATACTCGGAATAGCATAAAGCTAATAGGTAGATATGGTGGACTCACTGGAAAAACTTTGGTTGAAGGTGTTGGAAACAAGTTTTTGCTTGTTGGAATTTTTGGGCTAGCAAGAGGGAGAAAGTTGACCATCTAAATGCATGCATGAGTGTCCATAGAACTAACTAATCCATGTTAAAACAAGGTAGAATAACATTTAGCATCAAAACATGAATAAAAGATAGCTCTTGATAAAATATTTGCAAATTATTACTCATTAACAAGCTCATGAATCATGCAATTATATGTATCTTTTAAAATTAACTCAACATCCCTTTTCCCAATCTTATAATAGCATCCAACATAATTCAACCCAAATTTCCAGTAGCTCTCTCATATATAAATGATAGTGTGGTGGTCTCACAAAATAAAAATCTAACCTAAACAAACAAAAAGACGCTCCAAGTTTATGCGATAAAGTGTTTCGATCGAAAAACAGAAGTTAGACGTGTGCAAACCGAGAGTGTGTAGGTCCAGTGGGGTTGTCTTCACATCCCCAAGCTTATGGTCTTCACCATCCTTGGATAGCTCTTGGTGCATCTCCTCTAATCCCTGTGAAAAAACTTCAAAACACCGTTTCTCCCATTTCTTTTTCTGTGGGGCACATTAGTAGTGATAAACAAATAGATTTCTTGCTGCATATAATCCTTAGACAAAAATTCATATGAATGTCCAGAAATGTATAATGTTGTATGCCTACTCATAAACTCAATTGGATCAAAAAGATTCATGTTAAAAGTTCTAAGCATGCATCAAACAAAATGGGACAGAATCTGTCCAGAAAAACAGCAGCAGCTAAACGTATTTTTCTACCCTACTTAACTTTGTCGAAAATTCCGAAAAATTCATGCATACAGAGGATGAAAAGTTGCACTACAGTTTAAATATGAGCTCATTCGGAGTTACAGAATAAGAATTAAAAATCATACCGTGCACAGATTCGTGCAGGAATAAATCTCCGAACGCTATAAGCAACTTCTTCATACCAAAATGAGTAAAACTTGGCACTTTATTAAAAATTCCAGAAACTAAACTAAACACTAAGTCTCTTGTTACAGCAAGAGGACACAAAGAAAATCACAAATAAAAACAACCGGGTTGCCTCCCGTAAAGCGCTTTCTTTATAGCCATATAGCTAGGCTTCTTACTTGATGTTTATTGTGGACGAAGCTCATGAGGGAGCTTGAATGATGTGCCCTCTTCCTTGGGAAGTGTTCCATGCATTTTTGTGTGGAAACTGAAACTTCACATTCCCTTCTTTTGAATCAATGATAGCACCTGTAGTACGAAGAAAAGGTCTTCCAAGAATAATTGGACTAGAGGTTTTATTCCCCATATCCATGATTAGAAAATCAACAGGCACAAATGTCATATGTAACTCTACCAAACATCACTTACTTTTCCTAAAGCATGTTTAATGGAATCATCAGCAAGTGCAAGTTCAATAGAGCATTTTTCAAGATTTTTCAATTCAAGTACTTCATATAGTTCTTTAGATAAAACAGAGACACTAGATCCTAGATCAAGTATAGCATGGTGTGTCTCTTTTCCAATGGTTACTAGGACTTTGGGAATCCATACATCCCCAAGCTTAGGTGGTATCATAGCCTCTTGGTTGTACCTAGCAATCTTTTCTTTTAACACATGATTAGCAATATAAGAACCAAAACCAGCTTGGTTATAGTTGATGGAAGGATCACTTGCAAATTTTTGTAAGATAGATATTAATTCATGCAAGCTACAATTCCTAAGTCAAGCAATGGTTTCTTGACTTCACTAAGCATTTTAACTTCCTCAATCCAAACAAAATTCATTTCTTCTCTTTAAAGCAGCATTCAAGGCTATTTGGAGATCATCCTCTTTTCAACATAATTCTTAATATCCTTGTCTAAAGGTCCCAACATAGAAGATATTCTTTCATTTAATTCCCTAGTCAACTTCTTTTTAGACTTGGCATAATTCAATATAGTTTCCATTTTCAAAGAAATTCCCGAAATAGTGTTGTTTGTCTTCTTCATACTAGATTTTGTATGAAGGATAAATGAATGCATCTCATTTTTAGTAGGATAATCTTCCATATAAGTTTGTAGACATAATATTGACCTATCCATAGAAACTTTTAGTTGTTTGATCATAATTTCATCTTTTGATTCTATAGAATTCCCAAATAGATTTTCCATTAATTATTAGCATGTGAGGGATTTCCAGAGGCAAATTTCCACTAGTCAATGAGTCTAGAAAACATTTTGACCACCCATCTAGACCATTATAAAAGTTTCTTATCAAAGTAGCAGGGTATATTTGTTGGCACCATTTTTACTAATGCCCTTAATTCTAAACCAAGCATCCATTAACGACTCTCCATAGTATTGACCAAAGTTTATTTCAACACTAGAAGCCATTTTGATAAAGTTTTTATGTTTTTTTTTAATTTTTTATGCAAAACTGAAAATAAATATGCAAGACAATGACAAAACAAGATAAATTGCTTTGAAGGTAAAGATGGATAAGATGATGCTCACGTAGGTGCAACCTCCCCAAGCTTAGGTGTTAGCACAAGTTGGTGATGAAGTTGACTTGGTGAGATATCCTTGGATAAACCTTTCAGCAATGATTCCCCGGCAACGGCGCCAGAAAACAGTCTTGATGGCCCTTCACGTAGTTACCCCACAATGGCGCCAGAAAATACTTGCTAGCCCTTCGCGTGGTTACCTGCGTGAAAAGTAAATGGGTTAGGTTGAGACTCCAAGTGCAGAGTGTGTAGTAAGTGGAAGACGTGTTTTCCCCACGAGGGTGACTCGAGGGTTTAATATCGAACTCTCGGGAATCAGTAGTGAAGATTCATCTTCCTATCCTTCTTTTGGTTACCTACAAAACAAAGTAAATGTTTTGGTCCTCAACCTCACCTAGTGGTTGTCAAGCACAAGGTGTTAGAATGATATCAAGATAATATGCAATGCAAACAAGAAATAAACATGCAATGGTGGTAAATAAATATGCAAGGATGGTGGTAGCAATGATAAATAATATTTTTGGGTTTTTTATAATGAATGCAAGATGGAAAAGTGTTTTTGTATTTTCAGATTTAATAATGGCAGAAAATGGAAAAGTGGTAAAAGTTGTTGGAAGGTGTTTCTTATGATTAAAAATGGACCGGGGTTCATGGTTTCACAAATGCACTCTCTCTTTAATAACGTGGTAGACAATGGAACACTAGAGTTGACATATGAGATTGCAACACAACAGTTTAATGACAAGTTATAATTATATGGGCATCACGTCCTAACATAGAGACCTTTTGGTTATTAGTCTCTTTATACTCCACCAAGATGCGAACTAAATCATAACACCTCGATAATAAAGATAACTCAGAGTATAGCAATAAGTATCATGACATGAAGTTAAAATAAGAACATGCTAGATCTAGTCATGGAGTAGTGGCCACCCCCCGTTACTCCAACTAATGCACACGTTCCCCCTCACACGCTCTCATAAACATGCTTGATCATAACAAGTAAATAAGAACGGGTACATAATATGCATCTACCTTCATAACTGAAACAAAACCATCGCAATCTCAAACATATATTAACTCATAAAAAGATCCACCACAAAGGTATTACATAGATGACCATAATCATGTTCAGCAGCTCATACGGTACTAATTAGTGAAGCTTGAGAGAGAGAGATACATAAGTTACTTCCACAAACCCATAGTCCAGAGGTGGACTACTCCCTCTTCATCATGGAGACGGTGGAGAAGTCGTTGGAGAAGATGGAGACCACGCCGGCAGCGCCCCGCCGGAGTTTTCCCCCTCCAATCTGCAGCTCCAGGTCTCTGTTTCGGTGTTTCTGTGTTTCCGCGGCGCTCCTTCCAGAGAACGTCGGGAGATAATTTTTATAGGCGTTTTTAGGTCAAAACGGAGTCGGTGGAGGAAAGATCGACGGCAACGGAGCCTCGAGGCCAAAGTGGGGGGTCCCATGCGGCCAGGTACTTGGGCCGCGTGGGCCCACTCATCTGGGCCCTCGAGCCTCCTCTTGCTTGCTTCTTTCGCTCCCAGGTCTTGTTCCTCCAAAAAATGATGCTCGTAAATTTCCAGGTCATTTGGACGTCGTTTGGGTCCCTGAAACATTAAAGAAAGAAATAGTGTTTTCTGCCCGCGCAGGGTTAATTTCATAAAAAAATAGGAAACATATCAAATATTCCCAAAATCATTATAAAACAGTGATATAACCCTTATATGATGCAAATAAGACTGGAATATAAGTAAAAATAATGCAAAGTTCATGTATGCATTTTACATGCATCAGTGAGTCGGGATACTCCTCGACTCCCTGAACCGGGATAGCGATGCTATAATACTCTGGCAAACTGGGATAACTGAAGAACCATGTTAATCGGTTAAGCTGGTAAAGACAGCAATCATGAGATACTTGAGGATATGAGAGAGAGGCCGTGATATTTTGGCAAACCGGAATAAACGGTGATCTGAGATACGGGATGATGCCGTGATACTTTGGCCAACCGAAATAAACGGCGATCTGGGGATATTGTGCTGTGATATTCTGATCTGCCGACATAAGCGTAACTTGGGATGATATGCCATTTATAACTCGGCAAGCCGATACCAAGGATTACCCGCGATATGCTCTGAAGCCACGATGAATATAAGATGAATCCGAGATGACCAATATAACCATGATCTTGGTGATGAATACTCTCTCGGTAAAGCCGATACCACCTTTCAACGTTAGTTCAAGCATATATATATTGAATGTTTTAACGGAACAACAATTCTATGTAACAGACAAAATTAAGTCTAGAAGCGAAACTATATACGAAGATGCAGACTCGGTTTCAACCGAGTCCCCGAGTTACTTTCTCTATCTAGGAGAAACTGTAAAACTGACTGCCCGGCCAGTCCCCGGGTCACGACATCTCGTTCCCGGGGAAAACAACTAAGCAAGGTACGAAGGGGCAGTCCCCGAGTAACTTTCAGGATTAACTAACTGTGCGCGGTACCAAGGAAATACTCACGGAGCATTGTTGGTGCAGACTGGATCGATAGAACCGACATGATCCGAGCAATCGAAGGGTAGTTACCCGGATCTGTTGATGACGCTCGTTGGTGAAGGCCGCGCCAGCCTCTGCTTACTGCGGCAAGCTAGAGCGCGGAGGGTAATGGTGATGTCGAGTCCCCGAGTTGATGAAGAAGGTCCCGTCCGAATTTAATCCAGCAAGCGCCACTACCAGCCCCACGGTGGGCGCCAACTGTCGTCGTATTGAACAACAAATGCCTAGGGTAGGCTTAAGTTTGGGGCCGATGGACGCTAGAGGATTCGGGGAGGATAGCGCGTTGAGGAACGCACACGGAAGACAAAACTATGAACACGAGGATTTACCCTGCTTCGGGGCTCTCGCGAGAGATAACACCCCTACTGCAGCATCTAGCCTATTCTGTGTATCTTTCCCTCTGCATATGATTTTTACAAGCACTCCTGGAGCTGTGCGCGAACTGCCTGTAAGAGGCTCTCTAGGTAGAGGAAGAATGCTCCCGTGAGCAATGGGAAGAAAATGAGCCCCAGCGGCCTACTGGAGCGTTCCCCCTGGTGCTCCTTATATAGAGGGAGCCCAGGGGACAAGGGATGGCCCGCAGGTCACTATGCACACACTGTTTATGATTTGACTACTGGGGTCTTGTCCGCACTGTTGCCTATGTCATGACTTGTACTCTAGTCATGCCTACGCCACTGTACCATGCTGGCTATACCATCATCTTTGTCTTGTTCTTGTTTGGTCAACTGGTAGCTGTACCAGGTACGAGCTGGGGGCGTCCCAGTACCTGGTTGTGCTAGATGCCGGGAGCTGGATGCCGGATGCTGGACGTGGCGTGGTGCTTGAGGCAGCGATGCTGGCTTGATGTGGCGTTGGAGATCTCGGAAGGGTGCTGCGCTGGGGACGTCGGTCGGTGGAGTGTGGCGGTCGAGGTAGAGGAGTGATCGGAGGGGCAGCAGGGGGTGACTCGGCTGGGGCAGTGAACCGTGACGAGGGGTACACTCATCAAATCCCATGGTTAAGGACCTAGGGTTGAGATTATGGGGAGAGAACGTGGTAGTACTGGTAGTTTCGTCGGCTGACAAGCAGAGGCAAAGATTTACCCAGGTTCAGGCCCCTCGGGTGGAGGTAAAGACCCTACTTCCTGCTTGTCTGTTATTGATCGTGTGAGATTATGCGGTTACAAGGTGGCTCCGGCGAGATGTCGATCTCGCTAGAGCTTTGGTGGTTTGAGTATGGCTTGGTCCTAGATCGGCACCCCTCCCAGTCCTTAAATAGGCTGGGTCTCGGGAGTACGTAACCGACCTGATTTACACATAAGAAAGTCCTAACCGACTATGCCTATGACTAATCTTGGAGGGTACTCCATCTTCTTGGGCCTCTGGTCTTGGGCTTCGAATAGGCTCTTCGCTATTGGGCCTTAGTCGTCACGTGCACCAGGTACCCTCATGGTAGGGTACCCGAGATGTATACCCATGTCAGTAGCCCCCGAGTACTTGTCTGACTCGAAGAATCGGGCATGGACTCTTTCGTAAGTGCACGTCATATGCTTTGTATTATAATTGGAATTCCTGTATGAATAGCACATGTTGGCTATGTCGAGTATCTCATCGACTGTGGTTTTTGCTTATGATGATCAAGGGATAATAGCTTAGCAGGCCCAGTACACTCGACGGATCGGGACTGGTTAACTACACATTCGGGTAAAACCTTACTAGCTTTCAATCAAACTCGAGTCCCCGGACTCGAATCTGGAACAAACTGGTCAGATTCGACTAGGCCGCGGAGGTCTTACTGAGTCGATCTGCAGTATAGATTTGAATTTTACCCAACGCGTCCGTCAGGATTTTTCATCATGTCTGCTGACACGGAAAGTATAAGGATTTACGTTGCTGGAACGGTCCTTAGCCCAGCTCGAAAGTTCGGCGGGTCTTACCTTTGCACTATGCGTGCAGCATCCGAGGTATTTGCGGCGGACGCAACTCGGGATGTTTCGAGTATGATTTTGTATATGAACTGAGTCGAGACATTTGTCGACTGACACTTTGTTGTTATTCTATCGGGTGCGCGACAGCGCTCCCGATGGGAGTAGCCCCCGAGATTGTGCTTTATTGCTCGCAATGGAGGATAATCTCAGATCCTCTCACCTTGCATATGTTAATCGAAGAATTTTTTTGCCGTAATTCTATCGGGTGCACGACAGTGCTCCCGATGGGAGTAGCCCCCGAGATTATGCTGTATTGCTTGTAATGGAGGATAATCTCAAAATCATTTTATCTTGAGCATCTCCAGTCGAAGAATTTTTGAATATGCTCCCGATGGGAGTAATATGCCTCAGTCGAAGGAACGGTCGAGTGACCAATTTTGCTTTAACATTGCTTTTTCACACCCGAACCAAACAAAGCAGTCGAATGACCAATATGCGTTGGGCAGATCGATTGTATTTCTGAACAGATGCTTGCAATGACGTCAGGGATGACGTTTCTGGCGACTGCGCTTCCTGACACGCGGTGGCGTGCGTTATGCTGTGATGGATGGGACGTGACACATAGGTGGGCCCATTTGTGCAGCGCTGACCGAACGACGGTGCCGTTTGGACTTTGATTTGACCACTCTGGCCCACTTTTTACGGAGGCGTGATGATGGCTCCTATTTTTGCGTGCGTAGTGGGCGGAGTGGCCTGCGACGGTTGCCCTCTGCGCCTGCCACGTGTACGGTGGGATTGCGTGCGGAGCGCACGATTGCGATTTTAACGGCTGTGATCGATTTTGATCTGTGGTAAATAGGAGGGACGGCGCTGGCATTATTTTTACTTGCCATTTGCTCTGCGCGCCGCCCCTGTTCCATCGTCTTCCTCTTGCTCCACCTCCATTGTTATTGCGTCCGAGCTCCTTATTCACTCCCTAGCCACCACAACCATGGCGCCCAAGAGGAAAGCTGCCGCCGACGCGGCCGCTTTGAAGGGGAAGAAGACTGCGGCAAGCGCATCTGCGTCCGCCGTCGACCTCAAGAAGAGCGACGGCGACTGGTGAAGTCCACGATCAAGGCGGCACATCTCGAGAAGTTCCGCGAGGACGGACTGCTGCCGCCGGCGGACCAGCTTACTGTCCGTGCGCCATCGAAAGAGGTACTCCCCGAGCCTCGCGCAAATGAGCGCGTATGTTTTGCGGAGTTTTTGCCTAGGGGTCTGTCTTTTCCCCTCCACGACTTTGTTCGTGGCTTGCTGTTTGCCTACGGGGTGCAGATCCATGATCTCACCCCGAACGGCATTATGCACATTGCCTGTTTTATGGTATTGTGCGAGTGCTTCCTGGGAGTTGCTCCCAGCTGGGCCCTTTGGAAGTCTATCTTCATGGTCCGGCCCAACAACCGAGGCGGCCGAACCTATCCAGTTGGAGGCCTTCAGATCCAAGTGCGCAGCGACACCCGATACTTTGCCCTGAAGCCAGTCGACTCGGCGCAAGGGTGGAGGAAAAGGTGGTTTTATGTGCTGTCGACCAGGAAGGGGTCCCAGCATTTTCGACTGCTGGTATAGCCGCTAGGACGAAGGCCTGGGACCATGAGCTTTCGACTGAAGAAATGGCGGAAGCGGCGCCTCTGCTGGAGACGATTGGAGGACTGCTAAACAGCGTCACTGGTGTGCATCTTCTTGCCACCTTTGTGAAGATGCGGGTGTGGCCGCTCCGCGCGCGAGCTCACCCTATGTGGCAGTATGAAGGTCCTCTCGACTCCACTCGAATGAACAAGGAGGAGCTGTCAAAGAGCGAGCTGGTGTCACATGTGCGGTCCATCACCAGCACAAAAGCCAGCGAGCCCTGCAACGTCGACTGCCCTGTCACTCCTTATGGGGCTGAAAAGCCTTTGCCAGAGGTTAGTGAATCTATCGAGTTTTGTTGTCTCTTTGCGTTGCCATTTTGCTGGTTTGTCTGACTTTCGTTTCCTGTTTATGACATGCAGGGCCACTCGACTGCGTCTACTCTGCCTCCCCTTCCAGAGGACGGCCCGACTGAAGAGACAGAGGTGCAGGAGGTGCAAGATGTGCCAGCAAAGGGAGCCGATGAGTCGCCCCTTCCATCGGCTACCACTTCTCCTACGAAAATGCTGAAGAGGAAGAGGTGGACGAGGCACTCGCTGAAGCTTCGCCTGCGCCCGATGTGCCAAGGCTCGGACTCGCAAGCGCCTCCGTGTTCAAGACGTGTCCTCGTCTATGAGCTCACCCGCGAAGGAGAAGGATCTGAGGGACGATGGCGACTCGGGCTCACCCACGCTGCCCAAACCGCTCCATTGCAGCGTGCCCAGTGAGCTCGATGCCTCCTCCCCAGTCGAGTGGCGCCGTGCAGTTTGGAGGTCCAAGCTTGACGATTATGACAGCGAAGAAGAGGAAGAACAGAGGTTTGTTCCTTCTGCCTTTTGCATATGTAAAGTTACTGTATGATAGTTTGGCTCATGTCTCTCTTCCCTTTATGCTTTATAGTGCTGAGCACGATCGAGTAGCGACTCCTCCTGTCGTCGAGGCTTCGACTCCTGATCACCCAGGTGCTTCTCCTGTGACCCCGGAGGTTGCGCAGCCAGCAGTCGCAGCTGCTGCTCTTGTGACCACCAAGGTTGCAGATACCCCGGCGGCTGAAGTCGGGACTTCTACTTCCAAGTCTGAGACTTGGATGGACCACGTAAGTGTCCTATGACCACCCGCATATGTTGCGTCTGATATATGTGCTGATTTATGCTAATTGCATTTGCTTGTAGCCTTACTACCTCAATCTGGTAGAATCGGGGAAAGCTTTTGTTCAGATGGAGCAGGAGAGGGACAGGCTGCGTGTTAACTTGGAGCAGCTCACTCGTAAGTGAAATTTGATTCTGTACCCGAAGGTCTTTTTGCACTGTCTTTGTTTTGTCGAATGCTGATTTACCGCTTTGCTTTCCAAACTCAGGTGACAAGGCAGCGGCTGAAACCCGAGTAAAGGAGCTAGAAGAAGCTCTTGCCACTCAAGCTGCCGAGTCGAAGAAAGCCGCGGATACCGCCCAGCGTTCTGCCGCTGCGCGCGAGAAGGAGTATGCTGAGCGACTGGCTGGCCTCGCACAGAACGTGAGAGGTAAGGAACCATCTTTTTGTATGCCTCCCGTGTACCCGTTGGGTAGTATGTAGTAATC
Organism: Poa pratensis; assembly: GCA_947311845.1. Classification (NCBI taxonomy): domain Eukaryota; kingdom Viridiplantae; phylum Streptophyta; class Magnoliopsida; order Poales; family Poaceae; genus Poa; species Poa pratensis. The sequence goes on along the minus strand of CAMZMU010000083.1, from coordinate 41,522,032 downwards.
TTACTTTTTCTGGTTCATGTTACAGAGGCGATTGGTGTGCCAACACCTACTGACGTGGTCAGTGATGAGTTATCACTCGACCAGGTTATAGGTGACCTTGGTGCTTCCTTTGTCCAGGCGAAGGACTCCCTTGCCAAGTCTGCCAGCACCCTCGGCGCTGTGTACAAGGAGGTGCTCCCACTAGGCGAGGTGCCGTCGACTGCTGATGGCTTTGCTGGCGTGCTTGGACCGGGGACTTCAACCATGGCGAGCTTTGCTCGCGCTCTCACGGTACGCGGCTCGGAGTCTACCCTCAAGCTCATTTTGGGTCACGGAATAAAGGGTGACTTTGAAGCGGCCATGTCTGACTTTCCTCGAAGGCCTGGCGGGAAGCCTATGTCTCTGAAATCCGTTAGTGAGCCAGCCGCTCGACTGGCCAACATGTTCATAGCCACTATGGAGCGCCGAGCGGCGGAGGTTGCCACTCGCGAGAGTAGGGCTAGGTCAGAGTCAGTGTCTGAGAAATAGGGTAGTCGAACCCATATTTATGTTGTGTAATTAAACCTTATGATCACGCGAGTATGCGTGCGCTTTTGCTACCTTTGTTATGAATTAATTCCTTCGTGCTTTTGCCTGAAAGGCTATGTGCTATTACTCGACTGAGCTGTGTGATGAATCTCCCATGTCTGATTGAAGATTTTTTGATGTTTGGAACAGCCACGGGCAGCCGCCACTTCGGCTGGTTCGTCGCGGCATCGCGCCCCTACTCGATCTCGAGCTCAGGTGGCAAACGATGCCGCAGTAATGCGTTATATGAAGGCTCGAGTCGCAAAACTGGAGCAAGAGTTGGGGAGTGCCCGGAGTGAGCTGGATAGGATGAGAGCGAGGCCTGCTTTACCCACTCAGCGGGAGGAGTATGTGCTTGGCGAGATGGAGATCGTGAACAGACAACTCGAGTGTAAGCATGACTGCTCTTATCTCAAGAGTTCATAGTCTGTCCTTTTTGTTCACCCAACGTGTGTTGTTGCAGGTTTTGTTCCAGATTTCCAGGCGGAGCAGGCTCGTGTAGATGAGCAGTTGAACAATGCGACTGACGAACCCACGACTGGCCGTCAGCACTTTCGCTTGGATAAGCACCGAGCACGCATACTCGCGACTCTGCAGGATCGAGTGTGGCGGAGCACTATGCTGCTAGAATTATGCAGGTCGGCCTTCAGTCGCATCAACCAAATTCTTTTTCCGACAGGGCCGCAACCTCAAGGAATCCACGCGTTGCTCGGGCTTTTCCGGAGTGCCGGTCCCATTCGAGACTTTGTCACCCAGAAGCTTGTGGATGGAGCCAACGCAACGATGGCATATATCCGAAGCCAGCGTCCACATATGCAGCTACGTCCACCCGTTCCTGGATCGACTTTGTCGCAGTCGCATCTTGACGATACAGTCGATCATGCGAGGGTGTTGGTTGAGTGCTATCATGCTCAACTTATGGGCCCTGTTCTTCCAGTAAAGGACGAACCGGAAGATTAGGGTTTTTCTGTATAGGGGACAGCCCCCGAGTGTAAATTTTGCCACTTGTACTTAGTATATATTTGTTTACTTGTATGTATGCAGCCCCCGAGTGTATCGAGTGGGGTTTATGAAAAACACTTTATATAGAACATGAATTCTACAGCCCCCGAGTGTTCGAGTGAGGCTGTGAATTTTTGCGATGTTTGAAGCTTCAACTCATGTTATTGAGCAACTTTTTTGTTTATGTATGATTTTTTACGACCCAGCCCCCGAGTATTCGAGTGCGGCTGGGGTATTATGTTTGAAGAAGGAGCGAGAGCTCACGTTTTGAAGTAGCGCAGCCCCCGAGTACTCGGGTGAGGCTAAGGTTGTGCGACTAGTTTATGCGAGTAGTAAACAGGAGAAATATGAGGAATCATTGACTATATTCCATTTTTGAATGTTAAGCTGCAGGCCGCCTCATTAAAAACCTTCCAGTCCCCTTAGGTACCCTGGTAAGGAAAAGAGCGCGTCTGAAACCTGCAGCCATCCGACATATGTGCCTATTACATTTGCGACTGAGCAATCTAAGCATAGAAACGGCGCAGCTGCGCAACGTTCCAAGGATTGTGCGAGAGTTCGCCTGTCTTCGCGTGCTTCAGTCTGTATGCTCCACCACCAATGACCTCGGTGATGATGAAGGGTCCTTCCCATGGAGAAGCAAGTTTATGCACCTTCTTTTGCTTCAGTCGAAGTACCAAGTCGCCAACCTCGAAGGATCTGGTACGCAGTCGACGGCTGTGATAGTTGCGGAGGTCTTGCTGGTAGACAGCTGTGCGTGCTAGCGCCGTGTTGCGTGCTTCTTCGAGCAAGTCGACTGCATCTTCGAGTGCTTCATCTGCATCTTCTTCGTTGTATGCTTCGACTCTTGGTGCATTGAATTTACATCTGATGGCAGGATTGCCTCTGCGCCGTAGACCATGAAGAATGGGGTAAATTGCGTTGAGGCATTGGGTGTTGTGCGTAGGCTCCATAGCACAGATGGAGTTCTTCGACCCAAGCACCCGCGGCCCTTTTGAGTGGCACCAGGAGGCGTTTCTTGATTCCGCTCGTCACAAGTCCATTGGCCTTTTCGACTTGGCCATTGGATTGCGGGTGTGCCACAGATGCATAATTGAGCGTAATGTCCTGCTCTTTGCAGAAGGATCGGAATTCCTCAGCCGTGAAGTTTGTACCGTTATCAGTGATGATGCTACTTGGCACACCAAAGCGGTATATGATGGATTTTATGAAATTGACTGCTGTAGTGGCAGTCGAACTTGTGATAGGGACTGCTTCAATCCACTTGGTGAACTTGTCGACCGCCACCAGAAGGTGAGTATGCCCTCCATGGGAGGATTTTTTGAGTGGCCCAACCATATCGAGCCCCCACTGGGCGAAGGCCAGGCCAATGGTATTGTCTTCAACGCCGATGCGGGTGCGTGCGGCTTTGTGGCGAATTTTTGACAGCCGATGCACCTTTTGACTATGTCCTCCGCGTCTTTGAGTGCTGTGGGCCAGTAGAAGCCTGCGCGAAAGGCTTTGGCTACGAGTGATCGACTGCTGGCATGGTGCCCGCAGGTACCTGCATGAATATCACGAAGGATGGCTTGGCCATCTTCAAATGCTATGCAACGTTGGAACATACCTGATATGCTGCGTTGTACAGTTCACCGTTGATGACAGTGTATGCTTTAGATCGTCGAGTGACGCGTCTTGACTCTGTTATGTCTTCAGGTACCTCGCCGCGGAGTATGTATGCGAGGAAAGGTTGAGTCCAAGTTGGCTCGATGAGGAGTACCTCGACTGGCGGGTCCTCTGTGCTAGGTGCTTTGCTCTTGGCTGGTGCGGCTGATGTAGGAGATGCTCGCTTTTCTTGATGGATCTGTGCTCGATGCGCTCGAAGAAGACACCAGGTGGAACTGGTGCTTTGGTCGCGCCAATGTTGGCTAACTTATCTGCTTCTTCATTGCTCTCACGCCCTATGTGCCGCAACTCGCAGCCTTCGAAGCTGCCCTCCATGATGTTGTACAGGTCACGGTAGGCGATCATTTATCTGCGATTGCATCACAGGCCTTCATTGTTTGCTGCACCACAAGATTCGAGTCACCGTAATCATCAGTCGAGTGCACCGAGGGCTTTGGCCATCCTCATGCCGTGGATCAGGGCCTCGTACTCTGCTTCGTTATTGGATGGGAACTCGAATCCCATCTGCAGGATATAGCGAAGCTTGTCGCCTTTTGGTGATATGAGGATGACACCCGCGCCTGCGCCTTCGTTTTTCTTCGAGCCGTCAAAGTACATAGTCCATGAGTTGGACACATCTGGCGCTCCTGGCAGCTGAGCTTCGATCCACTCGTGTGGAAGTCAGGTAAGACTTGTGCTTTGATGGCCTTCGGGTAATCATACTTGATATCTCGCGGTGCTAGCTCGATGAGCCATTTTGCGACTCGCCCAGTTGCGTTGGGGTTTGTGAGGATGTCCCCGATCCCTGAGGTGCTATTACAGTGATCGGGTGCTCGAGAAGTAATGCGTCAGCTTCCTTGAGGACATGAACACGGCGTAGGCCAGCTTTTGATAGTGCGGGTACCGCTGCTTTGATATGGAGAGCACTTCACTCAAGTAATAGACTGGACGTTGTATGCTTTGGGCGTGTCCCTCCTCCCTGCGTTCGACTACCAGTACGGTGCTCACCACCCTGTTAGTTGCGGAGACATATAGGTACAGTGGCTCGCGTTCCCTTGGTGCGACGAGGATTGGAGGGCTTGTGAGGACTCGCTTGAGGTCCGTGAAGGCTGCTTCGGCTTCTTGCGTCCACTCGAATTTGTCTGCTTTCTTCATCAGTCGATAGAACGGGAGTGCTTTTTCACCCAGCTTGCTGATGAATCGACTGAGTGCTGCTACTCGACCCGCCAACTTTTGCACGTCATGGAGCTTTGAAGGCCTTTGCATCGTCAAGATGGCCTGTATTTCTCCGGGTCTGCCTCGATTCCTCGAGCCGAGACTAGATACCCGAGGAGTTCCCGGCTGGCACGCCGAACGTGCACTTCTTCGGGTTGAGCTTGATGTGGAAGCGTTTGAGGTTTGCGAACGTCTCTCGCAAGTCATCGAGTAGTGTGTTTTCCTCCCTTGTTGATGACGATGTCATCTACGTAGACCTGGACGTTTCGCCCAATTTGCTTCTTGAGGCAGTCTTGCATCATGCGCTGGTAGGTTGCGCCTGCGTTCTTGAGCCCGAAAGGCATTGTTGTGTAGCAGTAGACCCCGAGTGGGGTTATGAACGCCGTTTTTCTTCATCCTCTTCTTCTTCATCCTTATCTGATGGTAACCCGAGTAAGCATCCAGGAAGACAAGCGAGCGCACCCGCGCGGTGGAGTCGACGATCTGGTCGATTCGAGGTAGTGGAAAGTGATCCTTTGGACAACATTTATTGAGTGCTGTAAATCTACACATCCGAAGGATATCTGTGTGCTTCTTCTCTACGAGTACGGGGTTGGCCACCCATTGTGATTTCTTGATCTCTCTGATGAAACCTGCTGCGAGTAGCTGTCGACTTCGGCTTCGACTGCGGTTCTTTTGGGCCGGATATGCGGCGCATTGTTTGCTTGACTGGTTTAGCATCTGGAAATAATTGGAGAGAGTGCTCGGCGAATTCCCTGGGAATACCTGGCATGTCGCTGGACACCACACAAATATATCCCAGTTCTCACGGAGGAATTCGACGACGCGCTTTCCTATGCGATAGGCAGACTCGACGAGACATTGACTGTCTTGGTCGTCAGTCGGGTGCACCTGATGCGATCTTGTGTCATTGGTGGCATTGAATGCTCTGTCGACTGCCACCTTTTTGTGCTCCGGCATAAGTGTTCGATCGTTGGAGACCGCTAGATCGCGAGTGTTGCTTCCATGCCGAACATCTCAGAGATTTTGCTAAACTCTCGGTCGCAAGAGTCAGACTTTTGGAAGTTTCCCTTGACTGTGATTACTCCTTTTGGCCTCCAGCATCTTTACTGGGTATGCGTAGTGTGGCACCGCCATGAATCGAGCGACGTCGGGCGTCCAAGTATAGCATGGTATTGTGACTTCCAGTCGACAACTTCGAACTCAATCGACTCTGTCCTGAAGTGGTTCTTGTCCCCGAACGTTACGTCGAGTTGTATGGTGCCTTCTGGGCTTATTGCTTTGCCTGGACGATACCGTGAAGGTATTTGAAGATCTTGGCAGTTTTCGACTGACCATTTTGCGGATGTAGCTGCGAAGATGATTTATGGCCGCTGCCACCATCCATGAAGACCTTGGACATGGCGTAGCCTCCAATTTGTGCTCGAGTACCAGAGCAGAGTGCCCTGGACGAACAAACCGATGGGGGTGATCTTCTCTGCTGAAGCTTATTGCAGTTTCGGAAACCCTTCAGAATTCAGTTACAGCGGAGGTGGACATGACCGCCATGTTTACTTGTCGAGTGCGAAGTTTTTGTGCTCCCTGTTGGAAGTGCGACCTTTGTATCATGTACATCTGCCCTTGGAGTGGA